>CM077154.1:584288-1184288 GCA_039583875.1 Platanthera guangdongensis | reverse complement strand
AAAAGAACTGCTAGAATATTATAAGGCCATGGATGACCCTAAGGTAATTTTTGGTAATTCTATTTATGGTCAAATCAAAAGCTATGATGTGATTAAAATTGGAGACATCTCTTTCTCTAAAGTAGCTTATGTTGAAGAGTTTCAACATAATATAATTAGTATTAGTGAGCTTTGTGATGAAGAATATAAGCTTATATTCACTCACAACCTGTGTCAAATAATCAATACTAAAACAAATACAATTGTGTTATCTGGCTTTAGGAAATGAAATATATATGTGGTTGACTCCGGCTTAAATAAAAAACAAATTTTTCTATTCAATGCTAATATAGACATAAAGAAGCTTTGACATGGAAGGATTAGTCATCTTAATCATAAGACCATAGCCAAGCTAGTCAAGAATAACTTGGTAAGGGGCTTACCAAAAGGTAAGTATATAAAATTGAATCTATGTAGATTATGTCATCATTCCAACCAATTTGTAAGAATGATTCACCTAGAATACTTTATTTATTGTGTATGGACTTGTTCAGTTCAATCTCCACTAAACGTTCGGGGGAAGTCTTATATCTTAGTAATTGTGGATGATTTTTATAGATTCAGCTGGGTGTTCTTTCTGAGAGCCAAGTCTGACACCTTTTGGATCCTCTCAACATTCATTAAATAGGTTCAATCTGAACTCAACTCTCAAGTGTATATGATAAGAACTGACCATGACTGTAGACTTTATGAGGATGGAGGAATAATGCAAAGCTTTTTAGCTCTTAGAACTTCTGAACAAAATGAGCTAGCTAAAAGGAAAAATAAAACCCTTATTAAATCAGGAAGGACATTATTGGCTGAGTCAAACATGCCCAAGTCCTTTTGGGTTGAAGCAGTCAATATTATCAACTATATTCTATATAGGAATCTCATCCACAAGACTAAGCTGAAGACTCCATATGAACTATTGAAGGAAAAGCAACCAATAGTCTCATGATTTAGGACATTTGGTTATACTTGTTATATTCTCAATAATGAGAAAAGCCATCTTGCCAAAATTAACAAGAAAGCTGATGATGGTAAGTTCCTAGGATATTCATCAACTAGCAAAGCCTATAGGTGCTACAATAAAAGTACTCTCAAAATAGAAGAGTCCATGCATATAAAGTTTAATAAAACTAATTTTTTCCAAGGGGTGTGAGGGACTTTCACCAAGAACATTCTGCACGAAGAAGACCCTCTTATTGTTAAACTAGAGCATCTTTGCACTAAGGAATGTGGAGAAGGATCATCTAAAAATCATTATCATCAACTAGAAAGTGTTGAAGCTAACTCTAATGATGAGGCTCATGCTAATCTTATCACAAGTCCAGCTCAAGTCACTGCTCAGATTCAAGAACAAGTTGTTGTACCTGAGAATTAGGATGAAAATGATCCAACTAAATAAGAAACACATGAAGAGATGACTCCTACACTTGTTGAACCTAGAATTGATCATGAGAGAGCACTTCTCAGAGATCATCCCCAAAACCAAGTAATAGGAGATGTGAACTTAGGAGTAATAATAAGGAACTAACTATCAAATGAAGTTATGCTACAATACTTCATTTCCCAATATGAACCCAAGAAGTTTGAGGAAGTAGAAAATGATCCTCACTGAATTGTTGTAATGTAGGAAGAGTTAGCTCTGTTTGAAAGGAATAAGGTCTAGACCCAGGTGGAAATGCCTAAAAATTACCACATCATTGGAACCAAACATGTATATATAAATAAGTTGTACTCTAGTGGAGTAATAGTCAGGAATAAGGCCAGACTAGTTACTCAAGACTATAGGCAAGAGAAAGGTATAAATTATAACCAAACTCTTGCATTAGTTGCCAGACTAGAGTCAATTAGGTTATTCCTTGTCTATGCTGCTTACAAGAAGAATAAAGTCTACCAAATGAATGTTAAGAGTGCACTCCTCAATAACACACTTCAAGAAGAGATATATGTTAAACATTCTCCAAGTTTTATCAATCCATATCATCTTTCATATGTTTATAAATTAAATAAAGTGTTATATTGTCTAAAGCAAGCTCCAAGAGCTTGGTATGAGACCCTATCCACTTTACTTTTAGAATACTCACTAGAACACACAAACAACAATTACTTATTATCCAAATCTACGTTGATGATATTATTTTTGGCTCTACAGACCCAAGACATTGCAAAAGGTTTGCTGACCTATTGCAGTCTAGGTTTGAAATGAGTAGCAAGAGGGAGTTATCATTTTTCCTTGGTATCCAAATGAAGCAAAGTGATGAGAGCATTTTCATATCCCAGTCTAAATACATAAAAGAAGTGATCAAAAAGTTTGGTATGAAAAATGCCTCTACCATAAAACATGACTACCAATGTTATTATAGATAGAGATGAATCAGGTCAATCCATTAACCAGAAAACTTATTGAGCAATCATTGGCTCTCTTCTCTACCTTATAGCCAACATGCTAGATATAATGTTTGTCACATGTGTATATGCTAAATTTCAGGTTGGTCCAAAGGAATCACGCTTGAGTTTAGTAAAAAGAATTCTAAGATATCTTAAGGGTACACATGAACTAGGGTTGTAATATCCAATAAAATCCAAATTTGAGCTATATGGATACTCAAATATAGATTAAGCTGGATGCAGACTGGATAAGAAAAGTACTTCAAGAACATTTCAATTCTTTGGTGCTAGACTGATTTCTTATTTTAGAAAAAAACTTCAATCTCCACTTCCACTACTGAGGCTGAATAGATAGTTGTTGTAAGTTATTGTTCACGGATTTTGTGAATGTAAAATCAATTACTTGATTATAATTTGAATTTCACAAATTTCATAATTTTCTATGACACCTCAAGTGCAATTTTCATTGCTTTCGATCTACTGTTGCACAAGATAACAAAGCATATAGAAATAGGACATCACTTTATCCAAGACAAAATAGAGAAAAGGAAAATCTCCCTTGAATATTTGTCTCCTAAAGATCAAAGGGCTATCATTTTCACTAAGCTTATAGATGAAATAAAGCACAAACACTTCATCAATGCATTGGGAATGCTTGATGCTACTCAATAAACTACAATGAAATAAGCACAATATAAATCTTTCATCATATTGCATTACTGGGAAAATATATAGCATGAAGTCCTAAAAAATTTAAGTCTGTACGCGACGTTACGTCGAATACAAGTCGACAGAACATCAACTTCTATTTGATGTAACATCAAGAGCCAGCGATTATAAAGAAGTTTGAACCATCTCGATGCACCGATGATATAAATCGACACATGCATCGACATAAAGTCTAATATAACATTCTCAAAGCTATGTAGAATGCTTGTCGACATAATGTCAGCATGAAAAGGAGTGCTCTAAATTAGTTCCCTAAATCTTGATGTATCTTCGATACATATACCAGACTTCTGTTATAACTAAATACACCTTCAAAACTCTTCATCTTCCCCACTCTTTACTTTCTTGCTTCCACTCTCTATCGTTTGTCAAGAACTATTATAGGTACCATAATGTCTACCAAGACAAACTTTAGCTTCAGCGTTTATCTAGAATCCTTTGTTGTTGTGGCAGATTCTTTCAAAAGAATCTTACAACTTTTCACAAATATAGACTGAATAAACTTATCATAAATAGATGCTTGATATATGTTATTGAACTAACTGTGTTGTTGAACAATGTCACAATTGATGAAGATAGTATAATAACCAAACAGATAATCGGGTCAGAAGTTCAAATCATTTCAGAGATGAACATATGACCTTTGAGCTCCCTTCTGGAGAGGGTGAAGCAGAGCTTACTGATGCAAAAATAAAGGAGGTGCTGAAAAGGATGAACTTCTCCAAAGATAAGTCAATTCATCTATAGAAGAAGGATTTCTCTGAGGTATATAGTTCCTAGCCAATATTGTAGGAAAAGTGCTCATGTGCAAGATTTCAGCGCATGATGTCATTCTCAAAGCTCAGCTACATCTGATGGGGGTTCTTGTTCTAGTCAAGAAGATTAACTGGAGCAAGTTCCTTCTGCATCTGATAGGCCATAAGTATGGAATAAAGGAAAATGCATGCATGACCTTCATGAGCCAAATACTGAATCACACTTATCCCAGCCTATGCACATCAAAAGGAGGGAACATCCTTCTAAGAAAAAGGCTAATTATTGATCTATTCTCCTAATGGACCAGGCAAATTGTCAATCCTGGGTCTTAGAAAGAACCAACTCCTCCATCATCCCTAATAGCTGATCTCCATGAGTTAGCCCACCAACATGACAACATTCCATTACCAACTATACTCCCAGCAATAACTCCTCAAGATTTTGTATGAACTGAAATTCATGCTCCATAACTTCAGCAAACAACACTACCTCCATCTCCTGCAAGAATAAGCACATCAGTTGTACCTCCACCTCCATCCCTCAATCTTGACATCACTATCTTCCAAGCAATACAATAGGCCACTACCTCCCCTACTTCTCTAATGCACGAGCATGCTACCAAATGCTAAACTTCATTTTGCCATATGCAAACCAACTGGATGGGGCCAATGCATCAATGAAGAAAATATAGGATAAGCTGGCTTCCATAGTTGCTACCAGGTCTTTATTAACCTTATTAGCTCATGAGTTTCAAAATGGGGAGATGACTGACAAAGACCACCCTATAAAACCTCTAGAGGATGATGAGGTTGCAAATGAAGAAGTTTTGAAGAGAACAAAGCTGATGCTACAATTTAGGGGGAGTCACCCAGACAGGGGAAGATTAATGATTCAAATGATATACTAAAGGTTATAAGAAAGGCTATGCAGATAATAATAGAGGTCAAAAATGACCCTGAACAAAATCCAACACTAGTTCAGGGGGAGCCTAAGGAAAGGACAAATGAAGAGCAACCAACATTAGAGAACCCAAGTAAAAAAACCTAAGAAAGATGTTAAAATACAGTTTACTAGAAAAATGAAACTCTCTTCTGTAAAGGATGTAGTCTAAATGTCTTACAGGTATACTGCCGAGATTATATGTTTTTGAAAAAAATATATGATGTTTAAATCTTTACACTTTTTTGTCGAGCTTATATTATTCAACAAATCTTATTTTGAAGAAAGTATTTGGTTGTCTGCACTTACTTGTGTCTGTCATTTTTATAAATGTTATAAATCATTTTTGTGTCACGCTTTATTCTGTAAAATCACAATTGAAAACTTTGTAAATTGGTTAAGCTAAATAAGAGGAGATTGTTGGGGAAAATCCATTTGATTTAACTTAATAAATTATATAATAAGTGATTCAAGATCTACTTATCTAAAGATCTAGTTGTTAGTTCTGAGAGTCTGCTTATCAAAAAACTCAGGCACTGCAATAATGTATTTTTACCAACGTGGTAGAATAGTAAATGTACCTAGATTTTGAGGAACCACTATAGCTTTGGTGTTTTTTGTTTTTGCATTTTTTTGTGATTGTTTTGATGTGTTGTGCTTCTACATACTGCAATAATTTTCTAGTTTACTTCTTGTGCCAGCAAAATTTGAGCTAAGATTAAAATCAATAACTTATATTAAATCAAACTTTTAAATCTCTATTCACCTCCTCCCCTCTAGAGAATTCTTAGAGGATTTACACAGCTGTTCATATTTTCACCTTTCTGGTGTGACTTATTTTAGTTTACAATTTATTCATACACCCTGCTTCGAGAGACGGTGTATGTCGAAGATCACATCAAATTCTGGCAATGTTAATAAGAATGCTTCCAAGTTGAAGCCTTGGTGTCATATCTGAACTTTCACACAACTTCTCCCATTTGTGTACATTATATACCCATTCGACAGCAGTACATCTAATTTGTCTTTAGCCAATACATACGACACTCCAATTCACACTATGAAGCCCTTAGATAAAAAAGAGTGTGATGCTCCGATGTTAAAGAAAGCTCTTGTTTGATCGTTAAACATTAGGATAAACCCTAATTATAAATAAGTACAACACACCATTTAACGACCAAAAATTTTGCATAACATCAATCATGTAGCACTCGTGTTCCTCAAACAATCATGTATTTTCATTCCGAAGTGTGCATTCATCAAAAAACAAGTCATTTTGGTTAACACAATACCTATGCAATTCACTCCTTAAAAGGGTTCTTCCAAGAACGTAAATGTACAACCTCGTATCCGGCGAGTGAGGTCGCCAGGAACCAGACCGGCTGGTTCAGATCGTCCAAGCAGCAAGCGAGCTCAGCAGAGGAATCTGAAGGCAGTAAGCGAACTCGGCAAGGAAAGGCCGAACCCGAGTTCGGCATTCGTCGCGACCCCGGGCTCGGCATTCACCGAGCCAGACCCAGGCTTCGTCGAGCTGAGCTCGACTAATGGAGGCCGATCGAAGGGCGAGCACAGTAGCCAGCTCGCACTCACCCTATGGAGCTCGGCAGACAGCATACGAGCAGGATCTTCAGAGGTGGCCGAGCTCGCCCAAGTCTATGAGGTACTTTTTATTGTTTTGCCCCCGCTGGCCTGCCTATAGCCTTTCAAAACAGCGGAGTTACGTTGTTGGCAAGCCAACCTGGACTGCACATAGTCGTTCAGGACAACGGGAGTTGGATATTTGCAGGCCGTTTTCAGAAATCTATAAATAGGACTCAAGGGTACCTCAGAAAGCAGGCTTCCTGTGCTTTCTTGCTCCATCTCTCAAGCTCTTTTTGAGGATACCTTACCTCGGCCTCTGACTAAGGAGGGGAAGCGCTCTAAGATCTTCCGGGTGTGTGGTGTGTCCTCCCCGTCGAGCTCTTGGGTCAGTTTTTCCTTGTTTCCCTTGTTTTGTTTGCAGGAGCGAAGTAGGTGCACGATTACCGCTTCCCCAAGGGTGAACTACACAGGAGACCGAATTTCGGTTTCAACAGTAAAGACTACAGATCTACACCCTAAAGTCCAATACCAAATTGTATCATCCCATTTGTACAAGTAATATATCATGGGTTTGGTTGGGACCCGATAATACAACACACAAGTTAAATGATACCTGAGGTATAAAAGTAAAACTAATCAAAGTGTGCAACCACCAGCGGAAACTCTAAAGATAAAACAAAACATGTGTTCACACTTACTATATGAATATTCAACAAAGCGTCGTCCTTATGGCCTTACATCATATCAAATATATTGCATCAATGTAAACATGCAGTGCAATGGACTAAACATCGGATTGCAGGCCAGACAAACAAAAAGCTATAAACAAGAGTGGTTATCTTTAGTATTGAAGATTTGGGAGTTAGGTCATTGAAAATCCGCTATGAGTTATAACACTTGCACCAAACATAAGTCGGAGATAAATGAGGGTCAACTATGAGCTGACCACAAACCGCATAATGGTCATCCTAGCTAACCACAAACTGTATAATTCAGAGATAAATGAGGATCCCACCATATGATCATCCTAGCGGACTCTAGGGTGGGTCACCGCACACCTATAAGTACACTACACCATGCAATTGAAAGTACAACTAAGCTACACAGGGTGAAGGCTCAAGAACAAGTAATCCTCTAGGTTGAGCATATAAAAATAGGGAACCTAAGTATGCAAGTTATGATAGTTGGGTTTACCCAAAGGTTCTCCACAACCGCCTAAACCACAACGTATGAAGCTAACAAGCCATCAAGAAACAACACAAGGATCATGGGTACGAATGAACACATGAGTTCACACACTTATGGAATGCACACAAATCCTAAGATAAGGGGTTTAAGTCCACCCTTTTAAATAAATAAGTCAAGGGGGTTTTAAGTTCATCTCCCTCAAAGGTCACTGCGATGGAGGAGGGGTATAAATTCTCCCTTCACATAAAGTAATAAGTCAACTGGGGTTTTGGTTCATCTCGCTCAACGGTGAGTGTGATAGATGAGGGGAATAACTTCTCCCTTCATATAGAGTAATACAGCCTAGAGAAGGCAACAAATTCTTCAGACATGTTGCTGTCTGATGTGCTTGGCTCTGTGCTGTAAAGATGAAAAAAAAGGAATAGTAAAGACGGTATAAATGGCTGATCAAGGACGTAGAGAAAAACATGAGGTTACAAAATCTGAAGCCTAGAAAAAATCCTTTTCATTTTCCAGGTGGATTTAACTTTTGTTGTTAAAAGTAGGATATCATTCAAATATCTCCACTGATAATTAGGATTTCAACATGTCATACTGTCATCACATATATAAAGATGATGATGAAGTAACAAGTAATGAATCAGTGCATGACAATGTTATTATCCAATGGAGATTTGCAATGTTTCTGCAATTCAGTGAACCTCTCCATATCAAAGGATTTTCTTTCAAACAGCTTCTTTTGCCTAGACTGGAAGAGCCTCTTCATCAGGTCTTGGTATGTCGGATCCTTTGAAGTGAACAGGAAATAAGCGTAGCCCACGAGTATTCCGGTTGTTGTGGCGAAGAACGCGATGGGCTCCATCACATCCCATGAGAACTCCCAGAAGGTGAGCCTGAAGAAGAGTCCGACCTGAGCGATGAAAAACCCAAGACCCGACCATAAAATGCGGCGAACTTGTCGGTGCGCAAGAATATCGATCTCTTCCTTCTTCTTCTGCAACTGCTTCAGCTCTTCATGCCGGGGATCGTTCTCGGGTGTCAAAGCAAGGGGCACCGCCCTGCTCACCAGATCCACAACCTGTAATGAAAATCAATCTTCAATATTAGATCATTGCTTCTAATGTTTTATCTGCAGTACTGAAAATTCGAAGTAGGAAAAGGACTAGTTGTGGATGAAAACAAGTAATGTAAGCTATCAGCAAGATATGTTGTCCCGATTACGCCTATAGCATCTTCGCCTTCGATCCAAATTACATGCACAGAAAGTGATGTTTTTTAGGACTGATACTGGTGGAACTGGCCTAAATATGAAGTGTTGGGTATTAAAAGCAAAATATAGAAAGATTTCAGTAGTAAGCATGTAAAGAGTCCCCAAAATTGTTTTTTTAACATAGCTGATTGAATTAGTATGCATCATCTAGAATCATACAAAATTGCATCTGATTTATAACTTCATTTTTTGCTCTTTTAGGTGAATTATAGTTCTTAGTACAAAATTAAGATATTATGTAGTGGCTCAAAACAAATGGAAGAAGGCTAATGATGACGGCATGATAATCAAGAAGCAGTCTTCTGATTTTTTTCAATTCACTTAGAATAGCATTAATAAAAAAATAAAGTCAAATTCTTCCTTTGAACCTTTTTTTCAATCCTCTTATAATAGCATTAATAGAAAAATAAAGTCAAATTCTTCTTGGGGATAATTTGATTTAATTTTTTTCCCGAGCTTTTACGCTTTGTGGGATAAAAAGGTTCAAAGCAAAGTTCTACGCTTTTCTTAATCATGGGGGCTTCAATCAGGACAAAATTACAGAAACAATAAAGAAACATCCTCCATATTAGGAATAGGTTTTTCAAAATGGTTCTTTGAATATAACTTATCCTTAAAATCAGAACTATGAAATATTTAAAGAAGCAATAAGAAGTTGATACCTTGCTTTCAAAGTCATTTAACAAGCTGAAACTATTTCCTCAAAACATAATGAATCAGCTGACAAAATTGAAAAGGCAAATGGAACTACAATCTTAGAATGAAAAATTGAAATTGAAGGAACAAGAAATGAGAAATGGAAAAAATAAAGGAATAAAAAATGGGAAATGGAAAGCAACAAAGAATCTGAAAACTAAAGTTTCATTTGGCTATCCGACAACCCGACAAATGTGAAGCGGAGGCGGGACGAAACGTCGGGATGGAGCTGGACGCGTTCAAAAGGTGCCTAAGGGTGCATTTGGGGGGCCTGTGCAGCTCCATTTGCCACGAAAGAAGGGAAGATGGAAGCAACCAAAACATCGCGTAAGACACCCATGCCATCCATTCGGCCTCTGGTGGGAATGGGAAAATCTTGGGTGGAGCATCATTTCCCACTGGAGAGGGGGACCTCCATTCACACTGAAATAGAGACCCCCCCTAAGACGGTTAACGAAGATTGATATCATGAAAATCAAGGAAGATGCTATTTGTTAGTCACTTTTTTCAAAAGCAACAAAGCATATGTAAAAATCTCCTCAGTTTTATTTTAAAAGAAAACGGATACAATCAGAAACTAGATGTGTGGGCAGGAAAGTTGGTTGGAGGGTAGTCTAGTCTTTTAAGAATAAAATGTGTAAACCTAGCTATGTTTCTATATATAGTTGGTGGGTGTGAGTTGTATCAAGCATGCTTTGAGTATTGGAATTCCTTCTTGTTTTCCTGTGAGTAGTCGAGCGGCAGACTGTCCAAAGCTCCTCTTGATGTATGTCATCTGTTCAGGGTTTTCCCTGAGGATTATTTGCATCGCTTTTCTATTTTGATTTCCAAAAAAGTTTATCCCTATGATTATCTGTATCTCACGGTTTGGATTGTAGCAAAGGTATTAGAGTTGTCGATCTTGGCTTCCTGAGGTGAGGGCATGCACTTTAAAGAACTTCAACACAATCTGATCGATGTCATTTGGTGCTCGACGGATCAATACAATCGCATCCTTGAGGAGATCCTTACACTGGTTGCTAGTCTTTGATCTAAAAAAGTCGTCGACAGGACACGAGTGGACATGCCTGCTTCAATTTCTACATGATCGACAGATCTTCAGAAGGAGCTCGCGCAATTGCGGTGGAATCAGGAAGGTATGGCAAAATCGCTCAAACAGCTGACCGATCGTCATCATCGGTCCCTCAAAGAGGTGTGGGAAATTGTCGCGAGCCTCAAATCTAAGCGGCCAGTTGATTCTGTATCCCTGAAATCTTTTGCATCAAATTGATCTACTTCGTTATGCCTTCGTTTCAAGGAAGACGCGGGAGTATATGAGGAAATGCCAGCTTCTGCTGCTACCAGATCTGAGGATCTGCCAAAAACGATCGTTCTTACGCGGCAGAGCACGTAAACGTGGGCTTGTTCGGTTCAGCTCTTGAGCGCTCACCAAAGTCGAGTTCTTAGAGAGGTTAGACGGTGATGAAGTGGGAGAGGCTGCGACAGATGCAGATGCGGGTGGTGTTGAGGGAGAGAAACTTAATCACAGATCAGTAGTAGGCAATGTCGATGAAGTTGCTCTGGATGTGTAGGTTGGCGGTGATAAAATTGACAACGAATCTGGAGTTGGCATGGAAGTGATGTGGGCAACATAAACAGATGAAGGTGGTGCCGAGAACGAGAACCCTTCGTTTCTTGATGATAGAATTTGAAGTCCCACGATTCTGATCGATCTGGGTGGGACGAATGTGAGCAAGATTGAGGCCAATCAGTTCGCAATCGACGATTTTGCAAAGAGGGTTCTGCAACCCTCAGCATGTCAGGGTAAGTTTAGCAAGGAAGCAACAAAAGTGAAATCCTGTTTTGGAGGTTGGGCTTCGTCTTCTGCCAATAGAGGTGCATCTAAAAATATAATTGAAGACCCTATGAATGAGCTGGAAATTTTGAGGCAAGAGATGTCAATTCGATACTATTTAGGAAATTTGGGAGGATGGATGATACAAGGAGAATTTGTAACATAAAAATTATCCGAATATTCTTTTCGGCATTCTAATAGCATCGGGAAAAAATGGTGTCTTGTTCTGTCAGCTCGTGGAGGCAGTTTTTCTGAGACTGGTTTTTTTTTATGACACGTTGCTTGGGTGTGCTAATTTGTGGGCACTTCTATGTGTGGGATCTATTAATAAGCTTCAAATATCATATATGATACTTGAGTTGCAAGCAAAGCTCAGTAAAATCAATCTGCAAGCACTACTATATGGTGCATTGGACACGACTGCACGGCTGGAGTTTGCACGACAGCTTAAAGTAATACTAAGTATAAGCATAATCAAGCATCGATGTATTGCCTCGGATACAAACATGGTTGTCACTCAAGTATTTGTTCAATGGTTCAACGGAATGGTTGTTGCAGCGGCATGGGTGGATTGTGGCTCTTCAATCAACGTTACCCTCACCTTGTTCCTTGAGGCCAAGGAACATTTGGAGGATGGAATAATGATACGATCAAAAACTAGATGCGTGGGCGTGAAAGTTAGTTGGAGGTAAGTCTGGTCTTTTAAACATAAAAAATGTTCTAAACCCAACTATGATTTCTATAAATAGCCGGTGAGTGTGAGCTGTGTCAGTCATGCTTTGAGTATTGGAGTTCTTTCCCAAAGCTCCTCTTGATGTATGCCATCTGTTCAGGGTCTTCCCTTAGGATGTTTTGTAGCCCCTATTCTATTTTGAATTCAATAAAAGTTGTATCCGGCTTCAATCCTCTGTTTCTCCCCTCTTACACTCCATTCCCTAATTGAAAGTATGTGACAAGTGACTTTTCAAAAAGAGGAGAAAATGAAGTTTTTCGCGATAGCTTTTTCCACCGGTAGACAATCCAAATAGTTTCTTAGGTGTGGTAGCATTTTCCAGAAAATTAAAATGATCTAAAAAGCCCTCCGAACATACCCTGATTCTGTGTATGGCATGTAACAAAAACATGGAGATTGAAGCCAAAAAGCAAATTTTAATAAGAATCAAGAAAAGGAGATCAAAAGTTGTGATTCATAAACACCTTCCCGCACTAGGGAAGAGATGAAGAAGGTTTGACTCTATTTCATAGTAATTCAAAGGTGAAGATGTGCTACTATTAGAGAAGATGAAGAGTGAAATCACCTTTTCGGGGTGAAGATAGACCTTGTCTCTGAACAGCAGAACGACACCAGCTTCATCCAAAACCCTAGCAAACGAAGCAGCCTCCTCCTTGTTCCTCGCGACTCCCATCCCCTCACACGCCTCGAGCAGCTTCGAGTATCCAATGACCTCCGCCCCCTCCACCCCCAGCCTCCTCTTGAGCGCGTCCACGTTCACCAGCCGTATCAGCCTCTTCGCCTCCGCGAATGTCATCGATTCCTCCGACGTCCCGCCAACGCCGCCGACGACAGAGGGGGAGGACGCCGATGAGCAGAGGCGGGGCCATGATCGGAAGGGCCGGGGCTGAAAATGCCGGTCGAGGCAAGGGACCGGAACAGTCAGGTCGTACGGAGATCCGGCGAGAACTCGCCGGAGAAACCGGGATGTGGACATCAATCTCCACATCGTCCGTCTCCGGCGGAGAGCGACGAGGAGTATGAATTGAGGAAGAGGGCGGGGGCAGAAAGAAAGAACCCTGATTCGTAACTGTAGGGCCGAGATGGAAGATAAGGCTAACGGCGGTCAACTTCAATAACGGACGGTGACGGCGTTATCATCCATTTCGTGACCGCAACCAAATCCCATACCCACGACATGTCGGTTACCGACGTCGAGAATCACAATTAAAGTTTGGAATTTATTGAGGATCTTTTAATTCATTTTTTTTAATAATAAATATTATTATGTCTTTGTGAGTGGACCGAATTTAGTGTGTCCCACGTGCACTTTTTCTACGTGTCACAAGGACTTTATTATGTATTAAATCACTTTTTTTCATGCTCAGAAAAAAGTCGCTCAGTCTAGTACTCTTTCCTCCCTAGTTAAGGGCAAGTCATGACTTGAGGTTAGGTCTTCTAATGCATAAAATCCTACGCTCTTGCTATTGTGCGACATGTAATCATTGGTGAATGATCATGGACTTGCAAATTATTTAAATCTAAGTATAGATTCATAACTATTGCTTGATACAAGGTTGATTTTAAAGTCATATAATTCTCATGAATTTTAAATTTCAATATTTCTTCTTTGATTTAGCTTGAAATTTTGAGATAACTAGCATGAATAATGACATGTATTTTAAAAATAAATAAGTGATAATGTTGCATGTATTTTAAAAATAGAATTTCAATTTATTAGTCTACATTGAAGTGATGATTCTATTTGATTTTATCTTAATGGTACAAAATTGATTATAGGTTCTACATATAAGTGAGATACATACAAACAATAGTGAAGCATATTAATATACCAAATAAAGTAACAAAACATTATACCAATACACATCATATGATTCATAATTCCTAAATGTCATAGAAATAGTCAATTTTGGATTAATTATTTATAGATCATGAATTATGATATAAGATTATAGTGAATTTAAGCATATGATATAATTTGATTAGAGTGAATTTAAGTAACATACATATTACTTATAATTTGATTATAATTGAACAAATTAGGGTCGTATAATCATGTCTTACAACCTTAAAATTATATTACGCACTACGGTTATCGTAATGCATGATTTTACGGACGTAATGCATGATTTGACGACCGTATTTTTTCAGTTATAATCAGATTATTGGTAATATGATACTTTGTTGTGGGCAACTCAATGCTTCTGATAGACCTGACTAAATTAGACTGTTTATCACGTGGAGCGGTCGAGTGCACAAACAGTCACTGAGTAAATAGATGAGTACACTAGAAGATTTTTAATGTGGAAAAACCTCTCAACTATATACAAAATCATATGACCGGTTCGGTGCCAGTCAAATTTCACTATCAACGACAATTTACAAGTTGTCAATGAAATCGAGGGCGACAGACCGCTACTCGCTACAAATTGGGGATGAGAGAAAACATAGATGTGCTCGGTGGGCGACAGAACGTCTCACATAAAGCTCAGTTTCTATCTTTTTCTGAAAGTGACAAACGTTCTCGAACGCTGCCCGGATGTTGAGCACTGATGTGAGGCGCGTAAGAGATTCGTTGGTGGGGACTTGCAAAATGTCTCGCATGTAGGAGACTTTTTGGAGAGGTTGGCGAAGCGTCTTCTTCTTTGGAGCGTTGTGGACTTAGACGAATTCTCAGCTTGCTCGACGGGAGGAGTTTACTCGTAGGAGGATTTTGACAGAGCCCCGACCTGTGAAACAAGAAAGCTGGGATGAGAAAGTTAAAAATGAGAGGAAACATATTTAGTGGTTACGATAGTCTTTTTATAGGCCCCGAGTGATGGTTACGGTAGTTATGTGGTTATCCACACACTATAACCACCCAAATTATTGAGTGCAGACCATATTTAGTATAGTTTTAAATGCACATTATTTTATAATATTTGCACAACTTAAATAGGCTAATAGACACCATTCTCATATAAATCTAGACCACCATGATGACGAGCCGCAAACCAGGCATAAACATCGTTATTCACTGCGTTAGGGCTTTCTTTTTCTTAACAACAGGATGACATTGCTATTTGTTGCGCTTTAGGACTTTCGCTGAGTTTCAAACATACCTTTCTCTTGATCTCCTCCACAGTTGATGGCTCCACTTTCCAGGGCATACATCATATTTGATACCCCTCTTCTCTGAAGACGATTCTGACCGACGGCCAGGCGACCACTAAGGTGATTACTTGATTTTGCCGTGGATTTAAGGAAACGTTACTAGATTAGTTCCGACAAGTGTATTTAGCCTTTTTAAAAAAACATCGACTGTTAAAATATTTAGTTGTTAAAGTATAGATGGATATTACGAAATAACGCTTTTCTTAGGCTTTAATATCCTCTATTTAGGAAGATTTATACAGAGTTATGTTTCCTACAAGCGAAATGAAATGCTTAGAAAAAACTAAGTCCAAAAGGTTACTAAGGCGCTAGAAGATGGTAAAATAAAAACTGATCAGGTTTAAATCAGGAGCTTCGTTTGAGTCGACTTGGATATACTCGGTGGGGATGACATCACCAAACATTAGTGCATATTATTTCATTATATCATGATAAGTTACTACACTTTTGAAGAATATGAACAATAAGGCAAATGACCCGGTGAAAAAACAAGGTGTTTTGTTCGTATTGAAATCCTTTGATTTTGTTGTAATGATTCATGTGATGACCACTATATTCAGGTATACACATGAGTTAAATCTCATTTTGCAAAGAAATGATCAAGATATTGTTAATGTTATATCTTTTGTAAGTTTGACCAAAAAACAACTACAAACTTTGAGAGATGATGGATGTGACACTCTATTTAAAAAGGTCCTATTTTTTGTGGCAAATATCATATTTGTTGGGTCCATTGATCACAATGTCCCAGATTTGAAGAAGGCTCACAAGTCAATAGTATAAACATGCTTGTATTTGATATATGTTCAAATTCAATATATGTAGGTTGTCTACTGTTCTATGATTAGACGGATTGATTCAGTCAGAACTGTGGTTGGACTCAAGACATGACCCAATAGAGAGACAAAAATTTGCTTAAGTTCACATGTATTGAGTGAGTACACTTCACTCAACGCTAGAGGCCTCGAAGCGTTGACAGAAGCTCAGGCATTCAGAGTCTCAGTGGTGCTGGACTCAAATCTAGCTAAGTCCAGAAGAGTTGAGTGAAGGCCTTTCACTCAACGTCTACTCAAAGAAAATCTGTCCAAGTACAGAAGCGTTGAGTGAATAGGGCTCACTCAACGCCTTATCAAAGATTCAGCAAAGTCCAGAAGCATTGAGTGTAGAAGATTCACTCAACGCATTTACTCAGAAATTCTGTACAAGTCCAGAAGCATTGAGTGTTGAAGGTTCACCTAACACCTTCAGTCAGGATAACTGCCAAGTCTAGGAGAATAGGAACAATAAGGCAAATGATCCGGTGAAAAAACAAGGTGTTTTGTTCGTATTAGAATCCTTTAATTTTGTTGTAATGATTCATGTGATGACCACTACATTTGGGTATACACACGAGTTAAATCTCGTTTTGCAAAGAAAGGATCAAGATATTGTTAATGTTATGTCTTTTGTAAGTTTGACCAAAAAAACAACTACAAACTTTGAGAGATTATGGATGTGACACTCTATTTAAAAAAGGTCTTATTTTTTGTGGCAAACATCATATTTGTTGGGTTCATTAATCACAATGTCACAGATTTGAAGAAAGCCCACAAGTCAATAGTATACACATGCTTGTTGTTCAAATTCAATATTTGCAGGTTGTCTATTATTCTATGATTAGACAGATTGATTCAGTCAGAACTGTGGTTGGACTCAAGACATGACCCAATAGAGAGGCAAAAATTTGCTTAAGTTCACATGCGTTGAGTGAGTACACTTCACTTAACGCCAGAGACCTAGAAGTGTTGACAGAAGCTCAGGCATTAAGAGTCTCAGTGGCGTTGGACTAAAATTTGGCTAAGTCCAGAAGCGTTGAGTGAAGGACTTTCACTTAATGCCTACTCAAAGGAAATCTGTCCAAGTACAGAAGCGTTGAGTGAAGAGGGCTCACTCAACGTCTTATCAAAGATTCAACAAAGTCCAGAAGCATTGAGTGTAGAAGATTCACTCAACGCCTTTACTCAGAAATTCTATACAAGTCCAGAAGCGTTTAGTGTTGAAGGTTCACTCAACGCCTTCAGTCAGAATAACTGTCATGTCTAGGGGCGTTGAGTGGATGAGATTTACTCAATGCTTTCTACTAGAAGAATTCTGTTAAGTCAAGATGTGTTGAGTCTCAAGACAACACTCAACGCCACTATACATTGAGTCACAATACTTCACTCAACACCTTTGTAGATTGGTTGTGAAAGTTGCTAAGTTCACAAGCGCTGAGTCATACTAACGTCATCCAAATTCAAATGAAACGAGAATTGTGCACTAGAAGCCAAATGACCCCATATACTTTTTGCAGAGTAGTTAACGCTAAAAGTAACTTTACAACTGCTTATTCGGCATGCCCATACGGAACAGATAGCAGTTGAACTACGGGATATAAAAAGTCTTTGCAGAAAAATTAAAAAATCAGTTCGATAGACAGATCACCGTTCTTCCCGGAAAAGTTTTTGAAACCGAAAAACTCTAAGGAGTCTTCAGCGAGATCTTAAACCCTTATTTTCTGATATGGTTAGTTAGCAGAGCACTCAAGAAAGTTATTATTCTTCATCAAGGTTGCTGGTTTTAACTCAGAACTTATTCAAGCTTGAAAGAACAGAGCTCTGCAATAGATCTTCTCAGTACACGCAGAACAAACTTGAAGATCCACATTCTTGTTGTTGTAAAGAGTTAGGGGTGGTTATACACAATCCAGGAGGTTGACTCAGGGACTTACTTCTGTGGAGTCAATCTTAATAAAACTTTATTCAAACTGTAGGATCATTGAGTGATCTGAGTTGTAAGCCTGTGCTATAAAGGCTGAGTTGTAGGATTCAGGAATGGATCTGAGTAAGTAGGATCCAAGAGTGAATCTGAGGTAGGATCCTGTGGGATGGGAGATTGGGTTAATCTCTGAGGTAGGGCTGCTAAACTTGAGGTAGGACTATCTTTAGTCTGATCTGTAGAAGTAAGTCTCACTCTGAGGTGTAATAAGCTCAAGGAGCTGAGAAAACAGGAGAAGTTAGTCGAATCTAGCACACTACTAGATAGGTGGAGGGGGAAAGTGGATGTACTCTAGATATGTGAACCACTATAATTATTATGTTGTTGTGTATTCTTGAAAGCTAACATCTAATATTAACACACATTAAGTTCATAAAATCAAAGTTTCTAAAAGAGTAAAAATAATCTTATTCACCCCCTCTAGGAATTTAACTACCATTAGAAAATACTTTCAATGGTATCAGAGGGAGATTATTCAAAAAGGACTTAATAGTCTGAATAAATCTCTAAGGGTAGCAGAAGATTATCTTCATGGCTTCAGGTGAGAACCATAAGGAGTTGAATTCTATGAGACTTTCTATATGTAGGAAAAAAATTTTGGGATCTGGAAAGAGATGGTAAGGCTATTTATGGAAGCCTCAGACCCTAGGATATTCATAATTATTCAAGAGGGACCTTTCATTCCCATGAAAGTCTTTGTTATCGATACTAATATCCAGACACCCAAGAAATACACTAAGATGACCAAGGATGAAGTCATTCCGGCAACTATGGACAAAAAGGCTCAAAACATTATTGTAAGTGTCATAGATGACTCCACATTTCAGAACCTAGTCCACTGCAGAACTGCTAAAGAGATGTGAGATTCTCTGATTGTGTATATGAAAGAGACATAGGAGGTGGGGGATGACAGAAAATCTCTCAAGAATCAGTAGTATGAGACCTTCAAGTAAGGTATGAAAGATTTCATAGTTGATTGCAATGAAAAGTTCTTCATGATAGTGAACTGTCTAATCTATTATAGAAGACAGTTCACAAATTACTAGCTGAATGACAAGTTATTGAGATCTCTCAAGAAGGAATGAGATATCAAGATTTGTGCCATTAGGGAGGTTGGCAACCTGGCCAACACTCTTCCTCAAAACCTATTTGGGAAACTGTTGTCTCATAAGATGCAGCTGAACTCCAAAAATACAGAAGAAGATGATGTCAGAGCCCTCAACAGAGAGAAGGTTGTGGCTTTCAGAGCTGAAGTCGCAAGGAAGAGCAGAGAAAAGACTCCTTCTCCATCAAGGAGAGCTGCAGAGTCAGAGTGCTCAGATCCCAGCTCCTCAGGCAATGAACTGTCAGATGGAGAACTTACCTTGTTCTCCAAACAGTTTAAGAAAATATTGAGTAGGAGAAGACAGTGGAAGAACAAGGGATCTTATAGCTCTACCTCAAGAAAGCCATATATCAGCATGGAGAAGTCTAGAAAAGACCCCTTTGGGGAAATGTATGATTCTAAACAGAACAAACATATTAAAACTATTGTTGTTTATTATTGTTGCAACAAATCTGGACGTGTCATTACTGACTGTCCAATCAAGAAGTGGGATAATAAGAAATTTGATGATGAGAAGTATTATAAGGATAAGAAGGCTAAAAAGTGCTTCTTGGTCAAGAAGAAAATCAGCTTGTCAGATAGTGATTCTGAGTCTTCAGAATCAGAAGAAGAGGCCTATATTAGTATCATTTCTATTGAAGTGGAGGCTGATCATCTTGCTGCATCAATTGGCATAAGAGCACCACTATCCTCTGTTGATAATGATTTTGAAGATGATGATGAGTTCAGGATCATGACCTTAACTGAAGACAATCAGGACAACTCTATTCCTGATGAGGTACACTCTCTCCCCAACTCTCCTTCTGTCTATAAGACAGGCTCAGACTCTGAGGCATCCACTTCATCCAGTGGGAATGATAGATCAAAATCTGATGAGGATGTCAATCAATTGATTGACAGGTATGGTGCTATCCTGAAAGATCTGAAGAAGAGCACGAAGCTTGTCAAGAGATAAGCTGAGGAGATTGACTCTCTTTAGCAAGCTACTTCCCTGCAGTCTGAGTCAGCTCTTTTGTTAGCTCAGATGAGGAGAGAAGTCAGTCAGTTAAAGACAATCTCGGTCATCCAAATAGGCACAATTATCCAGAAGAATAAGATCATCATGGATCTTGAATAGAAGCTCCTCAAAGAGAGGATGCTAGTGGCTGAGTTTTCTAAGCTCAAGACAATGTTATCACTAATTGACTCCTTTACCTCTCAAAATAATAAGAGGGGATTGGGGTTCAAGTGGAACACTAGAGCTATCCATTCCAAAGGGAAGGGCAAAGCTCCAATTGTGCCTAAGACCACCTTTTAGAAGGTTATTCTCCCTTCTAACAGGAAAGACCATGATAGTATGTATGGTCACTGGAAGAATGTAAATTCTTCCTCCAAGTGCTTGGATGTTTCTTCCAATGGAAGAAGAAAGGGTATGGGATTGAGTGCGCTAAAGACATCCCATGAGAAAATTCAAATGACCCATCATGGACCATTTGTGTTTGGTGCTCCAGAACCCACTCTTAAGGGCAAGGCAGTGGCCAACCCCCAAGTTCCTCCTACAAAGAGTAAGACTGTGAAGAAGAAAGTTAGTAAACCGCACTTGGCTATTTCTGATGCCATCAACATCATGCCAGCTGTAAAGAAGTCATCTGTTGGTGTAAATTAGAATATTCCAAGTCCACATACTGGCAGACTTACTTTCAATCAAATTCTTGCTGAAAGAAATAGGAAGAAGGTTGTTGCTCTCCCCTCTGAACAGATAAAAATAGATGGTATACATACCTCAAAGACTATTCAAAAAAGGAGATACAATATCCATGCGTGTTGCTGTTGTGGTAATGTGAGTCACTTTTCCATAGACTGTTAGCATAATTCAAGTGTGCCAAGAGCAAGGGTGAGTCTTCCTGTCAGGGCAGCTGCAGGTAGACATAGTTATTCTCAAGATAACATGAAACAAGGACCCAAACCTTTTTGGGTTTCTAAGGTAAATTAATCTGTGATTGTAGGATAGTCCAAATATCCATCAAATGTCAATATGGTACTTAGATAGTGGATGTTCCAAACATATGACTGGAACAAGGAGCTATCTAAAGGAGTATACTCCGGTGAGGAATGGACCTAAAGTCATCTTTGGTGGTTTATACAGAGGAGTTACCAAAGGCTATGGTATGATTACCAATGACATAGTCTCTATTACAAAAATAGCTTATGTAGAAGGATTGCAATACAATCTGATTAACATAAGCTAACTGTGTGATATTAGCTATGTCATTGTCTTCCACAAGGATAAGTGTTGGATCAAAAGGTCAAATGACCAAGAGGTCATTTTGACAGGCACTAGGAGTGGAAATATTTAATGTTTAAATTTTCTATGTATAAGTATAGACTCTCCAACGTGTCTTGTTGCAAATGAGAAAGTCTCTTATTATGTGCAATGACATATGAGGCTTGCTCACTTGAATTACAAGGCAATCAACAAGCTCTTTAGTGAAGAGCTAGTCAGAAATGGACCCAATCTGAAATGCACCAAAGAGGACATTTGCTCTACATGCCAAAAGGGTAAATAGACAAAGGCCTCCTTTAAGAGCATTGGGACCAAGGATTCTGAGAGGTGTTTATACCTCCTGCATATAGACTTATTTGGTCCTATGCCGGTTCTCAGTTTAGGTAGGAAAGTCTACACTCTTGTGATAATTGATGACTATTCCAAATATGCTTGAGTATCCTTTCTTAAGAAAAAGTCTGAAACCATTGACATCTTTATGACCTTTGTTAAGCAAATTCAGAAGGAAAAGGATTATTCTGTAGTCAAAATCAGAGGTGACCATGACATATAATTTCAATCTAAAAACATGACAAGGTTCTGTGAAGAGCAAGGTATATTTCAGGAGTTTTCTTCTCCAAGAACACTCCAGCAAAATGAGATAATTGAGAGGAAAAATATGGCTCTCATAGAGGCTGGAAGAACATTGTTTAATGACACTTTCTCCTAGAATACTTCTGGGCTGAGACAGTAAATATTGTTTGTCATGTCCTGAATAGAACCACTATCAATAAGTACCATAAGAAGACCCCATATGAGATTATGAAAGATAGAAAATCAAATCTTGCCTACTTCAGGATCTTTGGAAGCAAATGCTTTATGCTTAATAATGGGAAGTCTTACATGACAAAGTTTGCTGTCAAATCCTATGAGGGAATTTTTTTTTGGATATAGCAACCACAACAAATCCTAGAGTTTACAACTTAAAGAATCAAGTTATAGAAGAGTTTATCAATGTAGTATTTGATGAGTCCTCTATAATTCACAGTGAGCTGTTAAGCTCCTCTAGATCTGCATGTGGAGAATTGAAGATGGACAAGCTGAGCATCAATGACACACCTCCTACTAAATAAGAAGAGGATGAGGGTATGATCATTAAAGAAGATTGTCTAGGTGAATTGGACACGAATGAAGATCATCAAGCACCAGAAATTGAAGTTCAAGATGTTGTAGAAGGAATGCTAGCTGCAGTTAGGCATCTAAGAGATCATCCTAGAAACTTGATCATTAGGGATGCAAGCCAAGATGTCACAACAAGGAGCAGAAACCTCAATGTTGCAATCTATTCAAGTTTTTTATCTCAAGTTGAACCAAAGAAGTTTGAAGATTCCAACATTGATCCTTTTTGGATTAAGGCTATGTAAGAAGACCTGAACCAGTTCAAGAGATGCAATGTCTGGAAGCTAGTTCCCAGACCTCATGGACATAACATCATTGGAACCAAATGGATTTACAGAAACAAGCTTGATGAAAATTGTGTTATAATCAAGAACAAAGCTAGACTGGTTGTGAAGGGATACATGCAAAAGGAAGGTGTTGACTTTGATCAACCCTTTGCTCAAGTTGCTAGACTAGAGGCTATAAAATTATTCCATGAATATGCTGTATATAAAGGATTTAAGGTCTACCAAATGGATGTTAAGTCAGACTTTCTAAATGATGACTTAAAATAGGAGGTTTATGTTAAGCAACTCTCAAGTTTTGTTAATTCTAACTTTTTTGATTATGTTTTTTAGTTAAGAAAAGCTCTATATGGGTTGAAGCAGGCCCCTAGTGCATGGTATGAAACCATGTATAGATTTCTCATTGAGAATAAATTCTCAAGGGAGAAGATAGATAAGACATTATTCCTAATAGAATTAAAGTGTAAGATAATCCTAGTCCAAAATTATGTAAATGCAATAATTTTTGGGTTTAATGATGATGGTCTTTGCAAGAAGTTTGCCTAACTTATGCAATGACAGTTTGAGATGAGCAGCATGGGTAAACTCAAGTATTTCTTGGGCCTTCAAGTTAGATAGTCGGAGGAAAGATTATTCATCTCTCAGTCTAAGTTCACCAAGGAGTTAATCAAAAAGTTTGGAATGGAGACTACCTCCATAATGAAAATTCCTATGAGGTCAAGTGTGTCAATAGACAAGAATGAGACTGAGAAACTTGTTGATGAAACCTTGTATAGAGGCATAATTAACTTCTTCCTATACTTGACTACTAGTAGATCAGGCATTATGTATGATACATGTGTTTATGTTAGGTACCAGACATGCCCTAAAGAGTTTCATTATTCAGCAGTTAAAAGAATTCTGAGATATCTCAAGGGCACACCTGATCTTGGTCTTTGGTACCCTAGGAATAGTGATTTTGAACTAATTGGGTATTCATATGCAGATTTTACAGGTTGTAGAGAAGACAGGAAAAGCACCTCTGGCACCTGTCAGTTTCTAGGGAGAATACTAGTATCTTGGAATAATAAGAAACAGACCAGTGCATCCATCTCCACTGCAGAATCAGAGTACATTTTAGTTGGGACTTGTTGTACACAACTACTATAGATTCAACATCAACTCCAAGATTATAATCTTCAGCTAAGTAAAACTCCAATGTATTGTGATTCATCTAGTGTTATCTTAATTGCTCTGAATCATGTCTCTCATAGCACGACCAAAGCACATTGAGATTAGATATCATTTTATTAGAGAACATGTTGAGAAGAAAGACATTAGTTTTGAGTTTGTCCTCACAGACAAACAAATGGTTGATATCTTAACCAAGTCACTAGATGAAGTTAAGGTCAACACTTTCAAATTTGAGTTGAGTATGTTGAACTTGGAGTAGCTTCATTATCTTTACATGCATATTTGCATTTGGAGGGATTAACCTTTTGCAGGTAATCAAGAAAGATATGAACTAATAGTCCAGGCGTCGAGAGTGTTGAGACAATTTCAGGCATTGAAAGCGTCGAAAGCATTGAGTGCACTCAACATATTTATTCTGGCGGGTTAGATCTCGGCTAACTCTAGGGATTAATCTCAATCGTTGATCAAATATTGAAAATCACGACAGGTACGTGTTGTTGGGTTTTCTATATAGTTCAAAACTATAAGCACATCAAATGTGAGCGGCGGAAAGTAATACAAGATAACCCTAAATAGTATAAGGATCTTGTGATTTCATGAATCAAGAAATAAACATGTATAATAAAAGTAATGTACCTGAAGGGGATTGAGTCTCCACTCAACCAAGGTGCTGCAAAGGAATCTTAGACGTCTTGCGGCTAGAGTTCCGCGCGTAGAAAATATGTCCACGCCTCTACGGGTATCCACACGAGCTTGGAGAACCCCAAAGCACTTGGCACACAAGCGTCAGGTTGGATGAAGGAAAGCCCTCTACATCTCCACAGATTGCTAGATCCGTTAATGGTGAGGCGGCAATGACCAAGAAGAAGCTATGGAAACACTTTCCAGACAACGACGACGGGTCGGAAGAAGTTTGTGGTACAGGACGCCAATCGCGATCTTTTTCTAGGGTTTGGGATTTTCCATTGGGAAGAAGATGAATAGTTAGTCGATTGCCGACCTCTTGTATGTACAAGGTGTATATACGAATAGTAGAGGAATTGTGAAGGCCCCACCCACAAACAGACGTAAAATGAACTTACAAAAAAATAAACCTACATCAGTTCGTCGAGAAATATTCGTCGAGAAAAATTCGTCGAGAATAATTCATCGAGTGGAATTCGTCGATTATACACAATGAACAACATGTCCCCTCAACGGATTCGTCGAATATCAAATTCGTCGTAACAGATTTGTTAGGAGAAATTCATTGAGTATACTCGACGAATAGAAAGAACTATCGAAGGATTCATCGAGACCGTCTCGACGAATACAATCTGTCACGTCAAATTCGTCGAGTGTACTCGACGAATTCGTTGAGAATACTTGACAAATTGACTTACATTTTTTGACGATTTTCAGAAGGTCCTCGAATTCATAATTCAGATCATTTGGCTGGTCTAATTTCAAGTCTATGTCAAAAGGCTTGGCCCTTCACTCATATCACATATGAGCAAAGCCAATACAGTCCTTTCCAACTTCTCCATAACTCTTTTGTGCGACCTCATAAACTCATATTACGTTGACAGCAAGACTAACTATTTGACTATCTCAGATCATAACAGAAGAACTCCAACTTTCTCCCACTTGGTCTAATAAGTCAAATAAAAGTCTTACAAACAATGAGCGGTATCTAGCAACACATCATTGCTACCTAAGAAATAAGAGTTCCGTAACTTAGAAAGTTTATAAAATGATCAATGTATAATGTTGTCATGTCTCTTTGTCCCTTTCATTTGGATGGAGATAGAGACATGAACTGTGTCACCCTCATGACTGCTCAATCCCTATTACCTGATATAGAATAGACTATCCGAAAACAGAGAATTCAATATCACATATTGGCTCAACCCAGCATGGTCATGCATTTCTTAGTCCAATTCCATCAAGGGGCCCTTAGATGCAACTCATGTTTCCAGGAGGACAAATCCCATATTTGCTCACACGCAAACACTCAAATGATTCGTAACATACCAAATAACCACCATTATCATCCAACTTTCTCAATACTGGACTTTAGATGGCATCAAAATACGCTCTTCCTCACTCGATGAATGTTGTGACCTCGGGTTAAAGAACCACAAACACTATTATCACTTGAGACCTATTTATGACACGATGTCAAAACAATCCACAAAGTAGTCTCAGAGTGGGTCTGTCCAGTACAAATTATTCATAACAAGTATCTGTGTGATGACTTGATATCACAATATCATGACCTGTGAAAACCGGTCATCAGTCAACGCACACACTGGTCTCAACGTATCATCATTATCCTTATTCATAAGATGATACCTCGACCTGGGATAATTTAAGAATGAAGCTTCTAATTAACATAGGTCCTCACATTCAATTCACGTAATTGAACCTCCTATGAAAGCGAACATTCTAAGGACATTTAGTTCCTGCACATTTATACCCAACATTCTTTTCCTTCTCAGTTCTTGTGCATTTATACAAATATGAGAATCACATCCGGTATCCAATACCCGAGATGAAAGAGTAGAAATGTTTATTTCTATAACAAAGACACCTGAAGTGGAAGTCACACTTCCCTTCATCTTCTGCAGACCTTCAATATAAAAAGGACAATTCCTCTTCCAGTGACCAGCCTTGCCACAATGGTGGCACTTCCCTTCCTTCGCTAGACCCTTCTTCTTCAGTGCTAAAGACATGGGATCAAGGTACGACTTAGGTCTCACCTTAGTCTTCATTGATTCATTGGTTTTGCCCTTACCTTTATGCACCATCAGTATGAGGCTAGCAGGCTTAGCCTTCTTTATGTTGCTCTCGGTAGTTCTCAACATGCCTAGGAGCTCGGGAAATTTCTTGTCTATCTCATTCACATTATAGTTCAGGACAAACTGCTCATAACTATCTGACAACGATTGCAAGATCAGGTCAATGACCAACTCTTGGCCTAAGGGAAAACACAGCCTTTGGAGGTTCTTTATATACCCGACGCCTGTGTTGACGTCGCCATGTGGTAAAGACGGTTATAAGATCTATAGTGATGCTTCAGAGAGCGGCTTAGGTTGCGCTCTTCTGCAATTTGGAAAGATGATTGCTTATGGCTCACGCCAGTTGAAAGTGCATGGGCGAAATTATCCCGTCCACGACTTGGAGTTGGAGGCGGTGATCTTTACACTTAAGTTGTGGCGGCATTATCTTTATGGTGTAAAAGTGAATATCTTTACGGACCATAAGAGCCTAAAGTACTTGTTGGATCAGGAAGATCTGAATATGCGACAACGAAGGTGGATGGAGTTCCTTGGGTACTACACCTTTGATATTCATTATACTCCCGGGAAGAGAAATGTGGTCGCTGATTCCTTGAGTCGTAGGACTCCATCAAGGGCAAATTGGTTGCAAATTCATGATGAGCGTCTGATCCAGGAGTTGGAAGCGTTAGAGATTTCTTGTGTTGACATGAATTCCACAGCCGATGCATGCTTAAACTGGATGGAGGTACAATATGACCTTGCGGACAGGGTTCGACGAGCAACGAAGCTGGATGAAAGTCTTCAATGTTATGCAAAGGATGGGCTAGATGACCAATTCTCCTGGGATGACGGCCATTTGAGGAAAGAAGGTCGTTTGTGCGTCCCAAGTATGGGTAAGTAGAGAGAAGAATTGATGTATGAAGCGCATTTTACAAAATACTCAATTCACCATGGGAGTACAAAAATGTTTAAGGATATGAAAAAGTTATTCTGGTGGCCAAGACTAAAGAAAGATATAGCTAATTATGTGGCTAAATGTCAAACTTGTGCTTTGGTGAAAGTGAAATGCCAGAAGGCTGGAGGTTTCTTGAAGTCGTTACCGATTCCGGAATGGAAGTTTGATGATATTTCAATAGATTTCGTGCACGGGTTGCCGAGATCTCAACGCGGGAATGATTCAATCTGGGTGATTGTGGACCGGTTGACGAAAGTGGCTCACTTCCTTCCGAACAAGCGGGATGATTCAGTGGAAAGTTTGGCAAAGCTCTATGTGGAGCAGATCGTACGGCTACACAGTGTTCCCTGTAGCATCGTGAGTGACCGTGATAGACGATTCACATCAAATGATTGGAGGCTAATCCATCAACTATTGAGAACAAAGTTGACGTTCAGTACGGCCTTTCATCTCCAAACGGGTGGCCAGACTGAGAGGACCAATAGAATAATGAAGGATATGCTCTGAATGTACGCCCTGGATTTTGGTACGAGATGGGAAGATCATCTCTATATGGTGGAGTTTGCCTATAACAATAGCTACCAAGCGAGCATCGGTATGTCACCGTTTGAAGCTTTGTATGGTCGTAAGTGTCGTACACTGTTAGCTTGGGAAGAAGCAGGTGAATCCAAACTATATAAGCATCAATAAGTCGATGAGGCGAACTCGACGATACGCTGTATCCGGGAGAGGCTACTGATAGCCCATGATCGGCAAGCAAAATACTACAACGCCAAGCACCGGAACGTGGAGTTCACGGTGGGCGATTGGGTATATTTGAAGATTAAACCCTTCAAAGGTGTGTCCAGGATTCAACGTCTGAAAAAGTTAAGTCTGCGATATCTTAGTTCGTTTGAAGTGGTGGAGCGAGTTGGGGAAGCTGCCTATCGACAATCTCTTTCGGCAGAACTGAGTGGATTACATGATGTGCTTCACATATTTATGCTTCAGATAGCTGTTAAAGATCCAGCTCAAGTGATTGAGAACGATCGCGTGCCTGTTGAGTATGGGCTAACGACGAAGGTTAGGCTCATTCGAATCGAGGATCGAGCCGATAAATAGTTGCGGAATAAGACAATCGGGATGGTCAAGGTCCGGTGGGACAACTGTGGCCGTGAGGAGCTAACATGAGAGCAAGAGCAGAACATGCGAGCTGAATTTCCCGAGCTGTTTGTGTAAACTATTGTACAGTACATCCCTTATTGTAACATACATTTGAGAGTTATAACATATTGCTTTTTGTTTCCTTACTGTGTGCAAATTTCGGGACAAAATTTCTTATAAGGAGGGGAGGGTTGTAACACCCCAAATCCCAAATTTGGGTTCAGGCTGGGCAACACGGCCTGTGACACGGGCATGTCACAGGTCGTGTCCTGCTCGGTTGAGCAGCCTATCAAGTGCTTGACGAAATGCACTCGACGAGTTCTCGAGAGGGAACACGCCCTGTGATACGGGCGTGTCCGAGGGTGTGTCCTCCTCTGGTCGACGAACTCCACTCGAGTAGATGCGCTCGACAAATTCTCGAGAGAGAGAGCACACGGCCTGTGATACGGGCATGTCACATGGCCGTGTCCTGCTCTATATACTCGAGTGGGTATCGAGGGGGTCTCGAGTGGGTCTCGAGTATGTCTCGAGCAGGGCACACAGCCTAGGACACGGGCGTGTCAGTGGCCGTGTCCTACTCTGCACTCGAGTGGGTCTCTCGAGTGGGTCTCGAGTGTGTCTCGAGTGGAGGACACGGGCGTGTCTAAAGCCGTGTCAGGGCACACGGCCTATGACACGGGCGTGTCACATGGATGTGTCCTGTTCTGGATAAGTCGGTTTGTGCGTCGCTTAAGGTACACGGCCTGTGACACGGGCATGTCACAGGCCGTGTCAGACCCGAAATAGCCATTTCAGAGAATTTTGTAGTCGTTCATTTCCTTCCTCTGGGATCTGATGGTCCAGGTTTCTCCTTGCTGCTTTAAGGCCGAAATTGAGAAGAGAAGTCTCATTTTACCTTTGGTCATTCTCTTTCTAAAAGAGCTAGAAAGAAGAGAGAGAAAGGAGGAGGAGAAGGGATCCGACCGCCGGTAGAGCTTTAGAGTTTCGAACTAAGGTCTGAGGCCAGATTTGTGGAGGCAAGGCCGCTGTGGTGCTTTCCTACCGGCTAGATTCCATGGCTCCAAAGAGGTCATCAAGGGTAACGATATTCCTTCTTGGATATGTGAAGTCCTTCTTGTTGGCATGTGCATGGATTTCCCATACCAGAGGGTGGATTGCGAAGGGATTTCCTTGGGTTGATTCTTGGAATCCCCAATAGTCTTGCATATAGAGCCGGAAATGTGTAGTACGGAATATGCATGCTGTGTGAATCCCATCTGGACAGTTTGGTCTGGATTGATGATGTTTCATTTGCACACCGGAAAAAACTCCGCGGTTAAATGTGTGGTTTGTGGAGTCGATGGGTTGAACCTGTGAAGGGCACTAGCAGGAAGTACTAGAGTGGTAGTCCAGGAAAACACCCTTGTGATGCTTGTGCTATGTGCTATGACAAGACCAGTTTTCTGGTACTGCATGATGCTGTAGGGGTTGGGCGGAGTTGGGTGCAGAATGTGAGATCTGCAGAAACCGCTAAACGATCATGAAGGACACTAGCATGAACTCCCCTTGTTGATTGTGAAGCCAGTCCGTGGTGGACATTGTGGCTATTGTGAAGCCAGTCTGTGGTGGACATTGTGGCTATTGTGAAGCCAGTCCGTGGTGGACATTGTGGCTATTGTGAAGCCAGTCCGTGGTGTACATTATGGTTATTGTGAAGCCAGTCTGTGGTGGACATTGTGGCTATTGTGAAGCCAGTCCTTGGTGGACAATGTGGCTATTGTGAGCTTGATGAGCTCTTGAAAAGGCCTCGTGCCGAACAGGAAAGGTGAAACCGACCCGCGCCTTATATTTGGCCTCGAGTACGTTGGTATTCGGTGATGGCAAGGTGACTTGAGCAACGGGGGGTGGCTGATCCGTACCTGCGTTATGTCCGTCCAACTTGAAGACTTGAAAGTGCGGTCAGTTGGAGCGCATAATGAGAGTCTTAGGCCTACGCGCCGGAATGACTAATTGCTCAATTTTACCGTTGGGTTTCGGACCTGGAACGGTGGTGGGAACCTGGTTCGCTGGTACACTAAGAATGTGCCCTGAGTGCACGGATCGTCGGGTCGTGTGGCTGACGGTTGTGATGGATTGTTTATATATGAGAGCACAATATGTGATATATATATGCCGATGAATTTCTATGCATGCAGGGAAGGAATACCACTGCCCCGGGAAAGGGGTAGGGTCGTTATAAATTGGTCAGCTGAATGCTGACCGTTGCCTTGTTTGCCACCGTTTGGTGGGTTGTCCTTGTGCAAGTGCTGGAGAGCCGAGCGGGACACATAAGGGCTGAAGTCCCTGCTACTGCTGCTGTTGTTGCCGCTGCTAGCCCTTGAAGGTTAAGTAAAGAATAATGTGTGTTGTTCATATGTGGCCGACCTACGGGTCAATGTTTGGAACCCACACTTGTAAATCATAACTGTAAGGCCATAAGGCCAAACGATGTTGTATTTGTTGTACATTCCTTCGAGAGTTTGTACATAAATGTGGTTGTTTATATATATAGTGGACATTCATGGTTGGAGTTCCATATTATTGTTAAAATCTTCCGCTAGCATGCACTGAGTTAGGGTGCGATTATGATTTGGTATTAACCTGTAACTTCCCCGCCTGTTTTGTGGCATATGGTGTGGGGCCCCGACCGGACCTTCTATTATATGCTATATGAATGGATGGAGTCGTTACAGTTATACAGCTCCTTGGAATTGGCCAAACTTGAAAAAAATGAAGAGATCAGAAGGAAATTCAGAATAAACAATAGAGAAGGTACTATTCCATCAGATGTTCCTGGGCCTAGCAAGTATTTTCCAATGCCATACAACTATTTTGAAATGCAAAGGTAAAAGAAGATTGAAGCTGATGAGAAGGCAACTAAGAGGCCTAGCAGGGGCATAGTCATTACGAAACCAGAAACCTAAACTATTTTATGTAATAGGTTCCTTAGGGTTTTAGGAATATGAAACATTATCATTTGGCACACATTTTGTTTATAATTATCACATTTTGTGTTAATCTAATATTAATTGTGTGTTATTATTTGCTCTTAAATTCTGTGAAATTTATCTTGTTTGTGAGATAGTGTATATCATTGACTAGAGTTCCGACTTCTTCAAATAAGGGGAGATTGTTGGGTCCATTGATCGCAATGTCCAAGATTTGAAGAAGACCCACAAGTCAATAGTATACACATGCTCGTATTATATATATGTTCAAGTTCAATATATGTATGTTGTCTGTTATTCTATTATTAGATAGATTGATTCAGTTAGAACTGTGGTTGGACTCAAGACAGGACATAATAGAGAGCCAGAAATTTGCATAAGTCCACATGCGTTGAGTGAGTACACTTCACTCAATGCCAGAGGCCTAGAAGTGTTGATAGAAGCTCAGGCATTCAGAGCCTCAGTGGTGCTGGACTCAAATTTGGCTAAGTTCAGAAGCATTGAGTGAAGGCCTTTCACTCAATGCCTACTCAAAAAAATTTTTCCAAGTACAGAAGAGTTGAGTGAAGAGGGCTCACTCAACACCTTATCAAAGATTCAACAAAGTCCAGAAGCGTTGAGTGCAGAAGATTCACTCAACGCCTTTACTCAGAAATTATGTACAAGTCCAGAAGCATTAAGTGTTGAAGGTTCACTCAATGCCTTCAGTTAGGATAACTGTCAAGCCCAAGGGGATTGAGTGAATGAGATTCACCCAATGCTTTCTACTAGAAGAATTTTGTTAAGTCCAGATGCGTTGAGTCTCAAGACAACACTCAACTCCTCTATGCGTTGAGTCACAAGACTTCACTCAACGTCTGTGCAGATTGGTTGTGAAAGTTGTCAAGTCCACAAGCATTGATTCATGCTGACGTCATCCAAATTCAAATGAAATGAGATTTGCGCACTAGAAGCCAAATGGCGTCGTATACTTTCTACCGAGCAATTAAAGCTAAAAGTAACTTTACAGCTGCCTATTCGGCATGCCTATACGGAACAGATAGCCATTGAACTATGGGATATAAAAAGTATTTGCACAGAAATTAAAAAAGTAGTTCTGTAGACAAATCATTGTTGTTGCCGGAAAATTTTTTGAAATCGAAAAACTCTAAAGAGTCTTCAGCAAGATCTTAAACCCTAATTTTCTAAAAGGGTTAGTTAGCAGAGCACTCAAGAAAGTTATTGTTCTTCTTCAAGGTTGCTGCTCTCAACTCAGAACTTATTCAAGCTTGAAAGAATAGAGCTCTGCAATAGATCTTCTCAGCACAAGCAGAATAAACTTGAAGATCCACATTCTTGTTGTTGTGAAGAAATAAGGCTGGTTACACACAGTCCAGGAAGATGACTCAAAGACTTACTTCTCTGGAGTCAATCTCAACAAAACTTTATTCAAACTCTAGGATCATTGAGTGATCTGAGTTGTAAGCCTGTGCTATAAAGGCTGAGTTGTAGGATCCAGGAGTGGATCTGAGTGAGTAGGATCCAAAAGTGGATCTGAGGTAGGATCCTGAGGGATCTGAGGTAGGAGATTAGATTAATCTGTGAGGTAGGGCTGCTGAGACTGAGGTAGGAATATCTTTAGTCTGAGTTGTAGGAGTGAGTCTCACTCTGAGTTGTAAGGTCCTGAGGGATCTGAGGTGTTAGCTCAAGGAGCTGGGGAAATAGGAGAAGTTTGCTGAATCTAGCACATTGTTAGATATGTGGAGGGAGAAAGTGGATGTACCCTAGATAGGAGAATAAATATAATTATTGTGTGTTGTTGTATATTCTTGAATGCTAGCATCTAACATTAACACGCACTAAGTTCATAAAATCAAGTTTCTAAAAGAGTCAAAACAATCGTATTCACCACCTCTAGGAATTTAACTACCCTTAGAAAAGACTTTCAATATTCATATTCCCAATATGGATAATCGATATATTCCCAGTGGAAGATCAAGAAGGTTTGTTGAATACTACATAAATTTGCATCATTATCAGGTTGAAATTTTTTTAAAGGTTGTCGTTCAATTACTACAAGAGTTAATTAAACAGCTGGTTTGATAAGGTGAGTATAGAGTTGCTTCATTATGACTTCCTCGAATCCCGCTAACTAATTCGGTTGCTTTGAGAAGCAAAAAATGCTGAGACTTGCAAAATTTTATCCTAATAAATTTTCAAGTTTGAAGTTGTTTAATTTGAAATTTCAAATTAACAACTACATTTTTGATATGAGAAATGTTGTGAGATTTTTTAAATTTGAAGGATCTTGGCTATTTATCCTTGAAGCTTGTTGAAACTGATAATCATGTTGCTTATCAACAGATTTACAAGCTTTTGAAGTTTGTATTGATTCCTCTCGTGACTACTATAAGTGTGAAAAGAGTATTCTCAGACATGAATTATGTCAAGAAGCCGTTACGCAATAGTCTAGGTGATCAAATGGTGAATGATTGTCTGATTATTTTTATTGAGCGAGAAGCTTTTTTGAAAGTCAGTGATGATGACGTTATCGATCTTTTTCAAAAAATGAGGACTTGCCGTGAAGAATTATAATAATATACTCATGTATTTTGTATTTTATAATGTTATGTAATTTAGTATGACTTTGTAATGACATAGATTTAATTTTCCCTTATTATTTCATCTAAAAAATATTGTGCTCCCATTACCAATTTCTTGAATCTGCCACTGGATGTCGTGACATAGGGCATGTCAGCCAGTTCATGCCCATAGTTGATCCAGCGCATTGTAACTCTAGGAAGCTCAAGTTAATTTGACACACCCTCGATCAGGGCACGACATCAGGGTGTGACCATGCCCTCGGTCATGCCCTCGGTCTCTGCCATAACCTAGGTTGTGTTCACTCAGTTTATGACCAAAATGGCGCTCTTATTCCCTTCATTTTCTGGGCTTTTATTTTAGTGGTTTTTCTCCAGCTACATGCTAGGTCAGGGCGTAACACCAAGGCGTGTACTCCATAACATTTCAACTATATATAGTGGGCATCACCATGAGTTTGGAGAGCTCTATTATAGATTACAATTCTTTATTTTAATTTCTGTATTTTTATTTTTTTCCTTGTTTCAAGAGAGAAAGATAGAAGACTCTTCATGTAAAGTTTGGTTTGGAATTTTATATGTTTTTTTTTCATGTTTGCTTATATCATTTTGTGCCAAACATTTATCATGATGAGTAGCGAATTTTTCATAGACTTTGATCATGATAAACTTAAAAATAAATTATTAATGAAATATCTCTTTTTGTTTTCATTAGCTAGTGAATCGAATTCTTAGATTTATTTTTGAATTATATTTGTTGAATCCATATTTCCAGTATATGTAAATCAACATATATATGTATTCTAGTAGGCCGAGAGATCTGTGAGTGCAAGTAGATAGCTCAAAGTTAAAAAGAGTTACATACACCGCACGAGAGAGTAAGACGGATCTTATCAATTGGAGTCAAATCCAATAAAGGGCGTTCACCTTGTAAAGCAATCCTTAGGAGTTTTGATTATAAAAAAAAATTTTGTCGATCAATGTAAGATTAGGTGGTAGTATTGTTCTAGCGATATGCTATCATAATTTAGAAATCTTCACGGTCAAGATATTCTATTATGATGCTTGTGTTACAAATTCAGTTTTAAAAAAATTCTTGTAATGAAATTCTAGATTAAGTGCTTAATTTTATCTCTTATTTCTCTTATCATTTAGTTTATCTTATCTTTTTGTTTTAAATTATCAAACTAATTTATTAAGATAAATAATAGTAATTTTGTGAGTCGAACTAATCAACAAACACATAAAAAATATGACACTTTATATTTAACTTTTAAATATTCTATATTATAATATGATAAGAATACTTGGCCCATCATACCATATTTTCAATTACATTTTTCTTGTATAAGTTTTTTGCGCGATTGCCGACCACTAGGCTTGTCCAAAAAGACAAGCAGGCCTGAGCTGGCTAAGCTTGGGCTTTTGCCAATCGGGCTCAAGCCCGGGCCTGGCATTAGTCGGGCTCGAGCCCACTGGCCAAGAGGGACCCGGCCAAGGCCCCCAAGACCCGGTCGGGACCTGTTTTCAATCCAATGGAAAGGAGGGATTTCCTATTGGAAATCTTGCCCATTGGCAGGATTGCTCGACTTGGGTGCCCGGCCCAGACCAGGCTTGGCGCCCGGATTTAGCTAGGCATCAGCCGGGCCAGACTTTGAGGATATAAGGGGTCCATGTTGGGCCCCTAGTACCCGACCTAGGCCCATAGAGGGCTAGCCTGAACCCGAGCATTTTGAACACGTATACTGAAGACTATTTGTTGATATTTTGAAAATGAATTACCTATTAATTTTATCATTATCTTTTTCTTACTTTTTTATTTCTCAACCCTCTTTCTCGTTTTCTTTTATTATTTTTATTTTTCTAAAATTCCATTCTATTAAGTAAATATATTTTTATTTTTTTTAATAAAAAACATTATGAAATTTACACGGTCAAGTTGTCTCACTAAAAAAAATTAAAATTTTGAAAGTTTGAACTAAGCATACATTTTTTTGGGTCAAAATACTCATTTTAGCGAGTAATTTTTTTATAATCAAAATAACTTCTCTAGTGAATATAATTTTATAGAATTTATTTTCCGCTCCGATATTAATTATTTGTGGTAACAAGATCAATTAAATAGATGCACAAAGCTCCACATCTAATTTGTGAGAGCTCATTCTATCACATAGATCAATTAAATAGTTACTCCCGAAGTATAGATGAGAGTTTACAAAGAAGTTGGTAAAATCAAACTGGGTCATTTGTGGATTGGAAGGTTTGGGGGTCAAGAAAAACTCTACAGCAGAAGCGCATGCCTACACCATCTCGAATGTTTGCCCACACATCTTCTTTGGCTGCATCGGAATGAAATTTTTCTTATCTAGGGGTCCCACCTATTTTACGAATTGTTTGATCCTGATGTGCTTGTCGAAGTACTTGGTCATCCGCCGCTTGACCTCCTCTTGCCGAATAGCTGACAAGTCGTGCACCTCTTCCACCATGTCTAGTGAGAGCAGCAACTCGTCTTCATTCTCAGCCCTCCACTCTTCTCTGCCTTCCTCTGCCTCAACTATCCGCGGTGTCCGGACTTCGAACTCTATTGGGAGCACAGCTTCGCAGCCGTTAGAGAGCTTGAAGGGGTCTCTCCCGTGGTCGTGTTGAGCGTGGTTCTCAGGGACCAAAGAATTGAAGGGAGCTGCTCCACCCAGCTCCCCTTCAGATTCTTCGCCTTCTTTTTCAACAAGTTTACAATTATCTTGTTCGCCGCCTCCACCTGCCCATTGCTCCTGAGGTGGTGGACCGATGCGAACCGGAGATCGATCCCAAGCAGACCGCAGAGTCCGCAGCCGGTTAGGCGGCTAGGTGTGGCGGATAGCCGGGTTCTGGCTTTTGCTCTCTGTTCTGCGATCTAGTTCAGCAAGCACCCTGTGAGGTAACCAGATGGTTAGCGTTGACTAACCGCGGCAGTAGCGGTCTGAGTTGAGAGACTGCTGAGTCCGCTTGGAGCTGGCAGGTTCTCTGGCTTGCGTATAAGCAGACGGTTAGCGGAGGCTAACCACACAATTCGCTGTGATCTGCTCGCGCGGTTAGGAGCCAAAGTTCGCTGGTATATGTCGACTTGGTCACGGTGTTGTGCCAATTCCATGGTGTTGCCTAGTCGCAGAGATTGTCGGTTGCACGGTCTGGTTGTGGAGTTTGCGGAGGCCGCAATTTGTCATGACGCAGATTGGCTCAGGACGAGTGGTTGTCAGCTTGATTGCCTAAGTCCAAGCGAATTGTGGATTGTTGTCCGCTTATCTATGCGGACTGGTTGATTTTACCGCATGAGCAGTTAGACATGTTACCGTGCTCGGTCAGGTTATGGTATCCGTGACCCCCTCTGATGTGCAGTTTCTAACCCTTCCAATACCTCCATCGTATGTCTCCTCTTCTCCACTGGTATGTCCCCCCTCCCCTTGTTGTGTACGCAATCTCCGATTTCTCCAGGCTCACCTTCTCACTTCTCTTCGCTTCCCACTTCTCCCTCTAACGCGCTCGTCGTCCCCCTTCCATACCACTACACTCGACGTCGTCCTCATATTCTCTTGCCTCCAGTTCCCGCAAAGTCAGTGTCTGCCTCTTCCAACGAGTGTCATGTGGATGATCCTCCTGTGCATCGCAACCCACCTCGTGAGTGACGTCCTCCCAACAGCCTTAGCCTTGTTAAACTACCGCTTGACCTACCTGCCCTTCCTGCCACTGCTTGTTGTACTCCAGAGCCGATTTCCTACCGTGAGGCTGCCCAGATACCTTAGCGGCAGGTTGCTATGTTTGCTGAGTTGGAGGCACTTGAGCACACTCGTACATGAGATCTTATTTCTCTTCCACTTGGTGTTGTTCTGATTAATTGCAAGTGGGTCTTCAAGGTCAATACTTGTTTTGATGGATCTGTAGAGACTCGGCAAGTTGGTCGTAGTTTTCAGTAGGAGCAGGGGAGAGATTATGAAGAGACCTTTGCTCCAGTGGCTCATATGACTACGGTTCGGACCCTTATTGCAGTTGCAGTTGTTCGTCACTGGTCTCTGTCTAAGCTCGACGTGAAGAACGCCTTGTTTCACAGTAATCTTCAGCAGGAGGTATGCATGCTTCCTTGTCCCGGTCTATCCTCTCCTAACGGCTTTGTTTGCCGCATGAGGCGAGCCATTTATGGGCTCAGGCAGGCTCCCCGCGTGTGGTTTGCACGTTTAAGCTCAGCCATTACAGCCGCCGGTTTCTAGACAAGTCCACATGATCCAGCTCTGTTTGAGCACTCTTCCTCTAGTGGTCGAGCTCATTTGTTACTTTATGTGGATGATATGATCAATATTGGCGATGATCCTTCTCATGTAGTCTTCATCAAGCATCACCTTCAACAATAGTTTCAGATGACTAACATTGGATAGATGAGTTACTTTTTTGGGCCTTGAGGTCATCAGCTCTACAGACCGCGATTTTCAGCTCTCTCAACAGCGTTGCATATTTGATCTCCTCGCTTGGACCGCTTTCTAATTCTCGTACAGTGGACACCCTTATGGAACTTCACCTTCTGCTACGTTTGGATGATGGGGTACCGCTCTCTGATCCTACTTGTTACTGCCACCTCATTGCGAGTCACGTCTACCTCACCATTACTAGGCCCGACATTGCTCACGTTGTTCATGTGTTGAGCTAGTTTGTTAGTGCGCCCACCTCTGTGCATTACAGTCACTTGTTGCGGCTCATGCACTATCTTTGGACGACGACTTCTCGTGGTCTTGTCTTCTCCAGCGACAGTTCCACATAGCTTCTTGCTTACTCGGATGCAACCTGGGCTAGCGATCATGTTGACCAACGTTTTGTCACTGGTTTTTATTTGTTCTTTGGTTCTCCACTCATTGCATCGAAGTCCAAGAAACAAACTGGTGTTTCTCGTTCCAGTACAGAGGTTGTGCTTCGAGCCATGACTACCACTGTCGAGGATATTATTTGGTTTTATTGGCTTCTTGAGAACCTTAGTATCTCTTTTTCAGATCTCACTCCACTATATTATGATAACATCGGTGCAATTCAGATTACTCTAAACCCAGTGAAACACTTACTCTCCAAGCATACCGGGGTAGATACCTTCTTCCTCCGTGAGCACTATGACCATGACAGTCTTGTTCCTTCATGTGTTCCCTTCGAGCAACAGATTGCAGATTTGATGATTAAGTCCAGACAAGGACCCAACATGTTTATCTATTGTCCAAACTCTCGGTGTATGATCCCCCATAAGTTTGCGAGACGAGGGGAGGGGTTAGATGTAGTGTGCACTTTGTACGGCTGAGTTAGCTTAGACTCACCTTGGGTGTTGTGGGCACCCTCTCTCTTGTACATGTATATATATATATTTCTATGGTTCATGTAAATGATAACCTAAAACTAGTGATACTCTTCCTATCAAAGACATCTAGGTTAATTAGACCTAAAACTAGTGATACTCTTCTAATTTGAGATATCTAGGTCAGTATGTCCTAGGGCTGTCAAAATCATACTTATTTAGGATATTTGGGTTAGTTTGACCCAGGATTATAACAATCATCCTAGCTTGAAGAGTCTGGGTTAGTTTGACTTGGGATTGTAAATTTTGTCATATGAACATTTGATGTTAAAGTTTAGCCTACTCTCTACTGTGTTGTACTAAACACAGTACTGAATCCAAATATTGCATTATAAACCTGCATGAAACCTAAAAGTTCCCAGTGACTTTCTATTTTGCTTCACTACTTTGAACATCAAGCCTCAGTCCATACATTCTGCAGGAAACCCTGTATATCTTTATTTTCTTAGCAGGAGTAAAAACTGAATACTGCTTGAAAGAATCAAGAAGCAAAAACAGAACACTCAAAAGATAATTTTTACTCCTTATTGATCTGTCTAATTCTGGTAACATACACACGCACTCGTAAAAAATAAAGCCACAACTGTTCAGCTTTCTGCAAGCTAGAATGAGTAGAGACAGAAAACTCATTGGGTTGCAAGCCGTCAGAACTGTGACTTGTCGAGGCCGTTGAAGTAAGGATGGTCCAACGCCTCCTTTGCTGAGATTCTATTTGAAGGACAATACTCCAGCATTTTCTGCAACAAAGCAAAAGAGCACAAAAACTATCGCAACCAGACTATAAAGGTGATATCTTCAAATGGACGGCCATAGATATGAGATTGAATATTGACCAATTCAATCAAATTTGTGTTCATTAATATGTAAATTACTCCTTTAAGGAGACGAACTTATTACCGAAAGAAGATCAACGCCTTCAGAATCCAAATTTGGAAGAGCCTGAGACAAGCTTTGGGGCTTCCATTGTGGGTAGTCATGCCAGTCCCTCAGAGAGGAGACTCCTGGCCACTTCTCTTCAGTTGGTGTCCCCAAAAACCTTCAAAGTTTACTTCGGTTAAGAGACTCAAATACTCCGTAACTTTACTTTTGGGATATAAGCATGAAAAATCACTAGATTGAATCATTTTTACAACATTTTAGAAGAGATTAATGGTTTCAGCCGGCCCAACAAAATCATAGCATCAACCAGTGTACCAAATCTAACCATAAGCAAAAAACAAAACCATGTCAGTGCGCTAGTGCGTGTGTGTCTGTGTGAGTGTGTGCACGGCACGAGCGCAGGGGTGTGTATGCATGTGAAAATAGCTAAAGTATTAGAAGTCGAGAGCCTTTGGCTTTGAACAAGTTGGATGCATTAAATACTAAAATATAGAAGAAGCTTACTTAAACATACAGACAAAACAGAGTACATTTTATTGGAAAAGCCCATGTAAAGGGCCCATATTGGGCCCTCTTTATTGCTTTCTCTCTCTTCCTTCTTTAGTCCCACATCTTGTATAAGATTTATTCCTCTCTCCTCTCTCCTATATATTTGTATTCTCTCCTTGTAAACACATACTTGAGAAATACATACAAGCTTTGAGCTCTTCCAACATGGTATCAGAGTCAGGTTCGAATTGAGCGGCTTCCCTTTCTGAACCCGCGCGGTCTATCTTTTGTCCGCTACCCGCGCGGCCTCCTGCGGCCTGCCCTCTTGTCCACTCCGCTCCTCCTCCTCCTCCTCCTCCTCTCTCTCTCTCTCTCCCGTGGATCCACCCCCCTCCGTCCTTTTTATAACCTCTCTTCTCCCCCGTGGGCCCCACTTCTCTCTGCAACTTCTCTTGCCGCTTGCGGTTTGTCTGCTTCTAGCCGCCCGGTCTATATCTCCTCTAGCCGCTCGAGTTCCTACTCGCGGCCTCTCTCCTCTAGCCGCTCGAGTTCCTACTCGCGGTCTCTCTCCTCCAGACCGCTCCCTCTCTCGCGACCTGCTCCAGCTTGCTGCAACCTGCTCCGGTTCGCTGCGGACTGCCCCTTCAGCTCTTGCTCGCTGCGGCTTGTTCCTGCTCTCTGCGGCCTGCCTCTTCTGCGGATTGTTCTTGGTCGCTGCGGTCTCTTTCTATCCGCTTGGGTCTCTCTCTCCCCGCGGTTTCCTTCTCCCCAGGTCGCTGATCCGCCTGACCGTGCGGGTTGTTCCTCTCCCACCCGCATCTTGGTCGCGGTCTCCTCCGGCTCTTCTCTTCTCTGTCCGCGCGGCCTGTCTCTGCCTGCTGTGACCTTCTTCTCCCTTTCCGCGCGGTCTCCGCCCTACTCGTCGAGCTTCCCCGGCTTGTCCTCTCTTCTCAGCCAGCCGTTGTGCTCTACTCGCCATGACCGGCTCCAACCCGCAGCGGTCTGATCCTGTCCGCCGCGACCTATTCCAATTCGCGCGGCCTCCTTTAGCCTGCCTCATCTCCTCCTGGTCGTCATGTCCTCTAGCGACTCCACTACCGCTAACCCCACGGCAGACCACGTGGCACCTCCTCCCGAACTCCGCGATGAGCTTCAGATTACTATTGTTTCCCTCTCTGGCAAGTCGAACTTCATCCCCTGGGTTCACTCAGTTCAGAGTGTCCTGCAAGCCAAGAACCTTACCCAGGGACCTCCGACTCCTACTACTGATGAATGGATACAAAATGACGGTCGCGTCCAGACCTGGATCCTGAAATCGGTGGAGGGTGAGCCTTACCAGATGATCATGTATCATGAGACCGCCAAAGCAATGTGGGATGAACTCCATTCCTTGTACTCGGGCAAGGACAGTCTTCAGTACTTTTTTGACATCATCACCGATCTTCAAGCTTTGGATGTTGACAAAGCTATGGACATGACCTCCTTTGTGGCTCGTGCTAAGACTCTCACGGAGGCCTGGATTCAGCACCAGCCATCTACTACTGATCTCGCTGCTCAACGTGCCCAGAAGGAGGCGGTCTGTATCGCTATGATTATGGCTCGTGTCCCGCCACACCTTCACAGTATGCGGGCCCAGGTTCTGGCATCCCCTGCTACCCCTTCCTTTTCAGATGTCTGCTCTATGTTACTTCGAGTACCACCTCCCCTGGAGGCGTCTGCACCACCCTCGCCGACCCTTCTTCAACAGGCCCTTCCTCCCTTACTTCCCCCACCATCCTTTACTCAGGGTGGACGTACGGGCTCCCGCGAACGAGGCCGTGGTGGTCGAGGTCGGCCAAAGTGCACATACTGTGGCCGGGATGGCCACACTGAAGCCGTCTGTCACAAGAAACATGGCTACCCGCCTCGCCAGCCTACTGCTGCTGTTACTGATATCTCTCCACCCACCGGTACGGACCTTGAGGCTTTTCGCCTTCAGCTGCAACAACTCCAGGGGCTCCTCAACCCTCCATTTGCTTCAGTTGCCTCCACCTCTCCTGCAGGTATTGCCTCCACCTCCACTACAGGTATTGTCTGTCTTTCCTCCGGTTCTCGTTGGATCCTGGACTCGGGAGACACCCACCACATCACCTCCCTGCTGCCGCCAAAGTTCTTCGATGCTCCTCATCCCCCGTATATTACTGTGGCCAACGGTGCGATTGTTCCGGTCTCCGGATGTGCTGATCTCTTGATCCACCCCTCTCTCTATTCGCTCCGCTCTTTATGTGCCGGCATCACCATATAATTTACTGTCTGTTGGTCGTCTTACTACTGATATGAACTGCTATATCACCTTCACCTCTTCTGGTTTTTTGATACAGGATCGGCAGACGCAGATTACCATTGGTAGGGGTCGACTGCAGAACGGGCTCTACCTCCTCGATGTCTCTTCTACCGCCCTTTCCTCCGTATCCTCTACTGATTGACATTGTCGTATTGGGCATGCCCCTCTACCTATCCTCCAGAAGGCGCTTCCTGACGTCTCCCTTCCTGCTTTTAAATGTGATTACTGTATTTTTGGCAAACTATCGCGTTCTTCTTATCCTGCACATTGTACTCGGAGCTCTGCTCCTTTTGATTTAATACATTTTGATATTTGGGGACCGTACAAGGTTCCCAGCATCTCTGGCTATCGTTGCTTTATAACATTTATTGACGATTTCTCTCGCACCACCTGATTGTATCTACTTCATGATCGCTCCGAGCTTCCTCGTGTCTTTCAGGCTTTTGTATTGGAAACTCGTACGCAATTCTCTACTACTATCAAAACATTCCGCTCTGATAATGCTCGTGAGTACACTAGCCACGAGTTTGTCAATCTCTGCGCCGACTTCGGTATTGTTCATCAGACATCGTGTCCCTACACCCCTCAACAAAACGGGGTCGCAGAACGCAAGAACCGCCACCTTCTTGATGTTACTCGCTCACTCATGCGTTCCCAAAGTCTTCTGGAACTTTGTGGTCTACACTGCGTGTTTTCTTATCAACCGTCTCTCCTCTCCGGTTCTCCAAAATGCACCCCCACTTTGTTATTCGCACACTGTCCATTAAATTTTTAGTATTTGGGGCGTTACAATTCTCTCCCCCTTAACAAAATTTTGCCCGAAAGTTTAAAGGATAAACAACGAAATGAAATTCTCCATACCTGAGTAAACAGATCGGGGTACTCCTCACGCGTGATCTCTTCTGGCTCCCAAGAGAGCTCCTCGCGGCCACAATTGTTCCAACGGACTCTCACCATCTTGATGGTCTTTTTATGCAACTGCTGAATGTCGCTATCGATGATACAAATAGGTGTCACCATGGTAGATAGGTCACTATCCACATGCACACTATCTGCTTCCAACAAAGAATCGGGCTCCCGCACCGCCTTCCTCAACACAGAAATATGGAAAATGTCGTGCAACCCACTCAACTTTGTCGACAAAGCAAGTCGATAAGCTGCCTCGTCGATGCGCTTGGTGATCTCGAATGGCCCTAAGTACCTTGGATTAAGCTTCTTCAAACCTCGAACCCTCGACACCCCCTTGAAAGGTTTTATCTTCAAGTACACCCAATCACCGACTGCGAACTCCATGTTTCGGTGCTTGACGTTGTAATACTTAGCCCGACGGTCTTGGGTAGTCAACAATCGCTCTCGAATAATCTGTAATGATTCACTTGCCTCAACAACCTCTTTGTGCTTCAACACCTTGGTATCACCGATCTCTGCCCACGCTAAAGGAGGACGACATCTCCTACCATATAATGCTTCGAACGGGGCTATCTGAATGCTCGCCTAATAACTGTTGTTATAGACAAAATCTATCAAGTCCAGGTGATCCTCCTAACGTTGTCTGAAATCCAAAACGCACATACGAAACATATCCTTCATTATCTAATTTGTCCTCTCGGTCTGCCCATCCGTTTGTGGGTGGAAAATTGTGCTAAACTTGAGCTTCGTGCCTAGCAAACGATGAACATGCCTCCAGTCGCCGGACGTGAACCGTCCATCACGGTCGCTAACAATACTGTGATGGACGCCATGTAATCGAGCGATGTTCTCCACATATAGCTTTGTCAGCTTCTTCACTGAATCTCTTTTCTGGTTCGAGATGAAACGCACAACCTTTGTCAACCAATCAACGATCATCCAGACCGAGTCATTTTTCTGCAGCGATTTTAGCAACCTGTGCACAAAGTTCATGGAAATATCATCAAATTTTCACTCCAAAATTGGTAATGACTTCAAAAAACCTCCTGGTTGTTGACACTTGGCTTTCACTAACGCGCACGTTTTTGCCACGAAAAGAGCTATAACTTTCTCTGTGTCTGGGAACCAGAACAATGCTTTCATGTCTTGATACATTTTGAGACTCCCTGGATGTATCGAGTACTTTGTAAAATGTGTCTCGTACATCAATTCATCTCGGAGTTTCCCATAATTAGGAACACAAAGCCTGTCATTCTTCTATAGTAGCTCATCCTCAAGGAGAAACTCGGCGTTCGGCACCTCAGCAGACTCCGACAAATAGCGATGCATGCTCGGATCAAACTCTAATGCCTGCATCACCGGATCAACAATGTCATATTGCACCTCCATCCGGCTCAGAACGACAATGGAAGAAGATCCTCGATCTACACAGGAGAACTCCAAGGCTTCCAGCTCACATGTCAAATGCTCATCGCGAGCCAGAATCCAACTCGCCAGCGCCGACGCTCGACAACTCAAAGTGTCTGCTATCACGTTCCCCTTCCCATGGGTATAAAGTATATTGAATGTGTAGTCCTCCAGAAACTCCATCCATCTCCTCTGACGCATATTCAGACCTTTCTGATCCAGTAAGTACTTCAGGATATTATGGTCCGTGAAGATTTCGACATTCACGTCATACAAGTAGTGTCTCCACAACTTCAGAACAAACACCACGGTCGTCAACTATAAATCGTGGAGCGGGTAGTTTTTCTCATGCACTTTCAGCTGATGCAAACCATAAGCGAAAATTTTACCAAATTGACATAGGACGCAGCCCAGACCACTACCTGAGGCATCACTATACACCAAGTACCCTTCAGTCCCACAAGGAGAACATAGAATCGGGGCGGAAATCAGTCGACAATTCAGCTCCTCGAAAGCTCGAGCACACTCTGGCGTCCAGAAGAACCGTTAATCCTTCCTAGTCAGCGTAGTGAGAGGAAGTGCAATCCGCAAAAAGTTCTCCACAAAGCGCCTGTAATAACTGAAAAGCCTCAAAAGACTCCGGATTTCCGCGACACTTCTCAACTCATGCCACTCTCGAATCGTTGCAACTTTCGCCGGATCTACCGCAATACCCTCCCCACTGACGATGTGCCCCAGAAATGTCACTGACGGTAGCCAAAACTCAGACCTAGAGAATTTTACATACAACTAATGTCACATAAGGACTGTCAGGATTGTACGAAGGTGGCCGACATGTCGTTCCTCGGACAGCGAGTACACCAGAATATCATCGATGAAGACGATAACAAACAGATTCAGGTACTCTCGGAAAGCTCTATTCATCAAATCCATAAAGACAGGCGGCGTATTTGTGAGCCCAAAGAGCATCACTGTAAACTCATAATGCCCGTAACGTGTGCTGAAAACAGTCTTTGGGATGTCAACCTCTTGTATCCTGAGTTGATAGTATCTGTACTTCAAATCCAACTTCGAGTACACTGTGGATCCTACCAACTGAACAAACAGATCATCAATGCGGGAAATTGATGCTTAAGATCACGGCAGTGAACCAGTCGCACAAGTAATATAAAATGGGAGTTTTCCCAAGTATCGATCTCACAAGGAACACAGTAAGGTGGAGTTAATTTCGAGGACTTGAGATTGAAGTCCTCAGGTCGGAGCTAACTAAGGGGGGTTTTGATGTTTGCGAAAACAGAAAATAAAAGGCTAACAACTACTCCTATGCAACGCCGCTATGCGACGCTTCGCCAGGAGGGATGGAAGACTAGTCGGGCCGCTATGCACCGAATCACGGGGCGGATGGACGAGAAGGCTAGCGGATGAGGTGGTTAGAACAGCGGAATGAGGGTCGTGAGCACCTCTTCACAACGCACGCCACTAGCAATTGCTAGTGCGGCAAGGGTGGATGGTGGTGGATGGAATATGGCACAACTCAAGTAAATAATGAAAACATACAAAATCACATACACATGATTGTATAAAAACGTTTTACAAACTAAGCATACTTCATCAATATAAATAAAGTTAAACACCAATATTCAACAATAAAGCAAGAACAAGTCAAGAGATCGACTGAATCCGAAGTCTTGCTGAGGATTCACGGTTGGAATCGTCGGGTTGTCATTCCGCGTCCAAGCTCGGTCGTCAACTGCGACCGGGGTAGAGAAGGGCTGTCACCACCTTCCAATGGCCCGTCTTCTTCGTCTCACGATAGCGGACGAAGTTTGCTAGCTTTCCTTTGTTTGATGGCTATGGCGTCAAACCCTACTTGAAGCTCACGGATGAAGGAGAAGGCCGAGAGGAAGCTCCGGCTTGGATTTGGCGGTGAAAGCTTGCCCGGAGCACCTCCCTAGGGTGGAAGATGAAGGGGAACGACGGAGAAGGCAGAAAACGGCGGAGAAATGTCGAGCTCCGGATCCTCTCCTTAATTAGGGCGAGACCTGCACTATTTATACAAAGCAGAAATGAACAATGCGCACGATCACATGCGCACGACCGGTGGTCGTGCGCACTATGTCCGGTGATCGTGCGCACTGGCATGGAAGATCAGGAAGAAGAACTGGGATAACGCGCACGAGCAGTGGCGCACGACCAGTGGTCGTGCGCACTAAGTCCAATGGTCGTGCGATTACCCCAGACAGGACTCCAGAAAAGAGGAATCAATGCACACGATCAGTGGCGCACGATCGGTGGTCGTGCGCACTAGGTCCAGTGGTCGTGCGATTACCCAGGCTGATTCTGGAAAACGTAGAGTAGTGCGCACGATCAAGGGCGCACGACCATCGGTCGTGCGCATTAGATCCCATGATCGTGCGCAGTATTCCTGTTTCAAAAACCATCCCGGACACGCACACGACCCCTGTACCGAAAGGAAAAACCAATCACTGATATGTGCAGACATTACAGGCAATCACAAAAAGGAGTACAAACAATAAAAGTAACAAAATACACAACCACGGGCATAAATGTGCACTTCCTATGGAAATAATGATTAGATGAAATAGGAAAGATAAAGAACTAAAAGTGAAGTGCAAACACGTGAAAACTAGCACAGATGAGTCCGAAAATAGGTATATAAAGTGGACTCATCACACCCCCAGACTTAACTGTTTGCGCGTCCCGAGCAAACAAAATCTAAGCAGATAGGGAAAAATACTAGTTAACAAAGAAATTGTGATACGAAGTACCATGCGAAGTCGCATGCTCGCGCGCGTAAAAATATAATAGAATAAATTTCTAAGTATACAAAATAGTTTATACTTTTCACAATGTGTATCAACATTTTATTATTACTCAAAAATAGAATCACGGTGAATCATCCGGTCATGCGTAGGGAGAAAGTAGACTAATCGCTAGGCGAGCATTGCCAAATATCGGGGCTCGGGATAACCTGCAAAGGAATCCACCAATGTCGGTGACCATATGCTTGCCCTTTCGCATTCTCTCCACGACACTGGTTTGATTCACACACGAATCAGTAGGACTGTAGGTGAAGAGATGGGGCTTGGGTTTCGGTGAGGTAAACAAGGATAAACAAAAAGGCTATGCATCTAACCCAAATGAGCTAGTATAAAAGGAATCCCTCTACTAAGCAAAATACACGCGGGTACACCACACCCCCAGACTTAATTTTTCAAATATGGGTGTGTGTACCGCCTACTCCAAATACATTCTCATTTCCAAAATGATTTTCAATTAAAACTTTTTTTTTCACTTTTTTTTTCTTTACAAATATATTTTTTTCTTTATTCAAATCATCTTTTAATTTTTGCAATTTCAGCAAATATAACATTAGAGCACATCCACATAATCACAAGTAAAATCACCACATCACACCCCAACATTAAAATGTAAACACTAAAGCTCAATTTGGGTATGCGACTAGGATCGGCTATGAGGCTTTGGTGAAATCATGGTGGAGCTGAATCAAAAGGAGGGGTAGGCACAACGGGGCTAGCGAGGATAAGACGTCAGGAACGGTACAAAGCTCAACCGGGCCAAAATGATGGCCTACATCACGCTCATGCATGACTAACCTATACTCATGCTTCAAGAATAGCTTGGGGCAAATTCTTAGCCAACGAGAAAGACTATCCCTCCTCCCGACTTGAGCAATACGAACCTAACGGCCGTCTAAACACATCCCTAAGCTACCGTCGGATTCACACCGGATTCACCAACTTTTGAGTAGAATAAAAAGTATTTACGTAATTAGAAAAATATAAAACTAAAAGCATAGAGAAAAATTAAATCTACTCCAATTTCTACACGAGACGAGAGCAGTTGACTAGGAGCACAGCAAGGTCAACATTTTACTCCATCTCACAATCCTATGTCAGCACCATAATTTTCACAAATCATACAAAAGAAACGAGTTTAACTCGCAGCACACTAACAGCTAAGCACGTGCTCATGTGGGTGCAGTGGTGTGTGATGCAATGAACTAAGCAAAATAAAACAATAAAGGCTTCTAGTATGCACAAGAAATGTGTGCGTGCAATAGGTAACAAATCTCTCCCACAGACTTAAACTAAACTACACAGCAGATGATATAGAAATTAAAATCATAAGAAGCTAAGGGAAGAGGTTACCCAATGCTCAGCCAGTGAGCATACCAGAAGACGCGTGGAACCCTGAAGCAGGCCCGCCATACGAAGAATCACAACCCCGCCAATACAAATTTGTCATGAATGTCTGCAGGGGTGAGCTCCGCAAAAACAAAACAAAATATACAAAAAGAAATGCTAAAACTAAAATAGACATAAAAAAATAAAATGCAGAAAAGGAAAGATAAGTATTGGGGTTATTGTCCTCCCAGCACGACTTATTCAGCTACGAAAAGGTTCTAGCTAATGGGCCTATGAAAAGAAAAATGCACAGGTAACTGTTCCAATATCCGTTTCGGTAACGGGTACCGATACGGCGATAGAACAGTTACCCCTCTGCCTAAATAATCATACATGCTCCTCGCAGGCAGAGGCAATAGGAAATAGGATGAGGAGGAGGCATGGTCCTCACTCATCTTATCACAAAAAGTATCCTCGTCTAGCAAGGCATTGTCAACCACAGGTGTGCAGGGTGTGATGGCAACGGCAAGAACACCAGGCTCATCATCATCCCAGCATACCCGTGGAGACTCAGCCTGCACAGGCTCAGATAGAGAAGGGGGATCAAGAAATAAAGGAGACGAAGAACTAAAATAATCAGAAAATGGGAGAGTGATCCTGGTGTCACTCTCAGCAGGATCCAAGCAGAGATCATCATCGGTATCATACGAGTCGTATCGAGGGGAATCCGAGAACTCGAGATCCGCGGTGGTAAGAGGAACGGCCTCATCCAATAAGGAGGTGCAAACCTCTGCATCGGAAAGAGGGTATTACTCATCCCACCGAGATGCGTAAAAGTGTTCCGAAGATCCACCTTCTCCGTCGGAGATAGAGGAATCATCATCCCACTTCGGCGCAACCTCGGGCACCGAATCATCCACAATCACGGCATCATCAACCGACTCACAAGAAAGAGGAATAGCACAATCCGGCAAAAATTACGGAGGGGCAAGGCTGCTCTCAAAATCAAGCACTGAATGAACAGGCCCCATCGCAAAATAATTCGCTGACACCACCCCGTCGACGACCGGAACAATCTCATCGTCCCATACAGGAGCGTCCATGAGTTCCTGCTCCTCTTTTTGTTGGCTAACACCAGAGTGATCATCATCACTCAAGGAAAGCTCGTAAAAAGGGATCGAGGGACCCATGAAAGAGCTGTATGCGGCCAGAGATTCTTCAGTAATCTCAACGGGTAAAGAATGAGCAAAGTGCGTTATGTCAGTGTATGGGCCAGGCAACACCCTGGTAGGCCTGTCCACAACAGTCTTCCGCGAACGGGAGGTTGTTGTGCACACGCCCTCAGAGGTAGAAGGCTTGCACAAACGAGGGCAATCCTTCAACATGTGGCTCACACCTTGACATAACAAACACTGAATACAATGCTCGGCATTCATAACAGCAATGACATCGATGGATCGGCGCAAAGTGTCAAGGATACGGAACTCAGCATCAGGATCCATCACGAACAAAAATAATTGCTGAAAAAGTGCTACACAGCTGAAATGAAAATAGCACGGATCTGCTATCTAAATCAAAAATCAGAAAAGGGAAAAAAGAAATAAGCAAAATAAAAATTCTAAAAACCAAAGCAAATAAAAAAAATGATATGCACAAATGGAAAAAGGGCTTCAATCTATTATCTCCCTCTCCAAAAACTCACACGACTGTGTTCCCCCGGCAACGGCGCCAAAAACTTGATACTTGAGATCACGGCAGTGAACCGGTCGCACAAGTAATATAAAATGGGGGTTTTCCCAAGTATCGATCTCACAAGGAACACAGTAAGGTGGAGTTAATTTCGAGGACTTGAGATTGAAGTCCTCAGGTCGGAGCTAACTAAGGGGGGTTTTGATGTTTGCAGAAACAGAAAATAAAAGGCTAACAACTACTCCTATGCAACGCCGCTATGCGATGCTTCGCCAGGCGGGATGGAAGACTAGTCGGGCCTCTATGCACCGAATCACGGGGCGGATGGACGAGAAGGCTAGCGGATGAGGTGGTTAGAACAGCGGAATGAGGGTCGTGAGCACTTCTTCGCAACGCACACCACTAGCAATTGCTAGTGCGGCAAGGGTGGATGGTGGTGGATGGAATATGGCGCAACTCAAGTAAATAACGAAAACATACAAAATCACATAAACATGATTGTATAAAAATGTTTTACAAACTAAGCATACTTCATCAATATAAATAAAGTTAAACACCAATATTCAACAATAAAGCAAGAACAAGTCAAGAGATCGACCGAATCCGAAGTCTTGCTGAGGATTCACGGTTGGAATCGTCGGGTTGTCATTCCGCGTCCAAGCTCGGTCCTCAACTGCGTCCGGGGTAGAGAAGGGATGTCACCACCTTCCAATGGCTCGTCTTCTTCGTCTCACGATAGCGGGCGAAGTTTGCTACCTTTCCTTTGCTTGATGGCTATGACGTCAAACCCTACTTGAAGCTCACGGATGAAGGAGAAGGCCGAGAGGAAGCTCCGGCTAGGATTTGGCGGTGAAAGCTTGCCCGGAGCACCTCCCTAGGGTGGAAGATGAAGGGGAACGGCGGAGAAGGCGGAAAACGGCGGAGAAATGTCGAGCTCCGGATCCTCTCTTGAATTAGGGCGAGACCTGCACTATTTATACAAAGCAGAAATGAACAATGCGCACGATCACAGGCGCACGACCGGTGGTCGTGCGCACTATGTCTGGTGATCGTGCGCACTGGCATGGAAGATCAGGAAGAAGAACTGGGATAACGCGCACGAGCAGTGGCGCACGACCAGTGGTCGTGCGCATTAAGTCCAATGGTCGTGCGATTACCCCAGACAGGACTACAGAAAAGAGGAATCAATGCACACGATCAGTGGCGCACGATCGGTGGTCGTGCGCACTAGGTCCAGTGGTCGTGCGATTACCCAGGCTGATTCTGGAAAACGTAGAGTAGTGCGCACGATCAGGGGCGCACGACCATCGGTCGTGCGCATTAGATCTCATGATCGTGCGCAGTATTCCGGTTTCAAAACCATCCCGGACACGCACACGACCCCTGTACCGAAAGGAAAAATCAATCACTGATATGTGCAGACAATTCAGGCAATCACAAAAAGGAGTACAAACAATAAAAGTAACAAAATACACAACCACGGGCATAAATGTGCACTTCCTATGGAAATAATGATTAGATGAAATAGGAACAATAAAGAACTAAAAGTGAAGTGCAAACACGTGAAAACTAGCCCAGATGAGTCCGAAAATAGGTATATAAAGTGGACTCATCAGAAATCAAATACTTATTCTTTTTCATCAACTTGTTCAACTCCCAATAATCTATGCACAGACACAAACTACCGTCTTTCTTCACTAAAAGAACCGGTACACCCCATGGTGATGAGATTGAACGTATATACCCTTGGACATGCAATTCCTGTAATTGTACCTTCAGGTCTGCCATCTCTTTTGGCGTCATGTGAAGAGGCGAGCGTGACACGGGTTTGGCACTCGGCACCAACTCAATGCAAAAATCGATTTACCTCTGGGGTGGGGCCCCGGGAAGCTCATCTGGAAAGACGTCCGCAAATTCTTCTACAACAGGCACGTCAAATAGCATAGGCCAGCGCTCTGAAGCCTCTACTAATGCGAAAAATAGCTTCGCGCCTTTTTGAGTTACTTTCACTACTTTGAGGGCGGTGATCAGGGTTTTTGCCTACACCTGCAGACCAGTAAAACGAGTTCCACCTCCGCATCCTCCGCCTAACAGGACTTCTTTTGACTTGCAATCAATACATGAGCTCTGCTTTATTAGTCAATCCATGTCGAAGATGACATCAAACTCCGACAGCGGTAACAGTGCGGCCTCCAAGTCAAAGTCTTGTTCTCCAATACGAACCTTCACACGGCTCTTCCTCTTCGTACTCATTAAGAACCCATTAAGTAAAAGCATGTCCAACTTCACTTCTACCAACATACAAGGCACTCTGACTCGCACGACAAAGTCTTTTGATAAGGCGTGTGACGCACAGATGTAGAACAATGCTCTAGTCGAATCTAGTCGAATGATTAAATACTAATACGAATCCTAACAAGCGCATAAGAAGTAAGGGTACACAAGAGTTATAAGCAATATGAATGACAGTAATTAAGACATAAATGTACCTGTCACGACGTCATTCTGCTGAATTGTATCCTATTGTTCGAGCGCGAAGACCCTCGGCCAAGTTGGTGGGTACTGGGAGGCTGATGACTATGCGGCCTTACCTTTCTCTGCATAGTTGGGTCCTGCGGCCCTGGGGGCCTCCAATGTCAATGTGTCAATCCTAGGACGGTCGCGACGGCAGAAGCGGGCGACGTGTCCTACCATCCCGCACTTGTAGCAAGTGATAGGACCTTAACCCGTAGTCACTCCTAAAGCGGTAGACTGTGCTAGCACGTAGTTCACCTGCCTCAGCCTCTTATTATAACTCCTGAATTTCAATCTCCCCTGGGACTTTGACGTCTTGAACTGAGTTCTCTTTGATTGAAATCCCCTGCAGCACTGAACTCTTTTTAAGTCCATCTCATACGCTCTGTCCTCCTCCACCGGGGCATTAAATTCAAGGGCATTAGGTCCCGACAGATTCAACCTCGGCTCGTCACGTAACCCATCAAACAACCTGTGGGTTTTGGTCTTCTTCTTGGCTAATAATCCACCAGAATAGCGGCCTAAGCGGGTGAACTCGTGGAGATACCCATCCACCTTCATGTCCCTCTGCAGTAGAAGAAAAAAATGGTTCTGCAACTGCAGACGAGTCGCCTCAGGTATCAAGCGCTCCATGGACTCAGAGAATTCATCCATTGATATCTTTGTCAGTTCTCTTTCACGGAAACTCATATCTGCTTGTTCTTCCCACCAAAGTCTTGCCTCCTCATTGAGTAGGAAGGTGCCCAAAGTTACCATTTGCTCCCTGATAGTTTGAGTGGCAGCCAGAGTTTGCCTAATTCTGGACAGCCAATCCTTGGCTTCAGTAGCTGTCTCGTTCCCAAAGAAAGATGGTGGGTTGAAGCTCAAGAAATGCTTCAAAGGATCATCCCGGGCTCGCGGATCAATACACGACACCGCAACAACAACAGGTACCGCAGCAGTAGCGGATGCAACAACAACAACAACAAGTGTCGAAGCAGCAATAGGAGGTACCACAACAACAGGAGGTACCAAAGCAGCAGGAGGTACCACAGCAGCAGGAGGTACCACAACAGCAGGTACCACCGCAGCAGGAGTGGCAGATATAGCGAGTGCAGCATTTGTTGGTAATCAGCCCTGTCTTGCATCCAAAGTAGCAAATTCTGCCTCCTTGATTATTCTAATCGTCTCAACAGATGGCGTACTAGTAGTAGTAGACCCAGAAGTACTCCTATCGGCAGCATTGCGGGAAGGGCCCGCACCACTTCTAATTGCCTAAACAGGTAAAAATACACAATTTAGCGAAGATAGGTAAATTAGAAAATTTAGAAGGCTCAAGTTCCCCAAAACAGTGTAAATACACGCTTTCCGTCATTTCTACTTAGACATTCTGCTTCGACTCAACCATTTAGGTTCTTGCACTGTACGTGCTCACCATATGTTAAAAAGGGTTCGTCCTAAAACCCAAAGACTATCGGATCGTGAAACCTAAAGTATGATACCAATGGTAACATCTCTGACCTGCAAATATAATAGAGCATGGGTCTGGCTGGGGCCCGCGACATATAACATACACAAACCTAAAACTACTATTAATTGATAATAGGAAAATTATCCAACCACTTCAGAATTCACACAAAAGGCTACAACGAAAATTGAGAAATGCCAAAACAAACAGGGGCCTGAATGTCCACAGCTAATAAGAAAGCGGTACTAAAAAAACATAGGACCTTAAGGTCTTACATGGCTATCAAAATAGAACATATGGTTACAAGAAAACCAAAAAGGGAGACCACGATATCAGCTCCTCAGCAACTCATGGGCTTCGGCCCACTACACACCGCTGCGAGTTGCGCCACCTGAAACCAAGAACAAAAGGGCGGTGAAACGAAGATCATCATGAGGCTGGCCAACACATCGTAATGACCCCACCCCCCCGGCCATCCTAGCGGACTCCGGGGCGAGTACGTCGCTCTCTTGCAAGTACACACGCAAATCAAAAATATGCAACCAAAAACAAAGGACAATAAACCATGGGACATGCTAAGCCTCACCTTTCAAACCACCACACACGAGTTATGGACACGCCGGAATTGCACGATCTAAGCTTTGATACTAAGTGTAATAATGTGATCGTGACTCTAGATGTGAACTCGTCACTGGTAGCAACAAGATGGACAACACATACAACTGCCCTACTAAGGGGCAGAGGACTGGTTTGGAAAGAGTAACCTACAACTGCCCTTTTGAAGAGGCAGAGGACTGGTCAGGAGATATATGACCTACAACTGCCTTTTTTCGATGCAAAGGACTGGTCAGAAGATATACGACCTACAACTTCCTTTTTGATGCGACAGTGGACTAGTCATAAGATATACAACCTAAAGCTGCCATTTTTATGAGACAGAGGTTTGATTTAAGAAACAACCTACAATTGCCCTTTGTGGGAGTGGCAGAGGATTGGTCTAGGAAGGTATAAACTACATGAGGGTGGGAAAATCCACCCGGACACAAAAGCCCGCAATGTCGTCGTTCTACCGGCCCCAACACAGGCCCATCTAAGACAGGGCATTCACGAATAAAGCACATGAATTCCTGCAACCACTACGACGAAAGGCACGGGACATTCCCGTTAGCGCACCTAGGGCTTATCGCAACGCACAATGCAGAAACATCACTGATATGGGTATATCGCCATGGGTAGGCTTCACATAGCATGCCTAAATCCAGACTCGCGCGTTGGATCTCTAACGCACTTTTATGCTGGGGACGGACACAATCGACTTGGAGGTTCGCAATGAACCGAGGGAAACACACACTGCGTCCAATTGGAGGCGGGTGACCCTCCTAAGCAAAGTAAAAGCAAGAAACTACACCGGGGTCGCAATCCCATGCCCTGACGGAGTCCCCGCTATCAACCGCATAGCGAGAGAGGGGCTCTACGTGAAGTTCACACGAACATATGTAGGGGTCACAATCCCAAGCCCTAGCAGAGTACCGGTCCTCAACCGAAGCGACGTAAGGGGATTCTCAATGCACAAAAATCAACATATGCACAAAGTACATAAAATAATGGTCCTAAGACCGGGGAAAAGGGATGTTACCCTTGGCACGAGTCTCAGAGGCATTTTGACTTGCACGAAACGCGACAGTTAGCGTTCGTAGCGGCTGCCCTTCCACGAATCTGGCCACCACTCGAATAATCGAGTCGCCAATCAACCTTCCAAGCTCACAATGGAGCTTGCTCTCCTCTTGGTCGGCCAAGAGATGGGAGAAAGGAGGGTCGGCAACAACGGTCGACAAGTAACCACCGGCCACCAAGGATTTCTCCTCCCACACGGCTAGCAACCAAAACCACAACGATGAAAGCTAAATCTTTGCCCCCACCTGGTCGGCCACCAAAAATACCCAATTGGGAGGCCCTAGATCTCGACAAGGAGAAGTGTACGTCGGACGGTGCTCTTCCTCCTAGACGGATCGAATGACAAGGGATAGCTCATCCACCGTATGCATCGTTGGCTCTACACGGGAAAGAGCGGCGTTGGCACCTCCGACAGTGGTACGGTGGAGGGTGGAGGCGAGACCCTCTTCTTCCTACAAGTCAGCGACACACACCATAGACCGGGAGTGGCTCCTCCTATCACTTTTAGGCGGCACCCGAGAGAGCAAGATCGGGAGAGAGGGAGAGCTCGAGAGAGGGCTTGCGGCTGCTCCATGCGAGAGAAAGGTATCAGGAGGGAGAGTCGGCTTCTTAGGGTTTTGAGAGGGATGTTATATAGACATAAAATCAAAATGGCTAAGCGCACCCCCACTCTGCTATTTGCACAAAGCCCATTAAATTTTAAATATTTTGGGTGTTACACACATGTCCACTACTTGGGGCATGCCATTTCTAATCGGGGTGTGGAGACCAACCCCTCTAAAATTTGAGCCATGCTGGAATGGCCGATATCGAGGTCTGTCAAGAAGGTACGGGGCTTCCTCGGGTTGACCAGGTATCATCGGAGGTTCATATAACATTATGGAACTATCGCCAAGCCTCTCACCGATTTGTAGCGACTCAATACATTCAAATGGACGGACGAAGCCGAAATGGTCTTCCGTAGTCTCAAGGAAACGGTGTCGCAATCACTGGTGTTATGTCTTCCAAATTTCAACAAGCCATTCGTTCTTGAATCTGATGCATCGGAAACTGGAGTGGGTGTTATCCTCATGCAAGAGGGCCGACCAATTGCATACTTCAGCCGAGCACTTGGGAAGAAGAATGCGAGCCTCTCGGTGTATGAGAAGGAATTGCTCGCGATTGTTATGGTCGTCCAACAGTAGCAACACTACTTGCTTGACAATTCATTCGTCATCAAGATTGACCAAAGATCCTTGAAGTTTTTGTTAGAACAAAAATTAATCATACCCGCCCAACAAAAATATCTTGCCAAGTTGTTGGGCTATGATTACTCCATACAATACAAACAAGGCAAGGAGAACCTATGCGCGGATGCTCTTTCCCGCAAATATGAGGAGGTGGTGGCGGAACTCTTGCTGGTCACCATTAATTCGAGCATCTTTTAACAACTCAGAGATTTATGGGCGCGAGATCCAGACATACAACAATTAATCACACAAAAAGAGCAAGATCCCTCTAGTCGGCTCAAGTATGAATGGGTTAACGACACTCTTAAGCGCAGAGAAAGATTGGTGGGAAAGGACATTCCTATGAAGGAAGCATTGCTGAAGTTGTATCATGACAGCCCTACCGGAGGGCATTCGGGCATCACAGCGACACATCAAAGGATTAAGAAGACCTTTTATTGGAAACACATGAAACCGGAGGTCTATGCAAATATTCAAAAATGTCTGGTGTGCCAATAATGTAAGGCGGACACGCAAATATCCGTCGGGCTGCTGCAACCGTTGCCCATTCCTAGCCGCATTTGGCAAGATATTTCCATCAATTTTGTTGAAGGGTTGCCCATGAGCAAGGGGAAGACGATCATTCTTCTCGTGGTGGATTGCCTAAGCAAGCAAGCCCATTTCGTCACTCAAAGACATCCTTAAATAGTCGAAGGGGTGGCCGAGGAATTCCTAAGCTCCATTGTTCGTCTCCATGGCTTGCCTACCTCCATTGTTAGCGACCGAGATGTTATTTTTCTTAGCCAATTTTGACAAGAAATATTTTGCATGGAATTGAAGATGTCAACGACCTACCATCTGCAAACGTAATGGCAAACCGAAGTGGTCAACCGTTGTTTGGAGGGATACCTTCGATGCATGTGTTTTGAGAGGCCCAAGAGTTGGGTGAGTTGGTTACCACTGGCCGGATGGTGATATAATACAACATATCATAGTGCCACCAAAATGAAACCTTATGAAGTTGTTTATGGTCAAGAATTGGCGCTACACTTTCAATACATTTCCGGGACAGCACAAGTAGAGGAAGTTGATCGCTCACTCGAAGCACTGGAGCGGGTGATCTCCTTGTTGAAGTTCAACTTAGCTCAAGCACAAAACCGAATGCGAGTCATGGAGAATAGAAAGAGGCAGGAGAAGACCCATGAGGTGGGGTTGTGGGCCTACATCCGCATTCAACCATACCAGTAAACTAGTATCCGGGCACATGGCTTCCATAAATTATCTCTGAGGTTCTTTGGGCCCTCCCAAATTCTTGAGCGAGTGGGACAAGTCACCTACCAACTACATCTTCCGGAAGAGGCATGGATTCATAACACGTTCCATGTGTCGCAATTACGGGAGCATACGGGGGAGAGACTGGCACAACAAATACCGCTCCCCACTACGGTCAACCAAGAAGGAAACTTGGAGGTCAAGCCACTACTTATATTGAATCGCTGCATCATGTCGCGACAAGGTCGGGTGGTTACGCAGTTATTGGTGGAATGGCTCAACGGTTCCGCGGAGGAGGCGACTTGGGAAAACTTGGGGGTGTTCAAAAAAACGTTGCCAACACTTTGCCATTCATTGAGGACAAGAAAGTTCTAGGGAAGGATGCATTGTTGTCTTTTATCTAAGTTATGGTTGTGACTTTTATTTAAGTTATGGTTGTGACTTTTATTTAAGTTAAATTAGGGTGAGGGGTCATGTTCTAATTAGCCATGTAGTATAAATGGCTTTGTGTCAAGGTTTTATAAGGGTGTCTGATTTGAATCTATGTGTCTTGTGCTTGCGATAGAACCGAGAGCTTCCCCTTCTTCGCATCAATCGATTCGTTCAGGGCGTGGTCCTTAGGAGAGATTTTCTTTCTTTTTGTATTTTGAGTTGTTTGGTAGTAAAGCATCCTCTTCTTAGTGATTTCTGATGTTGTTAACTAGATATACCTAAAAATTTCATAACAAAATCCAGATCCCGTCGCGAGCGATGATGCCGCCCTATGTCGTTGCATGGATGCCCACGAACAACCCCTCGCCTCTATGCAAGCTACGCTCCTCTCCATTAACTACAAGATCGACAACATCCAAGCCTTCTTACCTCCAGCTAAGGCTCACCCTTGAACGAGGGATCCATCCTCGGGGCTGTCCAGCCTGGCTTTCACCGGAGCCACTCTTCCTGCCACTGTCGGCACGCCTGGCCCTCCAACTCAATATTTTGTCTTTTGTCGGCTTCGACTCATGTGTTGGATCGTGAAGGCGGAACAATACATTGGCCACCATGGCATTCCCGATACGGACAAGGTGTCAACCGCCATTGTCAACCTTGACGGTTCCGCGCTCCAATGGGCTTGGTGACTTCGTCAGTCCAACCATTACCTCTATTGGGCCGGCCTAAAACAGGAGATGATACAGCGATATGATATATGCAATGCCAGTTCCGCCATCGAGCGACTCTGTAGCATTCGTCAAACCGCAGGCCTAGACGAGTACATCGATGAGTTCGTCGCCTTGGTCACCCATGTTCCTGTCCTTCTGCCTGACCACTACCATGGCCTCTTCATGCAAGGCATGCTTCCACATATCCGCTCCCGACTTCGCACGCACCACCCTCGTACGGTCTCTGACGCCCTTGACATGACACGTTTGGTGGGGTCCGACCTCTCCCCTCGATCCTCATGCTTCTCTGGTCGGCCACCCACCCTCCGCAGCCACCTTGGCGGCCGCCCTCGTTTATTCCTCATATGTAACATAGCGTGTGGCAACATATAATAGGTCGAGCCAAAGATAAAATACAAAAATGAAACGGGAATTTTTCACACAACATGTTTACGTTTTTGTCATTTCATGTTTTGGGCATCTCGCCCTTGGCTTTATATCATGATGTATTCGTGCTTCGAATGAGTACTTTTGGTAACGTCCATAAGGTCGAACACTTGTTGAGGCTCCTAGAAAATGTGGACATTTTGTACTGAGTCAACACTAAGCACTTTGATATTTACTTCCCTAACTTTGTGTAATAACTCTGATAAAGTTAGTTTACATTTTTGTTTACCATTTTATGATGCCCTATTTGTGAAGGTTGTATATTATGGGGTCCGTACATACTTATATTATATGGCAACTACAGATAGAGTGTTGCACTGGAGGATCACACTCCAAAATTTTATTAACCACTTGCGACTAAAGAACGCGATGAGGTACTCGCACTGCTAAAAAACATCGACAATCCTCTTTCCCGGCGCATCACACTCCATCCCAAAGTCTTGTATGAAATCAAATAAATTTGATACTAGGGGGCACTAGGGCTGATTTTAGTGTCAAGAACTCCTATGCTACCTCTTATGTCTGGTGGAGTTTGTTCTTCTTCAAGAGGGTTATGAGTGGCGCAATTATAACAACGTAGTTTTAAGTGAACCTAAAGCCTAGGAATCAATACAACGTCTTTGCAGACTATGGTTATAACCAACTCTCCACCGCTTCTAGTTTGTTAAAGGGCAGTTGAAACACCCTTGCCATGGAAAATGTAGCCCAAATAGGACACATGCTCCCTGTTGAAGGTGCACATGGAGCACTTAAAGAACAACTCATACTTATCATAGACACATGTTACGTAGTCGGGGGTGCATTGAGTATGGCGATTAGATCTAAGGTAGGTCTAGGGCTAAAAATCTGTCTCGTATGTGGTGACTAAACTTAGGTGTGGGTCTAGGGCGCTTGAGGTCAATCCGATAGTGGATTGTTTAGGGGCAGCCAATTCTTCTGAAGAGTCTGTATAGAAAACAAAAAGATTTCATTTTTATCACCTATATCTTAGCGTTATAAGATCAAACTTTTGTATCTTCAAAAGATTTCTATAAAGATGATTTTTTTTTCTTTTCTCTGGTCTTTAATTATATAAACACTATTTTCGATATTCTTAAACTCAAATATTATTCTAAATTTTATTTTGTAAATTGGTCTTTAATTATATAAACACTATTTTCGATATTCTTAAACTCAAATATTATTCTAAATTTTATTTTGTAAATTCCTTAATGGAAAGCTCCAAGAGGAAGTGTATGTTGCTAAACCCCTGGGTTTTGTCTCTTCCTCTCATCCTTCTTTTGACAATAGGCTAGATGAAGCCCTATAGACAAAAAGTATGGTTTTAAAATATTTTTATGCACCCCTCCCCCCCCCCCACCCAAGGAAGCAACTCGATCCAACGCAAACAATCATAGCCACTTATCCACCAATGTACAAAAAAAGAATTGGACATGCTTCTCGGCACCAAAGATGAAGATATTACCATAAATGATTTTCAGGCACTTGAGGAGGACGATAATCACCTTCCACCGGGATCTTGCACACCACTGCAAGTTGAGTATTGATACAAGTAAAGTCCCCCTCACACGACCTTGGGGGACCTTGGGGACGAAGGTTATTTTCAAGATGGGGGTATTAATAGAGGCAAGCACGTCAATTCGAGCAAAGCACACATACGAATTCAGAGGATATAAGCTATAGTGGATAGGGCATAAAGAGATAGAAGATTCCTTCTAGTTTAGTCTTGTATTTCTTTTAGTAAATGAATTTATACTCCCTTTTGGACACCGCCCTATATAAAGGGTTTGTATCGTTGATCCATTCATGTTAAGATTTTCCTGAGAAATAGAAATGGATAACTACTACTTGGGCGAGAGGTATACCTCCCAATTGTATCTCAGCAGATCTTCTCCTCATCGGTCCTTACCTGCACACTGCAAATAAGAGTAATGATATAACAAATTTTACCTCAACCTCGGGAACAAGGTTAATTATCAAGATAAGAGTATTGATATGTGCATAGACGTCAACTCGATAAAGGAAGCACACATCAAATCAAGAGGATATCAACTAGAGCAGGATAGGCTCGCAAACCGATGGCGATCGACGGCACACGTACGTTTATTCCAGCAGGAGGCGGTGATCGACGACCTATTTGGACGATCTGAGTCCGCGGATGTGCCCGGATGGTCGTTCCGAGTCAGTTTGATATATTACTTTATTTATTTCATGTTGTATTTGACACATGATCAACCCAAACAATATTAGTTGTCTGATCAAGGTGCCTAGTTTTTATTTCCCCCCATCCCCTATATATACTTGTTTGTGTGGCTATTTTTAGGGATCGGAAGTTGTTCTCTTGCAAGCGGCTGGTCACCCTCGGTGGACTTCGAGCTTGGATGTTGTCGTGCGCCTCTTCCCCCGCCTAGATCGAGCCTCTCCCAGCCCAGACACCTCCCCCTTTCTCCTCCCAGCCCTGTCGCCTTCTCCTTTCTCCTTCAGGCCCCATCCAGCCCCTCTCCTGCTACCCTGCCACCCTCCTGTCGTTCTCCCAGGCCCTAACCCGGACGAACTGCCAACAGCCCGCCGAATCCCCCTGCCATATCTTCCAGCCCGTCTTCAGACCGCCGCCGCCAAGCCTGCAACCTCCTCTACCCCAACAACCCTTCCCTAACCCAACCGCCATCTCCACAGCACCCCCCTACCCAATCCACAAATTTTGACCCCCAGCCCTCCTCCTACCCGACAGCAACAGAACAACCCCCCATCTGCCCCGCAACCCATCCGTGGAGCCAACCAACGTGTCAAGGACAACACCGCCGTCGTCTTCCCATCTCTAATTCACGCTGCCACATGCATGAGTAAATCTAGGTATGACTGTTTTATTTCACTCTATTGAATGTTTTGGTAATGAACTTATGTCATGGGTTGTTAATTCTTTTATGCGATTGCTATCATTATTCTTTTAAATTGAATAACGCATTCGGTGCACTTAAATAAAATTTGCGCCTTATCTCGGTGGTAACTGTTCTTCATTCGTCTTAACTCGTTATCCAATCGTGCAAGTTGTTTTTGAGATTATTAAATTTTAATTACTTGAAAGAAGATCAAGAGCCAGATTGTGGCATCTTTGTTTCACACGCACTGCATTTAAGTCGCATATTAGTTGTTGAATTATTCGTCATCCTACCCCTGCATCACAAACAAAAGAGCTTCCTTTTTAATTTCTAAATGCATTTACTACTTTTTACTAAATGTCTTTATTACTTTCTTCTGCCCACCTATATATATAAGAGTTGTATTGTGGATCCCTTTATGCTAAGATTTTTCCTAATAGAGATGAGCAATTGTTGTTTGGGTGGGAGGTATACCATTCAATTGCATCTCACCAGGTTTCCCCGATTTGTCCTCACCACTAATTTTGACGCTATGTAAAAAATGAGCAATTGCAGACCATTACCTTGAGAAACAACAAATGCTACTGCATTTTTAAATTTCAATTCATCATTTCTAAATGTGTTGCTAAGGATTTGAAAACAAAGATCATAAAAGTGAATAAATTTCTATTCAAACAGAAAGTATTAAATACCATATTCATGTAGAAAAGATTAGCCCCACGTGTTCTCCAAAATTATGTCCAAAGTACCTGAAAATATGAAGCAATTGCTGCAATTCTGAATCACCGGCAAATAGAGGTTGCCTCCTAACCATTTCAGCTGCATAAAGCAGAAAGTAATTTAAAGAGGAAGTTAACATGGACTAACACATGTCCACATCGGTAAAACAACACAAGTAAACACTGCAACCATTGCAATGTTGAATATGCAGAACTCTGTATAAACTGTAATAAAACAGTGCTTATCCATTGCAATTGCCCAAAAATCAGTGCTTAAATTAAGAAAGGCCAGAAAATGCACAGAACAATTGGATGACTTGTATTAAGTTGGGATGTTGATAGTTTCAATTGTAAAAGTAATAAAGTATATCTATGTGAAAAAGAAAGCCACACGCATACAAAACTAAAGTGCTTCTCACCAAAAATGCACCCAACGGACCAAATATCAACTCCAACAGAATAGTGAGTTGATCCAAGCAGAATTTCAGGAGCTCTATACCAAAGCGTAACAATCTAAGATGAAAACAGTATGAGTTGTTCAGTAATAATCTATGATACACAAAAATATATAAAAGGAAATGACACCAATACAAACATGGAACACTGTAACCCTTGCAATGACTGATAACAATGATGTAAATATTAATCAAGTCAGTTGAATATATTAACAAATCTTTCTTCATAATAAAAATATACTAAAAAATTATTAGTTTTCATTGCATCATAAGATTGAAATCAAATAAGATCAATTAACAATTTTCTTAAGGCGGAAAGCATCCAGCACATGAAATGTATAAATTTTCCAGAAAATCTTGAAAAGAAACAGTGTATTCGCAAATCATATTTTCACAGGAAAAAAGCAATTTAATTCCTAAAAGTAATTATTGCAAAGTATTCGAAACCTCGTGTGTGTAGCTCTTTAGGGGAACAGTGAATGCCCTTCCTAATCCCAGATCTGCAACCTTCAAGATGCCCTTATCTTTGTCAACCAAGAGATTTTGAGGCTTCAAGTCCCTGTTACCATACAGAACTTTTAGTTATTTGGAACGTAAACTTCGGTAAACAATTTAAAGATATATTTTAGACCAGAAAAAGTAACCTGTGCAACACTCCATGGCTGTGGCAGTGGGCAACACCTTTGCACAATTGATATAAGAAACTCTGGACGAAGAGAATGAACATTCGTCTGTTAGCATGAGCAAAAGCAGCAAATAGTAATGAAAGGTGCTAAACCCTAAAACTCTAAAATATAAATCCTACAACCCTATACTCTAAACCTAAAAGCCCTAAACCCTCAACGCTAAACCTTAAAACTCTAAACCATAATACTCTAAAGTCTAAACCCTAGTAGGAACACCATCGAACTCACTAAACGCTCAATTGTTTTATTATTATATTATTTTAAACTAAAATAAAATAAATACATAAAAAAATCAAATGGGAGGAGCATTGCATAGAATGAAGGTGTCACCGCCCCCAAAATATTGTGCGCGGAGGACACTGCAGCCCAAATGTTAGTGAAGATAAATTTTTTTCTAGATAATTGTACTATTTAGATAACATTATTTACCAAATGCATTGCATTTATTCAATGTTATTCATATCATCATATGTGGATGATATAACGTTATCCAAAAAGATAAGAAGCAATGACTTTTACATTTGGTAATTTATTATAAGATGAATTAAAAATAAACCTGATGTTTTTCAAAATATACACAACCCCCAAACTCTTTTAATCATTATCTAGCTATAGCCTTATCCCAAATAATTGGGCTTTGTTTTTTGAATTAGTTAGGGATCTATTAGTATAATAAAGTATTAATATAATGAGTCTGAGTTGAGTCATAGCTAGATTATTATAAGTATTTTAGTATTTTATGTACTTCGTTATAATTACAGCCATGCCATTAGGGGTCTTATAAATTGATCCTAGAGTCTTGTATCAAACTATCAATGAATGAGAGTGTATTTTTTCAAATCCTAAAAGAGGTCTTGGAAGCTCTCTCTCTCTCTTCAGCACGCCCAGCATAGGCAACCACGGTCAAGGCTTTGTAGTATCCCCGCCACATCATCTCCGCCTCCGGCCACTCCTCCAGCAACCTCCGAGTAGGCCCATAGCAACTTGGTATCAGAGGCGCCGGTCCTCTTCCACACGACATCGCTTGGTTCTCTTCATTCCAGCAACCCTGAGCCTTCTTTTCCTGGCACGACATCTAGTCCCGCAACCATCAGCCACTACTTCATCCTCAAGTCGACCCCTACTCTACCCCATCAACTCCCTGCACTCAAGCCCGACAAAACCTTCTCGTTGCTTTGTCAACACCACAGAAGCCTCGCTCATCCAACCCCCGCCCGACGCCTCATTACTATGGTTCGACGAGACGCTTCTTCATCTCTGACGGGATTTGTTGGATCCCGCACCGACTTGTTTCTCTAGATCGATCTCACTCGCGTGTATCTTGAGTCGTTGTCCCTTCTCCTCGAGCCATGTGCTCACCTTCTATCAGTCGTTGCCTCCCAAGTCACCTTCTATCAGTCGCATCAATGAAACATCGAGTGACGCTCTTTTTGTAGAAACTATGAAGGTGTGCCATGTGGGAAGCCTCCACGCTCACTCCTCTGTGGATGGAGTTGATGCCTCCTCGAGTCCTGACATCAACTCGCTCCTCGCACCTTCCCCTAGCATGGGTTGGGGTAAGAACACCCCCCCCCCCGATTGTCTCCTTTTACCACTAGTTTTCCTGCCTTGCTCCTTGGGCTCTTCTGGCTCCTGTTATTCTCCTCACCTCTAGGAACTTCGGGGATGCTAAAGTAGCATGTTCCTCCACCTGATGGAAGTCACAGTAAAGAACTGTGTTCTCCCTCTGTTGCCCCTGATTTGGAACTCTCCTTTGTTGTTAGCGGTTTAGAACTATTGTTGTCGCCTCCGGAGGAGATCTGATGGGCTTCCTGACCTCGTGAAGTCTTTCCAACGCATAAAAACGAGCTTGACGCTCAGGAGAGTGACATTGACCGAGTTTGAACTGACAAGACCTCATTCCTGCAGGCCTCCAATGAGGTCTTTTCACCGGGGCTTGGAACCTCCTCTCGGGTTCCCTGGGCTCCGGAATAACTTATGTCCTTTTGAACTCTCCACTCTGTCGGCGGGTTTCTTCCAGCCTCCTACATTCTCCAGAGATTCTCAACTCATCTTCCTTCGTCAAAGGTGTTAGCAAAGCCAAAACTTTTTTCGTTTGTGGCCTCCACTTCGATGTACCGCCCTGTGCGGTCGATCAAGTCTTCAAAAGAAACAAGGGGATCTCGACCCACCGCCATCTTGAAAAGCCCCTCATGAAAGTTACACGTGAGGGCTAGCTGCAGTGTGAAGCTCTCCACCTCCTGGATGCCTCGGGCCTCCTCCTGGAAGCGATCAATATAGCTCCTCAATGTCTCATGGGGCCCTTGCTTAAGAAGAAATAGAGTTGTAGGCCCCTTCTTCCTCTTCTTCGACATCGCAAAACGCAACATCAATCTGCGGTGTAGATTCTCGAAGTAGTAGATAGAACTCGTCGACAACTAGTGAAACTCGTCGACAACATGCACTTGAAGGCATATGTCGTGCTACAGATGGAGACAACAACCTCAAACCATTGTACATGGTGCAGAGGATCATCTTTCCCTATATAGTAACTACAAACAGGCTCGCGTAACCCCTCAGGAACTGGCGCCTCAAAACTTCCCCGCAAAACAGATTCGTCGCCCAGTCTGCCAAGCTGGCAACAGTCGAGCAGAGACATCCTCGCGAAAGCTTGCGGGGTCACATATTGAGCACGCTCATATTGAGGTCGTTCCTCCAGATTGGTTGTGGCCCCTTTCCCAGGTCGACTAAATGGCTCAGCATCCTCTGCCAACGGTAAGGCTGTCGTGACCTCATCACTAAGAGCGAAAAGAGCTCGCAGCATCTCTAGCATGCCCTGCTTGAACTCGGTGAGGTCAGCTTGTGTGACGAACTCGCTCAGAGCTCGCAAGTTGATTATCTCCAACTACCGCCCATCATGATCCGCCATGAAATCTCACACTAGAGGTTTCCTCTTTCGATCACGGTCCATGCTGACCGCACCAAAGTGTTGGAACAAAAAAATTCGGTTCACCATGTTCGGACCAAGGGGTGACCAAAAGTTGCTAATACAGTGGTCGGCCTAAGTAAAACACAACTGGACAAAACCAAGGGCTAATAATGAGCATTGGATTGCCTACAAATTGGACTCACATGTTGTAGCGAGGAGGACCTGTCACACACCCAGAAATTTATAGGAAATTCACCTCCAAAGCCAAAGCTGAGTTAGGCACAAGGGGGACGAGCTCTGAGGACTAAAGGAACTTTTTAGGTGAGGTCAACATGTCTTCTACTTGTGCCGTGTGATCTAATTTATAGGCAATACAGGGGGTATGGTCTGTGAATAGTCGCTCCTCATTTATTTTGAATACTAGATACTTGTATCTCGGACGACCTTACTCTGGAATCTGAAGTTGGAGAGCTGAAATTGGGCGCCTTAGGCGAGGCCGGCAGAGCTGGACTCGTTGAGGGAGAGCTCGCTCACTAAACTGGAGGTCATCTGGGAAGATAGCTCGCAGATGAACTGGAGACTGTGGAGCTAGCTCGCTAGCGGGCGCTGAAGGAGCTCGTCAGCGAGGTGATGAGTACAACTACCGAGCTCTGAATGAGCTCCACACACTAAATAAGCGGGCTCGTGGGCGAGCTTAAGATCACTAGCGGGCTTGTTGGGGAGCAAAGGAGAAGCTCGTCAGCGAGCTGATACGTTGGATTGTCACTCTCCTGGTGAGCTCCCCGTGTCTTCGATGAGGTCCTTCCTTCTGCTCAATAGAAAACCTTCTGAGATCTGGTGACCTATAATTAAGTATGGGCCCCTCGACGAATACAAGTTGTACATGCATGACGATGGATTATTCGGGAGGGGATGATCACATAAACAAGACCGGAAGAGTGACAGAAAATTCAAGATCAAAGTTCAGGAATCACAAAAAAGATCAGTGCAACTATTGCAAAAAGAAGGGGCATTAGAAGAAGTATTGCACTATACTCAAAGAAAATAAGATAAAGAAATTTGCAGATTTTACCAACATTTTATAGGAGGCGCCAGACAACGATGGTTCTGTTTTATCGATATGTGCATTAGTTGACATTCCAAATTTTTTGGTACTTGACTCTGGTTGTTTTTATCATATGACTCCAAATCATAGTTATATTGCAACATATTGTTCCCTTGATGGAGGATTTGTATTCATGGGCAACAGTATTGTGTGCAAAATTATTAGAATTAGAACAGTCTGGATTGTGATACCTGATGGATTGAGGGGACTTTGACAGATGTTTGACATATTTCAGAGTTGATGACAAATCTTCTTTTTCTTGGAACTTTGGACAAGATTGGGTGCAAGACCATGATCGATGGAGGTGCTATGAAATTCTTCATGGTTTGATGATTGTGATAAAAGAAAGGTTGGGAATTTATATCTTTTGGAAGGGAACACTACTACTGATATGCTTGCATTTACAATTTTGATTCAGACCTAAATTCGTCACGATGTGGAACTTACGTATTTATCATCTAAGTGAACGAAATCTAGAATTATTCCACAAATGAAAATTGGTTGATTGTGTAAAATTTGACAAGCTGAACTTTTGTGAAGAGTGTGTATTGGGAAGCAGCATAAGGTGATTTTGGAACTGGGATGCATGACACAAAAAAACATTATGAACCATATTCATATTGATGTTTGGCGGCCAACTCTTATTCCTCGCAGCGAAGCTAGGTATTGTCACTTTTTAACGACAACTTATCAAAAAAATTATGGGTTTATTTTCTGAAGAATAAATCTTATGTATTCGAGAAGTTCAAAATTTGGAAAGATATGGTAGAAAAACAGATGAGACAACATGTAAAGGTGTTCAGGTCTGATAATGGCAGTGAATACACTTCTAATGTATTCAAGAAATTTTACAAAGTTGAAGGGATTGTGCATCACTTCAAAACACCAGGACATCCAAATTGAATGGAGTTGCATAACGAATGGATTGGACGGAGCTGGAGAAGACGCGATCCTTAGGGATCATCACAGGATTTTCAAAGGAGTTTTGGGCGGATGCACTAAATAGCTTTGTACATCTCATTAATAGGTCGTCATCTTTGGTGATTGGATCAAAGACTCTAGAAGAGTTATGGACTGGAAAAGCTGTCGGTTACTCAGTGCCACGAGTATTTAGGTGTCGGGCATATGCACTTGAGAAAATAGCAAGATTGACATGTGAGAGTGAAAATGTATCTTCATCTGGTATGCTGAAAGAGTGAAGAGTTATTGGTTAAGATGTCTTGAAACAAAAAAGATTGTGATCACTCAACAAGTGATATATGATGAATCTGTTGTTCTAAAGAGGCATATTCAAGTTGAAAGGACACATGTGCCACTTATCAAGGTGGAGGCCGAGATTCAATTCTATGGAATTAAAAATGAGGTTTCAATGACACAAATTGAGGAGCAGCCATCCCGACAGGAGGAGCTGGCTCATCATGAGAAATTAGGGTCACATTATGCACAACATGAGGCGCATACGTTGTGGCGGGACATACTCCCGTTGATGAGGTATGGAGATTGGCTCACATATAGTTTTGAGAATGTTACCGCATATGTTTTGAATGTAGAAAATAAGAACCTCTCAATTATGAAGATGACATTCTAGCAACTTCCCACAATTGAAAGTTTTTATAGAGGAGGATATCGAGTTTGTTCATAAAAAAGGTACATGGGAGTTGATTACACTTCCATAATACTAGAGGGTCATTAGATGCAAATGGGTCTTCAAGCTTACTGAAGGTTCTTCACTAGAGAATGGTATCAAGTGCAAGACAAGACTCGTGGCAAAGCACTATGTTGGTGCAATCGTCACCGCATACAACGATGCATGATTTTGATACGCGTCAATTATCTTTTTATTATTTGTTATTTACTGACATTTTTTGTTCTAGTGCACCGATCTTATTTTGAGTTTTCGGCCCATCGGTTTGACCACCCAAGGAGACCATGAATAAATGGTTTGACAATTTGAGCAGCTAAGACGAAAAAGGTAAGCTTTAACAAAGTAAGGACCAATACGACTAAGACGGCGATATATCTAATTAGAAGATTTGATTTTATTAGAATGAGAAATTAAGAAATTCATATTTTTGAATAACTATTAAAAAGGCACATAATTTTTTGTTACTTTGGAAACAAATAAAAAGGGAACTCTAGAATGTCACGGCATAAAAAGGACCCCTTTCAAAGAGAAGAGCAGACGGACATTAACAGAGGAAATGAGATTTCATTTCCCTCTGTCAACCGAAAATTCCCCCTATGCACGAGATCGTCTTCTCCAATCACGCGACAAATCTTCAGGCACCATCTTCTTAAGCTTATTCTCCATCCGACCAATTGAATCTCCAGTAAAGAAGGTCGGCACGACAAATCTCTTCAAGCAACCCGACACTGTCAGTGATCAATATCTTTCTGACGGAGAACGAGCTCGATGAGAACTTCCGATCTCCCCTCGTCGTCGACATTGACGACCTACTCCGGTGACCTAAGCTCCCTCGGTTCATTCTCTTAAGGAGCTCGACAACTGCAACCTCCCGTTTTACTGCACCGACAACTTAGTTATTAAAGGCTTAAGGCACATCAACGCGCAAAGGGGTATTAGAGCCTAGGCGCAATACCCTCGTCGTCGACATTGACGACCTACTCCGATAACCTAAGCTCCCTCGGTTCATTCTCTTACGGAACTCGACAACTGCATCCTCTCGTTTTACTGCGCCGACAACTTAGTTATTAAAGGCTTAAGGCACATCAACGCGCAAAGGGGTATTAGAGCCCAGGCGCAAGGCTAAAGGCGTCTGACGAGGGCAAGGCGCAACCGCATCCATTTTAAATAATCAGTATTAAACATCGGTTTATCTTTTTGATCAGATTCTTCACCTATTCTACTTAGTAATCATTCATTATTATCGTTTATATCTCCTAAAAAAATAAAATCAATGTGTTCAATTGCATCATATATAAGTCACAGCGCTCGATTATGTTTCACAAATACTAAATCATGCCTAATTTATTGAGTTTTTACATAATTTCATACTTTATATTGAAAAATAAAATTTACAATAAAACTCTGAGTCTGGTTAACCTTGAGTCTTAGGCGTGACTTTAGCAACATGTATGATAAGAGCAGATGATCGCAGTACGACGGTAGTTGATAACCCAAACCCGACAGCAGCAGTTGTTAGCATACTTGTGCAACTGAGTTTGTGGTGGCCTTCTCCTCGTCGTACATTTGCGTATGCTCGGTTAAACTCCGCCCTATTTCTTGCTCATTTTCATTAATTTAGTTGTATACGATTTGATTAATTAACAAAAAGCTTGTCTCGAATATTTTATATATTTTCCATGTCAATAATTCATAAATTATTGTTTGTAATTATGTGTCAGAAGATGCAAATACCGCTTCAAATCAAACCATAAAACAAGTAAGAAATTTCTCTCTAAATAACGACTAACTAAATCTCGAAGTTCAAAATGTCGAAAATGATTTTGCGCCCGAAATTCGGATTCGCCCTCTAGGCTTATATAAATTTGGTACCAGAGCAACTTTGATTCGCTTTTATTGTGAATCAAGTGACCTGTGTTTTCTCAAAAAAAAAAAATAATTTTCTTTTTCTCTTAATAAAAAACTATGATATCACTAAGTTAAGATAAAAATTAAGTACCTCAAAGATATTCATTGACAACATTCATTTTTGTCATTTATAAAAAACATATTTATTTTGCTTGGTAACTTCTTTTACCTCTTCAATCCAACAACAGGGTCTACATATCAATAAATGATTGATTTCTATGATCTCCATAAGAATTCAAAAACAAACTTTTTAATGAAACTAACATTTATCCCATAACATCTTTTGTTCTATTAAAGAGCTTGTATTTTCCCTCATCAACAACAAATCTTTAATTGTTAACATGTCCTCGTTTTCAAATTTCATCACTTAATCCTAAATGAACAAACACTCATTATACACTTAATATTTACATCAATAATTGCTATTATATGTGTGGGCAAGCTCTCTCTTAAAATCACTTTGGGTCCGTTCGGATGAACAAAATTGGAATTCAAGAATTGGGTTTGGGAATAAGTATATCAATTATGTGGTTTGATTGGACATTTTTGAGCTGGAATTGGCATTGTGGAGAAAACTGCATGTATTGGATTTAAGGGTAAAATCAATTCAATGAATTCTTACACCCTCCACCTTGGCATTTCGAGGTTTTGATCCTAGATCCTCCCTCGTGAAAGCTCCCCGAGCCCGATGGCGAGGTCGGCGACGTCTTTGGTGAGTTTACCGTCTCTAAGATCTGTCTAAAGATGGCGCCGGAGGTGGTCAACCAGTTCTCCATGGAGGATGTTTGTCTCCCCGTAATGGTTTCCTCTATTCTCTACTCGTCGGTTGTGGTTTCTTGAGCAGACGCAAGGAGGCTCTCGTGAAGAAGACTGTCATTGCCCATCCCATAATCATCTTCTCCCAGTCCCATTGCCTGTAACTCCCCTTTTATTCACTCCTTTTGCATGCTTTTATTTTTTGTTTTGTATTGTCCATTTTTGCTTTCCATGCCATGTTAGAATTATCCCCAATGGTTATTCAAGGTAATATGCATGCTAGCGTCCGAGATCTGACAGCTTTGAAATCATGAGGGAATGTTTACAATTTGATTTTGTGATTTTGGATTGGCCTCATGCTAACTCGATCAATGTCGTAAAACATATGTTTTCTGCAGCTAGAACTAATTTGAATTATAAAAAAAATTGGAATTTTATTGAACCTAATTTGATGTAACTTTCTAGATTATTTTTCCCTATTTACACTATCTGAAAAGTGAATGAATGGTTAATTTTCTAGTTCGGAATATATAACCTGGTTTATCTAATCCATATATTTGGAAGATTTTCTTTGTAAGTATGTAAATCTTTCTTTGCTTGAGCAAGAGCTAAACCAGGTTAATTATGTCCAAGTGGGCTATAAACATTTCTTCGTGCAAGGAGAATGTGCCTTAGGCGGGGGAATGTGCCTTAGGAGGGAATATTATAATTCTCTAAAGATGGGTGTGATTAATTATGTCCAAATTATTCAGTCTAGCATTTAGTTTAAAATAAGTTTATATATAACATTTCATCAATTCCTACAATTGAATTTCATCCTACAGCCGAATAACATCTCTGATCAATTTCAATTCTATTGACAAAACTACATCATGCAGACGAATAGCATAATTGGAATTCCGCATAAAGTCAATTTCAGCATATATTGTTTTTGTCGGGAAGGTCAATTCTCTGCATCTGAACGCACCCTTTAGAATCTTTACATCAAGCTTTATATTTCCTTATGTAGAAATGGCCAGAAACTTATGTATATTGATTGAGTATATGAATACAAAGAGAGTATACAAATATATAGGAGAGAAAGAGAGGAAACAAATCCTATACAAGATGTGGGACTAAAGAAGAAGAAGCATAAATGGGCCAACAATACATGGGCCCAATACAAGGGTTATTCTAACACTCCCCCGCAAGCTGGAGCGTACAAATCGTATGCACCAAGCTTGGACAAGCATTGATAGAAGGATGCTTTGGGAAGAGCCTTTGTGAGGACATCTGCAACTTGTTCCGTCCCTGGAACATGCTTTAAATCGAGCTTCTTCATTTGAACTTTCTCTCGAACGAAGTGGCAATCGACTTCAATGTGCTTCGTTCTTTCGTGGAAGACTGGGTTCTTGGCGATATGTATAGCCTCTTGGCTATCACAAAGAAGTAGAGCAGGAGAAGTTAATTTTACACCCAGATCAGTGAGAAGATTTTCACGCCATGTGAGTTCGGATACAACAGAAGCCATTGCGCGGTATTCTGCCTCAGCCGATGAGCGAGCAACAACCGCTTGTTTCTTGCTTCTCCATGTAACCAAATGTCCCCCAAAGTATGTGCAGAAACCACTAGTAGACCGCCGGTCATCAAGAGAGCCCGCATAGTCCGCATCAGAGTATGTCACTAAGGTAGGAGCAGACGAGGAAGTCCGGTACACAAGTCCTTGACCCGGGGCTGTTTTTAAGTACCTCAGAATGCGTTCAACCGCCAGAAGATGAGACTTGCGAGGAGAGTGCATGTATCGACTGACAAGACCAACAGCAAAGGAAATATCTGGTCTGGTAACAGTAAGATAGATCAACTTTCCAACAAGTCGTCGATAATATTCAGGGTTCTGGAGAAGAAGATCCGAGTCAGAAGCCTGAGCACACAGCTTGTGGTTTACATCCATGGGGGTATCACATGGCTTACACCCTAAGAGACCAGCATCATGAAGAAGATCAATACAGTATTTCCGTTGAGATAGAATAAGGCCGTCCGGTCGCCTGACAACCTCAAGACCCAGAAAATATCGCAGAGTCCCCAGGTCCTTTGTCTGAAAGACCGAGTTCAGATGTGCTTTGACGGCATGTATCCCTTGTGAGTCATCTCCCGTGATGATGATGTCATCAACATATACTAATAGAAGGACCGTCCCTGATGGTCGGTGACGAGTGAAGAGCGAGAAGTCAGCCGAGCTTCGACTAAAGCCGACAGCTCGAAGTACTTTACTGAATTTCTCAAACCAGGCCCGTGGAGATTGTTTGAGACCATACAGAGCCTTGCGAAGGCGGCAAACCTGAGACTCCCCCGTGGTCTCAAACCCGGGCGGTTGTTGCATGTAGACCGTCTCCTGGAGATCCCCATTTAAGAAAGCATTCTTAACATCGAGCTGAAAGAGAGGCCACCGGCGATGAACAGCGACAGAGAGGAGGACCCGAACGGTATTGAGCTTGGCGACCGGGGAAAAGGTTTGCTCATAGTCGAGCCCCTGTTGTTGAGTGAAGCCGCGAGCGACAAGGCGAGCCTTCAGACGGTCGATCGTCCCATCAGCAACATGTTTGATGACAAAGACCCACTTGCATCCTACCGGTTTCTGACCCGGAGGGAGGGGGACAACGGACCATGTCTGGTTAGCCCAGAGAGCAGACATCTCCTCTTCCATGGCTGCCCGCCAGCCCGGATGTTGAAGCGCCTCCTGTACAGAGTTAGGAACAGAAATCGAAGAGAGAGAAGTAGCAAAGGTGTGCAGAGGTGGAGAAAGGCGATGAAGAGAGACGTAGGCCTCCAGAGGATGGGCAGTGGAGGGCGTTACCTGATCAGAGGGGCGCGGAGTGTCCACGGCAGAGGTCGGCGGCAGAGGGGCAACGGAACTGGGAGGGCGACGAGTGTAGACCCGGATAACAGACGGTTTGGTGGTAGAAGGAGCGGGGGGAGGAGAGAGCGGTGGTGGTGGTGGAGTAGCAGGAATAACGGGACGAGGGAAGGACGGCGGAAGAGGAGGCGGTGGTAGAGCAGTAGGAGAGGGAGCAGGAAAGAACGGTTCGTCTTCCCGGAAGGTAACGTCAGCAGAGACAGTGACCTTGCAGGTAGCGGGTGAGTAACAAACATAGCCCTTCTGGGTGTGGGAGTAGCCAACAAAGATGTGTTTCGCCGCCCGGGGATCCAATTTATCGGAGGAGGGCCCGAGGCAGTCGACATAGCATGTGCTTCCGAAGATACGGGGCGAGAGAGGAAAAGACGGAGTGGAGGGAAACAATATGCTGAAGGGAGTCGCATAATTGAGGACAGAGGAAGGGAGGCGATTGATGAGAAAGCAGGCAGTGGAGACCGCAAAGTTCCAGTAGGCTTTAGGAACATGCATTTGGATCATGAGTGAGCGGGCAACATCCAATAAATGACGGTTCTTGCGTTCGGCAACCCCATTTTGTTGTGGGGTATACGCACAAGAGGTTTGATGGAGAATCCCGTATTCCGAACATAAGGTGGTAAAGTCGTGGCTTGTGTATTCACGAGCGTTATCAGTACGGAGAGTTTTGAGGGTGGTATTGAATTGTGTCCGGGTCTCGAGGACAAATGCCCGAAACACCCGGGGAAGCTCGGAGCGTTCGCGAAGTAAGTAGAGCCACGTGGTGCGTGAATGATCATCAATAAAGGTGAGAAAATAACGATAACCACATATACTAGGAATCTGAAATGGTCCCGAAATATCCGAATGAACAAGATCAAAAGGAGCCGCACTCCTAGTACAATGCGAAGGAAACGAAGAACGTGGCTGTTTGCCGAGAATACATGAATCACACTGAAAAGAAGTAAAAGAAAGGTCTGGAAGAGCCCGCTGGAGAACTGGCAGAGGGGCATGACCAAGGCGGCGATGCCAGGCAGTGGAGGAGACGGAAGACAGAGCGATCGGAGAGGCATCGAGAAGGTAGAGCCCATTTCGCAGCTGACCTTTACCAATGGTAGTCCGCGTCCGCCGATCCTGTATAACAAAAGAAGAGGAAGTGAATATAACAGAACAATCCAAGTCACTCGTAAGACGCCCAACAGAGAGTAAGTTAAAAGGAGAACTCGGAACATGAAGAGCCGAGCGAAGAGGGAGGGATGGGTGGATAGAAAGATCGGCCGAGCCGGAGACAGGAACCAGCGCCCCATTGGCCACGGTGATGGACTTCGGATAAGGAGAACCCGAGTACTCGGCAGGCCGTTGCGAAGTGATGTGATGAGTAGCGCCAGAGTCCATAATCCAACCCGGGCTGTGGGAGAGACAAGCAGTACCTGTGTGGGAGACGGAGGCGACGGAGGCCGAGGGGGGGTTGAGCAGCCCCTGGAGATGCTGGAGCTGAAGACGGACGGTCTCGAGATCCGGAGGAGGAGCGTCAGTAACGGCAGAAGCCGTCGGGCGGGGGGGGGGGGGGGGGGGGGGGGTAGCCGAGTTTCTTGTAACAAGTCGCCTCAAGATGGCCATCCTTTCCGCAGAAGGAGCACTTTGGCCGGCCACGGCCGCCACGGCCATGGCCCCGCGAGCCCGACCGTCCCCCCGAGTAGAAGGGGGAGGAGAGGGTAAGAGCGGAGGGGCATGCTGAAGGAGAGCCGGTGGAGAAGGAGCTGGAAGATCTGGAGGAGGCGAGACCCGGAGAAGCATGGAGCAGACATCCGAAAAAGAGGGCGTAGTAGGAGCGGCCAGGACCTGAGCACGAAGACTGTGAAGATGAGAAGGAAGTCGAGCCATAAGGATGGCAATGCAAGCAGCTTCCTTCTGAGCCCGCTGAGCAGCAAGATCAGTGGTCGGCGGCTGGTGCTGGATCCAGGCTTCAGCAAGCGTTTTAGCCCGAGCGACAAACGAGGTCATATCTGAGGCGCCGCCAGTGTCGAGAGTGAAGAGATCAGTGAGGATGTCATAAAGATGCTGGAGGCTATCGCGGCCAGAATACAAGGAATGGAGCTCATCCCACATAGCCTTGGCGGTGTCGTGGTACATAGCCATTTGATAGGGCTCACCATCCAAGGAGTTCAGAATCCAAGTCTGAACACGACCGTCATTACGAAGCCAATCATCCGTAGGTGTAGAAGGAGGTGCCTGAGTAAGGTGCGGGAGAAGGCCCTTAGCCTGGAGAACCCGCCGAACAGAATGTACCCAAGGAATAAAGTTCTTCTTGCCAGAAAGAGAGATAGTAGTGATCCGGAGTTCGTCACGGAGTTCGACAGAACAGGCCGGGCAGTCTGGAGGACAGGCCGGATGGACAGGGGGCGGGCTGGCCGCTGAGCTGGGAGAAGTACCAGAGGAAGTCATGGAGACAGACCGCAGCACTGAGACGACTAGGGAAGAAGCTGCGGATAAAGAAAAGCCGGGCGGACTGAGACAAGCCGCACTGGACTGAGACAAGTCGGGCGACCAGGAGACGGTAGGAGATCGCGACCAAGATGCAGGCGGGAAGGAGACAGCCCGCACGGTCAGGCAGATCGTACGCGCCGGACTGAGACAGGCCGCGCCGGACTGAGACAAGTCGCGCCGGACTGAGACAAGTCGCGTCGGACTGAGACAAGTCGCGCGACCAGGAGAAGGCAGGAGATCGCGACCAAGATGCAGGCGAGAAGGAGACAGCCCGCACGGTCAGGCAGATCTGAGCAGCGGACAGAGAAGGAGGCCGCGGCGAGAAGAAAGGCCGCGGCGGACAGAAGAGAGGCCGCAGGCAAGACAGGCCGCGAACACGCAAAGAGCGCAGGAGCGGACTGGCGAGAGGCCGCGACTAGGAGAGAGGCCGCAGCGGACAGGTAAGAAGGTGGTCCCACGGAGAGAGGAAAGGCTATAAAAGCAGGAGGGGGGGAAGGGTGAAGGTGGATCCACGGAGAGAAAACAAGGGCAAAAGGAGGCGGACTGAAAGAGCAGGCCTCAAGGAAGCGCGGCTAGAAAAAAACAGGCCGCGAAAAACAAGCCGCGGGAGAAAGACCGCGAGAGAGTTTACACAGTGCGGTCAGACGTCGGCAAACCGCGAGTGTCGGAACCTGGCTTTGATACCATGTAGAAATGGCCAGAAACTTATGTATATTGATTGAGTATATGAATACAAAGAGAGTATACAAATATATAGGAGAGAAAGAGAGGAAACAAATCCTATACAAGATGTGGGACTAAAGAAGAAGAAGCATAAATGAGCCAACAATACATGGGCCCAATACAAGGGTTATTCTAACACCTTATAATGACCTTTATAGTATCTTAATTGATAATTATCTTAGAAACAATCATTGTACTGCTAATTCTATTAAAGTCATTTTTTCCTTTCAATCTTTATGGACAACTATCATAACCCCACTCATATTATCAACACTTCTAACACACAATAATTTATAATCATCCCACTATCCAATGATTTTCTCCTTTACACTAAGCCTCTTATAAATAAATAATGTTTATTCTTCTTTTAATCATTGTGTTCACCAATTTCCTAACTTAACCATTTTGAAGCCCAAAATTTCATGTAATCATAATAGTGGACTTCAAAAACCAATGTTTACTCTTCATCATAACCGTGTAAATTTGTGGCACGTTACTTAGGGTAGAATCTTAACTAACACTTGCTTGCTTTTCACCACATTCAAGTTATTTTGTGGTGTCTAACATAAGGATAACATCTTAGTGTATCCTTGCTGGTTTAAGTATTTAGTACCACAATAAGGTTAAGTTGTGACATGTCATTTCTAGGGAATGCCTTGGCATTAGCAAAATTCAAATATGGATTCATTTCAATTATTTTGGCATGAGAGTTATGGCAGAAATTCAACCTAACATCAATCATCAAACCTAATAAACAACATATTCTAATACAAAATTACAGACAAATACATAATGTATAATATTGTAAAGCTAAATCCTGCGACAACAGTGGAGAGCATCCGTCGGGCGCGGATAGGGTCAGAAAGCAATTGTCTTCAGAGGTCGCCGACCTCTCAGGCGGACATCGCGGAAGTCTCGCGGGCATTACCGGAAGGTGTCAATGTTTGGCAAGGATAGGTAGCGGGCAGCCTTTGGGCGGCTTCTCAAGATACGGTGCGGAGGTTCCGTACAGGAGTGCGCGCGGGCAATTCAGCCAAGACCGCATGGACTCCTTCTGCAGATCCAGCTCAGGCGTCTCCGCGCGGTTTTGCGCAGCCTCACCTTTTGTGTTCTCCACCCGACTCTTCATCTTCCTCGGGCGGCTACGCATTTAATGTCGTAATTTATAAGACATTAAATGCCTGTCAGTTCGTGTATCGTCCATGCGGCCTACCCTCTAGTAGAAAAGGGGGACTATGGTGGTTTGGAAGGACACGCCGGACTTAGCCCAGTACCTACCCAGTTGTAGGTGTGGTCACTAAGCTCCTATCTTTTCTTTCATTCTTTGTACGCGCGCGCACCTCATGGGTGGCCGCACCGTACTGTAATCCTTTCTTCAGATAAATAAAGAGAGGTTCGTCACAAGAGAGGCATTTGCCGTGGCGGGTCCAATCGGGTGTACGCCGCTGAAAGCGGCCTCCTCCGGACTCGTTCCTCGCGCAATCTGCAGTAACCGGTCACTTGCAAACCACTTTCTTTCCTCTGTCGAACATCCTACCCCGGAATTGCGCGCAGAGAGTTGGTGACCATTTTTGGTTCCAACAGAATTTGGTGTGGTGAGCGTGGACCAAATGATTAGTGAAATCGATCTCGCCATCGAAAATCAACAGGAGCGTTCAAGCAAGCCCCCGGGACCTTCAAGTCTGCTAGCCAGCAGAGTCAAATCATGGTAGGCGGACAGACCCCGAATACCGATCAGCCCATCAGTAGGGCTGAGTTCGACCAACTTTTAAATCTGGTAAACGAGTTGGTAACACACTGAGGGAGAGTACAGGGCGCCAATCATCAAGGAGAGCCCGCGACACCTGCAAATCCGCCTCAGGGCCAGGTGGACGCAGAGCGCGTTCGTCGACAGCTATTCCAGGAGGCCGCCCGACCCGGAAGGGTGCTCGACTACGATGACAAAGCACCGGTCGAAGGAGTAGAAGTGTTCTCTTTGTTCTCCCCCGGCATAGCCGGGCAAACCAATCCAAACGGATTCCGAGAGCCCCTCCTCCCTGCTTCATGGGGAAAGAGGACCCGTCCTCTCACTTACAAACCTTCGACACCATTGTTTCTCTGCAGCCCCTCACTGAAGCCCTGCGCTGCAAACTCCTTTCCACCACTTTCGACGGAAAGGCAAGGGAGTGGTTTCGCAACCGCCTTCCAGGCTTGGTCACCTCCTTCAGAGAGCTGAGAACCGATTTCATGCAAAGGTTCGCCACCTCAAAGCGACGAAGGGCGGATGTTGATGCACTTTTCCAAATCCAACAGCGGAAAAGGGAGACAATGGTACAATATGTAGATTGCTTTCATAGCCTAATCATGGAGGTCCCAAATGTGGACCGTCAAGTTTACCGAGTCGCGTTCACCAACGGACTCCGCCCAGGCCTCTTTAAGTTTATGATCAGTGAAAGGAAGCCCAAAACCTACGCATAACTTATTGAGAAGTAGCCTCCACATCCCTGCTCCACCATATCGGGGAACGGTAGCATTTAAGGAAGAGGATCTTCCACAGTTCATTAGTCCTTTCCGTGTTGCTGTCGTCATTAAGGTCGTCTTAGGGCACAATGAGGTGGCCAGGATTTTTGTGGACACAGGCAGTTCTGTTAACGTCCTTTTTGAACCCGCACATGAAATCTTCAGGAAGGACGAACCGCTAAAGGCCTGTGACAGCCCCCTTTACGGCTTTTCAGGGAAGAAAGAAGTTGAATGAAGTGTGCACCTGACAGTCAATTTATGCGGCATAGCCAGACAAGAGTCCTTCCTGATTATCAATGCTTCCAGCAGTTACAACCCATGTTGTCAAAGGCGCAAGGCGAACCGAGGCGCAAAGAGGCCCTGGAGCCTACGCGCAAGGCGCAGGCGAGCGGCTGAGGCACATGAGCCGCAAAAATGAGAAAAAAAAGAAAATTGAGCGAATTGGGCGCCCAATAAGCTAGATCTTGTTCTAATTTCATCTAGCAAAGGCATGGTGCAGCGATCATTTCACCTAATTCATAATACTAATTCCTTTCATTACATGCTAACGAAGCAGATAACTACTATACTAACTTCCTTTCCCAGTGAATCAGAGAAACCAAATAAAAAACTATAATAACACATTAAAAGCTATTTTACACAACATGCAAAATTAACCAAACACAAATTAGAAATTCTTAGCAACACTGGAGAAAAACAAGGAAGTGGAGCAGCGAACGAAAGAGGAGCAACAAGCGGAGGGGAGAAAATTAACCTCTAATTAGAAATACGGTCGGCGAGCGGAAGAGGAGTGACTAACGGAAGTCGGAAGAGGAGAGGGCGAGCTTTCTAGCAGCAGCAGCGGGCAAGAGATCTGACGGCATGAGATGGAAGAAATGAGCCCCGACTACTTATGAGAAAACAAAACCTTAACTCTAAATAAACCGAACAGGTGCCCAGGCTAAAAATCAGACCGCAATTCACCAGGCGCGCCTAATGTGTGCCTCGATGGTTGGCAAGGCGCGCGCCTAGGCGCGCCTGGGGCGCGCCCGATGCACACTGCCCGCCTTGACCGTGCTCAGGCGCCTTTTGGTGCTCCCAGCTCATCAGGTGTGCCTAGGCATGCGCCTTGACAACATAGGTTACAACGCATTTTTCGGGAGGCCGCTCCTAGACGACTTCCAGGCCATTGCCTCAACATACCATCAGATTTTGAAATTCCCACTAGAGGGGAAGCAATTCCGGGTCAGGAGCGACAAAAAAACGGCCAGAGAGTGCTACATCCAGTCCGTAAATTCAACAAAGGAGTATGTACAACCTCGAGTTGGGGAAACCTGATTTTTAGGCATGATGGGAGAATGCTTCTTCCTTCCCCCTTGGGAAGCACAAACCGCAAGTCCGGTGGACGAAAATGTTCCAATGTCAGTCAAGGAGGATTGGCTTGCTAGCATGGTAGAAGAGTACATCCCGTCTCCAGTCACCAGCCACGACCAGGGCCACTCGCCTACCTAACAAGGGGAGAACAGCTCGATTTCTATGGTTCTACGTTCTCTCTCTACGCTTTATATCATTATGTCCTTTTCAGCTAAGAACTTCGTGTGATTTCCATTAACGAAAGATTCACACTCTCCTCTTAAAAGAAAGTTTCAGGTCATGCGGGATGCGCTCTCTCTCAGAGTTCTTAGCATTCAAAAAAATCGGGATTAACACCCATGTCTGGTTACCGGTGTCTGCTGAGAGCCCTTCGGACGTATCTGGACGTCATAGAACCTAGGGTCCTCGGGCTTCCGACACTCCTGTCGGTGTGAGTCACTTCCCACACCATAATACCGCGATGACTGCCCTCGTGAGACACTCTCGAGCGGCATATGTGGCAGGTCCAGATGTGTGTACCAGTCGCGCATTGACCGAGGTGTCGTCAGTATTTTCGCTTTTCTTCTGAGGTCAAGCTCTGATCAAACAGGCGTTTATTCCCCACCTTCGTTCTCCAGTGTTATGTGCGGGCGAGAGCCCTGCTGATCTTTGAACCCTGACAAAACCTTTAATCTTTGGCGAGCGGACCACATGAAGTAGCAGGTAAATCCTTCAAAGGATCTTAGCCCCACTGTTGAAGCCAGGAAAATTCTCAACCTCAAAAATAGGATCAAGACAGCCTAAGGTTACTGATTCTACGATCCGACGTCACAATTCAAGTGACTAGCATGAGAGATGAAACAATCTATAAGTATACCCCAAGTGCTCCAGCAGGGAGGTCCCACCACGTACCCGGAAGCTTAGAAGAAGCTTCCCCTCCGCAACCAAAAGGCTGGGCGAGGTACTAGGCAGACATGGACTTGGCGAGTATCCACTTTGGGGGACCTCGACATCTTCCAAAAGTGTCATTTCCAGTACCCCTCGGGGGCTATTTATAGAAAAATCCTGGGGGGGGGGGGGGGGGGGGGGGGGTATACGCGAGTATCCAGCTTCTGCCAGCGAGTTCCAAGGGATACTCTCCCATACTCGCGAGTTACTCGCCACAGCTCGCCTCTGCTCTCCAAAGCTCGTCATAGCTCGCCACAACTCGCCTCTGCTCGCCCAAGCTCGTCACAGCTCGCCTCTGCTCGGTCAAGCTCCCCACAGCTCGCCTCTGCTCGGCCAAGCTCGCCACAGCTCGCCTCTGCTCGGCCAAGCTCACCACAGCTCGCCTCTGCTCGCCCAAGCTTGCCACAGCTCGTCTCTGCTCGCCCAAGCTCGCCACAGCTCGCCCAAGCTCGTCACAGCTCGTCTCTGCTCTCCCAAGCTCGCCACAGCTCGCCTCTGCTCGCCCAAGCACGCCACAGCTCGCCTCTACTCGCCCAAGCTCGCCACAGCTCACCTCTGCTCGCCCAAGCTCGCCACAGCTCGTCTCTGCCCACCCAAGCTCGCCAAAGCTCGTCGAAAGGTCTGCGGATAGCCGTCTTCTGGGGTACTTCTGATCTCGACGAATTACGGGTTATACACCCACATTACCCGAGGTCAGTGCCCGACCAACGAGTCGTCGCGCTTGGCCAAGATATGTCTGGCAAGTGTCCGCTTGACAGATCGCGACACTTCACCAAAAATCATTCGCTCAGCAATACGTAGCGGATCAATACTATAGGTAGGCATTCGTCACGAGGTCACCTGGCGGGCACTCATTACAAGGTCGCTCAAGCTTCGTCTATCTAGATAAGTAGATGCTCAGAACGAAGTCGTCGGGGTCACGACTCATGTCTAAGCAAATCATTATGTCGTTTCAAGAAACTCTCGGACGAGCTGTCAAATAATAAGTCACCTGACACATTCGTTCACAGAAGAGTAATGCACGAGAAAAGAAATCAATGGTTTTGGCAAGTATCTTGTACAAACAAAAAGTTTGGTTTTAACCAAGACAAAGATTTACAGAAAAGCACTGGGGTCTAAGACACTCCCTCCTCCGACCTTTGAGAAACTGTTTTTGCCTGGCTCGCAAAGAGGACCCAATAGTCAATGTCGGCAAACGCGGGCTTCAACGCATCAGATTTCTTCAGAAGGCGAATTGCCGCCTTGGCCCCTCGCCTGGTTGTGTGGGACCGCCCCCCGCGTCGTTCAGTCTCATCCGCCGATCTCTTCTCCTGTGAAAGCCGTGGAAAGTTACTTCTCCACAGGTAAGGGGGAAGATCATAAGCGAATTTTAAACCATACCTTCAATCTCTCCTGCAAGTAGGCGTTTGCAGCTAAAGCGTCATCAAGGAACTCCAGACCGCGTTGTTGTATGATAAAGCTCGCAGGTTCGTCGCAGCTGCCCTAGCAGGCAAGTCCACAGTAGGAGTTGCTCCAGCCTCCTTGAGATTGGAGGCTCCACAAACCGCCCTGGCAACTGCCACGACGTGATAGGGAACCCGCGTGGTCTCTCCCCAGGTAGGCAGCTTGGTGGGCATCATTACGACATCTGGTCCCCTCACGATCGGCGGCACAATTGAGTCCAAGTATGGCCACTGCTCTAAGGGGGGCAGAGGACGTGCCGACCTCCCCTTGGGGTTGAACAGGCTGTTCTACGGCGGCCGACGGCTGGCCCGAAGACGTAGGTCGCGGTTTGGAACCTGGAACCATCAGGACAACTGAAGACAATGAACGCTCTCAGGGCAGGTACGTGCGAAATAGTTACAAAAATACTTACCAAACTTACAATCGCTGACAGGAGCACTCACGACCTCTTGCACCTGGCGGACATAAAACAGTGTGACTAAATATGACCTCTCCAAGAATCGAAAGATTCGCCCACTAGCTTCGATAAGGCGGGAGGATAAAAGGTCTCTTCCGAGCGAAGGTTGGGGAGGGTGTTGATTCCGCCCAGGTTCCCTTTGAAGAAAGCAAACCGAACCCGCCAGCCCGAGGGGACGGCCACCACGTTTACGATCTTCACCTTGTCAGATCGTTATGTGAACTCAAACCTAGGTGATGCAGGGCAAATCAATAGGCAGCGGCACATAAGGCGCAAAAATGAGGAAAAAGAAATTGAGCGAATTGGGCGCCCAATAAGTTAGATCTTGTTCTAATTTCATCTAGCAAAGGCATGGTGCAGCGATCATTTCACTTAATTCATAATATTAATTCCTTTCATTACATGCTAACGAAGCAGATAACTACTATACTAACTTCCTTTCCCAGTGAATCAGAGAAACCAAATAAAAAAACTATAATAACACATTAAAAGATATTTTACACAACTTGCAAAATTAACCAAACACAAATTAGAAATTCTTAGCAACACCGGAGAAAAGCAAGGAAGTGGAGCAGCGAACGAAAGAGGAGCGACAAGCGGAGGGGAGAAAATTAACCTTTAATTAGAAATACGGTCGGCGAGCGGAAGAGGAGGGACGAACGGAAGTCGGAAGAGGAGAGGACGAGCTTTCTAGCAGCAGCAACGGGCAAGAGATCTGACGGCATGAGATGGAAGAAATGAGCCCCGACTACTTATGAGAAAGCAAAACCCTAACTCTAAATAAAACGAACAGGTGCCCAAGCTAAAAATCAGACCGCAATTCACCAGGCGCGCCTAATGTGCGCCTCGATGGCTAGCAAGGCGCGCGCCTGGGGCGCGCCCGATGCACACCGCCCTCCTTGACCGTGCTCAGGCGCCTTTTGGTGCTCCCGGCTCCTCAGGTGTGTCGAGGCACGCGCCTTGACAACATAGGTTACAACGCATTTTTCGAGAGGCCGCTCCTAGACGACTTCCAGGCCATTGCCTCAACATGGGGAAGGAAGAAGCATTTTCCCATCATGCCTAGAAATCCGGCTTCCCTAACTCGAGGTTGTACAGACTCCTCTGTTGAATTTACGGACCGGATGTAGCACTCTCTGGTCGTTTTCGGGTCGCTCCTGACCTGGAATTGCTTCCCCTCCAGTGGGAATTTCAAAATCTGATGGTAGGCTTGCTAGCATGGTAGAAGAGTACATCCTGTCTCCAGTCACCAGCCACGACCAGGGCCACTCGCCTACCTAACAAGGGGAGAACAACTCGATCTCTACGGTTCTACGTTCTCTCTCTACGCTTTATATCATTATGTCCTTTACAGCAAAGAACTTCGTGTAATTTCCATTAACGAAAGATTCACACTCTCCTCTTAAAAGAAAGTTTCAGGTCATGCGGGATACGCTCTCTCTCAGAGTTCTTAGCATTCAAAAAAATCGGGATTAACACCCATGTCTGGTTACAGGTGTCTGTTGAGACCCTTCGAACGTATCTGGACGTCGAAAAACCTGGGTCCTCGGGCCTCCGACACTCCTGTCAGTGTGAGTCACTTCCCACAACATAAGACCGCGATGACTGCCCTCGTGAGACACTCTCGAGCGGCATATGTGGCAGGTCCAGATGTGTGTACCAGCCACACATTGACTGAGGTGTCGTCAGTATTATCGCTTTTCTTCCGAGGTCAAGCTTTGATCAAACAGGTGTTTATTCCCCACCTTCGTTCTCCAGTGTTGTGCGGGTGAGAGCCCTGCTAATCTTTGAACCCTGACAGAATCTTTAATCTCTGGCGAGCGGACCACGTGGAGTAGCAGGTAACTCCTTCAAAGGATCTTACCCCACATTACCCGAGGCGAGTGCCCGACCAACGAGTCGTCGCACTTGGCCAAGATATGTCTGGCAAGTGTTTGCATGACAGATCACGACACTTCACCAAGAATCATTCGCTCAGCAATACGCAGCGGATCAATACTATAGGTAGGCATTCGTCACGAGGTCACCTGGCGGGCACTCATTATAAGGTCGCTCAAGCTTCGTCTATCTAGATAAGTAGATGCTCAGAACGAAGTCGTCCGGGGTCACGACTCACCTCTAAGCAAATCAATATGTCGTTTCAAGAAACTCTAGGACGAGCTGTCAAATAATAAGTCGCCTAACACATTCGTTCATATAAGAGTAATGCACGAGAAAAGAAATCAACGGTTTTGACAAGTATCTTGTACAAACAAATAGTTTGGTTTTAACCAAGACAAAGATTTACAGAAAAGCACTGGGGTCTAAGACACTCCCTCCTCCGACCTTTGAGAATCTGTTTTTGCCTGGCTCGCAAAGAGGACCCCCGATAGTCAATGTCGGCAAACGCAGGCTTCAACGCATCGGATTTCTTCAACAGGCGAATCGCCGCCTTGGCCCTTCGTCTGGTCGTGTGGGACCGCTCCCCGCGTCGTTCAGTCTCATCCGCCGATCTCTTCTCTTGTGAAAGCCGTGAAAAGTTACTTCTCCGCAGGTAAGGGGGAAGATCATAAGCGAATTTTGAACCCTACCTTCAATCTCTCCCGCAAGCAGGCGTTTGCAGCTAAAGCGTCATCAAGGAGACTCCAGGCCGCGTTGTTGTAAGATAAAGCTCGCAGGTTCATCCCAGCTGCCCTAGCAGGAAAGTCCGCAATAGGAGTTGCTCCAGCCTCCTCGAGATTGGCTGCTCCACAAACCGCCCTGGCAACTGCCATGGCGTGATAGGGAACCCACGTGGTCTCTCCCCAGGTAGGCAGCTTGGTGGGCATCATTAAGGCATCCGGTCCCCTCACGATCGGCGGCACGATTGAGTCCAAGTATGGACACTGCTCTAAGGGGGGCAGAGGACGTGCCGACCTCCCCTTGGGGTTGAACAGGTTGTTCTACGGCGGCCGACGGCTGGCCCGAAGACGTAGGTCGCGGTTTGGAACGTGGAACCATCCGGAAAACTGAAGACCATGAACGCTCTCAGGGCAGGTACGTGCGAAATAGTTACAAAAATACTTACCAAACTTACAGTCGCTGACAGGAGCACTCACGACCTCTTGCACCCGGCGGACATAAAACAGTGTGACTAAATATGACCTCTCCAAGAATCGAACGATTCGCCCACTAGCTTTCGATAAGGCGGGAGGATAAAAGGTCTCTTCTGAGCGAAGGATGGGGAGGGTGTTGATTCCGCCCAGGTTCCCTTCAAAGAAAGCAAATCGAGCCCGCCAGCCCGAGGGGACGGCCACCACGTTTACAATTTTCATCTTGTCAGATCGTTATGTGAACTCAAACCTAGGTGACGCAGGGCGAATCTATAGGCGGCGGGAAATCTGTGATCTAACCCTACATGTTATGCAAATCTGACGGCTAGATCACAAATTAAATAATAAATTAAATCATCCCACGCAAATAATTCGAAATCAAGACAAAATAATTTATTTGGGCAAAAGCAAGCTTAGGTTTTCCTCCGCGTGGAGGGCCAAAGCAAGAGCGTGCAGCAAACAAATCCTGCAAATCACAATATTTATCCAAACAAGCAATCACGATACAATAGGCCCAAACAAGTACAAGATCCAAATCAATAATAGTAATGCTGAAAATAATTATCCGATACAACAAAATCTCACCAAATAGTGGGCTGACCAAGGAATTGAAAAATCCGGAGCCGGAGATGTGTGTACGACGATCCGAGATGGAATCGGTGGCGTGGAGATAGCGTCGGTGGCTGTACTTGACGGTGGATGGTGGAATCGGGCCGGAAATGGGTAGATCCGGCCACGTATGGATAGATCCGGGCGGGGAAGGGTAGATCCGATGTGTAAGAGCGGATCCGGGCTAATATGGTAATAAGAGTGGAGGGAAACGACGGATCGGGTGCTGAAATTCTCAAATCTAGTTTGATCTTGAGAATAGGGGTTGTTTGGTAGTGGATCCACGGAGGGGATGGAGGTGGTTGTCTGGTTGGGCTAAAGGGGGCTTGGGTGGTGGCCGGTTTGAAGAGGGGGCAGCGGGTGGCTTGCTGGAGGGTGGGGGAAGGCCGGCGGCCTAGAGTATAAGAGGGGAGGCGGGCGGAGGATAGGGATTGAAGAAACCTTAGGAATGAACAGTAAATTTCATAAATGAACAGTGCTGCTGAAATGAACAGTGGGTATAATCGGGCAGCAGGTTGATGGTGATTTGGAGGGGATGTAAGGGGTTGTGAGAGGGAGTTAGAGGGGGGGAAGAGGGCTAGGGTTAGGGGATACCTTGTGCAGGAAGATAGGCACTTAGGAGTCGTCACCTAGGGTTCCACGGAGTCGGCACCGTGGCTTGATCGCTGGAATCCGGGATTTCTTTCTTCAAATTCTGCAATGACTTAGATTAGCCCATAAGAGGTCTATTTATAATAAAGAGAACATTAGGACATCCTCCATCAACGGCTATGATTGGCCGGAGGTGAGGCTAACCAAATACAATAAAATAAATGCAAACATAGTGAAATAATATATCAAATCGATTTGCAATGTGAATCCGGACACATCTGCGGTATCTGATCGTCGACCCGGGCACACAATATATGGAAAGTCACCAATCAGCCGCGAACTGGCCCAAAACTCGTCCTCCACTGCAAGTTCTCGTCTCTGCTCCGCATCACTAGGGATGTAGTTTTAAAATATAAAAATAGCGATCTTTTAAAATAAAGGTGGCGCGAGAGAATTTCGTGGGCTATTTTAAATCAATAAAACGACATAAGCGTTGCTCGCGAACGCAAGGCTACCGTACAAGCGTGATTGCGTCACAAATCATGATTCCGCAGACTTAGCAATTAGGAGGCGGAAATTTCAGATATGAAAAGATGGCAATTAGGAGATTAAGAAAACTAGTGCAAGCTCCAATAATTAACTATTCATTTAAATATGTAGGCATAAAAATTACTAATGTTCTCAAGCGAAGAGATGAGAGGTATACCACGAGGAAGAAGCGGCACTGCAGAGCCTGCCTTCTAGCAGGGGCCAAACAGGTGTGGTACTTCAATGGGATCGAGACCTCCAAACAGCCTCTGCATGGAATTGGAAGGTTTGGCTCTGGAACAGTGATAGGAGGCCGGCTGGAGCCAGGGGAAGCTCGCCGGAGGCTTGCTGAAACCGCCGGAAGAAGATGCATAGGAGGTCGTTGGAGGCCTAAGGTGGCACTGGAGAGCTCACCGGTGGCAGGAGATGACTCCACAGGCACCGCCAATGTAGAGGGCGCTGGGAGGAGCAGTAGTTGTCGGAGATGGCCGTCGGGGAAGAGGAAGCTGCAGCTTTCCTGGAGAGTATCCAGTGCTGGCGGCGTGACTGGAGAGAGGGAAGAAAGGCACCGTCGAAGCGTTCCGTCGAGCAGGTTGCGGGAATAGGGGTATCGGACGGCGGCGCTAGGGAGAACCAAACGAAGACAAACGAGTCTCATTTAGTTCAATTCCAATCTCTTTAGGTGGAATGAGGGGGAGGGGGGGTTTATAGGAGGGATTAGGGTTTGGATTTCTAAAGCTATTGGCAGCCACAATAATAAATAATAACAAAGGAATTTAGGGTTGGCTTTGGCTAAGTAAATGAGAATTTCAAAGTGGAGAGGGCTATCAGCATAGGGGACGCTACAAAAATAAAATAGCTAATTAAATTTGCTTGCCCTAATTAACCTACCTCCTAAATTACCGGACATATGCATTTAGGATCTCGTTGGTCGGTCACACCAACGAGCCAAACAAAATTTGCGCGAACAATATGAGCGATGCAAAATAAAACTCAGGCGCTCATAACACGCGCAATACAACTATACGCTACAAAACAACTCAAAAATGTGTGAATGTGTGCGCTACAAAAGTAAAAAAAACATGTGTGATAATAATAACAATAATGATGCGATGCGGGTTGCATCGGATCGAAACTGCACCAACCCGCATTTGAGAAACTGTGTCTGAAATAGGAAGTGAAACTTCTAAGGAGAAAGCTATCTTTTCCAGCCTCAAATATGTCACGAAGGACATAACGATTGCCACGGAGTTTGGCGACAGCTGAGCGGGAAGGATCCCGTAAAAGCTCAGGACATCGGCGACCTCCAAAAAAACGGGGAGGGTCGGACCTGACAGAAAGTGGTCGAAATGAACGGCAAGATCTGACTCATAAACTGAGTTCACCCGCTCCTCCCGGGTGGGTGCCCAAGCGGACAGCGCTCCTCCGGGCGGATTCCTGGAAAGGAAGACCGATACATCTATTTGATCTATGGTTCGGCGCGGCGGCTTATCGCTAAGGAAGGCCGCAAAGCATCGGGACTTAAGCAGGGGTGGATTTCGCGTCATTTCTGAGAAAGGTCCGGGAAGATCTTTCGAAATGAAAAAGCGTGGTGGGGTCCTCTATTTATAGCCTCGAGGAAAATATGAAAATTGTGGGACGCGTCCGTTTGCAAGAAGGTGAGCGCTCAACCTCCTGGCAAGAATGTGATCGCACCGTTTGTCGCAAACAACAACCATAACGCAAACAGTGGGAATTCAGCATGACCAAAATATTGTTAATAAATTGCATTTCATACAGCAGGAGCGAGCATGGGACGGGCGGTCCCTCCTATCCGCTCAAGTGGCCAAATTCAACCTTCAGTTCAGCGAATTCTGCCTCCAGCTTGACAAGACATGTCGTGATCTGGGCTAAGGCGTCCCGCATAAAACGCAGGGTGGAATCTTCGGGCAGGGGCGATCGGCTTCTGGTCCCCGACTCCCCGTGTCCTCTTCTCCAAAGACGTCAGTCAAAGTGATCGCTAGCAGTGCCGGTCTTGTCGAGGAACGACACCCCCTTTTTGGGTCGAAGGCCTGGAGGTCAATCCGGGGGAGAGCCGCTGACCGCATGGGGGTTAACGGGGAGCATTTGGCCATCTCGGGGTCTGTGTGCCCCAAGTATGCCCTCTGCGCCAATTCCCCACGTCGGCGAGCCACCTGAAGTTGGGCGTGGGATTGCAACTGCTCAGCAGGATCTGCGCCCGCTACGAGAGGGATGATGACCGACCTCCGGGTGCACTGCGGAGGCCCGAGGGTGTTGACAAGCTTGGTTTGTCTGGATGGTTACTCACCCTCGGGTAACTGCTTTGGAACGTCGCAGTCCCGTATAGGTACCCGCGCAGCCTCTGCTTCCAGATGCATCATCCATCGTCGGGCTCTTACCACAATCTCTTCTTGCTTCTTCTCGGCCTCCTCGAACGGCTTATGAGAGGTGATACCATCGGAAGTTTCGAATCTCGATCCTCCACTAGAAGAGGATGCGTCGACAAACGATAATGCCTTTTCCGAAACTTCCTCACCGGCATTGAAAATTATGGGCACTTTCACCGGGTCGATCCTCACACGAAGGATTCCTTCGGAAGCAGAAGTCTTCGAAGGAATGCAACCGTTCGACGTCATGATAGGGCGATCTCTCTTGATCACTACCTTTCGAAGAGGTTTTGACGAACTCCTACTAAGTGGCGGGTTCTCAGAAGGAGGGCCCGAAGACGAGGTTTTGCCCAGCTCGCTAGCCCTCAACAAAAGCTTTTCCAGGAGGATCTGATTCATGCCAGCAGTCTTCGCTGGAAAATGGACCCAAGTCTACAAGACAAATAAAGTGGTGGACCAACCTGCGCAATTTATAGATTTGCGTCACCAGCCCGAGGTCGCAGTCTTTACAGCTAACAGACTACTTTTCTGAAGCATGTGTGGTCTGTCAAAAAAGTATAGGGATCATGTTAACTCAAATACTACGATGACAGTGGAGATCACCTGTCGGGCGCGAAAAGGGTCAGAAAGCAATTTTCTTCAGCAGTCGCCGACCTCTCAGGCGGACATCACAGAAGTCTCGCGGGCATTACCGAAAGCATGTCAATGTTTGGCAAGAATAGGCAGCGGGCAGCCTTCAGGCGGCTTCTCAAGATACGGTGTGGAGGTTCCGGACGGGAGTGCGCACGGGCAATTCAGCCAAGACAGCACGGACTCCTCCTTCTTCAGATCCAGCACCGGCGTCTCCACGCGGCTTTGAGCGGCCTCACCTTTAGTGTTTGTCGCCCGACTGTTCATGTTTCTCAGGCGGCTGTGCATTTAATGCTGTAATTTATAAGGCATTGAATGTCCGTCGGTTCGTGTATCGTCCAAGCCGTAGTCGTGAACATAAAGCCCGATCGGGAATGGGCTTCTGGCCAACCGGGCTCGGCCCGGGCTCTGATTTGAGTCGGGTCGGGCCGGGCTCGGGCACCCTCTCGAAGAAGAGCCTGATAAGGCCCCAGCCCGGGACGGGCCCAGGCCGGCCTAATTTAATAGTAGGCGGAATTAATCCTGCCTAAATGCCTATTTAGGCGGGATTAATCCCGCCTACATTGGGAAATCCCACCAGGAGGCGGGATTTTCTGTTGGGTAGGGTGTCGGACCCAGGCTAGGCCTGATGCCTGGGCCGGGCTTCGGGTCGGGCACCAAGTCAAAATGGGCTAAGGCCCCCAAGCCCGGCCTTGGCCCGGTCCAGGCTTATTTCGGGTCGGGCCTAGCCGACTTTTCGGATCAGGCCCGGGCGGGCTTTTCGGACCCAGGCTTTTTGCACAATGCTACCAAGCCGCCTACCCTCTAGTATAAAAGGGGGACAAGGGGGTTTGTAAGGGTACGCCGTACTTAATCCAGAACCTACCCAGTTGTAGGTGCGGTCACTAAGCTCATATCTTTTTTTTCATTCTCTGTACGCGTGCGCACCTCACGGGTGGTTGCACCATACTTTAATCCTTTCTTGAGACAAATAAAGAGAGCTCCGTCGCAAGAGAGGCATTCGCCGCGGCGAGTCCAATCGGGTGCACGCCGCTGAAAGCGGCCTCCGCCTTACTCGTTCCTCGTGCGATCTGCAGTAGTCGGTCACTTGCGAACCACTTTCTCTCCTCTGCCGAACATCCTACCTCGGAATTGTGCGCAGAGAGTTGGTGACTATTTTTGGTTCCAACAAATATGATCAAAGAATAAATTTAAAAGCTAATAATGTGTGGAAACTTTAGTATTCTACAAAGACAACTAAAAAAAATATTTACATAGTAATGACAGTCACCCATAGGGAGTCAACCATTAATAGAAGAAATTTTAAAGTAGCTCTCGTGCAATAAATGGTTTTAGGTAAGCCAAAACAACTAAATAAATGGCATGAACACTCATAATTGAGAGGAAAGAGACTTTGACAGAAAGCCAACCAAAGGAGCAAACCTAGGATAGGAATGGCAAGCCCCATATATATTTTAATTCACACCACAAATGATATTTCAAATATAGGCATAACCACCATATAAATATTAAATTTTCAATTATTTTGCAGTCAGAGAGATTCCAAATATAAATTTGGATTATGTATCAAATCCCACACTTCAAAACTCTAAAGCCTAAAATTCCAATTGCTAAGTGCATCACAGCTGCTTAGCCGGTAGATGCTCCTCATCACAACATCATCCTCGGCAATAGAGGCATAGACTATGACATATTCCTCCCCTCAATCATATACTCGACAGCATCACTTGCAACCACTTCCAGCACCATTCTTCATTGCCACCATTGTCAGTCCAAGATTGCAGTCTCGTAGTCTACAAACTCCCATCTTGGTCATCTTCCCCCTATTTGCAAAACAAAATTCTCAGTCCTCCTCCAACCTCTCTTTTTAGGATCCGGATCCTCTGGATTTCATGGGGGAACTCCACCGTGGAGTTTGCCTAAAGACAGCCATTGGATGAAGGGGGCGGTCATGATTTAAGACTTAAAATAAAAATATTATTTCTCCCTGCTTTCCCATCTCCCGCCTCACTACCGAAAATCTCCCGCGCCTGGAACTTTTCCCCTGCTTTCTATCCGGAAATGTGAGATGTTGTTCCAGACCTCCTCATCCTCTCCAGCAGATTTTCCCGACTTTCTCATCCTCTCCCGAATTTCTCATCTCCTCCCGCCGCGGGCGAGCCTATCCCGACTTTCTCATCCTCTCCGGCCGGCCCCCTCGGGCGGGGCTATCATCCTCTTCGTCGTCGGCGATTGCTCCCTCACCGGAAGGCCACTTGAGGCTCTCATCCTCTCCGGCGCCGGGGTTTGCACCCTCACCGGAAGGCCACTTGCGGCTCTCATCATCTCCGTCTATCATCATCTTCGGCGATTGCAGTGCAGGCTTCACCGAAGTTCAAATACCAGTGGGACGAGACAGACGAATCCTTATTTACGGAACGAGACGGACTGTCGATTCTCCGATCAATGTCAATGAGTTGAAAAACCTCGTCATTTTCTGTATAGGTGGGTAGCCTAAACCTATCCTTTTTCAGTTTTTCTTACACCAGGCTCTCATCCACCTTGCCAAATATCTCAAATTTTCAGGTAATATTCAGACAAATATTCAACTGATGAACTAGAGTAAATAACTGGCAAATATTCAGGTAATATTCAGGCAAATAACTAGAGTTCAAATTTTTTTTGTGTAGTTCAACTTTCAAATAGTGTAAAAATGATGATTCTAACTCAAAGCTAAACATCATTAATTAAGGTACTTTTTTTGTGTATATGAATTCCAATTAATGTTACCCTTTGTTCGCCAATTTTTTTTTATTGTTTCAACTGATGAATGATCTCAAATATCAGATAAATGGATAATGATGATTCAAGTTGGATACCTAGAGAGGACATGGAATTTTCTAATTTAGAGGAGGCATGGAATTTTTGGAGATTTTATGGGGGGAAAATGGGTTTTAATGTTCGCAAGCACTATGCAAATAAAAGCAAGAAAGATAATGTGATTACATCTAGAAGGTTTTTATGCAGTAAGCAAGGACATCGAGAGACTGATAAACGCGATCATCTAGTGATCGAACCAAGGCAAGAAACAAGGACTGATTGTTCATCTCGCATAGGAATTATATCGAATAGAGGCAACAAACGGGTAAATATTATGTGCATGAATTTATACCAGAGCATAATCACATTCTTCACTATGCAGAATGCACTCATATGCTCTCATCTCAAAGGACAATAACGGACGTTCAAGGTTTTGAAGTTCAATTAGCCAATGACTCTGGTCTAACACAAAAGAATTCCTTTGACTTCTTTAGTAACCAGGTCGTAGGACGAGCCAACCTTGGGTTCACTCAAAGAGATCAAAAAAATTATCTCAGAAGCAAAAAACAGAGGGAAATGGCGCATGGAGAAGTTGGTTTTTTATTGTATTATTTTCAGAAAAAAATATTAGACGATCCATCCTTTTTTTATGCAGTTTAGCTAGATAATTCAGAGCAAGTGAGTAATATTTGATGATTCAAGTCTATTTGTTGATAAGGAAGGATTTAATTTTTTAAAGCTTTAATTGGTGTCATAGAATTATATATCTCTCAATTTCAATTTATTAATTTCGTGCAAGAATTACAATATTTTCTGGTAGGAATGTATATATATATACAATAGGACTGCGGTTCTTTCTAAGAACCGCAGTCTATTGAATATATATATATATATATATATATATATATATATATATATATATATATATATATATATATATTCAATAGACAGCGGTTCTTAGAAAGAACCGCAGTATATATATATATAGACTGCGGTTCTTTCTAAGAACCGCAGTCTATATATATATATATATATATATATATATATATATATATATATATATATATATATATATATATATATATAAATTTAACTTCTTCGTGATGGTTTTCAAGGCACAATGGTATGTATGAATTGTCATAGTAGACATACTCTTTTGTTCATTTTTTAAAGTTGCCAGACTCTTTTTTGTTCCATAATTTTCTAATCTAAGTTTATGCGAAACTAGGCGCGAGTTTTCTCAGGCGGATGATAGAGGATGATGTCCGCCGCGGTATCCGTCGTTTTCTCAGGGGAATGATGAGGAAGCTCGCCCAGGTGGAGTTCCGGCAACCGCTGCCTCCGGCGATGTTCCCGCTTCAAAGGATAGTATTGATGCCCCAAAGCTCAAGCCCTTGGATTGCCGGCGACGGAGAAGAACAGGACGAAGCAAAGAAGGAGCGAGCGAGATAGGAAGGAGACCGCATGAGAGTTGAAGAGGAAAAATTATGCGGTGGTTTTGTTTGATAGGACTTAAATCCCAGCCCTTGGATAAATCCAAGGGCTATTATTTATGGAACTCCACCCTGGAGTTCCCGCAGGAACTCCAGGGGATCCGGATCCCTCTTTTTAACCATTGGTGATGGCCCAACTGATTTTGTTGAACTGGTCTGACAGCTCAAACTGTGAACCATGGTTGGCTCCTTGGTTGTCAGTCTTTCAGAACATTGCTTGAAACTTCAATCAAAAGTTTAAATTTAATTTAATTCCTTTATTTTTCTCTGAATTTTAACTCCCATTACAAACTCTCATCTTGGTCATTTTCCCCTATTTACAAAACAAAATTTTCAGTCCTCCTCCAACCTCGCTTTTTCAACCCCTGGCCATCGCCCAACTGATATTGTTGAACTGGCCTGACAGCTCGAACCGTGAACCAATGGCCAAACATGGTTGGCTTATTGGTTGTCAGTCTTTCAAAACATTGATTAAGATTTCAATCAAAGGAAAGTTTAAATTTTTATTAAATTCCTTGATTTTTCTCTGAATTTTAACTCCCATTATAAAGCATAATCCTCATAAAACGATGCATAACAATAAAATGGAAAGAATAATCGAACCTGGATCAGTCGAGAAGGAAGCGGCCTGGAATTTGGTCCTTTCTTGTAGGAATCAACGTACTTCTTGAGGTCTGTGTCGAGATACTCGAACACAAGATACAGCAACCTCTTCCCATTCTTCTCAACGTGCTCGACGCCCAACAATCTGGAAAATAAAGAATCAGGAGATTAACCATCCAAAGAATCACAGTTCGTGAAGGCAAGAAAAAAAGTAAAGTAAACAGCATATACCGGACGACGTAAATGCTCTGAGAGAGCATTTGCAGGAGAGAGATCTCTCGAAGGGTCGTCGGAGGGATTCCCTCCTCGTCCATTTCCAACCGCGTCTTCTTGAGCGCCACCAGTTGCCCGGTGACCTTGTCCTGAGCCTTGTACACCTTGCCGTATGTCCCCTCGCCAACCTTCTCCAGCTTATCGTACTTCTCCATCTTCTACCTCTAAAAATCCTCGCTCCTCTCGCGGTCACGAGCCCTGGATACCGCCGGAGAAGACGTCGCGGAGAGAACTCCTTTCGTGACCTAAACGCGGCAGACTGGAGATCGCACACTGGGTTCCAAACGAAGCCCTAGCCTTCAATTTGAAATGGAATTTTAGAGGGAAGGAGAAGAATGAAGCTCTAAAGGTAAGAGTTACGACTTACAACTTACAACTTACAACTTACAACTTACAACAGAGGGCTTGGGCCCACAGGAGAGTGAGGCCCACTAAACGGCTAGTAAATAGTAGTTCAAATTTGAAATCTGAAAAAGAAAGGTGGGATTAGAGTTTTGAGAAAATTTAAAGGTTCTATATTTAATTTGAAGGATGACTCTACCAATGACTTGCACTAGATCATGCTGAATTTAGGGTTGAGACAACTTTGACTTTATGAGTGGCAGTTGATTTGCTATAATCAGTGTTGAGGGGAAATTCATCATTTGGTGACAACCAAGCTAGAGGACTTTTAGGATGAGCGTATGTAGGGTGTGCTTTGATGAGCTACTTAATTTATTAAAAAAGAGGGTTGAGAACAATTGAGAGGATGGTAATTGTTATTCATAAATGAACAATGCATAGTATATTCTTCCTAGCATAGTGGATTTAATCATGTCTAACACACCTTTGATACTTTTAACACGTCAAAGTGACATTATATTCTAAAACACTAGTCTATTTAGACCTAGGGTCAACTATAACCAATCATGACCAAACTCAAGATCAATAAGAAAATCTTAGTTGTCTTGATCTAAGGTTGAGCCCAACCTCTCACCAAGAGGTGGAAATGGACCTAGACTACCGATAGGCTTCCCTAGTGACCTAAATTCATATTGGATCCCCTCTGAAGTAATCTTGGCTAGGGGTGAGCTCAAATCAACCTTTTAGGGTTTGACATAACTTAGGAATATCTCAGGTGAGTCTTAGTACCCTAGTGAGTCACCATAGTCCAAGTACATCCTCAATAGTCCCAAGAGAGTCACAAGGATTTCATCTGACCCTTGTGTCCACCCAATTCATCATAGAGGGTTGACTTGGCCATCCTTAACCTTAATTAAGGTTTAGGAGTTGATCTTGGCACTTGGGCTCACTCCAAAGTGTCACCTTGACCCAATATTGCGGGCAAAGGTTCCTTACGGGTCCTACACCAGGTTGTGACAAGGACCAAGTCAACCAAAAATCTTGACTTGGTAAAACCATGGTTTCAAAGCTTGGCAAGTGTTGGGTACATTGGAATGAATGTACCTGATTTGAAGAAGCCTCACCCTACTCAATGATATACATCAAAATGTATTTGATGTATTTTGAGTTTAGTTGTGCAGGTTAAGTATTTGCAGGAAAAAGCTGAAAAGTTTCTAAGTCCATATGTCGACACCCAGAAGGAATGTGTCGACACTTAAGAAGACTTGTGTCGACACTCAGAGAAGCAGTGTCGACACTTGGAGTAATTGTGTCGACACCAGGGATGCAGAGTCGACACCAGACAGAAAGTGTCGACACATGAAGGCTGTGTCGACACTCAATGAAGAAATGTCCAGTGAAGAAGTGTCGACACTTAGAAGCAGTGTCGACACCCAGAGGAACTGTGTCTACATCAGAAAGTGTCGATACTTGGAGGCTGTGTCGACACTCAGCAAATTTCAGCAGAGTCTAAGTATAAGTGTCGATATAATGTAGAATGTGTCGACACACAGCAGAAGACTCAACACATGAAGAAAGTGTCGACACAATGAAGAATGTGTCGACACACAGCAGAAGACTCAATACATGAAGAAAGTGTCGACACTAGGAGGCTGTGTTGACACTCAGCAAAGTTCAACAAAAATTCTAAGTACAAGTGTCGACACAAAGGAGATGTGTCGACCCTCAGCAAAAGTCTCAACTTAAGAAGAATGTGTCGACACAAGGAGCTGTGTCGACACTCAGCAAGTATCAACACAGAAGACATGTGTCAACACCAAGAAGATGTGTCGACACTGAACAAGTTCAACACAAGAAGATGTGTCGATACTTACAAGAATTCAACTAAGTACTGAAGAACAAGGAGTTGTGTCGACACACAATATCAGTGTCGACACATGATAAAGAAGCAGTGTCGAGATATAAATTCTACAACACAAGGAGTTGTGTCGACACCTTGAAGGCTAGTGTCGACACTTAGTCTACTTGTGTCGACACTTGGTCTATAAGTGTCGACACTTAAAGACAGACTGTCTCGACACTTTCAGACAGTTACAGATATTTCAAGAAGTGACTGGATGACATGACAGCTGCTATTCCAGCCGGTCTACTGCAACTGTCAGAGATGTCAGAAAGCTGTTAGGAACCGGATCAGCCGGTCACCATGAAGAAAGTCTATATAAAGGCTTATACATTCTACAGATAACAGGTTGTTGAAAAGCAATTCATTGAAGACCTTCAAGTGAAGTTCTAAGTAGTGGGAGAGAGAGAGCTCCTTCCAAGAAGACAGTCGTTGGAACCAGGCTGTGAAGAAGGGTTCAGATCTAGTTCTGAATCTTAAGTTGCAGTGATTGAAAATCAGCTGCAGAGAATCAATCCTATTGTGTTCTATATTCAAGAAGCTTTGAATAAAGCCAAGTGAGGTTGATCTCAGCAGAGTTCATTAAAGAACTCATCAAGAACCTTTCAACTCTTCTCTCTTATTCAGAGTTGTAGGTATATACTTTGTATTCTAAATTTCTTGTAGGATCCTTAGGGATCTGAGTTGTAAGCCTGCAATTATAAAGGCTGAGTGGTAGGGCCTGTGTGCCTGAGTGTAGGAGATCCATATCTCTGAGTGTAGGCCTTGTGGCTGAGTGTAGGCCTTGTGGCTGAGTGTAGGCCTTGTGGCTGAGTGTAGGTCTTTGGAGAAGACTGAGTTGTAGGGCCTTGGGCCTGAGCTGTAGGAACCTGTTTGGGGTTCTGAGTGTAAGATCTGAAGATCTGAGATAGTGGAGGAGTTTGGCCGAATCTAGTACACTACTAGATAGGCGAAGGGGGAAAGTGGATGTACCCAAACCTTGGGGAACCACTATAAATCTGTGTGTTCACTGTGTGTTTATTGATTCTGTGATTGCTGATTGTTTGCTGTGAAGAAGTAATTAAAAATCTGTGATGTTATCTGCAATCTGCCTAAAAGTTTAGAAAAAGATTTAGTCACCTATTCACCCCACCCCCCCTCTAGGTGATTAGGTACAATTTCTTTCAAGTGGTATCAAAGCGAAGTTGCTCAAAAAGGACTTAACTGTCTGAGTAGATCCTGTTGGCAGATTCAGAATAAGTAAAGTACAGAATCAAGAAAATCAAGAAACATGGGTTCAACAGAGAATCATAAGGAACTTGGATCCATGAAGTTGCTCATTTGCAGAAAAGAGATTTTTGGCTTCTGGAAAGAAAGGGTGAGACTGTTTATGGAAGCCTCAGACCCTAGAATATATATCACAATTAAAGAAGGGTCATATGTACCTATGAATGTTTCAGTCCTGGATGCAAATCAGAGAACACCTAAGGACTTTTCTGAAATGACAAAAGATGAGATTATTCTGGCCACTATGGACAAGAGGGCTCAGAATATCATTGTAAGTGCCATAGATGATGCTACCTTTCAGAACTTGATACACTGTAAGACATCTAAGGAGATGTGGGATACTCTTATAGTGTACATGGAGGATTCAGAAGAAGTGAGACAGGACAGAAAGTCTTTGTTAAACCAAGAATATGAAAGTTTCAGGCAAGGTAGGTCTGATAGCATAACAGAATGCTATAAGAAACTCTATAGGATTGTCAATGAGCTAATGTCCTATGGAAGAGATTTCAACAATTATGAGCTGAATGATAAGTTCTTGAGGTCCCTAACAAAGGATTGGGACACCAAGATCTGTGCCATAAGGGAAATGGCTAAGTTAGCAGATATTCCTCCTCCAACATTGTTTGGAAAGCTGTTATCCTATGAGATGTAGTTGATGGTAAGGAAGGAGGAGGAGAAGACTACAAGAAGTGAGCATAAAGAAAGAACAGTGACATTCAAGATAGAAGTCATCAAGAAATACAAAAGTAAGTCTCCATCTCCACCTCCAAAAGTGGCTGAGACTGGGTCAGATGATTCAGAAAGCAGAAATTCTGAGAGCAGTGAGAGTGATGAGGATTTTGCAGCTTTCACAAGACACTTTCAGAAGTTTCTAAAGAAGAAACAGTGGAGGTCAAAGCCATCCACTTCACAGGGAAAAGATGACTATTATCAGAACAAGAAGTCATCAAAGAAAGACAGGAGAAAGCCCAAGTCAAATAGAACTTCATCTTCAAGGATAGTTTGTTATTGTTGTAACAAACAAGGACATGTTGTTGCTGACTGTCCAGAGAAGAGGAGAGAGTCAACAGATAAGAAAAAGACTCAATTCAAGAGCAAGAAGGAAAGGTCCTTTGTTGCCAAGAAGGACAAAAGCATGTCAGACATATCTTCTTCAGAAACTGAGTCAGAAGCTGAAACATACATAAGACTGTTTGCTGAAGAAGAGGAAGAGGAGTTCATCCAGATAATGAACTCTATATATGAGCAAGAGGACAATCAGTGCCAAGGACTGATGACCTTAACAGAAGGTGACAAAATTCAGGATCAGCCTGGACCTAGTCAGGTACAAAATTGTTCTTTAAGTTCAATTTCTAGTGCTAGTTCAGATTCAGTTACATCAACATCAAGTGATGCCAGTGGATCTGAATCTGAAGGGGATGTTCATCAGTTGATTGATGAATATAGAGTTCTGTTGCAAGCATTTAAGAAAAGCAAATCCTTGGCCAAGAGTCAGGCTAAGGAGATTGCAAGTCTCAAAGTGGCTGCAACTGATTTTGATAAGCCGATTGATCCAAAGTTAAATGAAATAGCCAGACTGAAGAATATAACTGTTATTCAGATGGGGATTATAACATTCAAGAATGATCAAATCAGAAATCTAGAGATTAGTCTTCAGAAGGAGAGAGACATTGTTGCAAGGTTTTCTAAACCAAAGTCTGTTCTACCTTTGATAGATGAATTTGTTCATCAAAAAGGTAAGACTGGATTAGGGTTTACTAAACCTGCTAGGACTGTTCAGTCCAAGTCTAAGGGCAAAGCCCCAGTACTCAACAAGCCTGCTGTAGATAGAACAGCTAGGGTTGTACCTAAGCAAAGGTACAATAGATTTGAGTGATGGTGCTGTGGCAAGGTAGACCATTTTATCATTGACTGCTGGCACAATTCTTGTGCCAAGATGAGTAGCAAACTGCCTGTTGGAAGATCTACAGATAGCTTTGTTAAGAGGCAAACTAACCAGCACCAAGGACCCAAGAATTCTTTGGGTTCTAAGGTCAACTAATCTGTTTTGCAAGTGAGTCCAAGTGGTCATGCCCCAATATGGTACTTGGACAGTGGATGTTCCAGGCACATGACTGGAACTAGGGGATTGCTAAAGGACTACACACCAATCAAGGATGGTCCTAAAGTCACCTTTGGTGGTTCTGAAAAAGGAATCATCAAAGGTTTTGGTAACATTTCTAGCACCCATATTACTATTACTCAAGTGGCTTATGTTAAAGGTTTGAAACACAACCTCATTAGTATAAGTCAACTGAGTGATCTAGGATATGACATCTCATTTGTCAAAGATGGTTGTCATATCAGGAGGTCAAATGATCAAGAGATCATTTTGACAGGATATAGAAAGAGAAATGTCTATTGCCTAGACATTATGTGTGAGACCAATGGTTCTCCAGTGTGTCTTGTAGCTGATGAGAAAGTCTCTCATTATGTCAAATGGCACAAGAGGCTAGCCCATCTCAACTACAAGACAATTGGACAACTCTTTAGCAAATAGTTAGTGAGGAATGATCCTCAAGTTAAGTGTATTAAAGATGGAATATGCTCAGCTTGTCAAAAGGGCAAGCAGACTAGATCCACCTTTAGTAGCATTGAAAACAAAGATGCTGTGAGGTGCTTATACCTCTTGCATATGGATCTCTTTGGTCATATGCCTGTTCACAGCCTAGGTAGGAAGGTCTACACATTTGTGGTTGTAGATGATTACTCAAGGTTTTCCTGGGTGTTCTTCCTTAGACAGAAATCTGAAACACCTAGTATCTTCTATAGCTTTGTCAAACAAATTCAGAATGAGTTAGACAGTACAGTGGTCAAAATAAGAAGTGACCATGGTACTGAATTTCAGTCTGATAGTATGACAAAACTATGTGAAGAATTTGGGATATTTCAGGAATTTTCTTCACCAAGAACACCTCAGCAAAATGACATTGCTGAGAGGAAAAATAGAACCTTAATTGAGGCTGGTAGAACCCTATTAAGTGACACATCTCTACCAGAATATTTCTGGGCTGAGGCAGTTAATACTGCATGTCATGTAATTAATAGGGCTTCTATCACCAAGAGCCACAACAAGACCCCCTATGAGATTGTGAAAGGCAGAAAACCAAACCTATCCTACTTCAGGATCTTTGGTTGTAAATGCTTTATACTTAACAATGGAAAGTCTTACTTGACTAAGTTTGTTGCCAAATCCCAAGAGGGGATCTTTGTTGGGTACAGCAACAATAGTAAGGCTTATAGGGTCTACAACTTGTCTACTCAAGTTGTAGAAGAGTCAGTACATGTAGTATTTGATGAAGCTAGACTTATTAACAATGAGTTGTCTAGAAGTATTTGCAGCTCCACAGGTGTGACTAAGAAGATAGACAAGCTCACTATTGAAGAAGAATCTACTGCAAGTCAGCATGTGGATGATAGTGGTTGTTGTCCAGGGGGAGTACTACATGTACCTAATGCAGAAGAAGACCAAGGAGTGCAGCAAGTTAAAGAAGCTGAAGGAGTTCAACCTGAAGCCAGGATGCCTCCAGCTAATAGGCATCTAAGAGATCATCCAGCAGATCAAATCATTGGTGATCTAAGACAAGGGGTACAAACAAGGAGCAGAAATCTAAATTCAGTACTCTACTCCAGTTTTCTATCCCAAGTAGAGTCAAAAAAGTTTGAAGAAGCCATCCTAGACCCTCATTGGATTGAGGCAATGCAAGAGGAGCTGAATCAGTTCAAGAGGTACAAAGTCTGGGAGCTTGTTCCTAAACCAAAAGACCACAACATAATTGGAACCAAGTGGATCTTTAGGAACAAGATGGATGAATATGTAGTAATTATTAAGAACAAAGCAAGACTGGTTGCTAAGGGATATAGACAGGAAGAAGGTATTGACTTTGATCAAACCTTTGCTCCAGTAGCCAGACTGGAAGCCATAAGGATGTTCCTGGCCTATGCAACCTATCAAATATTTAAAGTATACCAAATGGATGTTAAGTCAGCCTTTCTGAATGGTAATCTAAAGGAAGAGGTCTATGTGGAACAGCCATCAGGTTTTGTTGATTCAACTCAACCTAATTATGTCTATAGATATAGGAAGGCTTTGTATGGGTTAAAACAAGCCCCTAGGGCTTGGTATGAAACCCTGTCTAGTTTCCTAATTGAGAATAAATTCACAAGGGGGAAAATAGACAAGACTCTATTCCTTAGGGAATCCATAGGCAAGATAATACTAGTCCAAATATATGTAGATGACATCATATTTGGGTCTACTGAAAGTAGTTTTTGCAAAAAGTTTGCAAAACTAATGCAAGGACAATTTGAGATGAGCAGTATGGGGGAACTTAAGTTCTTCTTGGGTCTCCAAGTTAGACAGACTGAGAATTGTTTATCCATATGCCAGTCTAAGTTCACCCTAGAATTAATAAGGAAGTATGGTATGAAATCATCCAGTACCATGAAAACTCCTATGGGGTCAAGTATTTCTCTTAGCAAAGATGATGCAGGGAAACCTGTAGATGAGACTTTGTATAGAGGGATAGTTGGCTCCCTATTGTATTTGACTGCAAGTAGACCAGATATCATGTATGCTACATGTGTCTGTGCTAGGTACCAAGCATGCCCTAAAGAGTCTCATTTGACAGCAGTCAAAAGAATACTGAGATATCTTAAGGGCACTCCTTATCTAGGCCTTTGGTACCCTAGGAATGGAGACTTTGAACTGACAGGTTATTCAGATGCAGATTTTGCAGGCTGCAAGGAAGATAGGAAAAGTACAACTGGTACCTGTCAATTCCTAGGTGGAAGACTGATATCATGGAGTAGCAAGAAACAAATAAGTGTGGCTATCTCCACAGCAGAATCAGAATATGTGGCTGCAGGAAGTTGTTGTGCTCAACTTCTATGGATACAACATCAGCTAGAAGATTATGGTATTCAAGTAAGTAGAACACCACTATTTTGTGATTCTACTAGTGCTATATCTATTGCAAACAATCCTGTTTCCCATAGTAGAACTAAACACATTGAAATAAAATATCATTTTCTAAGGGAACATGTTGAAAAAGAAGATATTTTACTAGAGTATGTTAATACAAATAATCAACTAGCTGACATGTATACTAAGCCTTTAGAAGAAACCAAGTTCAATAAGTTTAAAATTGAATTAGGTATGATAAACCTAGAATAAGTCTACATAAATGGCTAAGTAAAATAGTGTCGACACACAGAGTTGTCTGTGTACAACCCCGTGTCCGGCGAGCAGGTCCCGCCAGGGAGGTCGAGCAGACCTAGCCCCGCGACCCGCACCCAAGCGGCAAAACAGATATACGACAGAAGGGCTGGCCCGCTCCCGCCCATTTCAGGCGAGCGAGTCGGCGAGGCGCGCGAGCGGGTCGCGCGGAGAGTCCTTGGCCAAAGCAGATGAGTTTGGCGACCCGCGACTAGCGAGTCGATCGTGGTCGCGGTGACCGCCGGCCAACCCCCACACGCGACCTGGCTGTCGGTCCGCCCGGCAGAAGACAGGCAAGTCGCGACGGTCCGGCTCGCGCCCGCCTCCCGCGGAGGGGGATTGGAGGCGAGCTGACTCCCCGTAAGGTGCGAATAGCTACTCAGGACGGCGGAGCCTCGCTGTTGGCAGACCAGGCCGGACTGTGCATAGCCACTTAGAACAGCGGAGTTTGGCTGTTGGCAGACCCAACCAGGGGCTTTTTGGTATTTTCGGGACAGTTCTTTTGGTTATTGACAGTTCAGGTTCCAAAAAGCTATAAATAAGACCCAAGGGGTACCACAGAGGGCACGCTTTTAGTGCCTCCTTACTCTCATTCTCAAGTGCTCTCTGAGGGTACCTTAGCTCGGCTTCTGGCCAAGGAGGGGAAGCGCTCAGAGATCTTCCGGGTTTGTGGTGGGACCTCCCTGCCGAGCCCTTGGGTCTGTTCTTTCTTGTCTCTTTCGTTGTTTTTCTTGCAGGAGCAAAGTAGGCGCGAGACCACCCCTTCCCCAAGGGTCGAACTCCACAAGAGGCCGGATTCTGGTTTCAACATCTTGGTGCGGTGAGTGTGGAAAGTGGTCAGTGCAGAAAAGCTTCGGCGAGCTCAATGACGGGAGGACAAGGATCTGACAGGCAGGACTCGCCGCCCCCCCCCCCCCCCCCCCCCCCCGCCTCTCGCAACAGTAGGGATGTTGGAGGACTTCAGGAACGAGGTGCTGGGCCTCGTCAGGATCGCACTCGGCGCGCGGGCCGAGTACTCGACGCCGGCAGCCCAGATCGCGGCCGCCCCCTCTTTGGGCGAGGACGCCCCTGGCCGGCGAGCTGGAAAGGAAGTGGCCGAGGAAGGCCGAGGATGCGAGCTCCCGGGGCGCGAGCTTTTCCCCGGGTCGGCAAGCCGAGGCAGGTTCGGCGAGCTGGGTCCGCGAGATTCGCCGGCTCGCCCAGTGGGGGGAGGCAGTCCTTTCAGCGAGCTGGTCTCCTCAGCACCAGTACCAGAAGGGTTCAGGGAGCCCGAGATGTCCTACTACACCGGGAAGGGAGACCCGGTCCAGCACGTCCAATGGTTCGAGGATGTGGTCTCCATCCGTCAGATGTCGGACGGATTCAAATGCCGGCTTTTCGCCATCACTCTCCGGGAGAAGGCAAGGGAGTGGTTCCACCAGCTGCCGGCTAGTTCCATCTATTGCTTCGAGGACTTGCGCCGAGGGTTCATGTTGAGGTTCACTACGTCGAAGAAGAGGAAGAAGGAGTATGAGTCCTTGTTCCACATAAAGCAGGGGGTGAACGAGACGTTGGGGAGCTATGTGGACCGATTTCAGGAGGAGGTCACCCAGGTCCAGGAGATGCCGGGCCATAGTCTGATGATGGCCTTCACCCTGGGCCTGCAGCAAGGGTTCTTCCGAATGGAGCTGAAGAGAGTTCCCCCTCTCTCCTACGAGGAGTTGATGGAGAGGGCGGCTAGAGAGGTCGACGGGGAGGCGTCGAACCCGGAATTCGCAAGGAAGCTGGCCATGTGGGAGACGGAGGAAGAAAAGGAGTCGAAGGGAGGAAGGGGACAGGAAGAGAGAAGAGGGGAGCCCAGGCAGAGGGAGCAGAGGCAGCTCCAAGGACCGCAGCCGGGGTGGGGGCGTCAGGAGCCCGACCGTCGGCTGGGCTGGAGACCAGAGTGGCAGGGGCAGGGGCCACCGAGAGGGTACTTCGGAAGGGGTCACTATCAGGGGAGGCAGGACCAGTTCCACCCACCGGGCTGGAGGCAGGGTCACATGCCCCGGCTCCCCGATCAGGAGGAGGCCATGGCCATAGCTTTGGGAGCGAGGAGGGGGATCATGTGGAGAAGGAGAAGAGAGTTCAGGGTGGAGCTGCCCTATTGCGACTTCCATCAGGAAGAGGGGCACGCAACAGCCACGTGCCCAGAATTCTTGGAGATGAGAGGGAATAGGGGGCGGCAGCAGCAGGAGGAGGAGGCGCGACAAGAAGTGAGGATCGATGAGGTCCTGCCTCGGGCAGAGGAGGATCGTTGCGAGGACCGGGTTGATGTCGGGACCCGAGGAGGGATCAGAGTGATCCACGGGGGAGTGGGGATCGAAGCTTCCCGCAAGGCAAGTCTCCACATCATGTACCGGCGGAGCGTCGCCTCTACATCCCAAACCCCGCCACCGGAGGAGAGGATCACTTTCTCCCGGAGTGACATGCCAGACCATGAGGATCCGTTCTGTGATGCGCTGGTCATCAAAGCCGCCATCAAGAACTTCACTGTCTCTCGGATCCTCGTGGACAACGGGAGCTCCGTCAACGTCGTCTTCAAAAAGGCATTTGACGCGATGAAGGTGGAGGCTAAGAGGGTGTTGGCCTCGGACGGACCCCTGTTCGGGTTCTCGGGAGAAAGGAAGGAAGTAGAGGGAGGCGTTGTCCTCCATGTCACCCAGGGGGGCAGTCCCGAAACTGCAAGTTCGTCATTGTGGACGCCCCCAGCAGCTACAGCGCCATCTTTGGGAGGCCCCTCATCAACGCCTTCCGCTGCGTCCCCTCATCTTTCCATCAGTGTCTGAAGTTCAACGCTGAGGGGGTCCAGGTCAGGGTCAGGGGGGACCCGAAGGTGGCGCGGGAGTGTTATGTCACCACGGTGAACACCATCTCTTGGCAGGAGGGGGCCGAGGAGATGGGACGGAGGATGGAGGAGGCCGAGCAGGACAAAGAAGGGGAGGAACCAGGAGTGAAGGACCACGCAGGAGAGGCGGCAGGAGGAGATCTGGAGGAGGTGGCCGAAGTAAGGGCCGTGGGAGGAGAGATAGAGGAAGAGGTCCCCGTCCCGGATGAAGGGGATGCTGAAGGATGGGCAGAGCGGTCCAGGCTGGAGGCCGCGGAGGAAGTGGTAGAGCTGGAGGTGCTTACCCGTGGGGGCAGGATGGAGAGGGTTCGTGTCAGCGGAGGGCTGACCCCGGAGGACCAGGGCAGGATGCTGGAGTGTATCCGGAAGAACGTGGACATCTTCGCCTGGAACGCCGCGGAGATGCCGGGGGTTGACGCGGATGTGGCCTGCCACCGCCTCAACCTGGACCCGGGAACACGCCCCGTTCAGCAGAAAAAGAGATCCATGGCAGACAAGCTGGCGGAACCCATCAGGGAGGAGGTGGCGAAGCTTCTCAAGGCTGGTTTCGTGTCCGAGATTCAGTATCCCGGCTGGGTCTCCAACGTTGTGATGGTTAAAAAAGGAGACGGCCGCTGGCGATTGTGTATCGATTTCTCCTTACTTAATAAAGCTTGTCCTAAGGACTGTTATCCTTTGCCTCGGATCGACGCGCTGGTTGACTCAGCCGTCGGCTTTTCTGTAATGAGTTTTTTAGATGCCTTTTCAGGTTACCATCAGATCAGGATGCACCCCCCGGACATCAAGGATGTCTCATTCATCACATGGGACGGCTGCTACTGCTACAAGATGATGCCATTCGGGCTGAAGAACGCTGGGGCCACCTACCAAAAAATGATGGATAGGGTCTTCAAGGAGCAGAGGGGAAGGAACTTGGAGGTATACGTGGACGACCTCATGATCAAAAGCCGGGATGTGGACTCCCACCTCCGGGACCTGGAGGAGACCTTCGCCACCCTGCGCAGATACAAGATGCGGTTGAATCCCCTTAAGTGTGTCTTTGGGGCCAGCCGGGGGAAGTTCCTGGGGCATCTCCTCACCCCCGCGGGGGTCGAGCCGAATCCAGACAAGGTCAAGGCTATCCTGGAGCTGGGGTCCCCGCGGAATGCAAAGGAGGTCCAACGGTTGACGGGGAAGTTAGCAGGGCTGAGTCGCTTCCTTTCTCGGGCAGGGGAGAAGTGCTCCCCCTTCTTCAAAACGTTGAGGGGTGGTCAGAGGTTTGAATGGACCAAGGAGTGCGAGGAGGCATTCCAGGCCCTCAAGGCGCAGTTGACACAGGCTCCGCTGCTCCAGGGGCCGAAGGAGGGGGAGGATTTGTTCTTATATCTCGGGGTTGGGGCAGAGGCTCTGAGCTCCGTCCTGGTTCGAGAAGAGGGAAAGAGACAGCTCCCTGTCTATTACGTCAGCCGGGTCCTAAGGAAGGCCGAGCTCCGGTATCCAATCTTGGAGAAGCTTGCATTCGCCCTAATCATCTCGGCTCGGCGGCTGCGACCTTACTTCCAGGCGCACTCGATCCGGGTGGTGACCGACCATCCCCTCCGCAACATCTTCGAGGGGGTGGAGCATTCAGGCCGGCTGGCCAAATGGTCGGTGGAGCTGAGCGAGTTCGATGTCTCCTTCGTTCCGCGGCTCTCGATCAAAGCTCAGGCGATGACCGACTTCCTGGCCGACTACGTTGTGGAAGTAGCAGAGGAAGAGCTCACCCGCCCGACTCCCTGGACAGTGAGGGTGGATGGAGCCTCAGGGAGGCACTCCCTTGGAGTGGGGGTGGTCCTAGAAAGCCCTCAAGGGACTCAGATTGAGCAGACGGTGGTGGTGCACTTTCCCATTACCAACAACCAGGCCGAGTACGAGGCCGTGATAGCGGGGCTGCGCCTGGCCAGGGAGTTGGGGGTGCTGGATGTGGAGGTCCTAACCGACTCCATGGTGGTGACTTCCCAGATCAACGGGGAGTTCGAAGCAAGGGAGCCCACTCTGAAGTTATACTTGGCCAAAGCGAAGGGGGTCATAGGGACCTTCCAGACCTTCTCCATCCGACACGTGCCAAGGGGAGAGAATGACCAGGCCGACCAGCTAGCAAAGCATGGCCCCCGGGTGGGGGGCACCATCACCGACCTGTTCTGCCCCTCCATCGAAGAAGGGGAGCTCATGGAGATCGATCAGCAGCCTTCGTGGATGGATCCAGTAGTAGTTTTCCTCTCCACGGGAGAGTATCCGGAGGGAGTAGACAGGAAGAAGCTGAGGCACAAGTCCGCTTACTACCTCCTTAAAGACGGGCAGCTATACAGGAAGACCCTCTCCGGGATGCTGGCTCGCTGCGTAGCCGAGGGTGAGGTGCAGAGGATCTTAGAAGAAGTCCACTCCGGGGAGTGCGGGAGTCATTCCGGGAGTCGGACCCTGGAGGGGAGGATAGTCAGGCAAGGGTATTTCTGGCCCACCCTGGGCCGAGACGCCGCGGAGTTCACAAGGGGATGTCATAAGTGCCAGCTGTTTGCCCCCCTCCAGCTACAGCCGGCCCAACAGCTCAAGAATATCACAGCCCCCTGGCCCTTTGCGATCTGGGGAATGGATTTGGTTGGACCGTTCCCCCAGGCCAGCGGTCAGAGAAGGTTCCTCCTAGTGATGATCGACTACTTCTCGAAGTGGATGGAGGTAAAGGCGTTGGCCAAGGTGACCTCCCAAGTGATCAGTAACTTTGTCTGGGGGGAGATCATCTGTCGCCATGGGCTGCCCCAGGCCATCGTCACCGACAACGGACCTCAGTTCACCAGTGCCGAGTTCACCAGCTTCTGCGAGCAGCTTGGAATCGACCTCAGGTTCGCCTCGGTCCACCACCCCAGGAGCAACGGGCAGGTGGAGGCCGCGAACAAGATCATCGTCAATCTCCTCAAGAAAAAGGTGGAAAACTTGAGGGGGAGCTTGGTGGAGTAGCTCCCCGCAGTTCTTTGGGCCCTAAGAACCACCCCTAACACGGCCACGGGGGAGACCCACTTCAAGCTCTCCCATGGGTGCGAGGCGGTGCTCCCCATAGAATTTGAAGTCCAAACGCCGCGAGTCGGGGCGGCCAGAGAGGGCCGAGAGGAATGGCGAGCCGAGAACGAGGAGGAGCTGAGACTCTTCCTTGACATGGTGGAAGAGTTGAGGGACCTTTCGGCCATCCGACAGGAGGATGTCAAAAGGAGGATGGCAAAATACTTTGACAAACATGTCAGGGTCAAGCAGTTCGCGGAAGGGGACCTGGTGCTGAAGAAGGTGGACGCGGCAGGGAGGTCAGCGTCCGTGGGGAAGCTCAACCCCAGCTGGGAGGGGCCATTTATTGTGAAAGAAGCTTTGAAGTCAGGGGGGCTATCGGCTCCAAAATGTAGAGGGCGAGACCCTGAGTCTCACCTGGAGTGGAGACGACCTGAAAAGATTTTTTTCCCTAAGCACCTGTAAGCAACACGTTGGTTATAGTGAATTCCTTTTTCCCTCCCCAGTATTACCGCAGCCAGCTAGCATAGAGAATTGGAATGTGTTTTGACCCCGAGAAGATCCCGCTGCCAGGCTCTCACCTAGCTGGCAGGGCCGGAAGTCACTCGGTGTCATCCCTAGCCTCGAGAAGATCCCGCTGCCAGGCTCTCACCTAGCTGGCAGGGCCGGAAGTCACTCGATGGAATGTGTTTGGACCCCGAGAAGATCCCGCTGCCAGGCTCTCACCTAGCTGGCAGGGCCGGAAGTCACTCGGTGTCATCCCTAGCCTCGAGAAGATCCCGATGCCAGGCTCTCACCTAGCTGGCAGGGCCGGAAGTCACTCGATGGAATGTGTTTGGACCCCGAGAAGATCCCGCTGCCAGGCTCTCACCTAGCTGGCAGGGCCGGAAGTCACTCGGTGTCATCCCTAGCCTCGAGAAGATCCCGCTGCCAGGCTCTCACCTAGCTGGCAGGGCCGGAAGTCACTCGATGGAATGTGTTTGGACCCCGAGAAGATCCCGCTGCCAGGCTCTCACCTAGCTGGCAGGGCCGGAAGTCACTCGGTGTCATCCCTAGCCTCGAGAAGATCCCGCTGCCAGGCTCTCACCTAGCTGGCAGGGCCGGAAGTCACTCGATGGAATGTGTTTGGACCCCGAGAAGATCCCGCTGCCAGGCTCTCACCTAGCTGGCAGGGCCGGAAGTCACTCGGTGTCATCCCTAGCCTCGAGAAGATCCCGCTGCCAGGCTCTCACCTAGCTGGCAGGGCCGGAAGTCACTCGATGGAATATGTTTGGACCCCGAGAAGATCCCGCTGCCAGGCTCCCACCTAGCTGGCAGGGCCGGAAGTCACTCGGTGTCATCCTTAGCCTCGAGAAGATCCCGCTGCCAGGCTCTCACCTAGCTGGCAGGGCCGGAAGTCACTCGATGGCAACAATTTGCGACCCAGAACGAATCACGCTGCCGGGCTCCCACCTAGCCGGTCAGGCCGGGAACTACTCGAATGTCGTTAATAGCAGATTGGAATCATGAAGATAAACCAAGAAGGGGGGTCTAACATGACCACCCAGCCCCGAGAAAGACGGCCGAACGGAGGCGGAGACCTAGGCGAGAATCCGCCAGAGATTTGGCAATACAGACAAAGGACGAGCCGGCTCACCTCGCTTGTCGGGTGAGCAGCCGCCTCTTCCGGGGCTGGGCCACAAGGGGCAGGTCGCGTCGCACGGCAATAGCAAATGTATAAACAAGGCGGGCGAGAGAGCATTTATAAAAGCAACAATAGCTGAAAAACACGAAGTATAGGCGCAGCCCGCGCGTACGTCTCAAAACAGGTAAACATACATGATAATATACATCTAAAAAATAAATGTCAAAAGGCAGGGGAGACGCGAGATCCGGGGCGAGAAGTCCTAAATGGGCTGGAAGACTTTGTCCCCAGGGTCCGGCACGGGGAGAAATAGCACCGGCACCACGTCTTCCGCCGAGAGTTCCGCCGCCTCGCTCGTAAGGAGATCCGCGCGTCGCAGCATTTGCATCGTATACTTCGCGGCGCTGGCGGCAATCTTTTGCATCAGCACTTCCAAGTCGTAGTCGGAGTGGTGCTCGAGCGTACAGACCCTGCTGTCTGGAGGAGGGACAGCGGCGGCGGCCTCCAGCTCGCGTACCCGCGCCTCCAACGCCGCTTTGTCCTGACCAAGGGTGGCGATCTCGGCACCCATCCGGCTCGTCGTCGCCGCATCCTGGGAAAAGGAAGGAGAAGAATCGTGAGCTATATTCGCGAGAAGGGGCGGTAGTTCAGGGTGAATACGTACCACCCCACCCAGGTACTGCGCGAGGGTCTCCTCTGCTGTGTCGGCCCGCCTCCTCTGAATGTTCGCGTCCTCCTGAGCGAGCTTCTGGGTCTCCTCCCTCTCGTCCGCCAGCTTCTTCAGGGAGGTGGCGTTCCGCTCCAGCTGAGTGCAGCGCCTCCCTACCATGTGAGCTAGCTCCAGGCCGCGTAGCTGGGCCCGCGCGCTTTCGTGAACCAATACTCGTGTCGCCTCTTTGTCGTAGATGGCGGCGTCTTCTCGCGAGTACAGGCCGAACGAGAAGTTGTAGGCTTCCCCGCCGATGGTGTCCTGCTCCATCCAACTAGGCAGCAAGGTCGAGATCGCGGCGCGATTCGACTCCTTGTCCCACGAAAGGAGCGGAGCGCCGAGCTCGTCCAAATATCTCTCGCCGTAGCCAAAGTTGCGGTGACCCCTTGGCACCGGCCCCGCAGCAACTTGAGACCCATCCGGTGGCGCGGAGGTGCCCGCCGCCCCGCCCGAGGAGTCGCTGGTCGAAGCAACCAGCGGGGGCGAAGGGCCCTCGGCCGGTAGGACCGCAGGGGCCTTGCCCTTCCTTTGGCTCGCGGTGGGTTGCTGATCCGCGGTCTTCGCCACCTTCGGCGGAGGGGTGGGTTGTCTGCCACCCGGCCGCTTCTTGGTCGGGACCGACGGGATGTCGCGCTGAGCGGCATCCGCAGCCTGAGCTCGGGCGAGAACCCCAGGGGGGATCCGAGCGCTCTCGTAAGGGGGGTGAAGAGGGATGTCGCGCTCGCCTGCCAAGGATAAGGGGTGAGATAAAGGAAAAAAAGGGAGGGGATAAGGCATAACAGCGGCGAGTGGCAAACCTCCCCCTGGCGGGACGGCGACGAGGTCGTCAAGATGGCGGCGCAGGAACGCGACCTCAAAATTCTTCCCGGCAAAGAACGCGCACAAGTCTGCTTCATGACCGCCTAGGCTGGGCGGCCGGTAGCTCGCCTCGCTAAGCTGCACCGGCGAGAAGGGGACGTTGCCGAAATCCCCTTTGACGAACAGGAATTTCTTGAGCCAATTATGACTCTTATTGACTGTCTCCCGCACCTTGAGGTGGGCGCTGGAGAAGTAGGCTGTCCCGTCCCGATTCGCCCGGAAGGAGAACAGCTTCCGGAACACGGCGAGGCTGAACTCCACTCGCTCCTCTCGCAGGAAGCAGGCGAACCCCACCATGACGGCTATGGAGTTCGTGGTCATCTGACCTAGGACGACCCCGAAATACTTCAGCACCTAGCGAACCTCGGGCCACAGGGGGAGTCGCAGGCCCACCTCAAAGTGGGCTAGAGGGATGGCAAGCTCGTCACCGGATAAATCGTTGATCTTTTCTCTATCTCCGGGCCGTCTCGCAGAAAAGCCCGACGGAACGTGGTCGCTGAGAGCGTCCAGGTACTCGCGTTCAGAGATGACGGCGTGAGGAAAATCGTGTTCCGAGAAGGTCCAGGCGCACTTACTCCGCCCGTCCACGTCGCCGCCGCCTCCGCCCATTCCCACCGAATCGCCGCCGAACACGCGAGATAGAGCCAGAAGACAAGCGCGAACCGTACTTCGCGGGAAAAAGGAAGCGAGAGGACGTTTGGAATCGGTGAGGGAATAAGAGCCGACAGGGCCTATTTATAGGGAAAGATAAAGGGCGGGAAACTTCCCGCCGAAAGAGGGGGTGCAGATAGCAAAAATCAGCCCGACGGTTCGACTTCCCCGCGCGCAACCGCACCCCAAAGGCCGATCAGGCGCGGTTCTCGCCCGGCCGCGTCCGCGGAAGACCCGAGCGGGCGAGTCTCGGCCCGCACCCGCCCGGGATTCCGCGCGAGTCGGGAGGCTCCCGTCTGGCGAGGTCCTCCGCTCGCCCTCGCCCCGATCAGCGCGAGGGGAAGAGCGGATCTTTCCCTTGACCCGCCCACAGAGAGCAAGAGCAACAACATGATGATTTCAATAAACCTCAGCAGTAAAAAGTCAGGCCCATAGGCGGGCAAAAAGAGTTGCAAGTTGTTACAAATACAAGATAACTTTGAAATAACAGCAACCCCGCGGTATCCCGCAAGCGGGGGGCAGAAGGTTGGATCAGTATTCGACCCACTTCCACCTGTGCCGCCGCTTCGATCCCGATCGCGGCGGCACACGAGGGTCGTGGTAGTCGCGAACCGCCACCAGTTCCTGCTGAGCCAGGCCGACTTGCTCTGTGGCGCTCCTAAGATGCCCCTCGGCTCGCGTTATGTGCACGCCCGGAGAAGTGACATCGTCGTCTTCCGCTGCGCGTGAAAGTCCCTCCAAGGCCGCGAGCCGGGCCTCGGTCTCGGCCTTGTCTTCATCGACCCTCTTCACGACCTCCTGCAGCAGCAGCGTGTGTTTTTGGAACAGCCGCGTCACCTGCCTCTTCATCCCCACCGCATCGGTCGGGTCGCCCAGGTAATCAGAGACATTGTCCACGTCGGGCGGAGGCGAATACCCTTTGCTCGTATCAGTTTCGGAGGAGGCCCTGTTGTAGCCTACAAATGGGGCGAGTCAGAAGGAGCGAACGAGGACAAAGCCAACGGTAAATACCAGCTCACCAGGGGTTGGCACGTCGCCCGGGCCGACGGATGGGCGAGAGGAGCCCGGCAAGGTTTCTCCCTCGAGGGTCTCAAGAGATTTTCCTAGTCCATGGGGAGCCGGCGAGCGGGGGGTTTCCGGAGGTGGGCAGTCCAGACCTGGGGGACTAGCGACCCTCTGAGGCGACAAGGGAGGGGGGCGATCCTTTCCCCCGTTCCCCACCTCTTCACAAGGAATTGCCTGCAAAACAAAAGATCAGAGATATAGCGATAATCCGAGGAAGGTCACGTACCCCGGGGACGACCTCAACACCCGCCGCCGAGCTGGAGCCCGGACAGTTACCCGCCAGAGACCGCCTAACAATCTTTCCCTTCGTCGGCCTAAAGAGAGGGCCGGGAGACCCACGTGCTAGCCAAGGGGCGGCCTCGAGGGCCTCCTCCTGAGTCTTCAGGCCCGCTGCCGCCAGGCGAGCTCGCACATCTTCGCTGACCGGCATCAAGAAACCAGTCTGTTCAAGGAAAATGAGGGGACTTGGGGAGCCCCCCTGGGCTCAGCGGTATATTTATAGCCGGACAGTGGGGGCCCCACCAGAAGATTCCCTGCCAGCTCAGCACAGTACTCGCCGGACATGCGGGTTGGATGATTCTTTCCGAGCTTGAATCAAGCTCAAAAAGAGCGGGGATTGTGTACAACCCCGTGTCCGGCGAGCGGGTCCCGCCAGGGAGGTCGAGCAGACCTAGCCCCGCGACCCGCACCCAAGCGGCAAAACAGATATACGGCAGAAGGGCTGGCCCGCTCCCGCCCATTTCAGGCGAGCGAGCCGGCGAGGCGCGCGAGCGGGTCGCGCGGAGAGTCCTTGGCCAAAGCAGATGAGTTTGGCGACCCGCGACTAGCGAGTCGATCGGGGTCGCGGTGACCGCCGGCCAACCCCCACACGCGACCTGGCTACCGGTCCGCCCGACAGAAGACAGGCAGGTCGCGACGGTCCGGCTCGCGCCCGCCTCCTGCGGAGGGGGATTGGAGGCGAGCTGACTCCCCGTAAGGTGCGAATAGCTACTCAGGATGGCGGAGCCTCGCTGTTGGCAGACCAGGCCGGACTGCGCATAGCCACTTAGAACAGCGGAGTTTGGCTGTTGGCAGACCCAACCAGGGGCTTTTTGGTATTTTCGGGATAGTTCTTTTGGTTATTGGCAGTTCAGGTTCCAAAAAGCTATAAATAAGACCCAAGGGGTACCACAGAGGGCACGCTTTCAGTGCCTCCTTACTCTCATTCTCAAGTGCTTTCTGAGGGTACCTTAGCTCGGCTTCTAGCTAAGGAGGGGAAGCGCTCAGAGATCTTCCGGGTTTGTGGTGGGACCTCCCTGCCGAGCCCTTGGGTCTGTTCTTTCTTGTCTCTTTCGTTGTTTTTCTTGCAGGAGCAAAGTAGGCGCGAGACCACCCCTTCCCCAAGGGTCGAACTCCATAAGAGGCCGGATTCCGGTTTCAACAGTCTGTGTCGAGACAGAGAATTGGTGTCGACACTTCAGAGAAAAGTTGTCGACACATCTAGGAAGTTGGTGTCGACACTTCAGAAAATTTGTGTCGACACTTACAGGGTCGGTGTCTACACAACCAAGGTAGTGTCGACACTTAGAATTTAAACAGAATTAACCAAGTAAAGTCTCGACTAAGTGTCGAGTTAAGTGGTGTCGACACATAAACAAGTGTCGACACATATATTCTGTCGACTATACTTGTGTCGACACATTGTTGTCGAGACATTATAAGTCTGTGTCGACACTTTTCAACTGTGTCGACACAATTTAAGTTTCTTGACGCGCCCTTTCATCTTCAATCCTAGAAAGGTATAAATAGGATTTCGCCATTGTATGTCGACACGCTCACCAAAGTTTCGAGACCAAACTTGTGTGTCGACACCTCTCTTCTCTCAATTCAAATTCTTCAAACCCTAATGGCGCCCAAGCTCGAAGAGAACGTGAATGAAGGATATGAACTGGTGCGACATGCGTTTGATGACGCAGAACCAGAGATCAAGGATGTGGTAACCCTAGTTGCTAACTCAGGGTTAAATTTTCTTGTTTCAGAGCCGACAAAAATATGGAAGAAAGAAGTTCTAGAATTTCTGAATGGAGCAACCCTAGACGAATCTGGACTCAAGATAAAGTCAAGGGTTCATGGAGAAAAGGTGAAGGTCTCACCTAAGAGTTTGAGAAAGGTACTAAACCTACCAAGGACTAAGGAAGAAGATGAAGTTTCTGCTTCTAAAACCAGAGAAGCTTTAACATGGTGTGGACTGGATTCCAAGATGAAAATTGGATCAGTATTCAACAGAAAGGGAATGAACAGCCAAGGCAAATTTCTCTCTGAAATTGTTGGCAAGGTGATCCTGTGCAAGCCTGGAGGGCATGACAGAGTTTCAGCTCATATGTTTAGCCTAATGACAAGGATTATCTTCACCCTACAAACTGATTGGTCTACTGTATTGTTTGATAAGATAAAGGAGAGCCTGAAGAAACCCAATTTGGGTAGGATTCTAAGTCTTTACTTGGCTGGTAGTATACCCGAAGTAATGAGCCAAGCTGCAGGATCAAAAATCAACCACATGAGAAGAATTGACATGAGAATCTTCTCTAGATGGGATAGAGTTTTGACCATGGAGATGCCCACTCCTGAGAAGGAAACACCCCTAAAGAAGAAGAAGAAGTCAGTCCCTGTGGCTCAAGAATCATCAAGCAGTTCTGAGGAACAAGTAGTCTTTACTCCTGATGAAGAAGCAGAAGGAAATGCTGGACAATCTCCAGCAAGACAAGATGATGCAGAGAGGCAGGGGGAGCTACCACAGGCTAGCCCACATCACCAGGATTCCTTCCAGGGGGAGCCTCTACTGGTTGAAGAGCCAACTCCCTTAGAAAGTGAAAGAGCCACTCAAACAATACTTGAGGTACTCACTGAAATCAACCAATTAGATTTCCTTATTGAGAGTGAAGTTATTTCTGACAAATTATCTGATGTTACTCAGCAACCTCAGATTCATAGTGAACCCCCAGATGTTGTCATGAAAGACACATCTATTGCAGATCCAGTAGTATCTGATCAAGTAGCTGATGAGATAAGAGAATCTCCACCCCATCCTCAACAAGAGTTTACTTTGGAAGAGCTGTTTCCAGACCTTCTTCAAACAGACTTTGAGAAAGAAAGTGCTGCTGCTGAGGGGGAGAAGACATATGTTGAGGGGGAGCAAGTGAAGGATATAGAAGAAGCTGCAGGCAAAGAGACTGAGGTGCCACAAGTTGCTGAGCAGGTACAGAGGACTGAGAAGGAGTTACCCTCAAGCCCAAAGGACAGAGTGACTATTGATAGCACATCTGCTTCTGAAGATGAGGAGGCTGTCAGAGCTAAAAAGAGAAAGTTTCAAGTCTTCAAGAGGAGAAGCCAAAATTATAAGAAAGCTCTGCAAACCATTGCTCCACAGCCTACACAACAGCTAGCCCCATCTACAGATTATAGTTCTCTGATGGTTGCAATGCAGATAAAGCTTGATGAGCAAAGGAAAGCCATAGAAACATATCTGGATGAGGGGCATAAGTCTTTACAGTTTGATCTTGCACAAGACATTAAGTCCATTAGATTTGAAATGAATCTAAATAAGAAGGAGATGACTGACTGCTTCCACAAGGGAGGGAATGCAGTGGTGTACTTGGCTACACATCAAGAGAAAATCAAAGCTCAAGTGGATGAACTTGAAGTAAAGCAAGGTTATGTTCTGGAGAATCAAATAAGGATGAATGATAATTTGACAGCTTCCCACAATGCTATTGTAACTGAACTAAAAAATATAGCAACTGCCCAGAATGCAGCCCTGACCACTGCCAAAGAGGAATTTGACAAAGCACTGCAAGAGAGCCTAACTGCTGTTACTTCTGCAATTCAAGATTCTCAGAAGCTGATCACTGAAAAACTCCAAAGGTTGAAACCTTACTTTAAGGATGGAGTAAACTATTTGGATGCCCAAATAAGGTTTCAGAAAGATGATCTAAGGGATCACATGGAAAGAGAAGTCATAAAGGGGGAGAGGGTGTTAGTCAAAGCCAGCTCTGATCATGCAAAATGGATTTCCAATTCCATCAGAGCCACCCTTGGATATCCTCCATTATGTGATGATGACAATGTAGCAGAGTCTGAGATTCATCCTGCATATCTTGGAGGGGAGCAACCTGAAGTGGCTCAAGTAATCTACCCTCCTCCAGACTTTGATATGATACATGCAGATATACAATCAATGTATAGTCCTCCTGAGGGAAAGCACAATGTCATCATATAAAAAGTGGTTCAGCCAGTGCCAGAGGCTATACTGAAAGAACAAGAAGCTTTGCTGCTCAAAGAACAAGAGACTCTATTGTCTAAGAAAAGGTTCAGAGAGCAAGCTGAACAAAGGCCTGATTTTGAACAGTGGAGCCCCACCTCCAGGAATATCATTCTGACTGCATGGAAGGCTGCCAAAGACAATATTGTGGACAGAGGCAAATGGTAATCTACCCTCCTCTAGACTTGATATGATACATGCAGATATACAATCAATGTATAGTCCTCCTGAGGGAAAGCACAATGTCATCATAGAGAAAGTGGTTCAGCCAGTGCCAGAGGCTATACTGAAAGAACAAGAAGCTTTGCTGCTCAAAGAACAAGAGACTCTATTGTCTAAGAAAAGGTTCAGAGAGCAAGCTGAATAAAGGCCTGATTTTGAACAGTGGAGCCCCACCTCCAGGAATATCATTCTGACTGCATGGAAGGCTGCAAAAGACAATATTGTGGACAGAGGCAAATGGTATTCTGATGTGGAGTGGAGGAAGCATGAGAACAGACAAGAAGCCATTGTACAATACATGAGAAAGGCTAAGATGGGAAAGTTACCTCCTACTGCCCAGGAGCCTAGCAAGTACTTTCCCAAGCCTTATCATTACTTTGAGAGGCAGATGATTAAAGCTGAAGAGCAAAAGAAGAAGGATCTTAAAGGCAAGAAGCCTGCTGCTGCTGAAGATGCTGAAGTCCCTGTTCAAGCAAAGATATATTCTGGCAAGGGCATAGTTATCAAGGAGGCTGAGCAGAAATAGAATAGCATTAACTTAAGTTTACTATGTAATCACTTGTATTAAAACACTCTGTAAACTTTTGTATAATGAAAATGACAAAGTTGTTAGAACAATATGATGTATGATAAATCTATTACACAATTTTTCTGAGATATCCGTGTTTACATGTTTTGATTAATACATGTTTATGAATTTGCCCTGTTATGTAATCCTGCTTTACATCATGCTATGATTTTATTCTGTATGGTGTATATCATTGACTAAGGATTATGACTTCTCCAAATAGGGGGAGATTGTTGGGTACATTGGAATGAATGTACCTGATTTGAAGAAGCCTCACCCTACTCAATGATATACATCAAAATGTATTTGATGTATTTTGAGTTTAGTTGTGCAGGTTAAGTATTTGCAGGAAAAAGCTGAAAAGTTTCTAAGTCCATGTGTCGACACCCAGAAGGAATGTGTCGACAATTAAGAAGACTTGTGTCGACACTTAGAGAAGCAGTGTCGACACTTGGAGTAATTGTGTCGACACCAGGGATGCAGAGTCGACACCAGACAGAAAGTGTCGACACATAAAGGCTGTGTCGACACTCAATGAAGAAATGTCCTATGAAGAAGTGTCGACACTTAGAAGCAGTGTCGACACCCAGAGGAACTGTGTCAACATCAGAAAGTGTCGACACTTGGAGGCTGTGTCGACACTCAGCAAATTTCAGCAGAGTCTAAGTATAAGTGTCGATATAATGTAGAATGTGTCGACACACAGCAGAAGACTCAACACATGAAGAAAGTGTCGACACAATGAAGAATGTGTCGACACACAGCAGAAGACTCAATACATGAAGAAAGTGTCGACACTAGGAGGCTGTGTCGACACTCAGCAAAGTTCAACAAAAATTCTAAGTACAAGCGTCGACACAAAGGAGATGTGTCGACACTCAGCAAAAGTCTCAACATAAGAAGAATGTGTCGACACTCGAGCAAGTATCAACACAGAAGACATGTGTCGACACCAAGAAGATGTGTCGACACTGAACAAGTTCAACACAAGAAGATGTGTCGACACAAAGGAGTTGTGTCGACACTTACAAGATATCAACTAAGTACTGAAGAACAAGGAGTTGTGTCGACACACAATATCAGTGTCGACACATGATGAAGAAGCAGTGTCAAGATATAAATTCTACAACACAAGGAGTTGTGTCGACACCTTGAAGGCCAGTGTCGACACTTAGTCTACTTGTATCGACACTTGGTCTATAAGTGTCGACACTTAAAGACAGAATGTCTCGACACTTTCAGACAGTTATAGATATTTCAAGAAGTGACTGGATGACATGACAGCTGCCATTCCAGTCGGTCTACTGCAACTGTCAGAGATGTCAGAAAGCTGTTAGGAACCGGATCAGCCGGTCACCATGAAGAAAGTCTATATAAAGGCTTATACATTCTACAGATAACAGGTTGTTGAAAAGCAATTCATTGAAGACCTTCAAGTGAAGTTCTAAGTAGTGGGAGAGAGAGAGCTCCTTCCAAGAAGACAGTCGTTGGAACCAGGCTGTGAAGAAGGGTTCAGATCTAGTTCTGAATCTTAAGTTGCAGTGATTGAAGATCAGCTGCAGAGAATCAATCCTATTGTGTTCTACATTCAAGAAGCTTTGAAGAAAGCCAAGTGAGGTTGATCTCAGCAGAGTTCATTCAAGAACTCATCAAGAGCCTTTCAACTCTTCTCTCTTATTCAGAGTTGTAGGTATATACTTTGTATTCTAAATTTCTTGTAGGATCCTTAGGGATCTGAGTTGTAAGCCTGCAATTATAAAGGCTGAGTGGTAGGGCCTGTGTGCCTGAGTGTAGGAGATCCATATCTCTGAGTGTAGGCCTTGTGGCTGAGTGTAGGCCTTGTGGCTGAGTGTAGGCCTTGTGGCTGAGTGTAGGTCTTTGGAGAAGACTGAGTTGTAGGGCCTTGGGCCTGAGCTGTAGGAACCTGTTTGGGGTTCTGAGTGTAAGATCTGAGGATCTGAGATAGTGGAGGAGTTTGGCCTAATCCAGTACACTACTAGATTGGCGAAGGGGGAAAGTGGATGTACCCAAACCTTGGGGAACCACTATAAATCTGTGTGTTCACTGTGTGTATGTTGATTCTGTGATTGCTGATTGTTTGCTATGAAGAAGTAATTAAAAATATGTGATATTATCTGCAATCTGCCTAAAAGTTTAGAAAAAGATTTAGTCACCTATTCACCCCCCTCTAGGTGATTAGGTACAATTTCTTTCAGCAAGCCTTTCCTAAGACCAAATGAGTTTGTTATGACAAGTTTGGGCCTTATAGGCTCGACATTGACAATCGTCCACCTCCACATCAATTATCATGTCATGTCAGGAAAAGGTCAACATGAGAAATAAGTGGTCAAATTGGCTACACATTGTCTCATTCATTCAATATGGGTCAGCCTCATCATAACTCTTTGGATTGGGAATGGAGAGGAGTTTGTTCAAACTGAGATTCGGCCCAACGAGCAGTACAAACCCAAAGGGTGCAGCTTGCACTTACTTCTCCTCAGAAAAAACGTGGCTGAAGGTTTAGAACTTTGACACAGACCCTGGGCAATAGCGCAGAGGACCCACCACGCACCCGAAAGATCTTTAAGCGCTTCCCCTCTCACACCAATGCTGAAGCTGGGCACCTTGGAGAGTCTTTTAGGCCAACCAAAATTGACCCGAGGAGGAAGAAGCCAAAAAAATGGATCCCATCCAAAGGTGCCATTCATGGTTTATTTATAGTTTTTTCTAGTGGGGCCTGACAATAGCGCAATCCCGCCTCTTGGTTTTACTAAATATACCCAAAATTTGCCTGCCAATAGCCAAACTCCGCTGTTTGGGAATGGCTAATAGCAGATACAAATAAATATAATATTGTAAGGAAAATACCTCTGGAATAGAACACAAATGAGACCCAGCCTTTGAGGGTGGCGGGTGCCCTGATGGGACCAACACTCGCCATCCTTCGGCTCACCAAACCAACCTTCGGCCTTGATGGAGCTGACACTCGCCTCGCTCTGAGTGTGGTGGGTACCCTAATAGGCCCGTCACTCGCCTCTCTCTAAGGATGGTGGGTGCCCTGTGTAACATCCCGACTTTATTGGGCTGCCAGAGCCCTAATGGGCCCAATAAAAGTGGTCCGAACCCTACCCATGACCCGGTGGGAGATAACCCTAAGCGGGAAATAACGCTAGAGATCTCCGAATTGAGTTCTGTCAGTTCTTGTGACCTTGTATAGTCAATGCGAGTGCATCGGAACTCGTCCAGGTGAACCACGAGGTCATATAGTGAATGTGACCATTTCTCGTAAAACGCAATGAGAGCCGATTTTGGATATCGAGTTAGAGAACTCCGAATTGAGTTATGTCGATTCCTGTGACCTCATATAACCTAGACAGGTGCATCAGAACCCATCACGTCACAATCCGAGATCTATCGACAGTTTTCACACTTCGACCTTTTTAGCACGCTGCGACGCGCAAATTTTAGACTTTCGCCAAACGGACTCCGATTCAACCCCAGTCAGTAGCGTTGGACTCGTGTGGTCAACATGAAGTCAATGGAAGTCGTCCTAGTCAATTTCGACGATAATTGGTCAACCTGTGGTCAAATCAAGCATAGTCATGCACCGAAAAGCGTGCGCACACCAATTATGACACGACACCCAAACTTTTACCTGATTCCGATGACTTGAACCCACTTTGACTTTGACCAGCAAGGGGGACCCACCCTAGGGTTGACTTGGTCAAACCCCATAAAAACCTATTTTTGGATTTTTTTCTCCAAGAAGGGGCCCACCTCCTCTCTAAGGGAGGCTAGCTCATGCCCCCTCACTCTTTTTGGGCCCCCTACCAGCATGCAGACATAGGAGGCCCACCCTACCCTTCCTCTCATCTCTTTTCCCCTTTCCTTTTCAAAGGCCCAAGCCCATGAAGGTTTCTTCCTTTTTTCCCACATGGGGGAAAATATTGGACCTCCAGCTGTCCTTGGACAGCTCGAGGGTGGGGATTAATCCCTCCCTAAGGAGGGATTAATCCCACCTTCCCAAGGGGAGGGGAGCTCCCCCTCCCCAACCCTATAAATGGCCACCCCACGCCCTCTCCTTCCCCTAAGCCTCAGAGCACCTCCTTCCCCCTGCCCAACCCCCTGTCGGAGATCAGGTGGCCGGAAAAAGCTAAGCTGAGGCCTCCCTCCCCCTCCACCACCACCACCAAGGCATGGCCGACCAGGCCGGCCCCTCACAAGCCCACCACACCCAGGTGGAACCTTCTCTCCCTCCCCCTCCCCATTTTAGACGTGATGCATGGCGCTCCCGGCGGCCGGAGCGCCGCCGGCGCCATCTGAGCCTAGTTCTAGGCCGGGTGGTGCCCAAGGAGGAAGAATCCTTCCCTAGCACCGGTGGTGGCGTTGGGGAGTGTTATACCACTGGGGGCGGCGGCCCCTAGCGACAAAAAGCGGTAGTGCCGCTGAAAAATGTAGTTCCGGCGGCACCCGCAAAAACAGAGAACTCCTCTATTTTAAGCTGGCGGCGGCAGCCGGCAGCGCATGGCCGCCGGACCACCACCGGTGAGAAGCCCGAACCCCCGGTGCATCGGCCGGGGGTGGACTGGAAGATGGCAATCCACCCGAGGAGCGGGGGTGGCGCAGGGGCGCCGGGAGCAGGGCCACTGCCACCCCAGGCTCTCGGGATGGATAATTCCGGCGGCGCCAGGCCGTCGGACCATCGTCTAGAGCATCGTTGGCCCCCAGCGAGTTGATCGGGGCCATCGCCGGCGTCTGCGGCGACCTGCCGGCCGTGGTGGAGGGTTCTCATCCTCTGCACCGCCGGCGAGGAGCAGCAGCCGCCCGATCTGGTGATGAAGATCGCGCGGCTGTCATTTTCTTAATCCCCCCCCGCCTCCATTTTTGTGCCCCCCACAGTGGATCCGTAGATGATCCACTGTGGGAAAACGTTGGCCAGTTGCGCGCTGCGGCTCAATCTCAGCCGCAGGATCCCGGTGATCTGCTAAATGCAGACCACATTCATAACAGAAATTCCTAGAAATTTCTGGGCCAGATCTACGCCCCTAGGGGAAAAGTGACCAACATGAAAAATGTTTCCCATGATGAGGGCTACCTCCATAAAAATGTTGAGAATTTTGGGAGTAAATTTATTATTTTTAAAAGCCAAAATAAATTTTGATTAACTAAATTAAATGCCCAAAACACCTCGGAAAATTATAAAAAAAAATACTGGGCTCATTTTAGGCCCTCCCAAGGGTTGTATTAAAATTTGGGGTCACGGGGATAAGTTTTGATATTTTTCCTAAAATATTGAAGCCTAGGGTCGCGCACGGATCATTTTCCCGCTCGTTTTCCCTAAAAGATGGAAATTGGAGTGTGCGACCACAACTTATAATCAAACAAGTACTTTAAACTATTTTATTGACGAGAGCGGTCGAGGCAAGTGATTAAGCTACGAGATTTCCAAGATTTCGTAAAACCGTCGAGCGCCTCGACTCTCGGATGAATAAGGCACGCTTAAAAGATGAGAGTACGAGTGATGACTTGGAGTTGTCCCTAACAACTAATAAGAATATAACTCCTAGCCAACCCTTGATCTAATTAAGCCGTAAGAAATATGACGCAACCAAATCAATTGGATCCTAATAGTTGATGTAACCCAACAAAATCTCCTTTAAATCTCGATGAAATTGAAGCCTCCTGATTAGGAGTGATTGGACTACTAACCCCTTTGCTTTGTGTTTTCTCCAGTCTTGTACTGGTCGAGCTTATTTTAGTACTTTATATTCAGTGCTACTCCAGTCTCGTACTGGTCAAGCTTATTTCAGTACTTTCTATTCAGTACTACTTCAGTCTCGTACTGGTCAAGCTTATTTCAGTACTTTCTATTCAGTACTACTCCAGTCTCGTACTATTCAAGCTTATTTCAGTACTTTCTATTCAATACTACTCCAGTCTCGTACTGGTCAAGCTTATTTCGATACTTTCTATTCAATACTACTTCAGTCTCTTACTGGTCACATTTCATTCCAGCACTTTAAATAAGCAGCTTAAGCACCGCACTTGTCCTCGTTGCAATTTACTATTATAATCCTGGGTCCTGCTCTGACGAGCTGTCGTCGAGCCTTAGTTGGGGATAACTAGAGTTGAAGTAGTCCTCCAGGTCTAGCCCCAAATAATGTGCTCCCACGCTCCTTGTCGAAAGTAGAGCTAAGTACAAACGCCCGAAGCCTAAAGCCTAGTAGGGTAGGCCGACGTAGACCCGGTGTATATATATTGTTTGCCTTTTGTTTGAGTGTTTGTAAATTGCTTGTGGTGGAATAGTGGCGGGTCAGTCCCTCCCGCAGACCGTTTATACCGGTATAGGAAGGTTGACGACTCAAGGCGACAGGGAGATGAGTACCATGGGTGACTGACCGTTATATTATTCCCCATCGGGTTTTCTTCCGCTGGTCAGCCAAAACGATTCGCCGGATGTCGCTCACATCCAAAAGTACACAAGGTTGTACGTTAGGGCCTGGGGTTGTATGGTACGATCACCCCCAGAAGTGGCAGGACTGGCCACTATCACCGACGACCACATCGGTGAGGCCCACGGTGCTCGCTATCATGATGGAACATAAGCGGTCCAAACTATGTCGACATAGGGTTTGTGTACACGACTATGAATGCCTGCGGTGTGTGCAAGGCTATGAATGCCTGCAGTGTGTGTGCATCTATGAATGTCTGCGGTGTGTGCGCGGCTGTGAATGCCTGCGATAGAGTTCAGGATATGAAAACCCGATGTGTTGATGAGCTAGTAGAGCCTTGTTATAACTGATTTATACTACTACTGCTTTTCCGGTTATACTGCATTCTTTTATAATTGCTCCTAGCTGTTCATATATGAAATATTGTGCTAACCCTCTCTTGCTTTGAATATTTACTTTTGTTGGATGGGTGTGTGCTCGTCCCCAAGATGTAGATTCAGGAAGGAGATTTGTTTCCACTTAGTTCTGTGACTAACGTTTATTTAAATAATCATTCACAGGAGGTGGAGCACCGTAGTGACTCGCTGCCGCAGAAGATTATGCCAGCAGCTAGGACTACTCGAGCAGATGCACCCCTGTCGTCCACAGAGTTTAGAGACGTGAGTACCGCCGAACAACGTAGAGAGAGAGAATATGAGTGATATATGTAGCACATGTATAACCCACGAGCTTATTTGAACGCTTAGGCTTCGGCCCTAGAGCCTCTGCGATATTGATATGTTATATTTATATCTTCAATGGTTTCCCGTTAATGCTTCTGCTATACTTTGATGGGTTATGAATGTTGTGATTCGAGCCAAGCAAGACGACCATCAAGTGCTTAGATAAGGTGGATCGTTTCCCTTAAGAAGCACTGGGTGGACGTCTTGGGCCAGTAGTACCCCTCCGGCCCGACCCGGGCAAAAGGTTTGGGGGGGGGGGACTACACCCTGATGGTACTGGCACTCGCCTACATCCCGCTCTGAGGGTGGTGGGTACCCTGATGGGCCCAACACACATTTCTCTCTAAGGGTGGCGGGTGCCCTGATGGTACCAGTACTCGCATACTTCCCGCTCGGTTACTTGGGGCAAGTGCGGTCTTACCTCCCGACTCGCCTCGCTGGCCAGGTGCCTACCGTCTTGGGTAAGCTCAAGACCATTTCCTTCCTTGCTTTCCCACTCGACTCGCCTGGGTCTGAAGGACGGTCTGGTTCATCCACTCTGTGAACACGGGGTTGTACACAATTCTCGCACTTTGCAATATTGTCTCAAGCTCGGAAAGAAAAATTCAATCCCCAGTGTTTGGAGAGTGTCTACTGACCTCCAAACGTGGGGGTGAGTGACCTCCTAACTTCTTCCTTCACCTTTGCTTCATATTACTTTAGCTGCATAATGCCGCTTTCAAAAGAAGTCCATGCTCGCCTAGACGCCGCGAGGGAGGGGAACAAGTCATTCACCATTGAGTTTGTGCCCTGGCTTGCTCGGCGGGACCCGAGCTCACCATTTAAGCTAAAAAGCTAAGATGGTTAAGTGCAACCCTGGGTAGGGTGGATCCTCCCTTCTGAATCTAACGCTCATGACCGAGCTCACTCCACAGGTACGCAAGCCGACTGCTTCGCCTTCCAACTATTAAGATGGATTAATGATGTCTCAGTTACCCGCAAGGTACTCCCCGAGAAGGAAGTCGCGGATGGAGACCCAGCAAATGGCCAATCACACTCGTCTGAAGAAGTAGGGGCTGGCACGATGGCTACGAAAACTAACCTCCAAGTGGTCGAAAGTGACCTTTCGCCCCCGCCTGGTAAGCCGCTTGACGCTTGCCGCCCTGACCTTTTTTGGCTCTTGGTTCTCATTCATTGCTACTTCTCGCAGTCACCACCTTTGGGACTACAGTTCTGCACGTTCTGCCACCAAAATCGCCGGTTCGTCCGGCCGAAGGAGCTTTCCATGACTCAGCACCCACCACCCATCAGACTGTCGACAATGCATCAGCCTGCCCCGGATTGGGGAATTCTTTTACACTCACCTCCAGCAAACCCTTCCAAGGTTAGCCCGGCACCTCCTGCCAACGCCTCAACAAGGGGATTGTAACTTTACCAGGTTAACAAGAGTACTCGTTGCACTCTTCCCCCTAAGCTTGATTTTTGCTTGGCTAATAATCTCTCTTGCAGGCTACCGAGAGGCCTCATTCACCGAACTCGAAATATGTGAGGAAGAATTCTCGCCTCCTTTTCCCCGAACAAGTTTGCTGACTTCTTGGGTGACCTATCAGACATTTTGGTGCTAAAGAGGCGAATTACTTAGTTGTTCAGAAAGCATGGCCTGATGTTGCGCGAGATCTACAGTCAGGTCCTACAGGATAGAGATGTCGCTGAGCAACGACTCCCAAATCTCGAGAGAGACTATGCTCAACTTCCTGGCGAAATGCGGTGTGTTGCTAGCAGTGTGCCAACCTCCCCGAGGATACATATCTCGCGGGTCGAGGATCAGTTGTTCCTGGTACAATAGGAACATTGCACTGTCAGTGAGTATCATTATCCTCACGGGCCGCCGAACTCGATAGTGCGAGGTCGGGGTAGATGGAAATGACTTCAACACTGAGCCTACCGACATTCGCAATCCCCACCCTCCTTTCGGGCCATACTTTAATATTTTATAATAATAATAATTTCTCTTTGTTGGGTTCATTGTTCTCAATGTCCCTGATTTGTGAGAAGTCAAATAGGTCAATGTCACACACATCAAATGTATTTGATGTGCATTTGAGTTCTTGAGTGCAGGTTAGTCCATATCATATTTATTGGTCATGTGGACACAAGAAGTGATTGCTGGACACAACACAAAAATCGACTAAGTCCACAAGCGTTGAGTGGAGCAAGCTCACTTAATGCCAGAGGTATGAATTCAATATTATCTAGTAGAAATTTGCCTAAGTATAAAAGCATTGAGTGTAGTCTACTCACTTAACGTCATATAACATATAGCGTTGAGACTATCTCAACCTAACTGAAAGATAGCCAAAAAAAGATGGCTAAGTACAAAAGCATTGAGTGTAGTCTACTCGCTCAACGCCATACAACAAAAGGCTATGAGTCAGGTTGAGTCAGTCTAAGCCTAGAGAAATTGGCTGAAAATGTGGCCAAGTCCTAATGTGTTGAGTGTGGTCCAATCACTCAATGCCATACAACTCAAAGCGTTGAGTGTTGTTGTGTCAGTACCCTCCACAAAAATGTTGATCAAAAATTTTACTAAGTCCACAGGCGTTGAGTGTAGCTTACTCTCGCAATGCTAGATAACAAAAATTCTATTAAGTTGTTTGGCGTTGAGTGGAGCTTACTCTCTCAACGTCAAGACAAAAGGTGTTGAGTGTAGCTTACTCTCTCAACGCCAGATAACAGAATTTCTATTAAGTAATTTGGCGTTGAGTGGAGCTTACTCTCTCAACGCCAAGGCACAAAAAATTTTGCTAAGGCAAAAAGCGTTGAGTGAGGCAAGCTCTCTCAACGCTCTCAACGGTCTCAACGCCTTGAAGCAGAATTTTGGCTAAGTCCAAATGCGTGGTTAGCTTAGCTTTGGTCATGCTCAGATTCGTCGACCTGAGCTTAACGTTCGTTGAACTGAGCCTGGTGTTCGTTGAACTGAGTTTAACAAAACGTCGAGCTAAGTCTACAGTTCATCGAACTGACTTTATGATTTTATCGAGCTCAGCTTCGTCGAACCGAACTTAGCGTTCGTCGAACTGAGCCCGCAGTTTGTCGAACTGATTTTTATGCTCTAGTCGAGCTGAGCTTGCCGTTCATCGAACGGAGCTCAGAGTTCGTCGAGCTCAATACCTAGACAGACAGAATTTTGTCTAAGTGTTGTGGCGTTGAGTGATTCCTACTCACTCAACGACTTTGGTGCTAATGATTGAATTTTGGCTAAGTCCACAGATGCTGAGTCATGCTGACGTCAGCAAAGTCAAAAGTCAACCAAAATTCAAATGTTGCGGAAATGCTGCCAGAGACGTTGGCGGGCCAGCTGTTGCTATCTTCTGCAATTACCAAGGATTATTTGATCATTAAGTGTTGGGGCCCACTTAAAGCAAAGAGTCGTTGAATCAGGAATGAATGGAAAGCATGGGCTGATTAGCTAAATCTCGGCCATCAATCCTGGTGGTAGGACTCATTGCTCAATCGGCCAGAGATATAAAGAATCAGATCATCGAATCAAGAAAGAGAATTCCTTGTCTAGGTTTTCTAAAAATGAAAGTGCGACTGAACGTCATCTTCTTCCTCGCCATTTTCGTCAAGCCTGAAGAAGTTGTTCTGTAGAGAGAACCTTGCTGGGAAAGAGATAGCTGAAGCAATCTCCATCTACATCAGCAGGATCATAAGCTATTCTGAAGTTAGCAGATCTACAAGTTCTGTAGGGAAAAAGGAAGTTGTTTGAAGAAAGATTCTACTGTCTACATATTGTCTTCAACAATAATATCTTGGATCTGATATCTGCTCAGTCCAATAAGAAGGAGATACAAAGCTTGCTATGGTGTCTAAACATCACATTCTTTTTTTCTATTTTCGGTAAAGATTCTTTGTGAATCTAGGGTTTGTAAGCCTGTACTATAAAGGCTGGGTCTTAGTGACCTGTGTTTGGCTTTGTGCTGGGTGATAGGTCTTTGTGACATGGGTTGGCTTAGTGCCTAAGTTGTTGGTCTGTGTGACCTGTGTGTGGTCCTGCGGGATCGTTGTTGTAAGCTATTAAGAAGCTGAGTTCTAGAGGGAGAGCCGAATCTAACACACTGTTAGATAGGCGCAGAGGGACATTAGATGTACCCAAGATTGGTGAACCACTATAAATTTGTTGTTTCATCTATGAATGTTTTTGAAAGTCGATCTAATCTAATCAATAGACATAGTAATCTAATAAACAGATTAGAAAACTTAAACATAGACAAAAACCTATTCACCCACCTTTAGGTGTAAACCTAGCCTTGAAAACAAGACTTTCAAGTGGTATCAGAGGGAGGTTGCTCCTTAAAGGCTTAACGGTCCGAGTAGATCTCCAAGGTTAGCTAGAAACCTATCTCCATGGGTTCAGGAATGACCAATAGGGAGCTGAGTGTTGTGAGACTTCCAATTTGTAGGAAGGAAGATTTTGGCATCTAGAAATCTAGGGTGTGGCAGTTCATGGAAGTTACTGACTCTAGGATGTATATTACAGTTGAAGAAGGACCATTCATCCCTATGAAGGTCTTAGTACTGGATGCCAATGTCAAGACCCCCAAAACATATGATGAGATGACCAAGGATGAGTTGGCCCTAGCCTCAATAGACAAGAGGGTAAAGAATATCATTATGAGTGTTGTTGATGATTCTACACTCCAGAATCTAATCCATTGCAAAACAACAAAGGAAATGTGGGAAACACTTGTGATCTATATGGTGGGGACAGATGAGGTCAGAAATGACAGGAAATCCATGCTCAACCAAGAGTATGAGGCGTTTAGGCAATCCAAGGGGTACAACATAACCATCTGTTATGAGAAGTTCTTCAGGATTGTGAATGGGCTGAAGACTTATGGAAGAGTTTTCAGTCACTATGAACTAAATGACAAGTTCCTTAGATCTCTCTCTAGAGAGTGGGACATAAAAATCTGTTCCATAAGAGAAGTGACAAAGCTGGGTGAAACAGCTCCTCACACACTTTTTGGAAAGCTGCTTTCATATGAGATGTAGCTGGCTGCCAGAAAAGATGAGGAGGACACCAACAATCCTCAGGTAAGGGACAAGTCTGTGGCATTCAAAGTTGAAGGCTCTAGCAAAAGTAGAAGGAAGCCTCCCTCTCCACCAAGGAGAGATGCTGAATCTGAGTCTGGAAAATCAGAGGAAAGCACATCAGACTGCCAATGGTCTGATGAAGACTTTGCTGCCTTCACCAGGCAATTCCAGAAGTTCCTGAAGAAGAAGCACTGGAGAGGTAGGCCTTCCTCCTCCTCTCATCCTAAGGATGAATACTACAAGGGCAGGACAAAATCCTCTAAGGAGGACAGGTATGGTTCCAAATCTGGTAAACATGTTTCCTCTAACATGACTTGCTATCATTACAAAAAACCTGGGCATGTGATAGACTACTACCTAGTCAAAAGGAAGGAATATGGTGGGAAAAAGGATCACTAGCAAAAAGGGAAGAAGAAGAAATCCCTCATTGCCAAAAAGCACAAGAGTTGGACTGACTCCTCCTCATCAGAGTCAGAAGAAGAAGAAGCCTACATTGGGCTGTACTCTACTGAAGAAGGAGATGTTGAAGCAGATTACATCAAAAGGCTGACTGCTTTAGAAAAAGAAGCTGAGGAGGTGCATCCTGCAGTCAGGATTGAAGATAGTGCCCCTCTATCATAATCAGATGGTGATTCAGAGGTGGATTCTGAAGAAGACAGCTACTGTCATGGGCTGATGGCCAGGTCAGATGAAGAAATCAGCCAGGATCAGCCTGGTCCAAGCAAGGTAAATTCTATCACTAGCTCTACATGTTCAGATTGTGAATCTATTCCAGATTCATGTGCCTCTGCATCAAGTGATGATGATAGCTCAGGATCTGAGGGAGACATCGTTCAATTGATTGATAATTATGGTGCACTGCTGCAGGCTTTTAAGAAGAGCAAGCTCCTGGCCAAACAGTAGGCTCAGGAAATTGCATCTTTAAAGCTTGCTGCTTTAGATTCAACAAAATTGCTGGATCTGAAGACTCAAAAAGTCAGCAAACTGAATAATGTTACAATCCTTCAGATGAGCACCATAACCTTCAAGAACAACCATATCAGGAATCTTGAGGGAAGGCTCTAAAAGGAGAGGGAACTAGTGGCTAGCTACTCCAAACCTAGCATAATGTTGCCCTTGATAGACTCATTATCCTCTCAAAAGGGAAAGAAAAGGGTTGGGATTCAAGGGAAAGACAAGAGCTGCTAATCCTAAGAGAAAGAGCAAAGCTTAAGTGGAGTCACTAGCCTCTAAGGCTCCTGTCAAGTTTAATAAAGTTCGGTTTCCTTCAAACAGCCACGACCATGAGAGTATTTATGGTCACTGGAATCATGCTAAACCATCTTGTATGAACAAAGATGTTCCATAAAATGGCGGATTTTACAACAAAGGTGCTAGTGCCCATGAGAAAATACAAATGGCCCATCCTGGACCATTTGTGTTTGGTGCTACAGCCCCTTCAGTCAAGGGTAAAGCTGTAGCCTGTTCTCAAATTCCTCCAGCCCACTCTAAGACAAAGGGCAAGGCTGTAAGTAGACCAGACCTAGGCATCTCTGAGGCCATCAAGAGTATGCTGTCTGAAAAGAAAGCTGCTGCTAGAAGGGCTCAAGATATCCCAAGCACTTCTACTGCCAGACCCACAACTTGTCAGACTGGGGCTGGGAAACCATGGAACAGGACTGCTGCTACTCCTTCTAGGCCCAGAGTTGCTGTTAACACAGCCACTAAACCTACTCCAAAAAGAAGGTACAACATCCATGAGTGTTGGTGTTGTGGCAAGGTAGGCCACTTTATTGTTGATTGCTGGCACAATCATAGTGTGTAGAGAGAAAATGTTAGCTTGCCTGTCAGAAAAGCTGCATGCAGACAGAATTATTTTCAGCCTAACATGCACCAAGGATCCAATAAAAATTGGGGTCCTAAGGTTAACTGATTTGTGTTTTGCATGATAGTCCAAGTGCTCATACCCCTATATGGTACTTGAATAGTGGATGTTCCAGGCATATGACTGGAATAAGGAGCATGTTGAAGGATTATGTTCCTGTAAAGAATGGACGAAAGATCATCTTTGGTGGGTCAGAAAAAGGGATGACTAGAGGTTATGGTAAGATCTCTAATGGCACAGTCACTATCACTAGAGTAGTCTATGTGGAAGGGTTGCAACACAACCTGATAAGCATTAGCCAACTCTGTGATCTTGGCTATGACATAGTATTCCACAAGGATGAGTGCCAAATTAGGAGGTTAAGTGAACAAAAGGTCATCTTAACAGGTACTAGGAGTGGAAATATGTACTGTTTAGATTTTCTATGCTCTAGCAAAGACTCACTTGTATGCCTAATTGCAGATGAGAAAGCCTCTTCCTGTGTCCAATGGCACATGAGGCTAGCCCATCTAAATTATAGGACCATAGGCAAGCTATTCAGCAAAGAGCTGGTTAGGAATGAGCTTAAGTCTATATGCACTTAGAAGGGTATCTGCTCTGCATGCCAAAAGGGCAATCCAACTATGACCTCCTCCAAGAGCATTGGCTCCAAAGATTCAGTGAGATCCTTATACCTCTTATAGATGGATCTTTTTGGTCCTATGCAAATTCAAAGTCTAGGTAGGAAAGTCTACACCCTTGTGGTTGTTGATGACTTTTCAAGATTTGCCTGGGTGTTCCTTCTAAGGAAGAAATCTGAAATCCCTGATGTCTTTCTAACATTTGTCAGACAAATTCAGAATGAATTCAACAACACTGTGGTCAAAATCAGAATGAATTCAGTCTGAGTGCATGATAAGGTTCTGTGAAGAGCAAAGGATTCATCAAGAATTTTCCTCTCCTAGAACACCCCAGCAAAATGAAATTGCTGAGAGGAAAAATAGGACCCTCATAGAGGCTGGTAGAACCTTATTAAGTGACTTATCCCTCCCAGAATACTTCTGGGCTGAGGCATTTAGCACTGCATGTTATGTCCTTAATAGGGTTTCTATCACCAAGAGCCACAAGAAGCCTCCCTATGAGATCTTGAAGGGCTGAAAACCAAACCTGAGCTATTTCAGGATCTTTGGTTGCAAGTGTTATGTGCTCAACAATGGAAAAGTCCATTTAACTAAGTTTGATGCCAAGTCCCATGAAGGGATCTTTGATGGGTACAATACTCATAATAAGGCACATAAAATCTACAACTTAACTACCTAAGTTGTAGAAGAGCCAATGCATATTGTTTTTGATGAATCCAACATGGTTAACTATGAGCTGCCAAGCTCCTCCTCTTCTAGTATTACAAGTACAGAGCAGATGATGGATAAGCTGACCATCAAGGAAGCTACCCCCACAGTCCAGGAAAATGATGATGGACTTCCTATTTAAAGAGAAGGGGAAGACATACCTGAAGAAAATGAAGACCAGGTAGCTGAAAACCCTGAAGATCAGCTAGCTAAAAACCCTGAAGATCAACAAGCTGCAGCTAGATTGTCTCCAGCTACCAGGCATCTATGAGACCATCCAGCTCACCAAATCATTAGTGATGCACATCATGGGGTCCAGACCAGAAACAAGAGTATGAAAATAGCTCTCTACTCAAGCTTCTTGTCTCAAGAAGAGCCAAAAAAGTTTGAAGAAGCAATCAAGGACTAGTTCTGGATTGGAGCAATTCAAGAAGAACTGGACCAATTCAAGAGATGTAAGATATGGAAGTTGGTCCCCAGACCTCAAGGACAAAATGTCATAGGGACTAAGTGGATCCACTAGAATAAGTTGGATCAGGATGATAATATTGTCAAGAATAAGGCTAGACTGATGGCTAAAGGCTACAGACAAGAAGATGACATAGACTTTGACCAGACCTTTGCCCTAGTAGCCAGACTGGAAGCCATAAGGATCTTTCTTGCATTTGCTGCCCATCAGGGATTCAGAGTCTACCAGATGGATATCAAATCAGTATTCCAGAATGGGGACCTCAAAGAGAAAGTATATGTGGCTCAGCCACCAGATTTTGTAGATCCTAACTCTCCTAATTTTGCGTTTAAGCTTAGGAAAGCTCTATATGGGCTAAAGTAATCCCCTAGGGCTTGGTATGAAACCTTGTCCAGCTTCCTCATTGAGAATAAATTCTCAAGGGGGAAGATAGACATGACCCTATTTCTAAGGGAATCAAAGGGCAAGCTTATCCTAGTCCAGATATATGTCGATGACATTATATTTGGATCTATTGATGACAACTTTTGCAGGAAGTTTGCTAAACTTATGCAAGGGAAGTTTGAAATGAGCAGCATGGGTGAGCTCAAGTTCTTCTTCGAACTCCAAGTAAGATAGACTGATGATGGCTTGTCCATATCCCAGTCCAAGTTCACCAGGGAGCTAATCAAAAAGTATGGTATGAAGAATGCCTCCACCATGAGAACTCCCATGGGATCAAGTATGCCTATAGGCAAAGATGAGGCAGAGAAACTTGTTGATGAGTCTTTGTATAGAGGGATAATTGGCTCCCTTCTATACCTGACTGCTAGTAGGCCTGACATCATGTATGTCACATGTGTCTGTGCTAGGTATCAGACCTGCCCTAAAGAATCTCATTACTCTGCTGCAAAGAGAATCTTAAGATATCTTAAGGGCATACCAGATCTTGGCCTATGGTACCCTAGAAATAGGGATTTTGATCTAACAGGATTTTCAGATGTAGATTTTGTAGGTTGCAAAGAAGACAGGAAAAACACTACTGGAACTTATCAGTTCTTAGGAAGAAGGCTAGTTTCTTGGAGAAGAAAGAAGTAAACTAGTGTGGCTATATCCATTGCTGAGTCAGAATATATATCAGGAGGAAGCTGCTGTGCTCAGCTGCTATGAATCCAACATCAGCTCCAGGATTATAACCTGCAGGTAAGTAGAACTTCTATTTACTGTGATTCTACAAGTGCTATTTCTATTTCTAAGAATCCTATCTCAAATAGCAGTACTAAGCATATAGAAATAAGATATCATTTTATCAGGGAGCATGTGGAGAAGGAAGACATCGGTCTTGAGTTTGTCCCCACAGACAAGCAAGTGACTGATATCTTCACTAAGCCATTAGATGAAGCAAAGTTCAACACTCTCAAATTTGAGTTGGGTATGTTGAACTTGGCATAACTTCAGGCACTCCATTTTGTATTATTTTTTGTGCAGGTATTGTTCCTCTTGCTGGACATACAGACTCCCCAGTAGTATCAGTTCACTGATGCTTCTATTGAGGAGGAGTAAGCTACTCTGGATAGAAGAAAGAAGGTCAGCCAATGGGAAGGGCAGCCCCCATCTGCCTATTCTGCAGAAGTTAAAAAGGGGGAGAGAAGAGAAGAGAGAAGGTCCTAGCGAGGGGGAGTCATAGCAAGTGGGAGAGATGGAAAATGGAAAGAAAGTAATGTGGCACTCAAGGAAGGACAAACATCTTGCAACAAAATAGGGGGAGTAAGTAAATGAGGTACACTTTCTCATAGCTTATCAAAATTTCCATAATTTTTTTGCTGTATAGGTTGTGTGTGCCACTGACCAAGGACATAAATGAGGTTTCGACTTCTACAAATAGAGGGAGATTGTTGGGTCCATTGTTCCCAATGTCCATGATTTATGAGAAGTCAAACAGGTCAATGTCACACACATCAAATGTATTTGATGTGCATTTGAGTTCTTGAGTGCAGGTTAGTCCATATCATATTGATTGGTCATGTGGACACAAGAAGGGGTTGCTGGACACAACACAAACATCGACCGAGTCCACATGCATTGAGTGGAGCAAGCTCACTCAACGTTAGAGGTATGGATTCAATATAATCTAGTAGAAATTTTCCTAAGTACAAAAGCATTAAGTGTAGTCTACTCACTCAACGTCATATAACATATATCGTTGAGACTATCTTAGCCTAAATGAAAGATAGCCAAAAAAGATGGCTAAGTACAAAAGCATTGAGTGTAGTCTACTCACTCAACGCCATACAACAAAAGGCTGTAAGTCAGGCTGAGTCAGTCTAAGTCTAGAGAAATTGACTGAAAATATGACCAAGTCCACATGCATTGAGTGTGGTCCACTCACTCAATACCATACAACTCAAAGCATTGAGTGTTGTTGTGCCAGTCAACTCCACAGAAATGTTGAGCAAAAATTTGACTAAGTCCACAGGCGTTGAGTGTAGCTTACTCTCTCAACGCCACATAACAAAAATTCTGTTAAGTAGTTTTGCTTTGAGTGGAGCTTACTCTCTCAACGCCAAGGCAGAAGGCATTGAGTGTAGCTTACTCTCTCAACACCAGATGACAGAAATTCTGTTAAGTAGTTTGGCGTTGAGTGGAGCTTACTCTCTCAACACCAAGGCACAAAAATTTTTGCTAAGCTAAAAAGCGTTGAGTGATGCAATCTCTCTCAACGCTCTCGACGGTCTCAATGCCTTGAAACAGAATTTTGGCTAAGTCCAAACGCGTGGTTAGCTTGGCTTTGGTCGAGCTCAGATTCGTCGACCTGAGCTCAATGTTTGTCGAAGTAAGCCTGGTGTTCGAACAAAACATCAAGCTAAGTCTACAGTTCATCGAACTGACTTTATGATTTCGTCGAGCTCAGCTTCGTCGAACTGAACTCAATGTTTATCGAACTGATTTTTTTTGCTCTTGTCGAGATGAGCTTGTCGTTCGTCGAACAGAGCTCAGAGTTCGTCGAGCTCAATACCTAGACAGACAGAATTTTGTCTAAGTGTTGTAGAGTTGTGTGATTCCTACTCACTCAACGCCTTTAGTACTAATGATTGAATTTTGGCTAATTCCACAGATGCTGAGTCAAGCTGACGGCAGCAAAGTCAAAAGTCAACCAAAATTCAAATGTTGCAGAAATGCTGCCAGAGACGTTGGCGGGCCAGTTGTTGTTATCTTCTGCAATTACCAAGGATTATTTCATCATTAAGTGTTGGGGCCCACTTACAACAAAGAGTTGTTGAATCGGGAATGACTGGAAAGCATGGGCTGATTAGCTAAATCTCGACCATCAATCTTGGTGGTTGGACCCACTGCTCAATCGGCCAAAGATATAAAGAATAAGATCATCGAATTAAGAAAGAGAATTCCTTGTCTAGGTTTTCTGAAAACGAAAGTGCGGCTGAACGTCATCTTCTTCCTTGCTATTTTTGTCGAGCCTGAAGAAGTTATTATGCACAGAGAACCTTACTGGGAAAGAGATAGCTGAAGCAATCCCTATCTGCATCAGCAGGATCAGAAGTTGTTCTGAAGCTAGCAGATCTACAAGTTCTGCAGGGAAAAAGGAAGCTGTTTGAAGAAAGATTCTACTGTCTACATATTATCTTCAACAATAATATCTTGGAGTTGATATCTGCTCAGTCCAAGAAGAAGGGGACACAAAGCTTGCTCTGGTGTTTAAACATCACATTCTTTATTTCTGTTTTCGGTAAAGATTCTTTGTGAATCTGGGGTTTGTAAGCATGTACTATAAAGGCTGGGTCTTAGTGACATGTGTTTGGCTTTGTGCCTGATGATAGGTATTTGCGACCTGGGTTGGCTTAGTGCCTAAGTTGTTAGTCTGTGTGACCTGTGTGTGGTCATGCAGGATCAGTGCTGTAAGCTGTTAAGAAGCTGAGTTCTATAGGGAGAGCTGAATCTAGCACATTGTTAAATAGGCGCAGAGGGACATTGGATGTACCCAAGATTGGGGAACCACTATAAATTTGTTGTGTCATCTGTGAATATTCTTGAAAGTTGATCTAATCTAATCAACAGACATAGTAATCTAATAAATAGATTAAAAAATTTAAACAGAGACAAAAACCTATTCACCCCCCCCATATAGGTGTAAAGCTAGCCTTGAAAACAAGACTCTCACTCTTTAAATTCGGTAATATTTAACAATGGATTCGCTCGAGCACTCGCGATTAGGACCTTATGACCCTCGCTCGATATGAGTTTTATTCTATTCGCATTGTACGTCGCTCCACTTCTCGTGCTTTCACTCTCGCGCTTTTATTTTAGAATCGCCACGAGAGCTAAACCTTGAGATGAGGGTGAGTGGATGAGGAAGAGAGGCCAGCTCGGGAATCAAGGCGTAAAATGATATTTTGTTATTCACACACCTCCCGCCTTGATTTCTTCCTGCCCATCTGTTTCATATAAATAGACCCCCTCCCTTTCCCCTTTGCCTACCACATTTAATATCACATACCTCCTCGCCATCTTCATACCCGAGTGCTCGCCTTCAGACATTCTCATAAGCACTCGCCTTCTGGCTCTCATGCCAATACTTGCAAGATTTGTGGAGATGGTGGCAAGGATGAGGGAAGATCCAAGAGCATGTGGGCCTTCTCGGACTACATGTTCCTCCACTACAATCTTACCGAAAGCAAGTACCTCTCGGTCATTGTCCACTACATCTCACCCGGGTTTGTCGTTCGACTCCCGGGGGAGTTTGAGTCAATCAACGACCTCCACCCCGACTAACTCACGATCCCCATCGCTCACTTAGAAATGGGGTTACGATTGCCGCTTTGGCCGGAGGTATGACAAGTGCTTAAGTATCTTGGCATAGTATTGGGTCAATTGACCCCTAACTCGGTCGCAATGTTGATCGTATTCACATGTTTCTTGCTGGAGAAACAGATTGAGTTCAGCCTCGCTGTCTTCAGCAAGCTCTTCTCCTTTTGGGCCAAGAAGGACGAGACTGCCTTCTTCTCTAGCCAGCATGCCAAGGTCCGTGAGACGATTAACAAGAGCCACCATTGGCTTCAGAAGTTTATGTTTGTCAAGGGAGGCTTCAGCATCATCCCCTACTTGCCCATCCAACAGGACGAGGCGACCTATCGCCCTCTCATTTTTGGAGGTCACAAGGACTACATCTTCAAGTTTTTCACTAGGAAGAACTTTGAGGCTGTCATTGGGTTCATTGCCCACAATGTTCTAGATTTGAAGAAGTCAATCATATCAATGACATACAAAAAATTATATTTGATGTATGATTAAGTTCATGCATGCATGTTAGTCCTTATAACATTGATAGTACATGTATTCCAAGTGATTAGACAGGTGGATACAAAGATAGATACTGGACATGCAGCAATTTACCTAAGTCCACAAGCGTTGAGTGAAGCTTACTCACTCAATGCCAGGTGCAGGAATTCGATGAAGTCTACAGGTGTTGAGTGAAGCCAGTTCACTCAACGCTAGATGCAAAGGAAGATGTTGGATATGCTAGAAATTGCCTAAGTCCACAGACATTGAGTGAAGTCTATTCACTAAATGCCAGGTAAGTAAAAGCGTTGAGTATAGCTTGGTTAGTATATGCCTAACTATTGGCTAGACAGAAAAGTGGCTAAGTTCACATGTATTGAGTGTAGTCTACTCACTCAATGCCATACAACAAAAAGCTTTGAGACAAGATGAGGCAGTCAAAGCCTAAGGTAAACTGGTTAAGATGTGGCTAAGTCCACAAGCGTTGAGTGAATTTTACTCACTCAGCACCATACAATATAAATCGTTGAGTATAGCTCAGATAGTCAACACCACAAAAAATCTGTGTAAATATTTGACTAAGTCCACATGCATTGAGTGAAGCTTACTCACTCAACGACATGTGATAAAAAACGTTGACTGAACCCTTGTCAGTCAGAGACTGTGATTTCAAAAAAAATTGGCTAAGTCCAAATGCGTTGAGTAAAGACTGCTTACTCAACGCCAGATAACAAAAGAATATTTGTTAAGTACTTTGGCATTGAGTGAAGCTTACTCACTCAACGCCAAGTGAGAAAATTATTTCTAAGTATTATGACATTGTGTGATGAAGGCTCACTCAATTCCTAGTAACAAAAAGTTTGGCTAAGGTAAAAAGTGTTGAGTGATGAAGACACACTCAACGCTCTTAACGCCTAGTAACAAAAAGTTTGGCTAAGGCAAAAAGCGTTGAGTGGACTCAACGCTCTCAATGCCAGAGAAGCAGGAATATTTCCTAAGGCAAAAAGCGTTGAGTAGACTCAACGCTCTCAACGCCTAATGACAGAGAAATTTTTCTAAGTGTTTTGGCATTGAGTGAAGGTTGCACACTCAACGCCTAATGACAGAAAAACTTTCAAAGTGTTTTGGCATTGAGTGAAGGTTGCTCACTCAATGCCTAATGACAGAATGATTGGCTAAAGCCAAAAGCGTTGAGTGAAGCTTGTTCACTCAACGCCTGAGATAAACAGAAATCTGTCTAAGTGTTTTGGCTTTGAGTGATGCTTACTCACTCAACGTTTATACTACTTATTGGGTACATTGGTCACAATGTACTTGATTTGAAGAAGCCCTTTCAACTCAATGATATGTACAAATATGTATTTGATATATGTTTCAATTCATGTATGCAGGTTGCCTATTTCATAATGATTGGACAGGTGGTTCAAGTCATATTAATAGGTGGACTTAAAGAAGCTGACTAGAAAGCGAAGAAAATTGTCGAAGTACAAAAACGTCGAGTGAAGTCAGCAAAGTGCTGAGTGAAGTCAGCACAGTCTACATCTAGCAACTTGCAGTACAAAAAATGGCTAAGTACAAATGTGTTGACACACTTCAACTGTGTCGACATCTTTGCAAGAGAAGTATCGAGACAAGTCTGTTAACTCAACACTTTGAAGACTAAGTCAGCAGTGTCGAGATAAGTCAGCAATGTCGAGACAAGTCAGCTAACTCGACAGTAATGTCGAGACAATACAAATTTCTCGACACAATGAAGACTGAAGTGTAGACTTATACAAGTGTTGACACCATGATACTGAAAATTATACTAAGTAAAATAATGTCGAGATAAATCAATTGTTTCGACATAATGAAGGATTAAAGCTAGCATAAAAGTGTCGACACCAGCAGGCTGGAGTGTCGAGACAATTCAACTGTCTCGACACAGTGAAGAAATAAAGCAAGCATAAAAGTGTTGACATCGGCAGACTGGAATGTCGAGACAATTCAACTGTCTCGACACAGTGAAGAAATAAATCAAGCAAAGAAGTGTCGACACCCATCAGATAGTAGTGTCGAGAAAATTCAACTGTCTCGACACAGTGCAAATTCAAAGAAGTCGACATAGATGACAGTTGTGTCGAGACAAGTCAATTGTCTCGACACTTTCAAGTTAAGATGAAAATTCTTCTAAGTAAAATTGTGTCGAGACTGCGAAGATGTAACACCCCCTATCCGTCACATAGCATAAAGCAGTAGGTCCGGCCGGGGCCCGACGCCGTATGCCACAGACAGACCGGGTGGTTACTTATGGAAACCATCCAACCAATCTCAACGTCCTACTCAGAGCATTCTAGCGGAAGCATTTTATACAAGTTGCAATAAAGAACCCAGCATTAGAGCATGAATGTCCACTAATACAAAATAGGAATGTTATACAAAATACCCAAAGTAAGCCTTAAGGCCTTACAAAATATTTCACTTCAAATTACATGTTTTACAAACCACGACACGCAGACCGGTCATACATGAATAAAGCAGTAAACACTTCCAAATAGGCCTTCAAGGGCTGGCTTCGCATTCGGGCTTTGGCCCGCTATTGACCGCTTGGTCCAGCTGCACCTGCAAGCAACAAACCACCACACGGTGGCAAAACAACGCAACGGTCAGCAATGCTGACCAAATTATAACGATCCCGCCCCCAACTCGGGGCGGCGATGCTCCTTCCCTGCATTTCATTAGCATAAGCGAGCAATAAACACATATAGCAATTTCATCACAGACGTTGGCTCGCACGGCCACACGCCCCGTGCACTCAGGGCACATTCTCGGTGAACCGGTCGATGTCACGTCAATTAAAGCCATAGACATTTCGGACTCACCACCGCCACTTGGACGGCCAAACCTATGAGCAATTTGTCTTCCTGGCCTGGGTCACGTCAATTTAAGCCATTGACCGTCGAAGACTCTCATCTATGCCAACGGCAAGTGCCACGTAACCTTAGGTCTCTTTAACCCTAACGACATAGATATGGGTACGGTTCCATCTAACCCGTACTCACGTCGCAACGACAATTTAAGCCATTTGCGCGGGTCAAACTTCCGCCGAGTCTCATTACCATCACAAGTCACATAACCCGGTTATGTTCAAGTTGGCTCTCAGGCCACCAAGTTGGGAAGATCTCGTATCCGCCCAGTTTTCCGGGTGCACCTTTGGGTTAGTCCCCAAGGCCCCCTGCTGCAATCTACCGTGTAGAAAACCCGAAAAACAACCAATAGCACGGAGTCTTCTCCGGCATTATGCAATGCAACATCACCGATCCAGACCAACATGTCCGGGTAGGCTTCACACATCATGCCTATGTCCGTTCTCGCATACGGACTCTAAACAACGGGGACTTCACATATCTACCCGAAGGAACGCCTCCAACTCTCCGCAAACTCGCGAGAGCGGGCTTCCTATGCAAAGAAAGAGAGCTACTCATGCTCAAGATGAGGATCGTTACCCTTGCGTTCCTCTTTGGCGCCATGGAAAAGTAATCGGATGAAAACCACCGCACTAGCGTTGCCTCCGTGGATCCGGAGTCGGCTTGCGATTCGGAGCTCCGAAGCTCCTCCAATGGCGGGATCTAGCTCCTTCCTCCCTTGGCTCTCCTCTCTCTCTAAGGTTTTAGAAAGATGAGAAGTTAAGAAATGTAAGGGTTTTCCAAGTCCATTCACGGGTATATCCCTTCAGGAACAACCCCCAGCCGTTGGATCTTCAGTTAAAGAAATGAACGGCTTCGATTCGGGGCTGAAATGCCCAATCTGGACCGAACACGGCCTGGCACACGCCCGTGTCCAGGGCCGTGTGCCTCATTCGCTGTCAAAATTGAATCACCAGGAACCTCATACGGGTATCGAACATGCCCGTGTTCGAGCTGACACGCCCGTGTTCCACCTGACACGGCCGTGTGGCCGGCCGTGTACCCCATAATTTTTCCCCAAAATCAACCCGAGCACTGCACGGGTTCTAGGACACGCCCGTGTCCCTACCCATGTCACCTCAACACGCCTGGACCCCAAGCCGTATACACGGTCTCGACACTCGACACTTCGTCGAGTGAAGATCGTCGACCTGATGACACGGCCTTGGACACGCCCGTGTCCTAGACCGTGTGCCTTGTCTCGACGCATCGTCGAGCAAATCTCGTCGACTCCCCGGGACGATCGTCGAGACAGGTCGACACGACCTGCGACACGCCCGTGTCGCAGGCCGTGTGCCTTGTCTCGACGCATCGTCGAGCGAATCTCGTCGACTTCGCGGCTAAGTGTCAACACGGGTCGACACGCCCTGCGACACGCCCGTGTCGCAGGCCGTGTGCCCAGTCTCGACACAATGTCGAGACCAAAGTGTCGACTTCCCGGCTCAGTGTCGACACAGGCTTGACACGCCCTGGGACACGCCCGTATCCCAGGCCGTGTGCCTGCAGCCAGAACCCAAACTGGCCCAAAACATCCCCCCTTCGCTCCTTTGAGTTTCAGGGCGTTACAACTCTCCCCCTCTTAAAAGAATTTCGCCCACGAAATTACATAAAGGAAAGACATGTACAAAACCAAAATTTGTACCTGAGCGGAACAACTCCGGATACTCGTCAAGCATAGTCTGCTCTCGCTCCCAAGAGAGCTCCTCACGACCGCAATTATCCCATCGGACCTTGACCATCCTGATCTCTTTATTGCGTAGCCGCTTGACCTCCGAGTCCTCGATCCGCACGGGCTTGACCTTTGTCGTTAGCCCACTATCCACCGACACTTGATAAACCGCGATGACTTGCGTAGGCTCTTGCACCGCCTTCCGAAGCACCGAAATATGGAATACATCATGTAAACCACTAAGCTCCACTGAAAGCTTCAACTGATAGGCCGCTTCACCAACTCGCTCCAGAACCTCAAACGGTCCAAGGTACCTCGGGCTTAGCTTTTTCAATCGCCGCACCCGCGAGACACCCTTGAACGGCTTGATCTTTAAGTATACATAATCGCCCACAGCGAACTCCACATTCCTGTGCTTGGCATTATAGTACTTTGCTTGCCGGTCCTGAGCGATAAGCAACCTCTACCGAATGGTTCTCACCAAAGAAGTAGCATCCTCCACTTCCGATCGCTTATACAACTTTGACTCACCCGTTTCTAACCAAGACAACGGCGTGCGACATTTCCTACCATATAGGGCCTCGAAAGGCGCCATCTGAATACTCGCTTGGTAGCTGTTGTTGTATGCGAACTCCACCAAATAAAGGTGGTCTTCCCATTGCTTTCCAAAATCCAAGACATACATGCGAAGCATGTCTTCCATGGTTCTATTCACCCTCTCGGTCTGCCCATCCGTTTGTGGATGGAAGGCTGTGCTGAATTTCAGCTTTGTTCCCAACATTTGCTGCACCAGCCTCCAATCATTGGACGTGAACCGCCCATCTCGGTCACTCATGATGCTGCGGGGCACACCATGAAGTCGTACTATGTTATCCACATAAAGCTTTGCCAACTTCTCCACCGGATCATCCTTCCTATGCGGAATAAAATGCGACACCTTCGTTAATCGATCAACAACCACCCAAATGGCGTCGTTCCCCTTTTGCGACCTTGGCAAACCGTTCACAAAGTCCATAGAGATGTCGTCAAATTTCCACTCCGGAATAGGCAAGGACTTAAGAAATCCTCCCGGCTTTTGGCACTCCGCCTTTACCAAGGCGCAAGTTTGGCACTTCACTACGTATAGCGCCACATCCTTCTTTAAACCCGGCCACCAAAACAGTTTCTTCACATCACGGTACATCTTCGTGCTCCCCGGGTGAATCGAGTACTTGGTATGGTGCGCCTCGTACAACAACTCCACCCGTAAATTGCCCACACTTGGGACGCACAAACGACCGTCTCTACAAAGCAACCCGTCCTCCACGACGAATTGGGAATTTGACCCATCCAGAGCCTCTACCACGAACTGCTTCATATGAGCATCCATATCCAAAGCCTGCCGAATACGATCAGCCAGGTCATATTGGACTTCAGTCCAATTCAGAACTGCTTCAGCACCTGATTGTCTGTCCACACAGACAATATCCAACGCCTCCAACTCTCGCACCAACCGCTCATCATGCACCGATAGCCAATTGGCTTGAGCTGGGGCTCGGCGACTCAGCGCATCCGCAACCGCATTCCCTTTGTCAGGCACGTAGTGGATCTTGAATGTATAGTCCCCCAGGAACTCCATCCATCTACGCTGCCGCATATTCAGATCCTTCTGATCAATAAGATACTTTAGGCTCTTGTGATCGGTGTAGATATCAATCTTCACACCGTACAAATAGTGTCTCCACAGCTTCATGGCAAAAATCACGGCCGCTAACTCCAAGTCATGGACCGGATAATTCCTCTCGTGCACTTTTAGCTGTCTCGAGCCATAAGCTATCACGCTTCCGTGCTGCAGTAGCACGCAACCCAAACCGCTGCCCGAAGCATCGCTATATATCTCATAGCCTTCGGTTCCACATGGCGAACTCAGCACAGGCGCCGTGGTCAACCGACACTTCAATTCCTCAAAAGCTCGCGCGCACTCCGGCGTCCAAACGAACTTATGCTCCTTCCTCGTCAAAGTAGTGAGAGGTAACGCTAACCGCGAGAAGTTCTCTACGAAGCGCCTATAATAGCCGGCAAGCCCCCAAAAGATCCGGACTTCTGCTACCGTAGCAAGCTCAGGCCACTCCCGTATCGCAACAATCTTCGCCGGATCCACAGCAATACCCTCTCCACTCACTATATGCCCGAGGAACGCCACTGAGGATAGCCAAAACTCGCACTTCGAGAACTTGGCATACAACTGATTTCTCCTTAGCGTCTCCAACACCAAATGAAGATGCTTGAAGCGATCTTCCTCACTTTGCGAGTACACCAAAATATCGTCGATGAAGACGATCACGAAATGGTCCAAGTACTCCCTGAACGTCCTGTTCATCAAATCCATGAACACTGACGGCGCATTAGTCAGCCCAAACGACATGACCGTAAACTCATAATGCCTGTATCTCATACTAAACGCTGTCTTCGGGATATCACTCTCCCTTATTCGCAGCTGATAGTACCCAGCCTTGAGATCCAACTTCGAGTACACCGTCGACCCGACTAACTGATCAAAGAGATCATCAATCCGGGGGATCGGGTACTTGTTCTTCTCCGTCAGCTTGTTTAGCTCCCGATAATCAATACATAGCCTCAAGCTTCCGTCCTTCTTCTTAACAAAGAGGACCGGTGCGCTCCAAGGCGAAGAACTCGGGCGCACATACCCTTGTTCCAACAACTCTTGCAGTTGAACTTTCAGCTCCGCCATTTCCTTAGGTGCTAGCCGATACGGAGATCGTGACACAGGCTTTGCACCTGGCACTAGCTCGATCGTAAAATCTATCTCCCGCTGAGGCGGGGCTCCAGGAAGATCCGCGGGGAACACATCAGGGTATTTCGATACCACTGAAATACAATCCAACGCGGGTTTCGGCTTTGCAACCTCCACTAGTGTAAAGAACAGTTCTGCACCAGCACGAACCGCCTTCACCACCTGAAGAGCAGACATCAATGTCTTGCTCGACCCCTTTAAGCCCATAAAAGTCGTTTCACGACTTGCTCCCATCTTGACTTCCTTGCTACCGCAATCTATATGGGCCTGCTGCTCCGAGAGCCAATCCATGCCAAATATGACGTCGAACTCCACTAACGGAAGTAAAGACGCCCGCAGGTCGAACTCCTGCTCCCCAATACGAATCTTAACATCGCAGATCCTATCCGCTCGCATCGAACACCCATTGGGCAACAACACATCCAACTTATCCTTCGCCATCGAAGAAGGGACTCCGATGCGTGATATAAATCCTTCAGACAAGAAGGAGTGTGAAGCTCCCGTATCGAAGAGTGCTCGTGCCGGATTTTCACAAATCAATACAAATCCTAAACAAGTAATGGTAAGGTAACATGTGCATAACAAGTATTTAAAGAAATTGACTTGCTATAAATTAAACCGTACCTGTCACCACATCAGCTTGTTTAATGGCCTCCTGTTGGCCAAGATTGTAGACCCTTGGTTGGGCCGGAGCATAATGGGATGCGGTCGACTCCACCGCCTTTCCCTTCTCTTCATAGGTAGCTCCCGGCTTCCTCTCGGACTTAGGACGTCCGCTCCAACAGTCACGGGCAAAGTGCCCCGTCTTTCCACATGTAAAACACGCGCCCGGGGTCCGACTCGTAGTCGCCCCAGAAGCACCAGAAGGAGCTGGACCCGAAGTCCTATGCTTCTTGAAAGACCTCCGATAGCCGGAATTTGAAGTAGTCGGCACTTTGAATTCAGATTTCTTCTCACCCAAGCTTTTCTTTGCTTGTACATTTTTCATGTCCTTCTCCAAGGACCGGGCAGTATTGACCAAGGTTAAGAAACCCTGCATCATTGGCCCCGAAAGTAGTAACCTCAACTCATCTCTCAAGCCTTCGTAGAAGCGATTAGTCTTGCGCTCCTCATCTATGATGGTGGAGCTAGCATAACGACTTAAACGAGTGAACTCATGGAGATATTCATCCACGCTCCTCTCACTCTGTACCAACTTCAGAAATTCGTTCTCCAACGCTATCTTCTGCGTCGAAGGAAGGTATCTTGCTAAGAACAATCCCGAGAACTCTTCCATCGGAACGTCTATCAGTTGTTTACCTCTCAAATGATGCAGCTCCAATCCTTCCCACCACATTCTCGCTTCACCGTCCAACAGGAACGTAGCGATGGTGGTCATTTGCCACTCCTCCGTCTCCGTCGCTGTCATGACTCTCTTCACCCTGGAGAGCCAGTCTTCAGCCTGAGATGGGGTTCCCAACTCCGAGAATAACAGAGGATTAAAGCTCATTACATGCTTTAGCTGCCTCTCAGTTGCCCTCCTTGGCACCACCGGTTCTACAACCACTTGCTCCACTCTCCTCGGCTCAGCCTCTTGAAGAGGTTCTTGCTCCATCACAGGAGCGGGCTGCTGCGTTTGCCTTGCAGGCTGCGCATTTATCACGGCCAACACCGCTTCAGCCACCAATCGTATATTTTCAGCCGACAGAGGTATTGCAGGAGCAACATCCGGTGCACTACTAGCCTCAGAAACTCGGCGTTCTGATAGCCCAACACCACTTCGGGTCACCTATAGTGGTACAAAACACCGTTAAGCGACCAAATAAATTGCAAACAACAATTATAGGAACACACAGGTTCCTCAAACACGAGTATTTTCATTCCTAAGTGGACATTCATGGGTTCTTTTACTGTTATAACGATGACGCACACAAGGTGCTCACCACCCCTTAAAAGAATTCACCCACGAATTCACTTTAAGCGCGACCAAAACCAGTAGTCTGATACCAAATTGTAACACCACCTATCCGTCACATAGCATAAAGCAGTAGGTCCGGCCGGGGCCCGACGCCGTATGCCACAGACAAACCGGGTGGTTACTTATGGAAACCATCCAACCAATCTCAACGTCCTACTCAGAGCATTCTAGCGGAAGCAGTTTATACAAGTTGCAATAAAGAACCCAGCATTAGAGCATGAATGTCCACTAATACAAAATAGGAATGTTATACAAAATACCCAAAGTAAGCCTTAAGGCCTTACAAAATGTTTCACTTCAAATTACATGTTTTACAAACCACAGCACGTAGGCCGGTCACACATGAATAAAGCAGTAAACACTTCCAAATAGGCCTTCAAGGGCCGGCTTCGCATTCGGGCTTTAGCCCGCTATTGACCGCTTGGTCCAGCTGCACCTGCAAGCAACAAATCACCGCACGGTGGCAAAACAAGGCAACGGTCAGCAATGCTGACCAAATTATAACGATCCCGCCCCCAACTCGGGGCGGCGATGCTCATTCCCTGCATTTCATTAGCATAAGCGAGCAATAAGCACATATAGCCATTTCATCACAGACGTTGGCTCGCACGGCCACACGCCCCGTGCACTCAGGGCACATTCTCGGTGAACCGGTCGATGTCACGTCAATTAAAGCCATAGACATTCCGGACTCACCACCTCCACTTGGACGGCCAAACCTATGAGCAATTTGTCTTCCTGTCCTGGGTCACGTCAATTTAAGCCATTGACCGCCGAAGACTCTCATCTATGCCAACGGCAAGTGCCACGTAACCTTAGGTCTCTTTAACTCGAACGACATAGATATGGGTACGGTTCCATCTAACCCGTGCTCACATCGCAACGACAATTTAAGCCATTTGCGCGGGTCAAACTTCCGCCGAGTCCCATTACCATCACAAGTCACATAACCCGGTTATGTTCAAGTTGGATCTCAGGCCACAAAGTTGGCAAGATCTCGTATCCGCCAAGTTTTCCGGGTGCACCTTTGGGTTAGTCCCCAAGGCTCCCTGCTGCAATCTACCGCGTAGAAAACCCGAAAAATAACCAGTAGCACGGAGTCTTCTCCGGCATTATGCAATGCAACATCACCGATCCAGACCAACATGTCCGGGTAGGCTTCACACATCATGCCTATGTCCGTTCTCGCATACGGCTCTAAACAACGGGGACTTCACATATCTACCCGAAGGAACGCCTCCAACTCTCTGCAAACTCGCGAGAGCGGGCTTCCTATGCAAAGAAAGAGAGCTACTCATGCTCAAGATGAGGATCGTTACCCTTGCGTTCCTCTTTGGCTCCATGGAAAAGTAATCGGATGAAAACCACCGCACTAGCGTTGCCTCTGTGGATCCGGAGTCGGCTCGCGATTCGGAGTTCTGAAGCTCCTCCAATGGCGGGATCTAGCTCCTTCTTCCTCCCTTGGCTCTCATCTCTCTCTAAGGTTTTAGAAAGATGAGAAGTTAAGAAAAGTAAGGGTTTTCCAAGTCCATTCACGGGTATATCCCTTCAGGAATAACCCCCAGCCGTTGGATCTTTAGTTAAAGAAATGAACGGCTTCGATTGGGAGCTGAAATGCCCAATCTGGACCGAACACGACCTGGCACACGCCCGTGTCCAGGGCCGTGTGCCTCATTCGCCGTCAAAATCGAATCACCTGGAACCTCACACGGGTATCGAACACGCCCGTGTTCGAGCTGACATGCCCGTGTTCCACCTGACACGGCCGTGTGGCCGGCCGTGTACCCCATCATTTTTCCCCAAAATCAACCCGAGCACTGCACGGGTTCTAGGACATGCCCGTGTCCCTACCCGTGTCACCTCAACACGCCTGGACCCCAAGCCGTGTACACGGTCTCGACACTCGACACTTCGTCGAGTGAAGATCGTCGACCTGATGACACGGCCTTGGACACGCTCGTGTCCTAGGCCGTGTGCCTTGTCTCGACGCATCGTCGAGCAAATCTCGTCGACTCCCCGGGACGATCGTCGAGACAGGTCGACACGCCCTGCGACACGCCCGTGTCGCAGGCCGTGTGCCTTGTCTCGACGCATCGTCGAGCGAATCTCGTCGACTTCGCGGCTAAGTGTCGACACGGGTCGACACGCCCTGCGACACGCCCGTATCGCAGGCCGTGTGCCCAGTCTCGACACAATGTCGAGACCAAAGTGTCGACTTCCCGGCTCAGTGTTGACACAGGCTTGACACGCCCTGGGACACGCCCGTGTCCCAGGCCGTGTGCCTGCAGCCAGAACCCAAACTTGCCCAAAACGTCCCCCCTTCGCTCCTTTGAGTTTCGGGGCGTTACAGAATATGCCTCACCACCTTCTAAGAACAAGTGTCGAGACACTTTGGACATCTCGACACCTATGTTTCTGAAGATGTGCAGAGTCAACACAAAAGTGTCAAGACAAGTCAGAACTGTCACATCTGTTACAGTAATGTGATATCTCAACAAAAATATTTTAAGGGAGAATTTGAAGTATTATGTCACATGCTGATGTCATCAATCAGAATCCAACAATCCATGAAGGTTATAAATAGAGGGGTTGTCTATAGAGAAAATCGATCAATCAGACAAATCATTCTATTCTCTCATTCTGATTTTTCTAAGTCAGAGGAGGGCTTCAATCCCGAGAAGAAGGAAGAAGACGAAGGTCTTCAAGAAAGTCTCCAGATCCTTTCCTCAAGTTGATCTGAAGATTAAGGTGAATCAGATCTACAATTTCTTCAAGGAAATCAAGCCGATCATCAAGAAGATTGCATATCCAGAGAACAATCTCTTTAGCCAGATTATTCATCAAGATTTAATCAAGTACATTTGAATTGAAGAATCTGAATTTATTCAGATAAGTCAGATTACAGATTTGTTTTCTAATAATATTTACCTCTTCATTTTTGTAAGATCTCTGTGAGATCTGAGTGAGTAAGAGAGTTTATCCCTAAGTTGTAAGCCTAATTTATAAAGACTGAGGTAGGGTTCTTAAGGGACATGGGGTAAGTGAATTAAGTGGGATCACTGAGGTGAAAGCCTGTGTTATAAAAGCTGAGGTATGGTTTTTGGGGGACCTGAGGCAGGAGATTGGGTGAATCTCTAAGGTAGGACCTGTTGGTATAAGTGTAGGTTTCTTAACAGAAACTGAGCCTATAAGGTCTTTGGATCTGAGTTGAAGAGAAGGAGCTATAACCTTTTCTAGCAGATTGCTAGTGAGGAAGAAGGGGGAAAGTGGATGTACCCTACATAGGGGAACCATTATAAATTCTCTGTGTGTTGTGATTTGTTTGTGCTTGTGCTGTGTTCTAAGATTTGCATGTGCTGTGTTCCGTGGTTAAATTTTGATGAGTTGTTGTGAAGCTATTTACTCAAGCATATCATCTGCTGAACATAATATCTACAAAACAGTTAAGTAACAAAGAATTGACAAAGTATTTTAAAAGACACCTATTTATCCCCCCTCTAGGTGATTATCTGCCCATAGGATTATCTTTCAACTGCTATCAGAGGGGGGTTATTCAAGAAAGACCTAACAGTCTGAAAAAGATCCAAAGGATAGTTGAAAAATATCAGATCTAATGGCTTCTAAATCTCACAAAGAACTTAGTTATATGAAACTACCTATATGTACTAAAGATAACTTTGCTATATAGAAGCTGAGAGTGAGATTGCTTATGGAGGCTTCAGATCCAAGAATCTTTGTCACTGTACAAGAAGGACCATATGTTCCAATGAATATATCAGTCATAGATGCAAATGTTCAAACTCCTAAGAAACTGTCTGAGATGACAAAGGATGATGTGGTTCTTGCTACCATGGATAAAAGAGCTAAAAACATAATTGTCAGTGCAATAAATAATTCCACTTTTCAGAATCTTGTGCACTGTAAAAAATCCAAGGAGATGTGAGACACTCTAATAGTCTACATGGAAGGTACAGAAGAAGTAAGAGATGACAGAAAGTCTCTACTAAATCAGCAGTATGAGGCATTCAGACAAGGAAAGACTGATTCTATAGAACTATATTTTGAAAAGTTCTTTAGAATAGTAAATGACTTGAAGTATTATGACAGGGAATTCTCTAATTGTGAGCTTAATGAAAAATTTCTGATATCCCTAAATAAAGAATGTGACATTAAGATTTGTGTTATAATAGAAATGAGGAATCTGAGAAACATGTTACCCCAAGATTTGTATGGGAAGCTATTGTCAAATGAGCTTCAGCTAAATTCTAGAAAAGCTGAAACTAAATCTGCTAGAAGTTCAACTCAAACTAAATCTGTGGCCTTCAAAGTAGATGCATCAAAGAAGTTTAGAATAGAAATCTCATCATCACTAAGAAGGGATGAATATACATATAGCACTAGAACCTATTCTTCATCAAAAGAATTATCAGATGATGAATTGGCACTGTTTACCAGACAATTCAAGAAAATGATGAGAAGAAGAAAGCAGTGGAATAAGAAAAAAATCAACTGGACCAAGTTCCAGCAAAAGCAAAGACAAACACATAGACAAATTTGTGGTCATGTATGATTCTCATCAGAATAAATAATTTAAGACTGACATTATCTGCTATTGCTGTAACAGGCCTTGGCATGTCATTGCTGACTGTCCAGTAAAAATAAAGGAGAACAAAAAGTCAAAAGAAAAGAAGTTCTATAAAGACAAGAAATCAAAAAATGGTCTGATGGCAAAGAAACCAAATACCTTATCTGATAGTGATACTGATTCAACTGAATCAGAAGAAGAACATGCTGGACTGTTCTCCTATGAAGAAGAATTAATCAGAGAAGCCATATACAAGGGCAAAAACTCCACAACTTCATCACACTATGGTGATTCTGAAGAAGATATGGATGTTAATTTGATGGCACTGTCTGAAAATCCAGATACAGAAATTGCTTAATGTCAGGATACTAAGGTAATTTTTGACAATTCCCGTTGTTTTACAAATTCTGTTGATGAGACTGTGGATGAGCTAGACTCATGTGACTTAAAGGTTGATTCACATAAGTCTAACCCTGAGACTGAACTGCAGCAGCTCACAGGAAAATTTGGAAAACTATTGGAAGCACTTGTAAAGAGCAAGAAGCTTGTCAAAGAACAACCTATAAAAATTGCATCACTAAAAGGACTTGAGTATCATCATAATATGGATACTCAGAAGATTGGTCTTCAAAGTTCTAAGTTGGCAAAGCTGACTAAGGTCATTGATGAACAAATCATATTGTTAAAACAAAATGATGCAACTATTCAGGAGTTAGAACTAAAACTCCTGAATGAGAAAAAACTAGTATAGCAGTTTTCTAAACCCAAAATTGTGCTGCCTATTATAGATACCTTCTCAGGAACACCCAAAAGTCATCTTGGGTGTGTTAGACCCAAGCGAAAAAGAGGCAAAAAGCTGAGAATATAAAAGGGTTCAGTCAAAATACAACTGGACCAGTTGGATCAAGTTCATATGTGAATAGGAAAGCTATTCCTAATGTACTTGCTCCAAGCAGAACTGTTGTAACTGAGATACAAAATAACCTTTTTTCTCCCAGTCAAAATACAAATGTCAAGTTTGCTAATTCCTATTCTAAGGAATGTCAGCACAAAGTTCCTTTTGTTCCTCCAAAGAGGAGGTACAACAGATACGAATGCTGGTGTTGTGGTAAAAATGGACACTTTAGGACTGTTGGTTAAATTACACTATGTCTCATGCTAAAAAAATGTACCCAATTAAGAAGTTTACATGTGGTCTCAATGGAGCCACAACTAACAAGAACCTAGGACCCAAGATAATTTGAGTTCCTAAGGAAAAATAAATTCTTATTTTGCAAGAATGTCCAAGCATCATAGATAAACCAATCTGGTACTTAGATAGTTGATGTTCCAGACACATGACTGGAACAAGGAGCAATTTGAGAGAGTATATTCCTGAAAAGAATGGACCAAAGGTGATCTTTGGTGGAACTGATAAAGGAATAATTAGAGATTATGGTAACATCTCAAATGGCTTAGTCACTTTCACCAAAGTAGCTTATGTGCAAGGGTTACAACACAACCTTATAAGCATAAACCAACTTTGTGATCTTGGCTATGACATTTCATTTCATAAGGATGAGTTCCTAATAAAGAAGTCAAGTGACCAAGAGGTCATCTTGACATGCACTAGGTATGGGAATATATACTACTTGAATTTTCTTTGTTTAAAGTCAGACTCACCCTTATGCCTAGTTGCAAATGAGAAAGCTTCATATTGTGTCAAATGACACAAGAGGCTAGCTCATTTGAACTATAAGACAATAGGAAAGCTTTTCAGCAAAGAGCTTGTTAGGAATGGTCCTAACATTAAATGTTCTAAGGAGAGCATTTGCCCCGCATGCCAAAAAGGCAAGCAGACCAAAGTTTCATTCAAAAGTAAAGAATCCAAAGACTCTATGAGGTGTTTATACCTCTTGCATATGGACTTGTTTGGTCCTATGCCAGTTCATAGTCTAGGAAGGAAAGTCTACACCTATGTGATTGTTGATGACTATTCTAGATTTACTTGGGTTTTCTTATTAAGGAAAAAGTCAGAAACTCCTGATGTTTTCAAGACATTTGTCAAACAAATACAGAATGAATTGAAAAGTTCTATGGTCAGAATCAGAAGTGACCATGGGATTGAATTTCAATCTGAATATATGACAAGATTTTGTGAAGAACTTGGGATTTAGCAGGAGTTTTCCTCTCCAAGAACACCCTAATAAAATAGAATTGTTGAGAGAAAGAACAGGACTCTCATAGAAGCTGGAAGAACCATGATGAGTGATTCTTCTCTCCCAGAATATTTCTGGGCGGAAGCTATTAACATAGCATGTCATGTTCTTAATATAGCTTCAATCAACAAAAGGTTGAATAATACTCCTTATGAACTAATGAAGGCCAAAAAACCAAACTTGGCCTATTTCAAAATCTTTGGATGTAGATGTTTTGTCGTAAATAATGGGAAAACATACATAACTAAATTTGCTGAGAAGTCCTATGAAGACATATTTGTTGGTTATAGTAACCATAATAAGGCCTATAGGGTCTACAACTTGAAGGATCAAGTTATAGAGGAGTCTGTTCATGTAGTATTTGTTGAAAGTTCTATGTTTTACAATGATAAGCTAGGTACATTAGGCACAATAAGAGAAGAATTAAAGCCAAGGAGCTATCTATAAAAGATTCAGCTCCAGCAAGCAAAAGTATACAAGATGGAATCAACATTGTTGAGGAAGTGCTTGCACATGAATAACCAGAAGAAGAAACTCAGCAACAAGTTGTAACTGGTCCAAGAGAAGAAGTCACGTTACCAGTAGATGTCAGACATCTAAGAGATCATCCAAGGGAATTGATCATTGGAGATGCAGCTCAAGGTGTGACCACAAGAAGTAAATATCACAACACTATGATGTACTCAAGTTTTCTGTCTCAAACAGAACCAAAGAAATTTGAATAAGCTAATGTAGATCCATTTTGGATAGGTGCAATGTAGGAAGAATTGAACCAGTTCAAGAGATATAAAGTCTGGAAGCTGGTTCCTAGACCAGATGACTGTAACATCATATGAACTAAATGGATATACAAGAACAAACTGGATGAGAATGGTGTTATAGTTAGAAATAAAGCTAGACTGGTTGCAAAGGGATATAGACAAGAAGAGGGTATAGACTTTGATCAAACTTTTGCACCAGTGGCTAAGTTGGAAGCTATAAGACTCTTCCTGGCCTATGCGGCCTACAAAGGATTCAAGGTTTACCAAGTCGATGTGAAGTCAACCTTTCTTAATGGTAACCTCAAAGAAAGGGTCTATGTTGAGCAACCCTCAGGTTTTGTTGATTCTACTCAACCTACTCATATTTATTTATTATTAAGAGCTCTCTATGGATTAAAACAAGCCCCAAGGGCTTGGTATGAGACTCTGTCTAAGTTCTTTCTGGAGAATAAATAATTCTCAAGAGGGAAAATAGACAAAACACTATTACTATGGGAAGTCAAAGGCAAGACCATCTTAGTACAAATATATGTTGATGACATTATATTTGGTTCTACTAATGAATCACTTTACGCTAGGTTTGCCAAACTTATGCAAGGTAAGTTTGAGATGAGTAGCATGGGTGAACTCAAGTTTTTCTTGGGTCTCCAAGTTAAGCAAACTTTAGATGGACTTTTCATTAGTCAGTTTAAGTTCACCAAGGAGTTAATCAAGAAGTATGACATGGAAACAACCACTTCCATGAGAACTCCTATGGGGTCCAGTATGTCTTTAGACAAGGATGATGCTGACAAGCCAGTTGATATCACCTTGTATAGGGACATAGTTGGATCACTGCTCTATCTAACAGCCATTAGACTAGACATAATGTATGTCACTTGTTTTTGTGATAGGTATCAAGCATGCCCTAAGAAATCTCACTATACAGCAGTCAAAAGAATATTGAGATATCTAAAGGGCACACTTAATCTTGGTCTATGGTATCCCAGGAATAGTGATTTTGAACTGATATGATTTTTAGATGCAGATTATGCAGGTTGTAAAGAAGACAGCAAAAGCACTTCAGGTTCATGTCAATTCCTTAGAAGAAGGCTGGTGTCATGGAGCAGCAAAAAGCAAACAAGTGTAGTAATATGTACAGTTGAATCTGAATACATTTCAGCTAGAAGTTACTGTGCACAATTGCTTTGGATTCAGCATCAGTTACAAGATTACAACTTACAACTAAGTAAAATTCCTTTATTTTGTGAGTCTACTAGTGCTATATCAATTGCAAACGATCATGTTTCACATAGTAGAACAAAATATATTAAAATTAGATATCATTTCATTAGGGCGTATGTAGAAAATAAAGATATTAATTTAAAATTTGTTCCAACAAATAAACAAATTGCTGATATTTTTACTAAGCCCCTAGAAGAAGAAAAATTTTAATTTCTTTATGTTTGAACTTTAAATGTTGAATCTAGAGTAATTGATGCACATATAAAATTGATATAAAATAAGAATAAAATAATTAGTCAGTAATTAAGTTTACTCATTTAAATGTCAAGGATAAAACTCATAAATGTCAAGAATCTACATTTTAAAAAACAAAATTTTGACTAAGACAAAAGTTATGTCGAGACACCAGAGAATGTGCCGAGACATCTTAAAAAGTGTCGAGATACCAGAAATTTTGTCGACACTATAGATAGTAATGTGTCGAGACATCAAAAAGTGTATCGACACTGCATAACTGCAAAGTGTCGAGACACTAAAATAAGTGTCGAGATATCAAGGGTGTCGAGACCCTAAGGTATGTGTCGAGAGACATAATCCTTGTGTAGACTTGTGTCGACACATCTCGATAAAAAACTTTTCCTGTGTCGACACTAGGTGTTTACTTAAAAAATTTAGAATAGTCTAAACACAGCGCGCCCTTTCGTCTTCAGGAAAGATTAGACTATAAAAAGGGTGTGAGAGTAGGAATCAACTATGCTTTCTTTATTTCTTGAGCTTTTGATTCCAGAGTGTCGAGACCTAAAACCCAGATCATTCGACACTCGTTAATCCTTTATCTCCTCTCCAATGGCTCCTAAGATTGACAATAACATCTTTGAGGGGTATAAGATTGTTCGCAATGGATTCAACTCAGCGGATGAAGAAATTAAGAATGTAATAACCCTATTCAAAGAAGCAGGTCTTGAATATCTGCTCTCTGAACCGACAAACATCTGGAAATGAGAGGTTTCAGAATTCTTCTACAATGCTCATCTAGATTCAAAATCAGACAAGATCAAGTCTAAAGTGAGTGGAGCAAAAGTAAAAATAACAACCATAAGATTGGCCAAGGTTTTTCAATTACCAAGAATCGATTAGGAAGATGATCTGAATACTGTCAAGACTGCAAAAGCATTGGAATGGTGTGGATTAGTCCCAACCACAAGGATTGAAAGCACACTGAACAGGAAGGGTATGAATACCCAGGGCAAGTTCCTATCTGAGATAGTAGGAAAGGTGCTGCTGTGTAAAATAGGAGCACATGATAGAATTTCAGGATCTATGTTTGAGATAATGACTAGAATAATCTTCAAAGTCAGGACTAATTGGAGTAAAATAGTCTTTGACAAGATGGCAGAAAGTATCAAGAAGCCTAATATGGGCAGAATTATAAGTCTATACTTGGTGCAAGGCATCCCTGACAGTATCAACCTAAAGATTGGCTTTAAAATAAATCATATGAGAAAATTGGATATGAGAATATTGGCAAGGTGGGATAGAGTCCTATCCAAGGAAACACCTATAGTCGAGAAGGAAAAGGAGAAAAGAAGAAATCGGTCGTTGTGGAAGAAAAATCTTCCAATAATTCTGAAGTATAAGAGAGTGCTAGCTCAGACAAATAAGATGATGTAGCACCTGAAGAATCTCTAAGGCCCTCACCTGGAACTGGTGATCAGGTGCAGGGGGAGATAATACAAGAGATGGATCAAATTGAGGGGGAGAACCTCTATGCTCTGCCAGATATGGATATGGATACTGTCAATACAATAGTAATGGAAGTAGTCCAAGATCTAGACAATATTCTAGAACATGTAGAGGTTCCTGAGCAATACATGCCTGATAGAGAGATTGAGGATGCAGTCCCCAAGGAGACTAAAGAAGAAATCATTCCAATTAAAGATATAAATATCTAGAGGGAGATGACTGAACTTCCAGAGGACACTGTTCCTGATGCTGTAGACCAACAAGATGAAGATAACTTGGAAAACACCAACATTGGTGAAGAAAATACAATGGTTGAGGGGGAGTTAGCAAATCAGGCCCCAACTACTGAAACAACTAAAGAGCCTATATCTGTTGAGGTGGTTAGTTGATCAGAATCTGAGGAGGTGGAAGCCTCTCAGTTAAAGAAATGAAATTATCTGAACTTAAAAAGAAAAGTAGAAGTTATAAGAAAACTATTCAGTCTAGCACAACTCCTGCTCCTCCTGTGGATTTAAGTTCACTTCTAGTTAAAATGCAGATTATGCTGGATAAATAAAGGAATCAACTTAAGAAGTATGTAGATGTGAGCAATAAGGAGTTGCAGTTTTAGCTAGCTCAAGACATCAAATCTATTAGATTTGAAGTAAACTTGTTAAAGAAAGATATGACTGATTTCTTCCAAAGGGGAGCTAATGTTGTGGATACATTGTAAAACAACAACAAAAATCAAGGAAAACTGAAGCTGAAATAGCGTAAAACAAGGCTATGTCCTTGAGAATCTAAATATAATGAATGAAAACATGATTGAATTGAATAATGCTCCACTGCTCAAGCTGGCTGAACAAACTACTGCTTTGGAGACCAAGATAGCTTCTACTTCCAAGGAGTTTGAAACTCACTAAAAACTCACCCAGCCTCTTTGATCAAGGATATTAAGGCTTCTAACAAATTTTTGGATGAACATTTATTGAAAGTAATGAATACTTTAATCTCAGGGATCAATCATCTGGATGGTCAAGTCAGATTTCATAAGAATGACCTGAGGAATTATATAGAAAGAGAAGTCATAAATGGGGAGAGAGTGATGATAAAGGCAAGTTCTGAGCATGCTACTTGGATCTCCAATATCATTAGAGACACTCTAGGCCATCCTCCCATATGGTATGATGGAGACCAAACTGCTGAGACTGGTTACCAACCAGCTCTTTTTGAAGCTATTCAAACTGCTGTCCAGTCCATGTACAGTCCTCCACCGCAAATTCAGAATATAGTATGTGAGGAGGTAGAGATGACTGATTCTGCATTATTAAAGGAAAAAGAAGCTCAACTATCAAATAAAAGATTCATGGAGCAAGCTGAAGCTAAGCCTGATTTTGAGCAGTGGAGTCCAAAATCTAGATCAATTATACTTACTGCATGGAAAGCAGTCAATAATAATGCATCTGACAGGGGAAAATTGTATTCAGAGCAAGAGTGGGCCAAGCACACCAAGCAGCATGAGATCATCCAAAAATTTAGAAAAGATCTGAAGGCAGGGAAGATTCCAGCTGACTCAATAGAGCCCAACAAGTATTTCCCCAAGCCCTATCATTATCATGAAAGACAAAGAATCAAGCAAGAAAAAATTACTAAAGCCAAGAATGCCAAGGGAAAGGAGAAGGTGGCTGATGACAAGATGCTAGAAGTCAAAGCTAAAATTCAATCTGTAAAAGGCATTGTCATTAGAGAGCTAGAGGATTCTTAGAATATATTTTCTTGGCATTATGTAATTTTGCTTTAAGAACAGTGCAACAGAATTGAAAATATAATCTTTGAACAAATTTAAATAAAAAATTTGGTTGCACTTGGTGTTATCTGTGTTATTATTGTTGTGTTCCTTTATATTTTGTTCAGCACTTTTGAATATACATCATAATTATTATATTTTGGTATTGTGATGTATATCATTGAATTGGGTTTAAGACTTCTCCAAATAGGGGGAGATTGTTGGGTACATTGGACACAATGTACTTGATTTGAATAAGCCCTTTCAACTCAATGATATACAAAAGTATGTATTTGATATATGTTTCAGTTCATGTATGCAGGTTGCCTATTTCATAATGATTGGACTGGTGCTTCAAGTCATATTGACAGGTGGACTCGAAGAAGCTGACTATAAAGTGAAGAAAATTATCTATGAACAAAAGTGTCGAGTGAGGTCAGCAAAGTGCTGAGTGAAGTCAACACAGTCTACATCTAGCAACGTGCAGTGCAGAAAATGGGTAAGTATAAATGTGTCGACACATTTCAACTGTGTTGACACCTTTGTAAGAGCATTATCGAGACAAGTCTTTTAACTCGACACATTGAAGACTAAGTCAGCAGTGTCGAGATAAGTCAGCAATATTGAGACAAGTCAGCAGTGTCGAGACAATTCAGCTAACTCGACAGTAGTGTTGAGACAATACAACTTTCTCGACACAATGAAGACTCAAGTGTATACTTATACAAGTGTCGACACCAAGTGACTGAAAATTATACTAACTAAAATATTGTCGAGACAAATTGATTGTCTCGGCACAATGAAGGATTAAAGTTAGTATATAAGTGTCGACACCGACAGACTGGAGTGTCGAGAAAATTCAACTATCTCGACACAATGAAGAAATAAAGCAAGCATAGAAGTGTCGACACCGGCATACTACATAGTGAATAAATAAAGCAAGCATAGAAGTGTCGATACCCGACAGACAGTTGTGTCGAGACAATTCAATTATCTCGACACAGTGCAGATTCAAAAATGTCGACATAGATGATAGTTGTGTTGAGACAAGTCAACTGTCTCGACACTTTCAAGTTCAGATGAAAATTCTTTTAAGTAAAATTGTGTCGAGACTGCTAAGATGCCTCGACACCTTCTAAGAACAAGTGTCAAGAAACTTTGGACATCTCAACACCTATGTTTTTGAAGATGTGCAGAGTCAACACAAAAGTGTCAAGACAAGTCAGAACTGCCACATCTGCTACAGTAATGTGACATCTCAACTGAAATATTTTAAGGGAGAATTTGAAGTATGATATCACATGCTGATGTCATAAATCAGAAACTTGCAATCCATGAAGTCTATAAATAGAGGGGGTGTCTATAGAGAAAAGTGATCAATCAAACAAATCATTTTATTCTCTCATTATGATTTTTCTAAGTCAGAGGAGGGCTTCAATCCCGAGAAGAAGGAAGAAGACGAAGGACTTCAATAAAATCTTCAGATCCTTTCATCAAGTTGATCTGAAGATTAAGGTGAATCAGATCTACAATTTCTTCAAGGAAATCAAGCTGATCATCAAAAAGATTGTAGATCTAGAGAAGAATCTCTTCAGGCAGATTATTCATCAAGATTTAAACAATTGCAGCTGAATTGAAGAATCTGAATTCATCCAGATAAGTCAGATTATAGATTTGTTTTCTGATTATATTTACCTCTTCATTTTTATAAGATCTCTGTGAGATCTGAGTGGGTAAGAGAGTTTATCTCTGAGTTGTAAGCCTAATTTATAAAGGCTGAGGTAGGGTTCTTGAGGAACTTGAGGTAGGTCATTTGAGTGTGATCACTAAGGTGTAAGCCTGTGTTATAAAGGCTGAGGTAGGATATTGGGTGAATCTCTGAGGTAGGACATGCTGGTATGAGTATACATTTCTTAATAGAAACTGAGCCTGTAAGATCTTTGGATCTGAGTTGAAGAGGAGGAGCTATAACCTTATCTAACATATTGCTAGTGAGGAAGAAGGTGGGAAGCGGATGTACCCTAGATAGGGGAAGCACTATAAATTCTCTGTGTGCTGTGATTTGTTTGTGCTTGTGCTGTGTTCTGAGATTTGCATGTGATGTGTTCTGTGGTTCAGTTGTGCTGAGTTATTGTGAAGCTATTTACTCAAGTATATCATCTACTGAACATAATATCTACAGAACAGTTAAGTGACAAAGAATTGACAAAGTATTTTAAAAGACACTTATTCACCCCCTCTAGGTGATTATCTACCCATAGGATTATCTTTCACTACTGATGCTTGATTTTGGCTAAGTTCACAGATGGTGATGTCAGCAAAGTTAACAAGTCAACAAAATTCAAATTTGTTGTGGGAAAGCTACAGTACATGTTGCGTGCCTTCAGCACTGTAATTAATGCAAAAGCAAAATTACAGCTATCAATATTAGTGGGGCCCATGAGTCAAAAGATCTGTTGATGGGCTAATAATAAAAGGTAGAGATCGAGGAAGAGAAAATACCTTTTGGAAAAGATAGTTGGCCATCATCTTCTTCCTCGCTATTATTGTATAGGTTGAAGAACTAAGTTCAAATCAGCAGGTAAAAAAGTTCAACAAAAAGTTAGATGTTGACATCTCCATCATCAATAACAAGATAGCTGGAGTCATTTTCATCTACACCAGCAAGGTCAAATACATTTTCTCTGAGAAATGGATAGCAGTCAAGGGATAACCCTAGCTGTAGTTTCTGGTAGCTTCAAGCAAGATAGCTAGTGTCTTTTCTAACTGCACCAGCAAGCTCAGAGTGATTCTCTGATAAAGAAGAGGCAGCAAGGGCCAACCCTTGCTGCAGGTACTTCATAGATCCAGCTAATCAATTCTAAAGAACATTCTCTGGAAGCTCTAAAGAAGAACTTGAAGAAGCAGTGATCTGAAAGAAGGCTCAGGGGACTATTCCTCTGGATTCAAAGTTAAGGCTAAATCTTCTCAGCCCAGGAAAGAAAGAAGAAGCATAGCAGTTATCTGCAGGTCACTTCTCAGCATCCTGAATGTAAATGTTTATTTTAAGATTGAGAGTGACCTAGAGGGGGGGGGGGGGGGAATATGTCCAATTTGAACCTTGGCTACCTTTTTTTTATTCTGAGATATACTTTCTTTATGTTAATTATCTCAGTCAGATAAAACAAGATAAACTAAATAGCAACTTAAAACTATCACATTACAAAAATCAAAGCAATCACAGCATAATACACACAGTTTTATAATGGTTCCCCAATTTATGAGTACATCCACTTTCCCCCTTCGCCTATCTAGCAATGAACTAGATTCAGTCAAACTTCTTTTTCTTCCTTTACTCAGATCCTCAGATCTTACAGCTCAGATCTCAGCTAGCTCCTACAAATCAGACTATACAAGTCTTACCACTCAGATCACCAAGATCCTACACCTCAAGTTCTTCCCAAGAACTCTACCTCAGAATATATCCACACTCCTACTCCTTAGGCAAATCCTGCCCTGCAACTCAGATAAATACCCACTTCTCCTACCTCAGGCAATTCCTGCCCTACCTCTGCCTTTATATCACAGGCTTATAAGAAAATGATTCCCCTATACTCAGATCTACAAGTAGATCTTATAAGATTAATAAAGGTAAAGAAAATTAATTCAGAATTAGTTACCCAGCAAGAGAGAAATGGGTGACTACTTCTTGATATGATCTTGATATATTTGCTTCCCTTGATCTTTATAGTGATGGATTTGATCCAACCCTTCTTAGCTTTTCAAAGCTTATTGAAGTTGAAATTAGGGTAGATCTAGGCTGGAGAATGTTGAAGACGATTCTTGATCCGACTTCTCTCCATCTTCTGAATTCTAGTAGATTTCTTCTTAGATTAGGAAAGGATCGATATTGAATTGATGCGCTCCTTTATCTTCTTTTTCTTCTATGTGCTGCAACTCGAAATTACTTCACCAATTTTTTTCTCTCTACTTTATTTCTGTAGAGTTGATCCCTTTATATAAGCCCTGTCAAAGATAACTGGCCAATCTGGTTAATAACTGACATCAGACAGTTCTGACAGTTGTCGGATCCTCTGTCTTGATTTCTGCACTTAGGAAACAATTCTGCTTGAAGTGTTGAAACTTGACTATTGGATGTGTCAACACCAGTCCTGGGTGTCAACACTACTCTTGTAGTGGTGTCGACATACTTCTGAATGTGTCAACACAATTTTCACCTTGTCTCGACACAACTGATGTAGTATGTGTCGACACTAGTCCTGAGTGACGACATAGCTGACTTCCTGACTGATGATGTTGACCCAAGTACTGGGTGTCGACACTGCTTGTTTCCAGTCTTGACACATCTTGTGAGGTGTGTCGACACTTGTCCTTAGTGTCGACACAATTGTTCTTGTTGGAACACCCTATTACTGATTTGGGCAAGGATCACTATATCTCTTAGGAAACCTATTTTGACCTCATTGTATAGATCTAAAGGTCAATTAGAATTGAGTGTAAGGGTTAGTATTTAGGTTTGGAAGCTGCCCTCAAGACCAGGTTTTTCAGTTTTGGAGACTAAGTCATTTCGTCGAGCTCAGTACGACGAATCGTCGAACTCCATTCGACGATCGTTTAGCTCACTTCGACGAATCGTCGAACTCCATTCGACGATCTCTGAGCTCAACTTCGACGCATCGTCGAACTCCATTCAACGATCTTCGAGCTCAGATCGACGTTCTTGACTCCAGTTTGTTTCCTTATCTCTGAGCTCAGTTCGACGATAGTTGAGCTCAGATCGACGATCTCTGTTTCTGTCCAAGACCAGTCTCTGAGCTCAGTTCAACGATAGTGGAGCTCAGTTCGACGTTTTTCTGAAGAGTTAGATGTTTTTCAAGATTCAAATTCATACAGTTGTGGAATTATTGTCAGCATTTAATTCAGAGATCTTGTAGCCATTTTTCAATTAATCTGGAGCAAGTTTCAAGGAATTTTCAAGGAAATTTTCAAGGAATGTTTTGTTGGACTTTCCTCCAGAAGACAAATACAGTTAAGGAAGTCATTTATTGATAGGCTAACGGCTATCTTGGACAGAGGATCATTTCTATTCAGATGAAAGGAATAAAAGATATATTCATGCTCTGCAACAAAGACAGAATTAAAACTTCTGCAGTAGCAATTCTCTGCAACAACAAGATTTACAGCTCTTACAACAACAATTACACAAGAGAATGAAAGAGAGTTGCAGACATTCTCAGTCTCAAGAATTCAGACAAGAACACATCACCAAAGGAGATCAACTAACTGAAATTTTCAGATCTCTCTTGATTCAAGTGTTCAAAGGCCATCATCATTCAAGACTCCAGACACCTCACATTTCAGCTGTTGCTGAAATCATCTATTGCTGGAGATCAAATCATTTGAAGGCCTATCACCCTACTGCAAAGCTTCACTTCCTGAACAACTCAAGATCTCACGGGGAGCTTTGACAACATCCACTATCTTCTCTCTAACTATTGACAGAGAAGATCATCTCATCCCTTTCTCTCTCTCTCTCTGCTGTAAAGGGTTTTTCAAACTCCCTTCAAAAGTTTGTGATCGGTTTCTGAGACATTATCAAAACTCAGTGGTGGCAAGACACCTAATCAAAAAATCTGGTTTGGTTTTTGAGCACCTTATCAAAAGCTCATTGGTGCCCAGGACACCTAATCAACTCATCCTGCAGTGGATTCCTACCCAGGGTGGTAGAAGAGTGGATGTACCCAGATTGGTTGGGGAACCACTATAGCTCCTTGTGTCATCTGGTTGCATATCTTTCTTTTGTTTCTGGCTGTGCTTTGTGATTGCCTTATGATTGTTCTGTGTTTAGATTTACTTTTTATTATTTGCTTCCCTGTTCACTTAGGAATACAACAACAGTTGTAAAAAGTTTTGAGTAAGCACCATACTCTATTCACCCCCACTCTAGAGTATATCAGATCTAACTTGCACTTTTAATTGGTATCAGAGCGAGGTTGGTTAAACTTACCACATCTCCCGGGTTGGTTAAACTTACCACATCTCCCAGGTTGGTTAAACTTACCACATCTCCCAGGTTGGTTAAACTTACCACATCTCCCAGGTTGGTTACAATACCATACCTTAGTGGTTGCACATGCTAACACCTGAACCCAAAAATCTCTCCAGTTAGATCTGCTTGTTTTGAGTTTGTTATTAGAATTATTTCTTCATAAATCATGGCCCAAAACAAAGATTATGCTAGCACCAGACCTGCAGTGTGCAATCTATCTAAGTTTGCACTTTGGAAGGTAAGGATTAGACTGTACATGAACTCCATTGATGAGGACATTTTCAATTCTGTTTTGACAGTGTGTCCAAGAACTCCAGAGAATACAAGCACAAGTGTTGTTCCACCTCCATCAGGAATAGATGCAGAGATAAAGAAATGGAAAGTTGTAGATGCAAAAGCTATGAACATTCTAGCCCAGACTATGTCTGATGAGATATTCCAAAAAGTAGTTGAATGCAACTCAACAAAGGACATCTGGGACAAGCTATCTGAAATAGTCTCAGGATCAGCTGGTGAGAGAAAAGACAGAAGATCTCACCTTATAACCCAATATGAGAATTTCAAGAAAGGAGAAGCTGAGTCAGTGACAGACATGTATAACAGACTCAGTCTCATAGTCAATGAGCTGAAAACTTTGGATAAGGAGATCTCATTGACTGGGCTAAATGATAAAATCCTAATGTGCTTCCCAAGCACTTGGGACTCAAGGATCTGGCCAATCAAGGATGCCAGAAGTCTCAATGAGATCACAAAAGAAGCTCTCTTGGGCAAGCTCATGTCTTATGAGCTGCTCATCAAAAATAGAGAAGAAGAGCAGAAGGCTGCCTCACCAGCCACAAGAAAGGAAAAGTCAATAGCTTTCAAAGCCACTGAAGATCAGCCTGAAGACAAGGTCACAGGCAATGATGAGCTGCTTAGTCTACTGGCCAAAAGATTTTATAAAATGGCCAAAAAGGACTTCAGGAAAAGATCATACAAAGAGCATGACAAGCCATGGTATGATAAATCAAATAACAAAGAAATTATCTGCTTTGGTTGCAGTAAACCAGACCACATTGTGCCCGACTGTCCAGAAAATAAAAACAAGGACAGAAAGGACAAGAAAAGAAGAAAAGATAAGGACTTCAAGAAGAATATCAATGACAAACCCTCTTCCAGCAAGAGCAAACACACAAGGAAGGGATTTGTTGCTGAAACTTGGAGTGAGACAGAAGAAGAATCTGAAACTTCTTCCAGCTCAAGTAATGATGATGAAGATGATGCTGAAGAGAAGGAATTCTGCATGATGGCTAACAATTCTGATGTAGAAGAGTCTGAATCTGAATCAGAGACTCATCCTGAAGAAGACCACGTAATAGACTCATTTGATTTCAACTCCGAGGACTTCAAGTATGAGTTTAAAGCACTATGTTTAGACTTATTAAAATCTGAGAAGGAAATCATTTCTCTCAGAAATCAATTATCTGAACACAGTACCTTAAAATCAGAAAACCTCAAACTCTCTGAAGAGTTGAAGTGTTGTAGGGAGCAGATAGCTTCACTGAAAAGTGAACTATCAGAGACCAAAAAGCTTGAAGAATCCCTTAATGGGAGAAACATCAAGCTAATGGACATCACAAGCACAGTGAACTCAAGATTCAATAGTACACTGGGCTTGGGTGCTTCATCCAGCCAACCTATAGCTTTAACAACCCCAATTAAATTTATCTCTGATAAAGGTAAGGGAGTTGTAGAGGTAGCTAGGAAGAATTGTGACTTACCCAAGAAAACAAGTGTTCAACAGAAATCGTCGAACGGAGCTAGACGATCGTCGAATGAAGATCAACGATCTCAGGCAAAATCATCGAACTCAGGTCGACGATCTCTAAACCCTGAACTCTGCCACAGTCGATCGTCAAACGGAGCTCGACGATCTGACCCAAGATCGTCGAACTCAGCTCCACGATCGTCGAGCAGAGATCAGAGTTTTGAAAACTTCTTCAAGGGTAAATCAAATTCCAAACCTAGGGGTCCTTCATCCAGATTTAACCCTTATACTGAATGGATAATACCTCCAAGGAGATATCATCCTGAAGGTTATAAGAGTTAACTAGGGATGTCATTTCTTTCTGAATTTAAAGGTTATCAACCTATGCCCAAGGTAAACTGGGTCAAAAATAAGTAAATTGCTTTATGTGCAGGTGAAGACCTATCCAACATCAAACCAGCAATGGTATCTGGATAATGGGTGCTCAAAGCATATGACAGGAAACAAGGACAATTTCACATCCTTTAAAGCCAAGCTTGGACCCAAAGTCATATTTGGTGATTCAAACTTTGGACTGACAAAAGGATATGGTGCAGTCCAGATTGACACAGTCACATTCAAGAAAGTAGCCTATGTGGAAGGACTGAAGCACAACTTGATCAGTATCAGTCAACTATGTGATGAAGGCTACCAAGTGACTTTCAGCAAATCCTTATGCAAGATCAAGTCAGAGTACAACACAAATGTGTTGACAGGTAAAAGGAAAGGTAACATCTATTTAGTAGACTTTCTTTCAACAGAAGTAGATATTTGCCTGTTTAATTCTATTTGTAGACCTAATGAGTTATGACATAAGAGACTAGAGCATATAAACCTTAGAACCATTGCTAGGCTATCCAAGGACAACCTTGTTAGAGGACTACCTTCTGGCCCCTACAGGAAGGAAGGACTCTGCAGGGCTTGTCAATTAGGCAAGCAAACCAAAAATAGTTTCAAGTCACTTAATAAGAGTGATTCACCTAGGATTTTGTATCTGTTACACATGGATCTTTTTGGACCCATTATAGTACAAAGCTTAGGAGGGAAATCTTACACTTTAGTGGTTGTAGATGACTTCTCCAGATTCACATGGGTGTTCTTTCTGAGGAAGAAGTCTGATAACTTTAAGTGTTTGACAGAGTTTCTCAATACTCACATTGCCCTGATCAGAAGTGATCATGAGACAGAGTTTGATTCTCTTCTTATGCAAGAGTTCTGTCAGAGTGAAGGGATCAGACACACTTTCTCAGCTCCTAGAACTCCTCAACAAAATGGGGTAGCCGAAAGGAAAAATAGAACCCTTATTGAATCTGCCACTACATTGTTGTCAGATGCTCACCTCCCTCTATCCTTTTGGGCAGAGGCAGTGAACACCTCCAACTATGTGTTGAATAGAAGTTTAATACATAAACTGAAGGGCAAGACTCCCTATGAATTACTCAAAGGGAAGAAACCTAAAGTAGATTATTTTAGAATTTTTGGTTGTATTTGTTATATTCATAATAATGACAAGAAATATTTAGCAAAATTTCAAGCTAAAGCTGATGAAGGAGTGTTTCTGGGATACTCCATGATCAGTAAGGCTTATAGGGTATATAATAAATCAACTCTCAAAATTGAAGAATCTGTTCATATATCTTTTGATGAATCTAACATGTCTTTCAAGGAGAAGAATACTTCTATCATAGAACCTTTGCATGTACACTCTCTTGCTGAAGACTTGAACATGTTACAAATCATTCAAAAAGAGGAAAGCAGTGAATATGAAGAAGACATTCAACATCTTGAAGAGAAACTTCTTGAAGAGCCAGTTGTTGTACCACCAGAGGAAACAACAACACAGGTTGGTGAACAATCAAAACCCCCTGTTGATTTAGTAACATCAAGAGACCATCCAATCTCCCAAGTGATTGGAGACATCTCAACTAGTGTGCAAACCAGAAATCAGGTCAACTAAACCCTGATGCACACTTGCTTCCTTTCTCAAATTGAACTTCAATCCATTCAAGATGCTGAGCAAGATCCACACTGGATCATTGCAATGCAAGAAGATTTGCATCAATTTGAAAGGAACAAAGTTTGGGAACTAGTACCAAGGCCTAAGGATAACTCCATTGTTGGAACAAAGTGGGTGTTCAGAAACAAATTGGATGATCAAGGAGTAATTGTAAGAAACAAGGCAAGGCTAGTTGCTCAAGGGTACTCTCAAGAAGAAGGGATAGATTATGACCAGACCTTTGCACCACTTGCAAGGTTAGAGGCCATAAGAATCTTCTTAGCATATGCAACACACAAAGGATTCAAAGTATACCAGATGGATGTAAACAGTGCTTTTCTCAATGGAGATATCAAAGAAGAAGTCTATGTCAGACAACCTCCAGGTTTTATCTCTTCAACTCATCCTGATTATGTTTTCAAGTTGCATAAAACATTATATGGTCTAAAGCAAGCTCCTAGAGCATGGTATGAGCCCCTAGCATGCTTTCTTCTGAAAAATGAGTTTATAAGGGGTAGAGTAGACCAAACTCTTTTTATTAGAACCCATAAGTCCCATACCCTACTAGTACAAATCTATGTAGATGATATTATCTTTGGTTATACTGATTCAAATTTGTGCAGAAGGTTCTCCAACCTAATGCATTCTAAATTTGAAATGAGTAGCATGGGTGAGCTATCCTTCTTTCTAGGATTGCAAGTCAAACAACATGCTGAAGGTATATTCATTTCTCAAACCAAGTATGCAAAAGAATTGGTTAAGAAATTTGGTATGTCTGAGGCATCATGTATGAAAACACCTATGCCTACTAATGCTGTATTAGATGCTGATGAACATGGAAAACCTGTTGATCAGACAATATATAGAGCAATGATTGGCTCTTTATTGTACCTTACAGCTAGTAGACCTGACATAATGTTTGCTACATGCATATGTGCTAGATTCCAAGTGAGCCCTAGAGAGTCACACCTAACCTTAGTAAAAAGGATTCTCAGGTATGTAAAAAGTTGTCCAAATCTAGGTCTCTGGTATCTCTAAGGCCAGCAATCTGAAGATCTCTCTAAGGCCATTGTGACCATCTCCAGCTATGACACCAGCTTAATAAGCTCCTATATAAATTCCCTATATACTGCTGAGCCTTCTATTTCTATTGATCTTACTGCTGCTACTCCTACTGATAATGTTGTTGTTTCTGATATTTCTGATGTTGTATCTGAATCTGCTGTCATAAATTCTTCTGCCAGTGTTACTTCTACTTCTCTTCCTGCTGTTGCTGCTACTACTATTGCTATTTCTGATGTTTCTCCTGCTCAATCTCAACAACAAAAAGAATACCTCAAAAGGATTGATGCATTATATGATGATCAAAGCTCAGAAAGTGATCAGTATAGGACTGACTCAGATGAATCCTCTGCTACAATTGCAAGGAAAAGGAAGGCCAGAAGCAAGGCTATGAAAAGGGTTCCTCCAGCAAAAGTGAAAGACATAAATGATATTCCTTACTACATACTGCATAACTGTCATATCACAGAACATTGGATGCAATACTCCAAAAATCAACTGAAGGCTATGAAGAAAAAGAGAAAGTATGATAAAGGATCATCCCAGTTAATTCCTCCTCCTCCTCCTCCTTCACCTGATGCAGGTGCAAGTGGAAGTTCTGCATTTCAACCTTCTGCCAGAAGCCAATCCTCCTATCAACCTCAGGGAAGATCCCAATACAGAGGCAGTCAATCTAGAGGCTATCAGTCAAGGAGAGGAAATTACAGAGGAAACCAAAGAGAATTTCAAGTTTATTCCAAAGGACATTCCAGGCAACATCCATATTCAAGGAAAGGACAAGCTTCCACTGATACTACTTCAGGTCCCTTTCCTTACAAGCTTAAAGAACTAGTCTCCTCCAGAGCTCCTCTAGACAATCCCTCCAATAGATATGAGCCTCTAGTTCCTTTTGAGGATCCAGAAAACAATCCAACTTCATGGATAGCTAGGATGAAAGAATTAGCTGCTTTAGATCAGATCAAGAAAGCCAGAGAACAAGGAAAAGACACTTCCAATATAACTACTTTATCAGATCAAAGGAAAAAGGAACTTGAAAGATATTCATCCAGCAAGTTTTTTGATTCAGAAAGCTACATGAAGCTTCACCTTGAAGCTGTAGTGCCCAGGCCAAAGCAACAAACCTCTTTAGGTGCAGCTGATGATAGAAGATCTAAAAAGGAAGCTCTCAATCAAAATAGAGAAATAGTCTTTATAAAGAGCAAGGAAAAAGAATAATTCTGTAAGGTGATATTACATTTTGATTTCTGAACTATCTGTGACAATGACTGTGATTCTGCAATATTTTGTTTGTTGCATTTCTGCTTTATATGTTTTTTCAATATCTGTAAATAGTAATCTTAACCCAAATAGGGGGAGATTGTTGGAACACCCTATTACTGATTTGGGCAAGGATCACTATGTCTCTTAGGAAACCTATTTTGACCTCATTGTATAGATTAAAGGTCAATTAGAATTGAGTCTAAGGGTTATTATTTAGGTTTGGAAGCTGCCCTCAAGACCAGGTTTTTCAGTTTTGGAGACTAAGTCATTTCATCGAGCTCAGTACGACGAATCGTCGAACTCCATTCGACGATCGTTTAGCTCACTTCGACGAATCGTCGAACTCCATTCGACGATCTCTGAGCTCAACTTCGACGCATCGTCGAACTCCATTCGACGATCTTCGAGCTCAGATCGACGTTCTTGACTCTAGTTTGTTTCCTTATCTCTGAGCTCAGTTCGACGATAGTTGAGCTCAGATCGACGATCTCTGTTTCTGTCCAAGACCAGTCTCTGAGCTCAGTTCAATGATAGTGGAGCTCAGTTCGACGTTTTTCTGAAGAGTTAGATGTTTTTCAAGATTCAAATTCAGACAGTTGTGGAATTATTGTCAGCATTTAATTCAGAGATCTTGTAGCTGTTTTTTAATTAATCTAGAGCAAGTTTCAAGGAATTTTCAAGGAATTTTCAAGGAATATTTTGTTGGACTTTCCTCCAGAAGACAAATACAGTTAAGGAAGTCATTTATTGACAGGATAACGGCTATCTTGGACAGAGGATCATTTCTATTCAGATGAAAGGAATAAAAGATATATTCATGCTCTGCAACAAAGACAGAATTACAACTTCTGCAGTAAAAATTCTCTGCAACAACAAGATTTGCAGCTCTTACAACAACAATTACACAAGAGAAAGAAAGATATTTGCAGACATTCTCAGTCTCAAGAATTCAGACAAGAACACATCACCAAAGGAGATCAACTAACTGAAATTTTCAGATCTTTCTTGATTCAAGTGTTCAAAGGCCATCATCATTCAAGACTCCAGACACCTCACATTTCAACTGTTGCTGAAATCATCTATTGCTGGAGATCAAATCATTTGAAGGCCTATCACCCTACTGCAAAGCTTCACTTCCTGAACAACTCAAGATCTCAGGGGGATCTTTGACAACATCCACTATCTTCTCTCCGACTGTTGACAAAGAAGATCATCTCATCCCTTTCTCTCTCTCTCTCTCTCTCTCTCTCTCTCTCTCTGCTGTAAAGGGTTTTTCAAACTCCCTTCAAAAGTTTGTGATCAGTTTCTGAGACCTTATCAAAACTCAGTGGTGGCAAGACACCTGATCAAAAAATCTGGTTTGGTTTTTGAGCACCTTATCAAAAGCTCATTGGTGCCCAGGATACCTGATCAACTCATCCTGCAGTGGATTCCTACCTAGGGTGGTAGAAGAGTGGATGTACCCAGATTGGTTGGGGAACTACTATAGCTCCTTGTGTCATCTGGTTGCATATCTTTCTTTTGTTTCTGGCTGTGCTTTGTGATTGCCTTGTGATTGTTCTGTGTTTAGATTTACTTTTTATTATTTTCTTCCCTGTTCACTTAGGAATACAACAACAGTTGTAAAAAGTTTTAAGCAAGCACCATACTCTATTCACCCCCCTCTAGAGTATACCAGATCTAACTTGCACTTTCAGTTCTTTATCTTGACAAACTTGTGCAGCGTGTGTCGACACTAGTCCTGAGTGTCGACACAGTTGCTTTCTTGTATCATAGTGTCGACTCAAGTACTGAGTGTCGACACAATTTTCTCCTTGACTCTGCACTTTTTATTTAAATGTGTCGACACTAGTCCTAAGTGTCAACACAACTACTTGTCTCAACACAACCTTGACAAAGGTGTCGACACCAATCCTAGTGTCTCGACACATTTGTACTTAGCTTTATTTTCCTGCACATAAAAACTTAACATTCATCAAATACAACTGTGTATATCATTGAGCTAAAAGTACTTTTTCAAATCAAGTATATTGTGACCAATGTACTCAACAATCTCCCCCTATTTGGAGAAGTCATAACTCCAATTCAATGATATACAACATGATACCAAAAATATATTATGATAAAGACATTAAGAGTACGGTGCAGTATAATATGTGAAATAACACAAATAAAAATACATATTTAACAATAATAATGCTGAACAGAAAGTTAGGCAAACAATTGAAATCCTAATTAATAGCACATGAAATATTGAGCAAACTAAAATTTTCATTAATTGTTCATCACAAGGTTTACTGCTACAAGCTTTGATTATTCAATAGTTACAAAATAAGTTTTTTATGAAATTTAAAACTAACAACATTCTATGACAGCTCTGGTTTTTTGATGATTATGCCTTCTCCAGATTGTATCTTTGCTTTCACCTTAGGTACCTTGTCATCAACAACCTTCTTTCCTTTGTCATCCTTAGCTTCTGCAATTGCTTTCTCTTTCATCCTTTGTCTTTCAAAATAATGGTAAGGCCTTGTGAAATATTTACTGGGCTCAACTAACTTAGCAGGTAGATTTCCTTTCTTCAGATCATGTCAGAACTTCTGGATAACCTCTTGCTACTTTAAATGTTTGGCTCATTCCTATTCTGAATACCATTTACCTCTGTTTGTCACATTTGCATTCACTGCTTTCCATGTAGTGAGAATTATTGATTTGGAGGTTGGGCTGCACTGCTCATAATGTGGTCTAGCTTCAGCTTGTTCTCTAAACCTTTTCTTTGAAAATTGAGCCTCTTTTTCTTTAAACAAAGCAGATTCAGACATCTCCAACTCTTCACATATAACATATTGAACTGATGGTGGAGGGCTGTGTAACACCTCCCCTGTAATGACCGTATAATATGGGTCCGGTCGGGTCCCCACAACATACAAACGCCACAGCTTCAGTATTATAAGATGATATAACTCCCCGATCTCAAAAATCCTAACCACAACACAGCGGAACAAAAAAAGGCAAACAGACTAGAAGTTATCCACACCATATAGGAGTATCGAAGCGGCCTTAAGGCCTTACAACAGAAGTGAGTCCAAAACTCAAATAATAGCACCAGTCAAAAAAAATGTGCATAAGCACTCCTAGACTACCTCGGTATGCAAGCTGGAAAACATGAGCATCAAGCATACAATATCATAAACGTAGAGCTACAACAAAATGGTACACTTCACGAGGCTTAGGCCCTTTTGGCCGGAGAGCTAGCTCCTGCTTGCGATCCTTGCCCTGTAAAAATTTGATTGTAACGTGGGTCAGCAAAGGCTGACGTCAAATTGTGTTACCAACACATCTCCTCCCGACCGCCCCTAACGGACCCCGGGGAAACCCCTCCAACCTGCAAGTCAGCACTTCATTTGTAATATATATATATATATAAACAAGTAATGAACTAAGAACAGGATTTGATGTCTCAAACAACATACACATTCTCTATTGTTGAGCATATAATGAAAGGGCCTACTTATACAGCATGTATGCAAAACCCAGGGCTTCACCCAGGGCACCCTATCGCGTATGCATCTAGCACATCATCACATCATATGGGTACTCATCATTTCCCCATTGGCATAAAGCCGCAAACAATGGGGGTTACCAACATTGCCCCAACGACACACAAGCCGCCACACAGAAATCTTGCAAAGGCCCCACCCGCTCAAGGTCTTAGCCCCGGGCTTGCCTGCAAGCTCTGACTTCTCATGTCAGGATTCCAACAAACATAAACTGACCGATTCTAAGAAGCCTTACTAGACCCCACCCGCTCATGGCCTCATTGCCTAGGCTTGCCCCATGCTTGGCATTCTCGTCAGTCTCACAGAAGGGGACTAGTCTCGTCGGGACACTCTCCACACATGATGTGCACGTCACGGGATAGCCAGCTGACCATGGAGACACAGCCACGCCTTGGCACATCACAATCCAAGATAATTCCACCCTAGACCCTCATTTGTACTGCAATGTTCCCGCGCACCAAGGAAACCATCTACCACCAAAGCGGAGCTAACCTTGTTCACCAAGGAAACCATCTACCGCCATTGAGGAGATAACCCTGTCCGGTTCCGACTACACGTACTCATTCGAGAAATGGGGGAAAACATCACAAACATCACAAATGGCATCTTGCCGCAACGGATCTCTACGAATCCTTAAAGCTCGTATGCAACATCACCGAGTCGGACTAACGGTCGCAACTACGGCTTCACCCACCATAACTAATCCACTAACGTAGTGGATCTCTAATGCAAAAACATGCCTGAGACGGACTCAATCGACCCGGAGGTTCCTCTTGAACCTTGGCAACCCAAACCCCTCTAATTTGAGAGTTTGGTGCCCAAAAACTAGAAAATAAAAGATGCTAGAACATGCATCCTAAAACCAAGAGGAGAAATGTCATTACCTTCCGACCCCTCTTCCTTGCCATGGCAACCTAGCTGGATGAAAACCTTCACACCGGTCTTTCCTCCACGGATCCGGACTCGGCTCGCAATTTGGAGCACCGAAGCCTCTCCAACAGCCGGATCTCTTCTTCACCTTCATCCTTTCTCTCACCTCTCTCTAGATCTTAGAAAGAGATTGCTTGGAGAAGAAAATAAGGGTTTCTAACCATATTCTCGGACTTAACTCAGCAAGGGCAACCCTGGACCATCAGATCCCAAAAGAAGGGAAAGTACGGCCACGATCCGAACTGGAAAACAAAACACCTGGGCCGAACACGGCTTGTGACACGCCCGTGTCCAAGGCCGTGTTACCCAATCGACGCCGAAACCGTCGCACCCAAAACAGGACACGGGTCCTTGACACGCCCGTGTAACTTTTGACACGGCCGTGTCCACCCTAAACACGCCTGGGCTCCAGGCCGTGTCCAACCCCTCATAAGTCCCGTCTCACAACCCGAGAAGGACACGGCTTGGGACACGCCCGTGTCTCAGGCCGTGTCCGACGCCTCGACGATCATCGACTGCCTCTTCGTGGAACTCGCAGGAAATCATCGAACACGCTCGACACGGCCCTGGACACGCCCGTGTCCTAGGCCGTGTTCCCTTCCTGTGTCGACACCTCCTCTGTGTCGACATTTCTGTGTAGACACCTCCTCTATGTCGACACCATTGTGTTGACACCACCATGTCGACACCTCTGTGTCGACACTCGAGAGAACACTCCCACGACACGGGCTCCGACACGGGCGTGTCGGAGGGCGTGTCCCCCACTAGTCGACGAACTGAGCGAAAAATCGTCGACTTCCCAGACTCTCGACGAACCCGGTACGACACGGCCATGGACACGCCCGTGTCCTTGGCCGTGTGACCCTCACCAAGACCCAAAATGGCTCTCGACGTTGCTCGTCCTTCTTTCAAATTTTGGGGCGTTACAACTCTCTCCCTCTTAAAAGAATTTCGTCCCGAAATTATCAAAAAGCAAGAAGAGGTACACAAAATTAAAAGATACTTGAATGGAAAAACTCTGGATATTCCTCCAGCATAGTTTGTTCTCGCTCCCAAGAGAGCTCATCACGGCCGCAGTTGTCCCATCGGACTTTTACGAGTTTGACCTCTTTATTCCGCAACTGCCGAATTTCTGAGTCCTCTATAGCAATTGGACTGACTCATGTACTCAAGTCTTCCTCTATCGGCACCGATATCGATTCGATCACCACACTAGCCTCTACCAAGGCTTTCCTCAAGACGGAAACATGGAAGACGTCATGCAATCCACTCAACTCTGCGGACAACGCCAACCGGTACGCTGCTTCTCCCACTCGTTCAACAACTTCAAAAGGGACCAAAAACCTTGGACTCAATTTCTTGAGTCGGCGAATCCGTGAAACGCCTTTGAACGGCTTGATCTTCAAATAGACCCAATCGCCTACCGCGAACTCCAACTTCCTGTGGAGCGCATTAAAATATTTTGCTTGCCGATCTTGAGCCACCTTCATGCGCTTTTGAATGGTCTGTACCAACTCACAAGCATCCACCACCACTTCTTTTCCCAACAGTTTGGTGTCTCCCGCCTCTATCCATGACATCGGTGTTCGACACCGCCTCCCATATAGAGCTTCGTATGGCGCCATCTTTATACTTGCTTGGTAACTGTTGTTATATGCAAACTCCACCATGAAGAGGTGATCCTCCCATTTCTTGCCGAAGTCAAGAACACACATCCTCATCATATCCTCCATAGTACGGTTCGTTCTTTCAGTTTGCCCGTCAATTTGAGGATGGAAAGCCGTACTGAACTTTAGCTTCGTGCCCAAACTCTTCTGAACCAACCTCCAGTCCTTGGACGTGAAATGTCCGTCATGATCACTGACTATACTTTTAGGGATCTCATATAGCCGCACAATGTTGCGAACATATAGCTCCACCAGCTTCTCCATGCTGTCCTCCTTCCGGTTTAGGATGAAGTGAGCCACTTTGGTTAAGCGATCCACAATCACCCAAATCGCGTCGTTACCTTGCTATGATCTAGGTAACCCATGCACAAAATCCATGGAGATGTCATCAAATTTCCACTCGGGGATTGGAAGAGGCTTCAGGAACCCGCCCAGCTTCTGACACTCGGCCTTCACCAAGACACAAGTTTGACATCGATTCATGTACAAAGCTACGTCCCGCTTCAGTCCAGGCCACCAAAAGGATCTATTCATGTCCAAGTACATCTTTGTACTGCCCGGATGAATGGAGTACTTTGTAAAGTGAGCCTCAAACATCAATTCCTCACGGAGCTTGCCAAACTGCGGTACACAAATCCTTCCATCCTTCCTCAAAACCCATCAATCATCTCCTAGGCGCTGCTCTCATCTTTTTGAGCTTCCACCACGAATGTTTGAAACTCCACATCCAAACGGGTCGCTTCCTGTATACGATCAGACAAGTCGTTCTGCATTTCAATCTAGTTTAATCGAGCCATGCTAGCCTCGCCTCTTGATATGAACTCCAAGCCGAGGGACTCCCATTCCCGCACCAACCGCTCATCATGAACGTCAATCCAATTCCCTTATCTAGAGTATTTTCTACTCAACGCATCGGCCACCACATTGGCCTTGCCTGGTGTATACTGAATCGCCACCTCATAGTCTCCAAGGAACTTGACCCACCTGCGCTGCCGCATATTCAAGTCCTTCTGATCTAAGAGATACTTCAGGCTTTTATTATCTGTGAAAATCTCTACCTTCGCACCATAGACATAGTGCCGCCACAATTTCAACGCGAAAATTACCGCCGCCAACTCCAAGTCATGAACGGGGTAATTTCTCTCGTAAGACTTTAGCTGTCTAGACCCAAAGGCTATTACATTGCCATGTTGCACCAACACGCAACCCAAACCGCATCCCGATGCGTCACTGAAGATCTGAAAGCCTTCGGTCCCTTTCGGTAAACTTAGGATTGGAGCCGTCATCAGTCTTTCCTTCAGCGTCTCAAATGCCTGACTATACTCTTGAGTCCACACAAACTTCTGGTCTTTACGAGTGAGTGAAGTGAGGGGTAGAGCTATCCGCGAAAAGTTTTCCACGAATCTCCTATAATACCCGGCTAGTCCAAGAAAACTTCAGACTTCCGCCACGGTTCTCAAAATCGTCCAATCTCTGATGGCTTCCACCTTTGTTGGATCTAACGCCACCCCATTCCCACTAATCACGTGGCACAAAAATGCTACCTTCTCTAACCAGAACTCGCACTTCGAGAACTTTGCATACAACTGGTTCTCCCTCAACACTTGCAAGACCATTCTCAAATGAGTCTCATGCTCCACTTACGATTTTGAATACACCAAGATATCATCAATAAATACAACTACAAAAGAGTCCAAGTATTTTCGAAATACTCGATTCATCAAATCCATGAATACAGATGGTGCGTTCGTTAGCCCGAACGGCATCACCAAGAACTCGAAGTGTCCATACCTCGTACCAAACGCTGTCTTGGGTATGTCCTCATCCCGAATCCGCAACTGGTAGTATTCTGACTTCAAGTCCAACTTTGAATACACTACCGACCCCACCAACTAGTCGAACAGGTCGTCTATCCGAGGAATCAGATATTTATTCTTGACGGTCAATTTATTCATCTCTCGGTAGTGTATGCACAGCCGCATACTACCGTCTTTCTTCTTTACAAACAACACCGGTGCGCTCCACAGTGAATAACTGGGTCTGATATATCCTTGCTCCAATAGTTCCTGCAACTGTACTTTGAGTTCAGCCAACTCCTTTGGTGCCATCCTAAACGGAGGACGCGATACCGGCCTAGCCTCCGGTACTAACTCAATCGAGAAATCAATCTCCCGTCGAGGAGGCGCTCCAGGAAGTTCATCCGGGAATACATCCTCGAACTCTGCCACCACAGGCACTTCCCCAAGTGATAACCTGGAAAGGTTAACCTCCAATAACACTACAAGCGCTACTCCACCCTGGCTAACTGCCCGCGCCAACTGCAAGGCCGAAATCAGAGAACATGCCACTCCATTGAGGTCCTCAAATTTGACCTCTGACTGCCCTTCGCTTCTTAGGGTCACCACCTTGGATAGGCAATCAATACTAGCACGTTGCTCCGCTAGCCAGTCCATTCCCAAAATCACATCAAACCCAACCAACGGTAAGACCGCTGCTATCAACACGAAGTCAACTCCGCTTAGCTCCCAACAAATGCGCCCTTTCCTTCCGATGGTCATGGACGACCCATTGGGCATGCGCACCTTCAGCTCCGCGTCCGCCGAAAATGACTCAACTCCAATCCTCCTGATGAAGCTTTCCGCAAGAAAGGAGTGCGACGCTCCCGTATCAAACAGTACTTTAGCGGGGTAACCGAAAACCAACACAAAGCCTACAACACAGACATCAACAACAATGGTCTAAACGTATGAGAGCAAGGTTAAACTTAAACTTCCCCATACCTGTCACCACGTCGGGTTGGCGGATCGCTTCCTACTGTCCAAGGTTGTAAGCCCTTGGTTGCACCGGTTGGAACCGAGAAGCGCTCGACTCCGCCATCTTCGCTTTCTCTACATCACTGGGGTTGGAGCACACAGTCTGCTCCTGCCTTGTCTCTTGCTCCGCACCCCCTTGGTTACAAAAATGAGCTATGTGCCCCACCTTGCCACAGTTGAAGCACGTCGGTGGCCCCTTAGAGTGAGACCCTCCGGACGTCCACCTGCTTTTCTCACCGGACTTGTACGGGTGAGGCTTCTTCCTACATCTATTCCCTTCCGACTTTCCTTGGGATTGAGAAGGCTTCCCTTCTCCTTGCTTGGGTGCAAAACCCTTGCAGCATTGGCTTCGCTCTAGATCACTCTCCAACGTCCTGACAGCCTCAACTAGCTCGTTAAAACCAGCTCTCTTCATTGCAATGAGGGGTTGCCTCAGATTCTCCCTCAACCCCTGGTAGAAGAGGTTATCCCTCTCTACATCATCTACCATCATCGTTCCCGCGTAACGACCCAAACGGGTGAACTCCTGCACATACTCGTCCGCCGTCTTGTCTCGCTGCATCAAGTGCAGAAAATGCCTCTGAAGGGCCAACCTTGTAGAAATGGGAATGTACCTCTTTAGAAAAGCATCCCCAAATTCTTCCACCGACGGGGTGCATCCAGGAAATTAGCGGCCGCTATGGCTCACCCACTACAACTTTGCATCTCCCTCCAACATGAAGTCCGCAAATTCAGATTTCTTCTCTTCCAGCGTCTCTGCCGCCCTCATAAGCTCTTGAATCCGTGCCCACCAGTCCTCCGCATCAGTCGGAGTACCGACACCCTTGAATGTCGGGGGATGGAAACTCAGGAAGTACTTCATCTGCTGGTCTCCTTGCCCGACAACCACCCTTTCTGCCAAAGGCTCAACTCCCTGGCTTCTCCGCCCGGCACCGCCGCCGCCGTATCCGGTGTTGCAGGGGTTGCTACCTGAGCTGTTGCTACAGCCTGGGCTGCCACCATTGCTTCTGCAAGCATGCGTCGGAAGTCGGCCGGGTTTACACCCATGCTCAAAGGACCCTGAGCTGTGGCGCTGCTCGCCGAAAGCTCTTCTCTTGGTCTCGACGTACCCGCCTCGTTGCTTGCACTCTTCAAGGAAGCAGGAAAATAAGGAATCAGTCTCTAATCACAAGACTCAAACATAAGGACACTCATGGTCCCGCATTACTCCTATGTGGATAACTTCTATACGCACTGACCTTGAACCTAACCTGGCTCTGATACCAAATTGTAACACCTCCCCTGTAATGACCATATAATATGGGTCCGGCCGGGGTCCCACAACATACAGACGCCACAACTTCAGTATTATAAGATGATATAACTCCCCGATCTCAAAACTCCTAACCACAACACAGCGAAACAAAAAACGGTAAAAAGACTAGAAGTTATCCACACCATATAGGAGTATCGAAGCGGCCTTAAGTCCTTACAACAGAAGTGAGTCCAAAACTCAAATAATAGCACCAGTCAAAAAAAATGTGCATAAGCACTCCTAGACTACCTCAGCATGCAAGCCGGAAAACATGAGCATCAAGCATATAATATCATAAACGTAGAGCTACAGCAAAATGGTACACTTCACGAGGCTTAGGCCCTTTTGGCCGGCGAGCTAGCTCCTGCTTGCGATCCTTGCCCTATAAAAATTTGATTGTAACGTGGGTCAGCAAAGGCTGACCTCAAACTGTGTAACCAACACATCTCCTCCCGGCCGCCCCTAACGGACCCCGGGGAAACCCCTCCGACCTGCAAGTTAGCACTTCGTATGCAATATATATATATATATAAACAAGTAATGCACTAAGAACAGATTTTACTGTCTCAAACAACATACACGTTCTCTATTGTTGAGCATATAATGAAATGGCCTACTTATGCAGCATGTATGCAAAACCCCGGGCTTCACCCAGGGCACCTTATCGCGTATGCATCTAGCACATCATCACATCATATGGGTACTCATCATTTCCCCATTGGCATAAAGCCACAAACAATGGGGGTTACCAACATTCCCCCAACGACACACAAGCTGCCACACGAAAATCTTGCAAAGGCCCCACCCGCTCAAGGTCTTAGCCCCGGGCTTGCCTACAAGCTCTGACTTCTCATGGAAGGATTCCAACAAACGCAAACTTTCCGATTCTAAGAAGCCTTGCTGGACCCCACGCACTCATGGCCTCATTGCCCAGGCTTGCCCCATGCTTGGCATTCTCGTCAGTCTCACAGAAGGGGACTAGTCTCGCCGGGACACTCTCCACACATGACATGCACGTCACTGGATAGCCAGCCGACCACGGATACACAGCCACACCTTGGCACATCACAATCCAAGACAATTCCACCCTAGACCCTCATTTGTACTGCAACGTTCCCGCGCACCAAGGAAACTATCTACCACCAAAGCGGAGCTAACCTTGTTCACCAAGGAAACCATCTACTGTCATTGAGGTGCTAACCTTGTCCGGTTCTGACTACACGTACTCACTCGAGAAAAGGGGAAAACATCACAAACATCACAAACGACATCTTGCGGCAATGGATCTCTACGAATCCTTAAATATCGTATGCAACATCACCGAGTCGGACTAACGGTCGCGACTACGACTTCTCCCACCATGCCTAATCCACTAACGGAGCAGATATCTAATGCAAAAACATGCCGGGGACGGACTCAATCGACCCGGAGGTTCCTCTTGAACCTTAGCGACCTAAACCCCTCTCATTTGAGAGTTTGGCGCCCAAAAACTAGAAAATAAAAGATGCTAGAACATGCATCCTAAAACCAAGAGGAGAGGTGACGTTACCTTCCGACCCCTCCAACAGGACTCGGCTCGCGATTTGGAGCACCGAAGCCTCTCTAACAGCCGGATCTCTCCTTCAACTTCTTCCTTGCTCTCACCTCTCTTTAGATCTTAGAAAGAGATTGCTTGGAGAAGAAAATGAGGGTTTCTAACCCTATTCTCGGACTTAACTCAGCAAGGGCAACATTGGACCATCAGATACCAAAATAAGGGAAAGAACGGCCACGATCCGAACTGGAAAACAAAACACCTGGGCCGAACACGGCTTGTGACACGCCTGTGTGCAAGGCCGTGTTCCCCAATAGACGCCAAAACCGTGGCACCCAAAACAGGACACGGGTCCTTGACACACCTGTGTCACTTTTGACACGGCCATGTCCACCCTGAACACGCCTGGGCTCCAGGCCGTGTTTAACCCCTCACAAGTCTCGTCTCACAACCCGAGAAGGACACAGCCTGGGACACGCCCGTGTCTCAGGCCGTGTTCGACGCCTCGACGATCGTCGACTACCTCTTCGTCGAACTCGCAGGAAATCATCGAACACGCTCGATACGAACCTGGACACACCTGTGTCCTAGGCCGTGTTCCCTGCCTGTGTCGACACCTCCTCCGCATCGACACCACCGTGTCAAAACTTCTGTGTCGACACCTCCTCTATGTCAACACCATTGTGTCGACACCACCATGTCGACACCTCTGTGTCGACACTCGAGAGAACACGCCTGCGACACGGGCTCCGATACGGGCGTGTCAGAGGGCATGCCACCCACTAGTCGACGAACTGAGCGAAAAAGCGTTGACTTCCCAGGCTCTCGACGAACCCGGTACGACACGGCCATGGACACGCCCGTGTCCTTGGCCGTGTGACCCTCACCAAGACCCAAAATGGCTCTCAAAGCTGCTTGTCCTTCTTTCAAATTTTAGGGCATTACAGACTATACATGTGTTGGACAGCTGCTTGGATAGCCTCAAAAGTAACTTATGCTGCAGGATTATACATGGTTTGCTCAGCAGCATGAGTTCAAGTAGCATGAGGTACTTCAAGTTGAGCTGGTTGACAACCAGACTCAGCAGTCTAATCTCCATCATACCATGTGGGAGGATAGCCTAAAGTGACTCTGATATTATTTGATATCCAGGTAGCTTGTTTAGAGCTGGCCCTTATCATTATCTTCTCCCCCTTTATGACTTCTCTTTCTACATGATCTCTCAGATCATTTTTGTGAAACCTGATTTGTCCATCTAAGTAATTGATTCCTAAAGTTATAGTGTTCTTTACTTTCAATAAATTCTTATCCAAATCTCTATCAGAATCTTTAATATCTTTAAGTAATGAGGCTGAATATATGGTCAGTTGAGTTTCAAAATCTTTTGTAGCATCAGCTATCTTGTTTTCAAACTTAGTAGACTGCTCAGTTAGCTTAACCATTGTTTCAGTATGCAAAGTAGTCATGTTTTCATCCAAAATTCTTTGATTTTCAAGGACATATCCTTGTTTGACAACCATTTCATCTGCAGTTGTCTTTGCTTCTTGCTGCTGTTTAGCAATATACACTATATTATTTTCCTTTCTCAAAGAAATTAGTCATGTCTGTTTTCAGGAGATTTACTTCAAATCTTATGGACTTTATCTCTTGAGCCAGTTGAAATTGCAATTCTTTTTTTGCTTTCATCCACATACTTTTCAAGTTGTTGTCTATGTTGATCATGCATAATTTGTAATTGTACAAGGAGTGAGTTTGAGTCCACTAGAGGAGCTAAAGTTGGTGCAGACTGATTAAGCTTTTTGTAACTCCTACTTTTCTTTTTCATTTCAAAGAACTTCCTTTTCTTCAGTGGAGACTCTTCTTCTTCTTCAGATTCAGATGAATTTATCTCTTCAACTGTTGGTGTCTCCTTAGTTTTGTCAGTATCTGGGGCCAACTCTCACTCAACTCTTGTACATTCCTCATTCATGTTGATTCTTTCTAAGTTATCATCTACATGCTGAATTTCAGTATCAGAAACTTTAATATGGAGAATTTCATCTATCTCCCCCTACATGTTGGTTTCTTTAGATAGAAGAATTTCTTCTTCGGTCTCTTTTAGAATGCCATCCTCCATCTCTCTCTCAGATATTTCTTGTTCTGGAACCTTTGACTATTCTAGTTCTTGTACAACATCCATTATTATTGTGGTAGCTGTATCCATTGGCAATTCAGTGAGGTTCTTCCCCTCAATTTGATCTATCTTTTGCAAACTCTTCCCTGCACCTGAACACTTGTTCCAGGTGAGAGTCTTGGATATCATCTTTGGTGTTCCTCAGCATCTTTATCTGAGCTAAACTCCACTTGTTCTTCTGAATCACTTCAAGACTCTTCTTCTACTACTGCTTTCTTGCCTTTTACCTCTTTTATCTTTTTAGGTTCTGGAGTCTCCTTAGTCAAGACCCTTTCCCATCTTGACAAAATTCTTAGGTCCATTTTACTCATATGATTTATCTTAGACCCAATCTTCTGATTGATACTATCTAGAATTACCTTTACCAAATATAGACTAACAATTCTACCCATATTGGGTTTCTGAATTCCTTCTGCAATCTTATTAAACACAACTCTGTTCCAATCATTCTTGATCCTGAAAATAATCCTTATCATCAGGCTAAACATGAAGCTTGAAATTCTGTCATGTGCTCCAGCCTTGCAGAGAAGCACTTTTTCTACTACTTCAGATATAAATTTGCCCTGGAAATTCATTCCCTTCCTGTTTATTCAATTACCAAACTTAGTGGTTGGAGCTAGTCAACACCACTCTAAGGCCTCTACAATCTTGCTTGAATGTAGTTCATCTTCCTATGCAGTTCGAGGAATCTGAAAGACTTTAGCCAGCCTTTTGATTGTAACTTTTACTCTTTCTCCATTTACACTGGATTTTATCTTGGCTGACTTAGGGTTTAGTGAGGCATTGGAATAGAATTCTGATACTTGTCTCTTCCATATGTTGGTTGGTTCAGAAAGCAGATACTCAAGACCCGCCTCATTGACAAGGTCTATCACGTTCTTGATCTCGTCTTGTGCGGAGACGAATGCGTTTCTCCCCAATTCATAACCCTCGTTGATGTTTTCGTCCATCTTAGGTTCCATTGAAGTTAAGAGAGCTTGAGATTGAGTAGTGTCGACTAAGGATTTCTAGGTCTCGATACTCAGTGAACAGTCTCTCAAGTTTTCTGGTAAGCGTAGTCGACAACTCCTTACATCTCCTATTTATAGGGACTGTCTATTGAAGGCAAAAAGGCGCGTTGCATTTAATAATTTTGTTAATATTCCGAAAATGTCCAGTGTCGACATGGAAAAGCCTACTCTATCGAGAAGTGTCGACTTAAGTCGACACAAGGTTCATGTCTCTCGACACATACCTCAGGGTCTCGACACCCTTATGTCTCGACACTAAATTTTAATGTCTCGACACATGACTACCTATTGTGTCAACACACATTCTGGTGTCTCGACACAATACAAACTATAGTGTCGACACATACTGTAGTGTCACGACATAATTTTTTTTTACTTAGACTAAATTTGTGTTCTGAATATAATTTCTTGATTTATATGAAGTCTTTCTTGGTTGTAATTCTTTGTTGACCTGGTTAGTCATCTTTTATAAGTTGTACAAACTTTTGTTGCTACTAATTGAAAATATTTATTCAATGTTCAACATGCCTAGTTAAAATTTAAAGTAATTGAACTTGCTTTCATCTAGGGGTCTTGTAAAGATGTCAGCAACTTGTCTTTCTGTTGGAGTATATTGTAAGCTAATATTTTTTTTTCAACATTCACTCTAAGAAAGTGATATCTAATTTATATATGTTTAGTTCTACTGTGTGAAATAAGATTATTAGCAATATAAATTGCACTAGTAGAATGACAAAACATAACAAATTTACTTAGCTGTACACTATAGTCTAGTAGTTGATGCTGAATCCACAGTAACTGTGCACAGCAGCTTCCAGCAGATATATACTCAGATTCTGCTGTAGAAATTGCAACACTTATTTGCTTCTTACTGCTCCAACTTATGAGTCTTTTCCCTAGAAACTGACAAGTTCCATAAGTACTTTTTCCTGTCTTCTTTACACAATGTAAAATCTGCATTTGTGTACCTTGTGAGTTCAAAATCACTATCCCAAGGATACCAAAGCCAAAGATTGGTTGCGCCCTTAAGATATCTCAGTATTCTCTTTACAGTTGTGTAATGAGATTCTTTAGGGCATGCTTAGTACCTAGCACCGACACATGTTGAGAACATAATATCTGGCCTACTAGCAGTCAAATACAGGAGTGATCCAATAATGCCTCTATATAAGGTTTCATCAACTGGTTTCTCAGATTCATCCTTGTGTAGTGACACAAAAGAACCCATTGGAGTTCTCATGGTAGAAGAATTCTCTATACCATACCTCTTAATCAACTCCTTAGTGAACTTAGATTGTGAGATGGATATACCATCCTCAGTTTGTCTAACTTGGAATCCCAAGAAGAACTTTAGCTCACTCATGCTGCTCATTTTAAACTTGCCTTGCATAAGCCTGACAAATTTTCTACATAACTTATCATTAGTAGACCCAAAAATTATGTCATCTACATATATATAGACTACGATGCTTGAACCTTTGATGTCTCTAAGAAATATTGACTTGTCTATCTTTCCTCTATAGAACTTGTGAAAGTTAGGATTAGATCTGATATACTCTAGAGGGGGGGGGGGGTGAATAGAGTATCTTGAAACTTTAAGGCCTTTTTGCTGTAAATAAAAACAGCAGTCCTAAGATAAAGTAATTTACCACAGGCACAGCAAATATAAACTAATTGTCACAGACACACCAAACTAAGTAGCACAACCACAGCAAGAACAAAAGAAAAAGATGACAACCAGACGACACAGGAATTTTATAGTGGTTCCCCTAAACATGGGTACATCCACTCTTCTACCATCCTGGTAGGAATCCACTCAGGTTTTTGATCAGGTGACTGCCACCAATGAGCTTTTGATCAGGTGCTCAAAAACCAATCCCAAGTCTTTTGATCAGGTGACTTGCAACCAGGGATAACTTTTGAAGGGAGTTAAAGAACCCTTTTTACAATGGGGGTGAGAGAGTGATGAGGTCTTCTCTTTATCAAATACAACTGAGAAGACTTTAGTGGATATTTTGATGTTAACAAAGCTCCCCCTGAGATATTGATTTGTTCAGGAAGGTTGGAGCTTTGCTTCAGGGTGAGTAGGCCTTCAATCCTTTAGCCTTGACCAGAAGATATCCATGAAATTCTTGACTAATAGAGTTGTTGTTGTCCTTGAAGAGTCCTGGAATGAAGAAGGAAGAAGACTCTTGATTTTGAATGGATGTTCTTCTTCTTCTTCAGCTTGTTGTTGTTTCTCTGGTCTGGGGATTCTAGTTTTTTTGTTACTGTATGATTTCTTTTTCTGTATTCTGAATTGTCCTCTCTGTCGTCTGTCTATCTGTGAAGAAGGAAGAAGAAAAATCCTTTTTATATTTTCCATGTAATCTTCCTTCTACATTTTGAATTTCTTCAGCATTGATTACTGACGGCCTGAAGAATATCTGCATTGATTGATTTCCCCAACTGTACCATTGAAAAATGGCAAGTAATAATCCTGATGAAGGTCATAATCAATGCTGCTTCTAACGGTAATATTCAGAGAATATTAAGCATTGATTATACAGGAATTACTGCATTAAAATTAGGGACAGAGGGAGGAAAAGTCCATGTCTGGAACTGTACAAAAATCGTCGAGTGAAGAACAGAATTCGTCGACCTGGGTCCTGAGTTCATCGAGCTGAGAAGTTATGTTCGTCAACCAGATAATTGTTGTTCATCAACCTGAGATCCAAGATCGTCGACCTAAGAACAGATAACTGCTTTCTCTAGAACCTTGCCAATTCTGTGCATCAAGATCGTCGAGCTGAGATTCTAACTTCGTCGACTGGAGTTCAGTGAAATGTTTCTTGGACTTAAGAATGTTTGAAGTGAAGTGTCCAGAAATCGTCGACCTGAGAATTGATTTCGTCGACCTGAGAACTGCTAACAACTACCTGATACAACTTGTTGAGACTGTGGTCCAAGTTCGTCGAGCTGAGAACATGAATTTATCGAGTGGAGTATGATTCTGGACTTAGAATATTTGAAGTAGAGTATCCATAAATCATCGACCTGAGAACTAAGTTCGTCGAGCTCAGCTCAGAGAATTGTCTCTGAGTTCGTCGAGCTGAGGAAGACTTTCGTCGAGCTGAGTTCGACAAACGTCGAACTCATTTTCCTGAGTATTTGAAATTTCTCTAAGTCTTGAGTCTTCTGCAGTCTGTTGATGGCTGGTCCATACAATGTTGACTTAAGGACATGTCCTAGACTCTAGGACACAAACATGACCCTAACTATACATGTTGGGTCAAACATCCTAGTTTAGTGAACCTAGCCCAAATCCAACTAGGGATCCAACAATCTCCCCATATTTGGGGAGGTCACTAAATACAGACTCAAATATTAACAAAGTAAGAAAACATATATCTGGCAGGAAATTTTAAAATATGCAGCAGATATATATGTACAGAGAGCTTTGTATCAAGAATATACACAGATAGTTTTTAAAATAATCAAAGAGACTAAATAGTTTAAAGTTTATTTCTTCTTCTTGGGCTCCTTTGGCTTAACCTCCATAACTTAGTCACCAGACTATGTAAATTTGATTTCCCTGTTTGGGTTTGCTGCTTGAGTTTTTGTCATTATCATATCAGCAGCTCCAATGATATTAAAGGAGGTAGCTCTTGGCACTACAGCTTCTGGATGCAGTTTCATGTAGTCATCAACATTAAATAATTTGTTAGCTTTAGCAAACCTGTTGAGTTCTTCCTTCCTTTATTTGGACATTGTAGTATATTCAAAGGGATCCTTCCCTTCAGCTTTTGCTTTGTTGATCATAGAAAGGCCAACCAGTTCTTGGAACCTGGCCATCCTTGCTGTTGTAGCTGTTTCTGGATCTTCAAAAGGTACAGGAGGGGAGGCAGGTCTCTTTGGGTTTTCAACTTTCTGATGTTCAGTAATTTGATGCTGTTGATGATGATGTTGCTATTATTGTTGTTGCTTGCCTGATGAATAGTGCCTCTGCTGGCTGCTTCCTGAAGAGGAGGAGGACCTACCCTGATGTCTCTGATATGTTGATATTGGGTAGTCCTCTGAGATGAAGTGCCTGAAGCACCATCAACATGTGGAGGAGGAGGAGGAGGGTCTTTCTTGAATCTTTAAGGAGGAGGTGAGTATCTCCAACTTTTCTTTCTCTCTTTCTGTTGGTTCTTGGACAGCCACATCCATGCTGACATGCCCTTGTATGGTGTGATTTTCTGAAGTATATAGTAGGGAGTATCATTTGTTGGATTTGGTTTTGGAGCAGGAGGTGGAGAAGCTTTCCTCTTCTTGAAGACTTTCTTCTTAGGCTCATCATCAGAATCCTCTTCATCATCTTCATCATCAGAAGAGTCTTGAGGAGTATCATATAGTGCATTAATCTCTTTTAGAGCCTCTGCAGATATCAAGGGTTTTTCTGCCTGGGAAGGAGCTGGAAGAGGAGCTGGAGCTGGAGCAGGAGAGCTATACATATCAGTGCTTTCAACAACTGATTTATTCTCTTCTTCTATGTCAGCCATGATCATTTCATCAAGATTAGGCATTGGGGAGTCATCCATAATAAAAGTTGGAGCAGAAATGATTCTGGGAGGAGATAAAACAATAAGGGAATCAGATTTTGGTGGAGATGGAATGGCTGGAGCTTCTATAATGGCAAAACTATCATTTAGTTGCTTAGCAACCTTGGGGCTTATTGGTGAGGTGTAGGGGACTATAGCCAAAGATGACTTTATGTAGTCTTCTGGCAGAAAGTTCAAATGAATTGTATCAAACATGGTCAACAAGTTCAAAAGATCAAGTGTGGGATTTATAATATAATCACCAACAGTTTTTATTTCCTCTGTGACTTTCTCATCCAGATCCATATCTTACTCAATGAAATTAATTAAATCAAATAAATCATCATCACTATCTGCATCTGCTGCTTCTTCTTCTTCTGCTGCTACTATTGTTTCTGCTACTGCTTCTTCATAGAGTATCTCCCCCTGCCTGGTTTCAGTGGGTACTGGAGCCAGGCCCCTAATTGAAGAAGGAGTAGTAGAGAGAGCAGAAATTTGATCAGCAAGAGAGGAGATGGAGGTAGCAAGAGGAGAAATAGCCTCTGCTATAAGAGTTTTAAGGAGGGGAGTGAGAAGTGCTATAAGAGGTGGAATGATGGAGGGGTCTAGTGGCAGGAATGCAGAAGGTGTTTCAGTGGAAACAGAAGGAGGGATGGAAGATGCTGGTGGAGGAGGAGGTAGAGAATCTTGCATTGGTTCATCTAGTGGAGAGGGAGTATGGAGGGGGGATGAAAGCAAATTAAATGATGGTAGGGAGGAGATATTGGAGAGGGGAATGTCAGCCAAATGTGGTGGTAGTGGAGATGAGGGTGGTGATGAAGTTGGTGTGCCACCTGGGGAGTGAGGGGATGTATGAAAGTGAATATGAGTTTGTGATGGAGGTACTGTAGATGATGGAGTTGGTGTACCATGGGGGGTTGTAGGCGAGGTATGAAAGTGAATATGAGTTGGGGATGTATATATTGGAGATGATGGAGGTGTGGGAGTATGGACTGTTGTATGAACTGTGGTATGGACTGGTGAGGGGAGTTGGTGTACCATCTGAGGGTGAGTTTGGATGGCGGGAGGTGATGGAGGTGGAGGAGGGATATCTTCAGTAGGGTGGGAAGTGGCTGGATCAGCCCTGGTACTCTCAGAAGGTCTGGATGAAGAGGAAGAAGCCTTGGGGGGCTTGCTTATGTTCCTCTCCCACCTGCTAAAGAGGGCACATGTGAGCCTCTTGGAGGCATTTATGAATATGGTCAGGGTGACCAGGGATTCAGCAGCCTTTTCCTTAAGGAAGATTCCTAGAATCCTTCCAAAGCAAACCTCCTTTTTAGTGTTCTTTTTCTTTATCAGTTCAAACATGATCTGAGCCCAATTCACTGGCTTCTTATTCACCACTGCACACATCACCAGAGATTGATGCCTGGTGATGTAATCATGGGCTGTGTACTTACCCAGCAGCACTTTCCCCATAATATCTACTAGAAATTTATACTCAGCAGATAAGTGTTTCTTTAGCAGTTTATTGGGGGTTTCTCCAGAATAACCCATCTTATTTAACATCCCATTAAATTCATCACTATCAATTTCTAATTCCTCATCACCATTTACTAATCCAAAAATCTCTGTTAAAACTGCGGGGGTAAGAGAGACGATATTACCCGATATTATGTCAGTCATGGTGTCTGGGTGTGTGGTGGGACCTCCATGTCGAGCCCTTTGGGTCAGTTTTGCTTGTCTTTTGGCTTGCAAGAAAGAAGTAAGTGCGCGATCACCCCTTCCACAAGGGTGAACTCCACAAGAGACCGAGTTTTCGGTTTCAACAATCTGCATTCACCTTCTTCAGCTTCATCCACCTCCGTGTCACTCTCTGAATGTGACAGAGGGGCCCTGATCCTTGCTCTTGCATCTGGAAGGATTTTGTCTTCACCAAGAGCAGCCAACAACCCAATGTTATTCTTATCCTCTTTGCAGATTTGATGCTCCATAGAGTTCCACACCTTATAGTTCATCTTTGAACATATAAGTTTAACCTTTTAGCTATCCTTGGAGGTCAACTCAGACTGTTATGTACTTTTTGAGTAACCTCCTTCTGATACCACTTGAAAGTTTTTATTTTAAGGATAGCTAAATCACCTAGAGGGGGTTAATAGGTTTCTTAGTATTTAGTGACTATCTTTTGTTTTCTTTTAGTTTGTTGCTTTAGTGGTTGGTTAATTTCTACTTTCAAGATGAGCTACCTGCACAAAGAAAACCAACACAATAGAGTACATAAAGATTTATAGTGGTTCCCCAATCTTTGGGTACATCCACTCTCCTCCCACCTTGCCAACTTTCTATTGGTCAAGGTTCTTCTCCAAACCAATGCTCCAAGGAGCTTACACCTCAGATCCCTCAGGATCTCTCAGTCTCCTCCAAGACTTATACCTCAACCATAAGGGCCTACACTCAGTGATACAAGTATCCCCTACCACAGACAATTAAGCCCTACCACTCAGGCTATGCAGGATAGCCCTACATCAGAGTAAACTTGCTCCTACAACTCAGAGAGATACACTCACCTACAGCTCAGACACAAGTGCCCTACCACTCAGTGATCAACTGATCACCTACCTTAGAGCAAGTTTGCTCCTACCTCTCAAATCCATAAAGGATCCTACAAGATGGATGTGGGTTATTGAGGTTCTTGATTGGACACAATAAAAATTCCTCTGTGACAATCAACCTTGTATAAGTTAGACTCATCCCCACTTTGACACCAGGAATGCTTCCATGTGTCTACTTTACTAGACTTGTACACCTTAGCCCCAACTACTTCACAACAATAAGTATATCCACTTGAGCTGGAAGTGACTTGCAGAATACTGTTCTACCCCTTTCTGAACCGAACCAAAGGTTCAGCTCTCTCTTCTTCACAGAAACAGTATTATATAAGCTTTGGCTTAAGCTGGAAGAAACTTGCAGATTAGCTTCTCTGCACCTTTCTGAACTGAGCTAACTGCTTAACTCTTTCTTCTTCTTCACAGCTTCCCAAGAGAATGTTCTTTAGAATTTGTTGGCTGGATCTGTGAAGCACCTGCAGCAAGGGTCGGCCCTAGCTGCTATCTCTTTCTTAGTGAATCACCCCTAGCTGGTGCAGATGAAGATGGCGCCAATAATCTTGCTGTTGAAGATGTTGATCTCAACAGCTAACTTGATCTGCCTCTAGACTTGCTTATTTTGGGCTCTATGTTCTTCAGCCACACCCACAACAGTGGCGATTGTGAAGAACTACTGTAACAGTTAACTCTTTCTATAAAGAGCATTTCCTTTTATTTATTGTAACCCAACGACTCTTTTAGTAGTGGGTCCTACACCATTAATGTTGGCTACATCTTTGCTTTAACGCCTAACTGACGTACAGTAGACATGCGACACCTTTTGTCATGTACTGTGGCTTTGCCGCTAACAATTTGAATATGGTTGACTTTTTGACTTGCTGACATCAGCACCTGAAGACTTGGTCAAAATTCAAGCATCAAAAGAATAAGCGTTGAGTGAAAGAGCTTCGCTCAACGCCAAAGTACTTAGACAGTTCTATCTATCTAGGCGTTGACAGCGTTGAGTGAGTAATGCTCACTCAATGCTTTTTTGCCTTAACCATTTCAGCAGCCTCTTCTGCATGCATGGCATTGAGAGCATTGAGTGAACATACTTCACTCAACACCTTGTGCCTTAACCACATTCTGCATTTTAGGTGTTGAGAGAGTTGAGTGAACATCTCTCACTCAACGTTATCTGCCTTAACCATTTCTGCTTCTTCGGCAACTTAAGTGTTGAGAGAGTTGAGTGAGCATGCCTCACTCAACGCTTTATGCTTTAACTAATTTTATATAAAGGAGTTGAGAGCGTTGAGTGAGCACGTCTCACTCAACGCTTTCTGCCTTAGCCAGATTTTCTATTTCAGAAATCAGTTTGAGTTCAACGAACTCAGAACTAAGTTCGACGAATAAGTAAAAACTCAGTTCGACGAATTTAGAGTTCAGCTTGACGAACAAGTGAAAGCTTAGATCGACGAACTCAGGACTTAGTTCGACAAACTCTGAAGTCAGTTCGACGAAATTGGACTTAGCCGAATTTCTAAAACTCTAAGCTTAGTTCGAAGAACGATTAGCTCAGCTCGACGAACACTAAACTCAGTTCGATAAATTTGGTCTTAGCCACTTTTAAGCTCATTTCTCTTTAGGCTTAGACTGTTATTAGCCTAACTTACAACCTTTTGCTGTATGGAGTTGAGTGAGTTGACTTCACTCAACGACTGTGGATTTAGCCATATTTTAAGCTTGTCACTTCATGGCTTTGACTGAATAGGCTATACTCAGCACTATAAGTCATATGGCATTAAGTGAATGATCCTCACTCAACACCTATGGACTTGGATAGTTTTCTGTCTTTCCACCACATAAGTAAGAACTTACCTGACTTAGCCACTCAGGCTATCTGTCCCATCATTGCTACTCGTACATCCTACAATCATTAAACTTGAACACAAGTTAGATCACCATATGTATATGCATTTTTTGTTAGGCCTTCTTCAAATCCAGGACACTGGGATCAATGGACCCAACAGGTGGAGTCATCCATGGCACTTACCATGATATGTTGTGCCCTCTTGTCTATAGTTGCCAAGATGACTTCATCTTCAGTCATTTCAGCATAATGTTTTGGAGTCTGGACTTCTGCATCTAAGATAGAGACCTTCATGGGGATGAAAGGTCCTTCTTGAACTATTGCAAAACTCTATGATCAATGGCTTCCATGATCTGTCTGATCCTCTTTTTTCATGTCCCAAAGTTCTCCTTTCTGCAGACTTGAGGCTCCATTGAGCTCCACTCCTTATGGTTCTGTTTTGAACCAACAAGTGCAAACCTTTTAGCTATTCTTTGAGGTCTACTCAGACTATTAAGTCCTTTTTGAGTAACTTCCCTCTAATACCACTTGAAAGTCTTTAGTTTCAAGGATAGCAAAATCACCTAGAGGGGGGTGAATAGGTTTCTTAGTCTCCTGTGACTTTATTTTATTTTCATTCTTTAAGTGATATGTGAGTGAGTAGTTATTTGCTTTCAAGGCACACGCAACCTGCAATCAAAGAAATAAAAAAAATCACATACAAGATATATAATGGTTAACCAGATTATGGGTACGTCCACTTTCCCTCCCACCTTTCTAACTTATAGTTAGACAAGTCACTTCTCCAATCTCGGCTCCTAAGAGCTTACAACACGATCCTGCAGGACCACTCAGTCTCCTCCAAGACCTACAGCTCAGGCACAAGTTCATACAAATCAGTGATCCAAAGATCACCTACCTCAGGCCCAAAGGCCCTATAACTCAGGTTGGGAGGACAACCCTATCTCAGATCCATAAGGGATCCAACCTTAGAGAGAATGACTCTTCTACAACTCAGGCACAAAGGCGCTACCTCAGATCCAAAGGATCCTACAACTCAGGCACAAATGCCATACGCTCAGAGAGAATGACTCTCCTACCTCAGACCTAAAGGTCCTACCTAAGATCCAAACTGGATCCTACTCTCAGTGATCAAATGATCACCTACCTCAGATTCTCAACAGAATCCTACCTCAAGCTAAACAACCCTACAACTCAGATTCAAACTTGGATCCTACCTCAGAGCAAATTTGCTCATGCCACACAGATCCAAAAAGGATCCTACAATGTGGAAGTGGGTTGCAGAGTTGGTCTTGATACAAAAGATATTTGTCCGTGCCAATCTTTCTGGACTGAGATAAACTCAGCACAATTTTGACTCTAGGGAAATAATCCCAAAGCCTACTATTACCTGAACTGAGAAATACTCAGCCTTATCTTCTTCTTCTCAGCACCAGAAAGTTTTCCTGATGAAACTGAGAAGTGACTGCGTCTAGACTTGCTGCTACCTGATCTGAGAGAATCCCAGCCCTAACTTCATCTCAGTAATAAGGATGCAAATCTTCAGTGTTGAGTACATTGGTCATAATGTACTTGATTTGAAGAAGTTATTTCAGCTCAATGATATACACATAATTGTATTTGATGAATGTTAAGTTCTTGTGTGCAAGCAAATAAAGCTAAGTACAAAAGTGTCGAGACAATAGGATTGGTGTCGACACCTTTGTCAAGATTGTGCTGACACAAGAAGTAGTTGTGTCGACACTCAAGACTAGTGTCGACACACTTAAACAAAAGGTGCTGAGTCAAGGAGAAAGTTGTATCGACACCGAGTACTTAGGTCGACACTATGATACAAGAAAGCAACTGTGTCGACACTCAGGACTAGTGTCGACACACACTGCACAAGTTGTATCGAGACAAAGAACAACTGCATCGACATAAAGGACAAGTGTCGACACACCTCACAAGCTGTGTCAAGACTGGAAAAAAGTAGTGTTGACACCCAGGACTTGGGTCGACACCATCAGTCAGGAAGTCAGCTGTGTCGACACTCAGGACTAGTGTCGACACATTTTACAGCAGTTATGTCGAGACAAGGTGAAAGTTATGCCGACACATTCAAAGGAATGTTGACACCACTACAAGAGTAGTGTCGACAACCAGGGCTGGTGTCGATACATCCAACAGTCAAGTCTCAACACTTCAAGCAGAATTGTTTCCTAAGTGCAGAAATCAAGCCAGAGGATCTGACAACTGCCAGAACTGTTAGATATTAGTTATTAATCGGATTAGCCGGTTACCTTTAACAGGGCCTATATAAAGGGATCAACACTACAGAAACAAAGTAGAGAGAAAAAAATTGGAGAAGTAATTTCGAGTTGCAGCACATAGAAGAAAAAGAAGACCAAGGAGCGCATCAATTCAATATCCTTCTCCGATCTAAGAAGAAATCTACTAGAATTTAGAAGGTGGAGAGAAGTTGGACCAAGAATCATCTTCAACATTCTCCAGCCTAGATCTACCCTAATTTCAACTTCAAGAAGCTTTGAAAATCTAAGAAGGGTTGGATCAAATCCATCACTACAAAGATTAAGAGAAGCAAACACATCAGGATCAGATCAAGAAGCAGTCACCCATTTCTCTCTTGTTGGTGACTAATTCTAAATTAATTTCCTTTACCTGTATTAATCTTGTAAGATCTACTTGTAGATCTGAGTGTAGGGGAATCATTTTCTCTGAGTTGTAAGCCTGTGTTATAAAGGCTGAGGTAGGGAAGGAATAGCCTAAAGTAGGAGAAGTGGGTATTTCTCTGAGTTGTAGGACAAGATTTGCCTAAGGAGTAGGAGTGTGGATACATTCTAAGGTAGAGTTCGTGGGAAGAACTTGAGGTGTATGATCTTGGTGATCTGAGTGGTAAGACTTGTATAGTCTGAGTTGTAGGATCTAGCTGGGATCTGAGCTATAAGATCTAAGGATCTGAGTGAAAGAAGAAGAAGGAGTTTGGTCTAATCTAGTTCATTGCTAGATAGGCGAAGGGGAAAAGTGGATGTACCCATAAATTGGGGAACCACTATAAAACTGTGTGTATTGTGTTGTGGTTGCTGTGCTGTGATATTTTAAGTTGCTGTTTAGTTTATCTTGTTTTATCTGACTAAGATAATTAACATAAAGAAAGTATATCTCAGAATAAAAAAAAAGTAGCCAAGGTTCAAATTGGACCTATTCACCCCCCTTTAGGTCACACTTAATCCTAAAACAAACATTTACAATTGGTATCAGAGGGAGGTTCACTGAAAAGGCATAATAGCCTAGTGAGAATCCAAAGGATTGTAGAGAAAGATAAATCATGGCACAGAGGGAAAATAATTCCATCAAACTCTCAGTCTGCTCCAAAGAAAATTTTGGAATTTGGAAGGAGAGTGAGATTATTCATGGAGGTAGCAGATCCAAGAATATACATCACAGTGATTGAAGGACCTTTCATTCCCATGAAAATGTCAGTTCTTGATCCAAACATCAAGACACCCAAGGCCTACATGGAGATGGATAAGGATGAAGTCATTCTGGCCTCTATGGACAAGAGGCCTCATAATATTATAGTCAGTGCAATAAATGATTCCACTTTTCAAAATCTGATTCATTGTAAAACATCAAAAGAAATGTGAGAGTCACTGATTGTCTATATGGAAGGAACTAAAGAGGTCAGAGATGATAGAAAATCTCTGCTAAACCAACAGTATGAAGCATTCAGACAGGATAAGAAAGACTCAGTGGCTGAATGTTTTGAAAAATTCTTCAGAATTGTAAACAACTTGATGACTTTTGGTAGGAGCTTCACTAACTATGAACTCAATGACAAGTTATTGAGGTCCCTAAACAAGGAATGGGACATCAAGATCTACGCAATAAGAGAAATGGGCAATTTAGCCAATATAGACTCCCGGGCTCTATTTGGCAAGCTGTTGTCCCATGAGTTGCAGCTCAATCTCGTGAAGTCTAGAGAAGCTTCAGCTAGAGCACACAACAGAGAAAATTCCTTGGCCCTAATGGCTGAGAATTGCAGGAAGGTCAGAGAAAAGTCAATACACTCAGAGAAACAAGACACGGTCTCTGAGTGTACAGAATCATCCTCATCGGGAGGAGACCTGACTGAGGAGGAACTGTTGCTCTTCTCTAGAGAGTTCAAGAAGATGTTGAGGAGAAGAAGGCATGGCAGCTGGAAGGGTCCAGCTGGAGATTCTTCTCTCAACAAGATCAATCATCCAGAGAAACCCAGGAAGAAGAAATCTGGGGACAGGTATGGTTCTTCACAGAATAAATATATTAAGACTAATGTTGTGTGTTATTATTGCAATAGGCAAAGGCATGTCATAGTTGATTGCCCAACAATAGAAAGGAGAAAAGTTAGAGAACTTGAAGACTGGACAACACAAGAAGGATGACAAAAGCCTTTTGGCAAAGAAATAGTCTACACTGTCTGATAGTGAGTCTGATTCATCAGAATCAGAAGAGGAGGCTCTCATGGGCTTAATGGCTATTGAGCAGATCTAATCAGGAGAAGGATATTAGGACTGTTCAAGTCCTGCTAAGGTAAAACCAATCTCTCCAAATTTTGCCTCAGATTCTTTTTCTTCATCAGAAAATGATTCATGTTCATACTCCTTTAATAATAGAGAACATGATTCAGATACTGAAGCTAATTTCAACACCTTTATCAATAAATATGGGAAGTTATTAAAGACCTTGATTGCAAGCAAGGAGCTTGTTTAGGATCAGGTCAGAGAATTAGAATCTTTGAGGGGAGTATCTTTTCAGTTGGAAAGGGTCAACATAAAATTGGACCTACAAAAACTAAAGCTTATAGAACTAACTAACAAGATAGATAGCCAAGCAAAAGTAATAGTAAAACAGGTCAAGACTGTCAAGGACCTGCAAGCAAAGCTCGTCCAGGAAAGACAGCTCCTGACTCAGTTCTTAAATCCTAAGTCAGTGCTACCTATCATAGATACATTTTCTGCACCATTTAGAAGTAGTGTAGGTTATGGAAAAAAATAAAAAGGTTATTAAGAAGTCTGAACCTAAGGGTAAAGCCTCAATGGGTCCAGTTAAGCTACCTCCCAAGCATCTGACTTCTAATAGATGCAATAATTTATGTGTTCCTAGACACATATGTTCTAGAGTGTACTACCAGCAATGTCAATAAAGAGCCTTGCTGGGAGGCACAGACATCTAAAGGTAATAAGGACAAAAATCACCACAAAGAGTGATCAATCCAAGAAGCCAAGAAATTCTTGGAGCTGGTCCCAGTGCACCTCATCAAAACCAAAAAGGTAAGGGTGTAAACTTTGCACCACTACCTTGGAAGTTGGATATCAAATCCAAGTTGCACAAAAGAACAACTTCAAGTGTGCAACCAAAGAAAAGAAACAACCGATTTGAGTGTTGGTGCTGTGGGAAGGTTGGGCATTTTGCCCTAGATTTTTGGTATAATCCAACAGCACCTTCATATAAGACTTAACCAGGTTTGTTTAGAAAGCCTGTTGTGTTTCACACAGCAAAGCCTAACAGGAACCAAGGCCCAAAAACTATTTGGGTGCCTAAGGTGAATTAATTCTGTGTTTGCAGGTAGAACCAAGTGCCACAGGAAGGCCAATATGGTACTTGGATAGTGGCTGTTCCAGGCACATGACTGGAACAAGGAGTTTGCTAAGGGATTACACTCTAGTTATGAATGACCAAAAGTCATCTTTGGAGTGTCAGATAAAGGACTCATTAAGAGATATGGTAACATTTCTAATGGCCTTGTTTCCATCACAAAGGTGGCTTATGTGGAAGGATTGGACCATAATCTGATAAGCATAAGTCAGATTTGTGATATATGTTTTGAAATTGTTTTCCACAATGACAAGTGTCTGATAAGGAATCCAAGTAATCAAGAGATCATCTTTTCAGGCACTAGGAGTGGCAACATCTATTTTCTAAATTTCTTAAATGTAAATGAGAAATCACTTATATGTCTTGTAGCTAGTGAGAAAGACTCTTTGTGTGTGCAATGGCACAAAATGCTGGCTCACTTAAACTATAAAGCTATGATCAAACTATTCTCTATGGACTTAGTTAGAAATAATCTATAGCTCAAATGCTCCAAAGAAGGCTTATGTCCAACATGTCAAAAATACAAACAGACAAAAGTCTCCTTTAAGAGCATACAGTCCAAAGACACTGAGGGGTGTCTGTACTTACTTCATATAGTTTTATTTGGTCCTATGCAAGTTCTTAGTTTGGGTAGGAAGTCCTATACCTATGTGATTGTGGATGATCACTGTAGGTTTGCTTGGGTATTCTTCTTAAGGAGAAAGTCTGAAACACTAGACATCCTTGCTGATTTTGTCAGACAAGTTCAAAATGAGATGAGTTGTTCTGTGGTCAAGCTTAGAAGTGACCATGGTACAGAATTTCAATCTGAAAAGATGGCAAATTTATGTAAGGAATTAGGTATCTTTCATGAGTTCTCCTCTCCAAGAACACCACAACAAAATGGAGTTGATGAGAGAAAAAATAGAACTCTCATTGAGGTAGCTTGAACAATGCTGAATGATACATCTCTCCTAGAATATTTCTGGGTTGAGGCTGTAAACACAGCATGCTATGTTCAGAATGGAGCATTGATCAACAAGAATCACAACCTGACTCCCTATGAACTAATGAAATACAAAAAACCAAATATGTCCTACTTCAAAATTTTTGGTAGTAAGTGCTTTGTATTGGACAATGGGAAAACTTATCTAACTAAGTTCTCAGAGAAATCCTATGAAGGAATCTTTGTATGGTATAGTGTACATAGCAAAGCATACATGATCTACAACTTGAAACATCAAGTTGTAGAAGAATCAATTAATGTAGTTTTTGATAAAACTTATGTTTTATATACTGAGATTTCTAACAACTCTAGTCTAGGTGATGTAGACTCTGGGATGCAAAAGTTAAATATAGGTGATTCATCTGATCTAGAGTTACACACTAAAGATAATATAAAAATTCCTATAGAAGAAACAGTAACTGCCTAGGGGGAGGAGGAGAATCATCCTAATCCTCCTGCATAACTAGGTGATGGTAGACACCTGTCAGTAGCAGTTAGACATCTTAGAGATCATCCTATTGATCAAATAGTAGGTGATGCCAGGCTAGGAGTGACTATTAGGAGTAGAGATCACAATGAGGTTCTATACTTAAGTTGTCTCTCTTGGGTAGAACCCAAAAAGTTTGAAGAGGAAAATTCAGACCCCAACTGGATTATGGCTATAGAAGAAGAGCTCAATCAATTTGAGAGATGCAAAGTCTGGAGTCTAGTTCCTAGACCTAGTGATCACAATGTCATAGGCACTAAGTGGATTTATATGAATAAACTAGATGAGTATGTAGTTATAGTTAAGAATAAAGCTAGATTAGTGACTAAAGGATATAGACAAGAGGAAGGGATAGACTTTGACCAAACCTTTGCACCTGTAGCTAGGCTAGAATCCATAAGGTTTTTTTAGCTCATGCAGCATACAAATGATATAAGGTCTACCAGATGGATGTAAATTCAGCATTCCTCAATGGTACACTGAAGGAGGAAGTCTAAGTAGAGCAGCCACCAGGTTTTGTTAACCCTAAACACAACTCCTATGTCTTCAAATTGCACAAAGCTTTGTATGAGTTAAAACAGACACCTATAGCCTAGTATAAGACTCGGTCTACCTTTCTTATAGAGAATAAGTTGTTGAATCCCTAGTTGGATTTGGGTTAGGTTCACTAAACTAGGATGTTTGACCCAACATGTATAGCTAGGGTCATGTTTGTGTCCATGAGTCTAGGCCATGTCCTTAGAGTCAACATTGCATGGACCAACCATCAACAGACTGCAGAAGACTCAAGACTTAAAGAAATTTCAAAGACTCAGGAAAATGAGTTCGACGTTCGTCGAACTCATCTCGACGAAAGTCATCCTCAGCTCGACGAACTCAGAGATAATTCTCTGAGCTGAGCTCGACGAACTTAGTTCTCAGGTCGACGATTTATGGATACTCGACTTCAAATATTCTAAGTCCAGAATTATACTCCAGTCGACAAATTCATGTTCTCAGCTCGACGAACTTGGACCACAGTCTCGACAAGTTGTATCAGGTAGCTGTTAGCAGTTCTCAGGTCGACGAAATCAATTCTCAGGTTGACGATTTCTAGCCACTTTACTTCAAACATTCTTAAGTCCAAGAAACATTTCACTGAACTCCAATCGACGAAATTAGAATCTCAGCTCGACGATCTTGATGCACAGAATTGGCAAGGTTCTAGAGAAAGTAGCTATCCATTCTTAGGTTGATGATCTTGGATCTCAGGTCGACGAACATCAGTTGTAGAAGAACAATTAATGTAGTTTGACGAACTTATGTTTTATATACTGAGATTTCTAACAACTCTAGTCTAGGTGATGTAGACTCTGGATGCAAAAGTTAAATATAGGTGATTCATCTGATCTAGAGTTACACACTAAAGATAATATAAAATTCCTATAGAAGAAACAGTAACTGCCTAGGGGGAGGAGGAGAATCATCCTAATCCTCCTGCATAACTAGGTGATGGTAGACACCTGTCAGTAGCAGTTAGACATCTTAGAGATCATCCTATTGATCAAATAGTAGGTGATGCAGGCTAGGAGTGACTATTAGGAGTAGAGATCACAATGAGGTTCTATACTTAAGTTGTCTCTCTTGGGTAGAACCCAAAAAGTTTGAAGAGGAAAATTCAGACCCCAACTGGATTATGGCTATAGAAGAAGAGCTCAATCAATTTGAGAGATGCAAAGTCTGGAGTCTAGTTCCTAGACCTAGTGATCACAATGTCATAGGCACTAAGTGGATTTATATGAATAAACTAGATGAGTATGTAGTTATAGTTAAGAATAAAGCTAGATTAGTGACTAAAGGATATAGACAAGAGGAAGGGATAGACTTTGACCAAACCTTTGCACCTGTAGCTAGGCTAGAATCCATAAGGTTTTTTTAGCTCATGCAGCATACAAATGATATAAGGTCTACCAGATGGATGTAAATTCAGCATTCCTCAATGGTACACTGAAGGAGGAAGTCTAAGTAGAGCAGCCACCAGGTTTTGTTAACCCTAAACACAACTCCTATGTCTTCAAATTGCACAAAGCTTTGTATGAGTTAAAACAGACACCTATAGCCTAGTATAAGACTCGGTCTACCTTTCTTATAGAGAATAAGTTGTTGAATCCCTAGTTGGATTTGGGTTAGGTTCACTAAACTAGGATGTTTGACCCAACATGTATAGCTAGGGTCATGTTTGTGTCCATGAGTCTAGGCCATGTCCTTAGAGTCAACATTGCATGGACCAACCATCAACAGACTGCAGAAGACTCAAGACTTAAAGAAATTTCAAAGACTCAGGAAAATGAGTTCGACGTTCGTCGAACTCATCTCGACGAAAGTCATCCTCAGCTCGACGAACTCAGAGATAATTCTCTGAGCTGAGCTCGACGAACTTAGTTCTCAGGTCGACGATTTATGGATACTCGACTTCAAATATTCTAAGTCCAGAATTATACTCCAGTCGACAAATTCATGTTCTCAGCTCGACGAACTTGGACCACAGTCTCGACAAGTTGTATCAGGTAGCTGTTAGCAGTTCTCAGGTCGACGAAATCAATTCTCAGGTTGACGATTTGCCACTTTACTTCAAACATTCTTAAGTCCAAGAAACATTTCACTGAACTCCAATCGACGAAATTAGAATCTCAGCTCGACGATCTTGATGCACAGAATTGGCAAGGTTCTAGAGAAAGTAGCTATCCATTCTTAGGTTGATGATCTTGGATCTCAGGTCGACGAACAATAATTATCTGGTCGATGAACATAACTTCTCAGCTCGACGAACTCAGGACACAGGTCGACGAATTCTGTTCTTCACTCGATGATTTCTGTGATGTTCCAAACATGGACTTTTCCTCCCTCTGTCCATTATTTTAATGCAGTAATTCATGTATAATTAATGCTTAATATTCTCTGAATATTTCTGTTAGAAGCAACATTGATTATGGCCTTCATCAGGATTATTACTTGCCGTTTTTAATGGGATAGTTGGGGAAATCAATCAATGCAGATATTCTCCAGGCCATCAGTAATCAATGCTGAAGAAATTCAAAATGTAAAAGGAAGATTATATGGAAAATATAAAAAAGATTTTTCTTCTTCCTTATTCACAGATAGACAGATGACAGAGAGGATAATTCAGAATACAGAAAAAGAAATCATACAGTAACAAAAAAAACTAGAAGCCCCAGACCAGAGAAACAACAGCAAGCTGAAGAAGAAGAAGAACATCCATTCAAAATCAAGAGTCTTCTTCCTTCTTCATTCCAAGACTCTTCAAGAACAACAACTCTATCAGTCAAGAAGTTCCTGGATATCTTCTGGTCAAGGCTAAATGATTGAAGGCCTACTCACCCTAAAGCAAAGCTCCAACCTTCCTAAACAAATCAATATCTCAGGGGGAGCTTTGTTAACATCAAAAGATCCACTAAAGTCTTCTCAGTTGTATTTAAGAAAGAGAAGACCTCATCACTCTCTCACCCCCACTGTAAAAAGGGGTCTCTAACTCCCTTCATAAGTTATTCCTGGTTACAAGTCATCTGATTAAAAGACTTGGGATTGGTTTTTGAGCACCTGATCAAAAGCTCATTGGTGGCAGTCACCTGATCAAAAACCTGAGTGGATTCCTACCAGGGTGGTAGAAGAGTGTATGTACCCAAGTTTAGGGGAACCACTATAAAATTCTTGTGTCGTCTGGTTGCCATATTTTTCTTTTGTTCTTGATGTGGCTGTGCTACTTAGGTTGATGTGTCTGTGACAATTGGTTTATATTTGCTGTGCCTGTGATAGATTACTTTATCTTAGGACTGCTGTTTTTATTTACATCAAAATGTCCTTAAAGTTTCAAGATACTCTATTCACCCCCCCTATAGAGTATATCAGATCTAACCCTAACTTTCAATTGGTATCAGAGCAGGTTCCTTTGGTTGTACAAACTAACCCTTGAACCAAAAGATCCTTTGGTAGATCTGCGTTTTTATTTCTATTAGGATTATATTCACAACATGGCACAGAACAAAGATTATGCAAGCACCAGACCTCCAGTATGCAACTTAAAAAAGTTTACCATCTAAAAGATAAGAATAAAACTGTATATGAATTCTATTGATGAGCACATCTACAACTCTATTTTGACAGGTACTCCTCAAGGAACTGCCTTTACATCTACAGCAACCTCAAGCAATCAAGCAGTTCCACCACCTGAGTAGACTGATGCTCAGAAGAAAGCCAAGGTTGCTAATGTTAAAGCCATGAACATTCTGGCCGAAACAATGTCTGATGAAATTTTCCAGAAAGTGGCTGAATGGACTTTAGCAAAGGCCATTTGGGACTCTCTCAACCAAATGGTGGTTGGCTCTGCTGATGAAAGGAAGGACAGAAGGTCAAATCTCATATCCTAGTATGATAATTTCAAGAAGGATGAAGCAGAATCTATTGTAGACATGTACAACAGATTAAGCCCAATAATCAATGAGCTGAAGACCTTGGATAAGGACATCACCCTCACTAAGGTGAATGATAAAATCCTCATATGCTTCCCAAGCTCATGGGATTCAAGGATCTGGCCAATCAAGGAAGCCATGAGCTTAAATGAGATTTCCACAGAATCTCTATTAGGAAAGCTCAAGTCCTATGAGGAGCTCATAAAGTCCAGAGAAGCAAATGAACAAAGGACTCCTCCACAAGCAAGGAAGGAGCACAACCTGACATTCAAGGCTGCTGAAGATACATAAGCTTCAACAATAAATGAAGAGCTAATGAGTCTCCTTGCCAAAAGATTTTACAAAATGGCAAGGAAAGACTTCAGAAGAAAATCATCCAGGCAGAATGATAAGCTAAGATATGACAAAACCCACACTAAAGAAGTAGTTTGCTTTGACTGCAGGAAACCTGGACACTTTATCTCAGAGTGTCCAGAGAATTAAAAGAAAGAAAGAAGAAGAGAGAAGGACTCCAGAAGACAACAAAGCCCAAGGCCTTCCTCTAGCAAATACAAGAAGAAGGAGAAGGGCTTTGTAGCAGAAAACTGGAGTGACATTGAAGATGAATCCACATCTTCTAGTTCCAGTGAAGAAGAAGAAGAGACAAGGGCCAAGGAAGTCTGCCTCATGGCCATTGATGCCTCCAGAAGTCAATCAGATGAAGAAGAATCTGAAGATGAAGGAACTTCAGAATCAGAAGCTGATCAGGTACTTTTAACATTTGATTATAGTTCTAATACTTTCAAAATGAAGTTTAAAACCTTGTGTATTGATCTAATTAACTCAGAGAAAGAAATTAAAATACTTATGGAAAGACTAGCCAATCAAGAAAATCTAATTTCTGAAAATAATAAATTGAAAGATGAACTAACTCTACCCAATGAACAAATCATGTCTTTAAAAACAAAGCTATGTGAGGCCAAACAACTTGAGGAATCTCTCAATGGGAGAAGCCTTAAGCTGATGGACATCACAAGCACAGTCAATGCCAGACTGAATAACAAACTGGGCTTGGGTGCATCATCAAGTTTACCCCTCATCCTCAAGAAGAACATATTATCAACCCCCATTAAATTTATTACAGCTAAGGGTAAAGAAGTAATGAACAACAACCGAACCACAGAAGAAGTAACTAACTTTAAAAATCACAATAACAGAAGCCAGAAAACCATAGATAAAAACAAAGTTCAGCAGATTTTGTCGAACTCAGATCGACGAATATGGCCAGTTCGTCGAACTCAAGTCGATGAACGCTGAACGCAAATCTATATAATAATCATTCGTCTTACAACGATCGACGAACTGTGCATGGTTCGTCGAGCATAGATCGATGAACTTGGGGTACAAAAAATGAATATGTTTATTCTCCGAGTAGAGATCAACGATCTCATCCCATTTCGTCAAACTATGGTCGACGAACTCACAACATTTCGTCGAACCCAAAAAGACTTAATAAAAATTATAACTATAATAGCAACTCAAATCAATCTAGGAAACCTTTTAATCCAATTGCTGATTGGACAATTCCTCCTAGAAGATATCACCCCTTAGGGTATAAATCTCAACCTGAATTTTCATTAATATATAGTTTCTCTTATCAACAATATAAAGGGCCCAAGGTAACCTGAGTCATGAACAACTAACTGTTTTCATTGTAGGAAAAGAGCTGTCCAGCAGTTAATGAAAGATGGTATCTTGATAGTGGATGCTCCAAACATATGACTTGCAGCAAGGACAATTTAATCAACTACAAGTCCAAGCTGGGACCAAAGGTGATCTTTGGTGATTCAAAGTGTGTCCAGTCTGAAGGCTTTGGAGAAGTAAAGATTAGAGCAGTCACGTTAAAAAAGATGACCTATGTAAGTGGACTCATGCATAACCTCATCTCCATAAGCCAACTATGTGATGAAGGTTATCAGGTACACTCTAACTCAACTTCTTGTATTATTTCTAGTAAAGAAAAACAAACTGTTTTAATTGGAAATAGATAAGGCAACATATATATAGTAGATTTTCTTTCTGCATCTTCAGATATCTGTTTGCTTAATATAGTTAGCAATCAAAATGATCTTTGACATAAAATGCTAGGGCATGTTAACATGAAAAAGATTGCTAGGCTATCTAAAGACAACCTTGTGAGAGGTTTACCTTCTGGTCCCTACAATAAGGAAGGCCTCTGCAGGGCTTGTCAATTAGGCAAGCAAACTAAATCTAGTTTTAAATAAGTTAATAAGAGTGATTCACCTAGGATTTTGTACGTGCTACACATGGACCTTTTTGGACCTATTGCTGTACAAAGCCTAGGAGGGAAATCCTATACCCTAGTTATTATAGATGACTTCTCAAGATTCACTTGGGTGTTCTTTCTGAGATCTAAGTCAGATACATTCAAAGTTCTTACAGATTTTCTCAGGACCATATAGATTGAGTACTCTACTCATGTTGCATTGATTAGAAGTGATCATGGTATAGAGTTTGAGTCTCTTCTTATGCATGAGTTCTGTGAGAAGTAATGTATCAGACACTGCTTCTCAGCTCCTAAAACTCTCCAACAAAATGGGGTAGCTGAAAGGAAGAACAGAACCCTAATTAAAGCTGCAGGCACATTACTTGCAGATGCTTACATTCCCCTATCCTTTTGGGCAGAGGTTGTAAGCACAACAAACTATGTACTGAACAGGAGTCTAATACATAAACTTAAGAATAGGACTCCCTATGAATTACTCAAATGGAAGAAACCTAAAATCACCTATTTTAAAGTATTTGGCTGCATATGTTATCTTTATACTATAAGAGAAGACCTAATCCCTCATGGTGTGACATTTAGTGGACCAAAATACCCTCATTAAAACAAGTTTTGGTGAGTTAATTTAAGGGCCTTTTGGTCTTTCGACGGACTCAGCGTAATAAAGATTATGCTTATCGCTTAATAAAGGTGATTTGTCGGCTCTCTGCATCGCCCTAAAGCAAAGCAAACCCCGCAGTGTTCCCGCAACTTCGGCGATGACCCTCGCGCGCTTTCACGATTTCAGAGTCGGCGACGGAAATGGCCGGCTTCTTCCATGGAAAGGGCTTCCTCCCTCCGCCTGCAACCAAAATTCCCGGCTTCTTCCAACGCAATAAACCCTCGCGCTCTCTCCTCCTCGCTGAACCCCTCGAGCTACCTCCACTGGTTGCAGCTTTGTTGGAGTTGATCGCAGGGAGCGGGCTTCCTCTTATGCCATTTTGGAAAGCTCCTCGAACTCGCACAGGGCTAGGGCTTTGCGGCCAGATCCATGGAGGAAAAGGCAAACTCTGCTTGCAAGGCTAGGGCTCCAAAGGAGATATCTCAGGTGATTTCCTCCCCTCAACCAGTCACCTCGCACACACTCCAAGTAGGCCAACACATCTCTGCATTTCTTCTTCCCTGATTTCTTTCGAACCCTGATTTCTTTCAAACGATATGCATTTTTTGGGAAGCTCCGCGAACTCACACAGGACAAGGGCTCTGCGACCAGATCCATGGAGGAAAAGGGCAAACTCTGCGGGTAGGGCTAGGGCTCCGAAGGAGATATCTCACGCGATTTCCTCCCCTCAACCAGCCACCTCGCGCATACTCCAAGTAAGTCAACACATCTCTACATTTCCTCTTCCTTGAATTCTTTTGAACCCTGATTTTTTCATTACCTTATCCCACAATTGTGTTTGCCTCAACAAGATCTTTCATTACAATCTTTAGTAGAGATTGCTCCAGTGCTTCACGGCTCCTTGCATCATTCAAGGTTTATCTGAAATGTATTGATATCTCATAGTATACAATCCTCTCTTTCAAATTAACTACTGTACATTTGACCGATCTTTGGAGAGGGCAGTCTTATTTGCTGTTGGGAATACTCTGGTCTATGATGATCTTGAAGAAGCTAAAATTCTTAGCTGGAATGGAGAGAGGCACAATGGTAAATGCGTGTGTAAGCTCTCATTTGCTATTTTTATGAACTTATATATGATGCTTACTTCCATTGGGTAAAATCTGTTAAGTCAGGCACAATGATTGGTGGGTTCAGTGCTGGAATGGAAGCTAGGTCAAATAAATTGGATTAAAGCACAATTGAAGGTCTGTATACCCTCTTAATTTCATCACTAAATATTTTATTTTTATCTTATCTATACAAGCTTATTTGGTGCTTTGCAGCCTTTAAGAAAAATAAAGACAAACTGGAATCAAAAATTGAAGCACTTGGCTCACTCAGGGAGTTGCAAATTAAAGAGTCAGAAATATCAGAAAGAATATCTGGCTGGATACGAAGATGCATTTTTCCCATAAGGAACAGGTTGAATGGATAAATCACTGAAACATTTTCTCTTTTTCGCTCATAAATTGCTTGTCATGCACAGTTTATCCTGGATGATTTTTTATCGTTGAAAAAACTTTATGAGAATTTCAGATTTGACCATGTTATGGCCTTATATTTTTTGTCTTAGTAACCATTAAGTTGACAGTTCAACGAGAAATAGTTAGGTTGCCTCTATTTGACCTATAGGTGGAGATTTTGAATTTTGATAATATTTTTTCAATTTCATGATGTTAGGGGTAAGATCTCTATTTGACCTATTAGGTCCTGTAAGATCTCTTTTTAGCAAATGCAAATTATCCTTAAATCTCTTTATTTGGAAAGTAGTAATGGGCAAAAACTTTTACTTATAAAAATGGGGTCCCTTCAAGAAAGTTTGTCTTATTGCTGCTATAGTTGTTTATTCCTGTGCGTATAGTTACTGCTATAGTTGTTGATTATTTACAATGTTGTTTAGTCCTGTGTGTATTACTTAAACCTTCAGGTGTTCTTATTACTTATGTGAAACAATGCTCATGTGTTCTTATTACATCGTTCTGGAATATGCTTTAAATCAAAAAAATCATTTATGCAATCTCTCTCAACTACATCACATGTTATTTTGTATTTTGGTCATTTATGTTCATATATATTTAGATGTAATGGAGAGAGGGAAGGGAGTGTATGCTGGCATAGCAGAATAATTTATGGCTTGGAGCATGAGAATGGAAAATAGAAATATTGTATTTGCTCTTTGGACTACGCTGCAATACACCTTATAGATTATGTTTGAACTATACTGCAACAAGCAAAAAATCACTATTTAGAGCAATCTTTTTTTAGGTATAAACACTGTGTATAAGTACTTGAACAAATTGTAGAAGTAACTATGGATTTCAGAAAATTGCTCCCCAAAATCAGCATTATTTCTAGGACTCGCATCCTATTTAAGTGTGTTCTCTAGCAACACTGCAAAAATGTAGATGATATTTTAGATTGGTTGAACTCATCCAGAACTATACATGATTGAATGGATATCAATGACAAATGATGCTGCCAACAACAACTATGGCCGCCCGCGGCAAATGCAGCCGCCCGCTACAAATACCACAGCTCACGACAAATGTCGCCGCCCACAACCGATGTCTTCCCCCACGACCGGTGTTGTCCCCCACGTCCAATGTCGGTGCTTATGTCCAATGTGGGCGCCCACGTCCAATGTGAGCGCCCACGACCAATGTCGGCACCCACGACCAATGTATTTGCTCCCAACCAATGTCGTCGCCCCCGACCAATGTTGCCCCCCCGACTAATATCGTCGGCCCTGACCAATGTCGCCGACCCCAACCAATGCCTCTGTCAACGACCAAAGTCCCCCAGGACCAATGTCTCCCCCCACAACCGACGTCTCTCCCCACGACCGATGTCGGCGCCCTCCACCAATGTCACCCCCCACGATAGATGTCGCCGCCCATGACAGATGTCGTCTCCCCCAACTGATGTCGCACATCATGACCAATATCGCTTCCATGACAAATGACACTCCCACGATAAATGTTGCCACCACGACAAATGATGCTCTCATGATAAATGTCCCCCTCCAACGACAAATGTTGCCCCCACGACAAATATCACCCCACGACAAAAGTTTTCTCGATTTCATGATGTTAGGGGTAAGATCTCTATTTGACCTATTAGGTCGTGTAAGATCTCTTTATAGCAAATGCAAATTATCCTTAAATCTCTTTATTTGGAAAGTAGTAACGGGCAAAAACTTTTACTTATAAAAATGGGGTCCCTTCAAGAAAGTTTGTCTTATTGCTGCTATAGTTGTTTATTCCTGTGCGTATAATTACTGCTATAGTTGTTGATTATTTACAATGTTGTTTAGTCCTGTGTGTATTACTTAAACCTTCAGGTGTTCTTATTACTTATGTGAAACAATGCTCATGTGTTCTTATTACATCATTCTGGAATATGCTTTAAATCAAAAAAAATCATTTATGCACTCTCTCTCAACTACATCACATGTTATTTTGTATTTTGGTCATTTATGTTCATATATATTTAGATGTAATGGAGAGAGGGAAGGGAGTGTATGCTGGCATAGCAGAATAATTCATGGCTTGGAGCATGAGAATGGAAAATAGAAATATTGTATTTGCTCTTTGGACTACGCTGCAATACTCCTTATAGATTATGTTTGAACTATACTGCAACAAGCAAAAAATCACTATTTAGAGCAATCTTTTTTTAGGTGTAAACACTGTGTATAAGTACTTGAACAAATTGTAGAAGTAACTATGGATTTCAGAAAATTGCTCCCCAAAATCAGCATTATTTCTAGGACTCGCATCCTATTTAAGTGTGTTCTCTAGCAACACCGCAAAAATGTAGATGATATTTTAGATTGGTTGAACTCATCCAAAACTATACATGATTGAATGGATATCAATGACAAATGATGCTGCCAACAACAAATACCGCCGCCCGCGACAAATGCAGCCGCCCGCTATAAATGCCACCGCTCACGACAAATGTCGCCGCCCACAACCGATGTCTTCTCCTACGACCGGTGTTGTCCCCCACGTCCAATGTCGGTGCTTACGTCCAATGTGGGCGCCCACGTCGAATGTGAGTGCCCACGACCAATGTCGGCACCCACGACCAATGTATTTGCTCCCAACCAATGTCATCGCCCCCGACCAATGTTGCCCCCCCGACCAATATCGTCGGCCCTGACCAATGTCGCCGACCACAACCAATGTCTCTGTCAACGACCAAAGTCCCCCAGGACCAATGTCTCCCCCCACAACCGACGTCTCTCCCCACGACCGATGTCGGCGCCCTCCACCAATGTCACCCCCCACGATAGATGTCGCCGCCCATGACAGATGTCGTCTCCCCCAACTGATGTCCCACATCATGACCAATGTCGCTTCCTCGACAAATGACACTCCCACGATAAATGTTGCCACCACGACAAATGACGCTCTCATGATAAATGTCCCCCTCCAACGACAAATGTCGCCCCCACGACAAATGTTGCCCCACGACAAAAGTCTCTCCCACGACAAATGTCGCCCCCACGACAAATGTCACCACCACGACAAATGTTACCAGCACGGGATCCCCGTGCACGACTGCTTGTATACATAATAACAACAAGAAATATATTAGAAAATTTGAAGCTAAGGCTGAAGAGGGAATTTTTCTAGGATATTCCCAAGTAAGCAAAGCTTATAGGGTGTTTAACAAATCTTCTTTAAAATTTGAAGAATCAATTCATATTACTTTTGATGAGACTAACATGTCTTACAAGGAGAGAGATTTCTACCAATAGCACCTTGCAGGTACCTCACTTCTGTGAGAAATTGGGTGAATTAAACCTTCCACAAGAGGTTATATCACCCTCTCCTTTACAGGTTGATGAAGACAGTGAAGAAGAAAGCTCAGAAGTGGTTGAACTTCATTCAACAGCAGACATAATTCCACAAGAGGAATTAATTCCAAATACTGTTACTGAACCAACTCCACCCACTGATCTTGTCACACTAAGGGATTATCCTAGATCTCAAGTGATTGGAGACATATCAGTAGGTCTACAGAAAAGGCATCAACTCAACCAAGATGTGATGCAAGCCTGTTTCCTCTCTCAAGTTGAACCTTAATCCATAAAAGATGCTGAACAAGATCCCTACTGGATCATTGCATTGCAAGAGGAACTCAAACAATTTGAGAGATGTAGAGTTTGGGATTTAGTTCCAAGACCCAAAGACTACTCAGTCATTGGAACTAAATGGGTATATAGAAACAAACTTGATACTCGTGGTGTAATTGTGAGGAACAAGGCTAGGCTTGTTGCTCAAGGTTATAAGCAAGAAGAAGGAATAGACTATAACCAAACTTTTGCACCAGTTGCACGACGAGAAGAAATCAGGATATTTCTTGCTTATGCTACCTACAAGAAGTTCAAAGTCTATCAGATGGATGTAAAGAGTGCCTTTCTAAATGGAGTACTTAAAGAAGAGGTTTATGTTGAACAACCTCCAGGTTTTATCTCTCCAACCCATCCTTCATATGTTTTTAGATTGCATAAAGCTCTTTATGGTCTAAAGCAAGCTCCAAGAGCTTGGTATGAGACCCTAGCTAGCTTCCTGATAGAGCATAAATTCACTAGAGGCATTGTAGATAAAACATTATTCACTAGGCACTATAAGGATAAAACTTTGTTAGTACAAATTTATGTAGATGACATTATATTTGGGTATACTGATTCCAAATTATGCAAGAGGTTCTCTGACCTCATGCATTCTAAGTTTGAAATGAGTAGCATGGGTGAGCTCTCCTACTTCCTTGGTCTCCAAGTGAAGCAGCTGCCTGATGGCATCTTCATCTCTCAAGCTAAATATGCTAAAGAGCTTATTAAAAAGTTTGGGATGGCTGATGCCTCAACAAAGAAAACACCTATGACCACTAATGCTGTAATATACACTGCTGAACATGGGAAACCAGTTGATCAGAAATTATATAGGGGCATTGTTGGGTCCCTACTATACCTTACAACAAGTAGACCTGACATAATGTTTGCCACATGTCTTTGTGCTAGGTTCCAAGTGAACCCTAAAGAATCTCATCTAATTTTTCTAAAAAGGATTTTGAGATATATAAAGAGTTGTCCTATTCTAGGACTCTGGTATCCTACTGAGTCAGAATTTGAGTTAACTGGGTACTCAGATGCTGACTTTGCTGGATACAGGGTAGACAGAAAAAGTATCTCAGGGACTTTCCAGTTCCTTGGTATGAGATTAGTGTCTTGGTTCTTCAAGAAACAGTCATCTGTGTCTACATCAACTGCTGAAGCAGAATACATTACAGTTGGCAGTTGCTGTTCCCAGATGTTGTGGATTCAGAATCAACTCCTGGACCATGGGTTCAACTTAAATAATTCAACTCTAATATGTGATAACACAAGTGCTATATCCATAGCACAAAATCCAGTCCATCACAGTAGGACCAAACATATAGACATTAGGCATTATTTCATTAGAGAGTGTGTAGACAAAAAAAAATTATACTTGTCAATATCTACACTGACTTACAAAGAGCAGATATTTTCACCAAACCCTTGGATGAAAGAAATCACTTGTTTTTTATAAATCAGCTTGGAATGATCAATGGAGAAGCTTTAGTTTGATTTCTGTCTACATTCGATAAATTTTTCAAAGTTTGTCGAACAGAGTTCGACAAACTGAGAAAAGTTCTAGAGATATTCGTCAAACAGAGATCGACGAACTCTCTGTGAGTGGAGTTATTTTCGTCGAATGGAGATCGTCGATTTTGCTTCAGAAAACGTTCGTCAAACGGAGCTTGACAAAATGTTCTCAAATCTTCAGACTAAGCTCGACGAATTATTTAACTACAAAATCTTTCGTTGTTGAAACCGAAATCCGGTCTACTATGGAGTTCGACCCTTGGGGAAGGGGTGACCGCACACCTACTACCCTCAAGCGAGCAATCTAGGCACAAGGCTAGGAACACAAGGGACAGACCCAAGGTCTCAGTGTGGAGGACCCGCCGCATACCCGGAAGACTAACTAACTCTTCCCCTCCCAAGCCAAGGGATGAGCTAAGGCACCTTCGGAGGGCTCTCTTGGCCGACCGGAACATATAGGGAGGATCTCAAGATCCACTCCCAAACTAGAGGTGCCACCTTGGGTCTATGTGAAATGTTCCCCGCCTGCCTTACTATTGGCGCAAAACCGCCCAGCAGCCCTACTCTCCGCAGCCCCAATTGGGCCGCTAACAGCGGAACTCCGCTATTCTGAAAGGATGGCAACAGACCATCAGGGGCTTCCCGGCATCTATACCTCGGGGCCCACACGGGGGGAGCGGTTCACGAACACACCGCTCGCCCAAGATAGGAGGAGTAAACTATATTCACTGAGCATCACAGATATGAAAAAGTATTACAGGAATATAAATTCCATACTCGGCACGCAGGCCAGAAATATAAACAAAAAGGCTTTCGAGGGCCGGCACAAGCTTGGGCTTAAGCCTGCTACTCCCCGCCTGGTACTGCAACACATGTACGCCAACGTCTCGACGAGCGGCGGCCAACTAGTCATCGGTCGGCTAATAAAAGCGGGCCAAACATATTGCGCACACCCCCCTTTTTGGGGCCATGGTGCGCATTCCCTGCAAGCGGCTAATAAACAACTTCCTCGGAGTCTTCTCCGGGAACCCCAGAACATCACCAATCCGGCTCACACGTCCGGATGAGCTTCACACAGCATGCCTAAACTCGTACTCACGCTTCCGGGTACTAATGCAATTAACTGCGGGGACGTACACGTCAACCCGTCGGGAAGCTCCCTTCCCCCCACCTGTTGGTGGAGAGGGACTTCCATGCAAATATGTAAACTGAAGGCTTCACCTACCCAAGTTGAAACATCGTCACCCTTATCGCGTGCTTGGCGACGGGGACGGGAGAGGAGCTCCGAGTCGATCTTACTACATACGGCCACGTCGGTGGTCGATCTCCACTCCAGGCCGAGCCTCGCTCCAGGCCGAGCCTTGCTCTAGGCCGAGCCTCGCTCCATGCCGAGCCTTGCTCCAGGCCGAGCCTCGCTCCAGGCCGAGCCCCGCTCCAGGCCGAGCCTCGCTCCAGGCCGGGAGAAAGAGAGGATCGGCCGCGGTGTGGTTGCTGCTCCAGGTCGGGAAGAAGAGAGGGCCGGCCGGGTTGGGGTTGCTTCAGGATGGGAAAAAGAAGGAGAGGGGCGGCCGGGCTGCTGCCTTGCCGGCGACGGAAGAGAGCGGGAATGGGGCGGCCGGGCTGCTGCTTCGCCGGCGACGGGAGAGAGAGAGAGGGGAAGGGGCGGCCGTGCCCTAGCGTCGCCGGCGATGGGAGAGAGAGAGAGAGAAAGGGGCAGCCGTGCCCTAGCTTCGCCGGCGACGGGAGAGAGAGAGAGAGAGGAAGTGGCGGCCGTGCCCTAGCTTCGCCGGCGACGGGAGAGAGAGAGAGAGGAAGGGACGGCCGTGCCCTAGCTTCGCCGGCGACGGGAGAGAGAGAGAGGAAGGGGCGGCCGTGCCCTGGCTTCGCCGACGATGGGAGAGAGAGAGAGAGGAAGGGGCGGCCGTGCCCTAGCCTTGCCGGGGACGGGAGAGAGAGGGGGAAGGCGGCCGGGCTGCTGCTTTGCCGGCGACAGGAGAGAGGGAGAAAGGTGCGGCGGCGACTGGGCTCTAGATGGGCGGCGGCGGCTAGGGCTCCCCCGATTTCTCCCTGCCTCCATTTCTTTTTCTGCTTCTCGCTATCCCGAGCCCCACACCCTGCTTCTATTTTCTTTTTTCTTTTTTTTTCCTTCTACCCGAGCCCTCCTTCTTGTTTTTTTTTTCTTTTTTTTATCCCCCCTTGCTGTTTTACCCGAGCCCCACCTTCTTTCCCTCCACACGCACGCACACACGAGGACTCGCACGTCCTCGAACGGGGTCGCACCAACGCGTCGCCCATAACACGCCCCTACGCTGATGTTTGGGGAGGGTCCCACTCGCCCGGCTACGGGGTTGTACACAATCCCCGCTCTTTTCGAGCTTGGCACAAGCTCGGAAAGAATCATCCAACCCAACGTATCCGGCGAGTGGGAGCCGGCCAAAAAATTTTTTTGAGAGAAACTGAAATTTGCGCTTGGAGCATCACTCTCTCCATGACCTTTCTGATCCTTTTGAATCACTCGATACCCTTTGGCTCACTGCTATTGAATTGCTCTTATACCATTACTTACAACGAGCATATAATTTCTCGCGATATCGTGAAACAACAAAGTCATATATTTTGTATCTCATTGTGCATGCGGAGCTAATCCTTTCCCCCCAGATGTGCCTATAGCCCTGCCAGCTAATGAGAGCCTGACAGCGGGTCCACCCGGGGCCGAGCAGCACTCGGGGTCCCTTACCCCCCAGGTGTGCCTTCAGCCCCGCCAGCTAGTGGGAGCCTGACAGCGAGTCTACCCGGGGCCGAGCATCACTCGGGGTCTTGCAAAATATCCAAACTCTCTTTCCAAACTCAAAACTCTCTCCCTTACCCCCCCCAGGTGTGCCTACAGCCCTGCCAGCTAGTGGGAGCCTGACAGCGAGTCTACCCGGGGCCGAGCATCACTCGGGGTCCTGCAAAATATCCAAACTCTCTTTCCAAACTCCAAACTCTCTCCCTTACCCCCCAGGTGTGCCTACAGCCCTGCCAGCTAATGAGAGCCTGACATCGAATCTACTCGGGGTCCACTACTACCGCCATCGAGTGACTTACAACCCTGCCAGCTAGGTGAGAGCCTGACAGCGGGATCTGCTCGAGGCCCAAGGATGACATCGAGTGACTTCCAGCCCTGCTAGCTAGGTGAGAGCCTGACAGCGGGATCTGCTCGGGGTCCACTACTACCACCATCGAGTGACTTCCAGCCCTGCCAGCTAGGTGAGAGCCTGACAGCGGGATCTGCTCGAGGCCCAAGGATGACACCGAGTGACTTCCAGCCCTGCCAGCTAGGTGAGAGCCTGACAGCGGGATCTGCTCGGGGTCCACTACTACCACCATCGAGTGACTTCCAGCCCTGCCAGCTAGGTGAAAGCCTGACAGCGGGATCTGCTCGAGGCCCACGGATGACACCGAGTGACTTCCAGCCTTGCCAGCTAGGTGAGAGCCTGACAGCGGGATCTGCTCGGGGTCCAAAACTACCACCATCGAGTGACTTCCATCCCTGCCAGCTAGGTAAGAGTCTGACAGCGGGATCTGCTCGAGGCCCAAGGATGACACCGAGTGACTTCCAGCCCTGCCAGCTAGGTGAGAGCCTGACAGTGGGATCTGCTCGGGGTCCAAAACTACCCAACTTGACTTTGCTCGAGATGGAGACATCTTATTTACTTAAGAGGTGCTGGAGAGTTAATTGCACTAATGCTTTTACAAATGGAGGACGCATTCTATTCATAGGAGAGACGGTCTGGAAGTCGTCAAATCGGGAAGCTGGCGTCCGAGCCTGTTCCTACTAATTCCTCCAATCGGAAGAGAGATGCAATCGGGGGGACATAGGCCGGCGTGCAAGGGGGGAGCTGATCTCGGCCGTCAGTGCAGAGGCTCGGTCTTACAATAGCGCTTAGAGTCCCGAGGCATCGTCCCATCATTCGAACTGGGCTATTTAGAAGGAACAGGTCGACGGCTCGTATCCTGATCTAATGACAGATCGCTTTCCACCATGTCACTTGCGATTGCTTGGAGAGATCGGTCCTTTATCAAATCTGGGAGGTTAGCGTCTAGGCTCGTTCCTGATAATTCCTCTAGTCGGAGGAGAGGTGCGATCGGCAAGACATAGGCCGACGTGCAAGGGGGGAGCTGATCTCGGCCGTCAGTGCAGAGGCTCGGTCTTACAATAGCGCTTAAAGTCCCGCGGCACCATCCCATCATCCGAACTAGGCTATTTAAAAGGAACGGGTTGGACGCTTGGCTTCCGGAGTCGATCGCGAGGCTAACCCTTGAAGCCCTCAGAAGCTCGAGGCGTATCGGTAATAAAGAGAAAACTTGACTGCTACTGAATTACAAGGAAGAGATAACATATTACCGCTAGGGAGGGAACCCTTTCCGGTCACCCCGGCTCCTAATACCTCTCACCTGCTCTCTTACTTGATCCTAAGGATAATAACCTCCAGATTTCTCGTTGATATAACAAGTGGGGACACATGGGTTTTCATAGGTAGAAGCGCTACAAATAGGTGCAAATCCTACTCCAAATGCTATGAGATTCAAACAGCAACTATGGGAGGGGACAACTCTGAGTATGAGGACCTTACATACAAAGTATCAACGCACGACCCTGGTCGTCACCCGGTTCCACTTCTATAGCCATGACGCTCGCCAGAGTTCTTCTGTGTTGGTCACTCTCCACGCTCACCGCACCAAAATGTTGAAACCGAAATCCGGTCTCCTGTGGAGTTCGACCCTTGGGGAAGGGGTGACCGCGCACCTACTACCCTCAAGCGAGCAATCTAGGCACAAGGCTAGGAACACAAGGGACAGACCCAAGGTCACAGCGTGGAGGACCCGCCGCATACCCGAAAGACTAACTAACTCTTCCCCTCCCAAGCCAAGGGCTGAGCTAAGGCACCTTCGGAGGGCTCTCTTGGCCGACCAGAACATATAGAGAGGATCTCAAGATCCACTCCCAAACTAGAGGTGCCACCTCGGGTCTATGTGAAATGTTCCCCGCCCGCCTTACTATTGGCGCAAAACCGCCCAGCAGCCCTACTCTACGCAGCCCCAATTGGGCCGCTAACAGCGGAACTCCGCTATTCTGAAAGGATGGCAACAGGCCATCAGGGGCTTCCCGGCATCTATACCTCGGGGCCCACACGGGGGGAGCGGTTCACGAACACACCGCTCGCCCAAGACAGGAGGAGTAAATTATATTCACAGAGCATCACAGATATGAAAAAATATTACAGGAATATAAATTCCATACTCGGCACCCAGGCTGGAAATATAAACAAAAAGGCCTTCGAGGGCCGGCACAAGTTTGGGCTTAAGCCCGCTACTCCCCGCCTGGTACTGCAACAGCTGTACGCCAACGTCTCGACGAGCGGCGGCCAACTAGTCATCGGTCGGCTAATAAAAGCGGGCCAAACATATTGCGCACACCACCTTTTTTGGGGCCATGGTGCGCATTCCCTGCAAGCGGCTAATAAACAACTTCCTCGGAGTCTTCTCCGGGAACCCCAAAACATCACCAATCCGGCTCACACGTCCGGATGGGCTTCACACAACATGCCTAAACTCGTACTCATGCTTCCGGGTACTAATGCAATTAACTGCGGGGACGTACACGTCAACCCGTCGGGAAGCTCCCTTCCCCCCACCCGTTGGTGGAGAGGGAATTTCATGCAAATATGTAAACTGAAGGCTTCACCTGCCCAAGTTGAAACATCGTTACCCTTGTCGCGTGCTTGGCGGCGGGGACGGGAGAGGAGCTCCGAGTCGATCCTACTGCATACGGCCACGTTAGTGGTCGATCTCCACTCCAGGCCGAGCCTCGCTCCAGGCCGAGCCTTGCTCTAGGTCGAGCCTCGCTCCAGGCCGAGCCTCACTCCAGGCCGAGCCTCGCTCCAGGCCGAGCCCCGCTCCAGGCCGAGCCTCGCTCCAGGCCGGGAGAAAGAGAGGATCGGCCGGGGTGTGGTTGCTGCTCCAGGTCGGGAAGAAGAGAGGGCCGGCCGGGTTGGGGTTGCTTCAGGCCGGGAAAAAGAAGGAGAGGGGCGGCCGGGCTGCTGCCTTGCCGGCGACGAAAGAGAGCGGGAATGGGGCGGCCGGGCTGCTGCTTCGCCGGCGACGGGAGAGAGAGAGAGGGGAAGGGGCGGCCGTGCCCTAGCCTCTCCGGTGACGGGAGAGAGAGAGAGAGAGAGAGAGAGAGAGAGAGAGAGAGAGAGAGAGAGAGAGAGAGAGAGAGAGAGGAAGGGGCGGTCGTGCCCTAGCTTCGTCGGCGACAGGAGAGAGAGAGAGTGGAAGGGGCGGTCGTGCCCTAGCTTCGCCGGCGACGGGAGAGAGAGAGAGAGAGGAAGGGGCGGCCGTGCCCTAGCTTCGCCGGCGACGGGAGAGAGAGAGAGAGAGGAAGGGGCGACTGTGCCCTGGCTTCGCCGGCGACGAGAGAGAGAGAGAGAGGAAGGGGTGGCCGTGCCTTAGCCTTGCCCGGCGACGGGAGAGAGAGGGGGAAGGCGGCCGGGCTGCTGCTTTGCCGGCGACGGGAGAGAGGGAGAAAGGTGCGGCGGCGGCTGGGCTCTAGATGGGCGGCGGCGGCTAGGGCTCCCCCGATTTCTCCCTGCCTCCATTTCTTTTTCTGCTTCTCGCTGTCCCCAGCTCCACACCCTGCTTCTATTTTCTTTTTTCTTTTTTTTTTCCTTCTACCCGAGCCCTCCTTCTTGTTTTTTTTCCTTTTTTTTTATCCCCCCTTGCTATTTTACCAGAGCCCCACCTTCTTTCCCTCCAATCCCCCTCCCACTTTTCATCTCATCTTTTATATATCTAATATATAATATATTATATATATTATAATATAATTTATAATATATATATATATATATATATATATATATATATATATATATATATATATATATATATATATATATATATATATATGAACCTATGCGCATAGAACCTCCGCACGCACGAGGACTCGCACGTCCTCGAACGGGGTCGCACAACCTCGTCGCCCACAATACGCCCCTAGGATGATGTTTGGGGAGGGTCCCACTCTCCCGACTACGGGGTTGTACATTCGTCGTCCTCAGATCGAAGAAGTCTTTTATTCTTCGTGGAACATAGTTTGTCGATTCATATTCGGAAAAATCTTATATCTAGGTTTTTCTACAACCTCCGTCCCCCGCTTTCGGTTTCATAGCACTTGATCTCTATTTCTCTTTTACAGGTACATCATGGTGATTCCAGCGGGAAGACTTGCAGTAGTGAAATTTGATACCGGATTTGATGTGAATTTTTAGTCGTTTCAACACTCAGATCTTATCTTCCTAAATATTCTAAAACTTCTTGAAGAACATCAGTTGAAAAATTTGATGACCACCAGGATCAAGCTCTCCAGCGCAGAAATCAGAGAGTGGGTCTATACTTCCTCGACAACAAATGAAATCTCAGAGCACTTCCCCTCCTTAGCCAAAGGTCGAGCTAAGTCTACCTCAGAAAGCGCTAGAAGATTAGGGAACCAGTGAGCCTCTAAAGCATGCCTTCTGAGGTACCTCATGGGTCCTATTTATAGATTTCTGAAAACGGCATGCAAATAGCCAGCCTCTGCTATTCCAAACAGCTATGTGCAGTCTAGGTTGGCCTGCTAACAGTGTAACTCCGCTATTCTGAAAGGCTATGGGCAAGCCAACAGGGGCAAAATAGTAAAAATACCTCACAGATCGATGGACGAGTAGCCCTCAGCAACCTCTACTCGGTAAGGGAGGCGAGTACGGGTCTGGGCTGCCCTGCTCGCATGTTACGAGTTCGCTCAGCAGTCAGGATTCGGCGAGGGGCCTGGGACTCGACAAAATGCCTAGAGCTCGACGAACTCCGAGTTATGTTCGACGAACGCCGAGCTCCGTTCGATGAACGCTCAGTTCCGTTCGACGAACTGAGTGGACTGGGCGGTGCTCGCCGCTTCTGCTCACCCACGGCGAGTGCGGGCCCGGCTGGCCCTACTCGCGTGCCACTAGCCGGGCTCGCTAGGGCGAGCTGGAGGCTGTCGAGCTCTGGCCCCCTTGGTGCTCGCCCGAGACTCAGAAAAATGGGGCGGTCGGTCTGGTTTCTGGCGACCCCACTCGCCGGATATGGGGTTGTACACAATCCCCGCTCTTTTTGAGCTTGGCAAAGCTCGGAAAGAATCATCCAACACCAAGTGTTCGGAGAGTATGATAGGAACCAGAGAGAATATTCGGGTGGGGTCCACCTGTGGCTATATATATGTGCCTGCATAACTGGGTGACATTTTCCATTCCCTTCGCTCTAACTTTGCCGAGATGCCAATCCCTAAGGAGATTCAAGAGAGGCTCGCTCGAGTTTGCGAGGCTTCCTCCTCTCATATAGCCGGCCTGACCGCGGTTCCACTCGCCACCCCACAGGGTGGCTCGGTCGAGTCCAATCCCGCCAAGAGGGAGAAACCATTTCCTCAGGTGGCCGAGCCCATCTTTGATGACCTGAAGACGACCCTCGAGCATGGGACCGGCTCCACCAATCTGCCTGCCCTTAAAAAGGGCAAAAATGTTGTTGACCTCTGCGATGACCCGGACAGCCAACGATATGGAGTCGAAGATTCCACGTCGCGAGTCAAGAACGCCCTTGGCAACTTGCGGTTTAGAACTCTGGAGAATCGCCCTCGGGGCCCATCACCCCCCTTTGGGACCCTGGGGATGGATTCACAGAGGCCGAACTCGCCGGTTCGCGCCCCATCCCCTCAGCGACCGGCTGAGACAGTGGGGGCAGGTATCGAAGCCGTCCCCGTTCCAGGCTTTAACCTCCTTTTGCCAGGAACACGCTGCCCAGGCCGCGGTAAGTACCTGAGATGGGTCACTCCCCACACTTTCTTGGAGGTGCCGAGCTCATCAGGTAAGCTGGCCTCTCATTCTTGTCCTGTGGTTTTTCGGGACACTCGCCTCCCCACACTGATGCTTCTGTCTTCACAGCTCTTCCCAGCCAATCCGCGACCGAGGAATCTTCTCGGATAGCCCGCTATTCCCCATCCCGTCCCCGAGCTCGCTAGACTCCTATCTGGGCCCTGAAGTGGAGAACGGAGAGCTGACGAGGAGGGGGATCAGGCTCTTCAAGAAGCTCGTGCACGGCCTGCATGAGGTGCAAGAGGTCAACGAGACACTGCAGCGTGACTACGTGCGGCTCGCAGATGAGGTGAGGGGCAACCCGACCAGCGAGGCGATGTCTCCCTCCCAGCTTTTGGATGAGATCGACGAGGGCCTCCTGGTAGCGTAGTGAAATTCGGGGCGGATTCGCGAGCTCCTCCGCTCGCGGCAATCCGGGGGGCGGGAGATTCGAGGCCGGGGTAGATAGAAATGGCTACATTGCAGAGCCAATCGGTACTCGCCTCCTGACCCCCTCTGCTGGCGCATCTTGTTTCCCCTTTTTTCTTCTGTATCTGATTTCTTCAGCATTCATTACTTTGGCCTGTAATAACTTCAAACATTTTTAGATTTTAATGTCTGGCACTCGAATAATTCTGAATAGCCCTTTGTATTTAGTTCGGCATGTGATGAGACAAATCGAGGGAGTCGACGAGCTGGGGTTGGCGAGATGGGATAGGCGAGCTGGGCTGATTGGACAACTCGGCCTCAGGTTTCATTTTTCTATAAATAGCCCTCCTACCAACCCCGTACCGTCGTCTTTACTGCACACTCTCTCTTCTTGCGCCATTTCTCTTTTTATACTCGCGCTCTAACCTCCCGCGAGCATGCGTAAGACGAACCCTGATGCCGACGGCCGCTCAAAATGTGCCCAACATTTCACCGATTACTGCTTCTTTGAGGGGAATACGACCGAGGCGAAGCTCGCCGAATTCATCACCCACTACGTTCCTCCTGGCTTCGAGGCGCGCCGGTCGAGGGAAGGGGAGGACATCAACACTTTCTACTCCGATGAGCTCGCCTTCCATATCTCGCATTTCGAGGTGGGGTTGCACTTACCTCTCTGGCCGGAAGTCCACCAGATTTTAAAATACTATGGCGCGATGCCCGCGCAACTCAACTCGAACGCCATCGCCATGATGGTGGCATTCGCGTGCTTCCTCCGCCGGGAGCGGATAGAGTTCAACCTGACCATCTTCAGGAAACTCTTCTCTTATAAGGCAACCCCGGATTACGTCACCTACTTCGGGGGCTCGCTCATCAAAGTTCGCGAGATCATGAACAAACATCATAACTGGATGACCAAGATTGCCTTCATCAAGTGCGATCTCGGCAGCATTCCTTACTCCACTCAGCAAAAGGGAGAGGACTTCTACCGCCCCCTACCATGTCTGGCAATGACGCCGAGCTCCACAAGTTTTTCCTCCACAAGGATTTCGAGGTCGCCTTCCTGCGAAGGGGCCTCGACTCGCTCCGCCCCGTTCTTCCCGACGAAGGTATTCTTCTCTTCCCTATTGCTCAGCTCACCGAATCTTGATAGAATTTTTCTAAGTGTTTCTGTAACGCCCCCTATCCGTCGCATAGTATATAGTAGTAGGTTCGGCCGGGGCCCGACGTCATATACCACAGACAGACCGGGTGGTTACGTATGGAAACCATCCAACCAATCTCAACGTCCTACACAGAGCATTCTAGCGGAAGCAGTTTATATAGGTTGTAAACAAGAACCCAGCATTAGAGCACGAATGTCCACTAGTACATAATTAGGAATGTATACAAAATACCCAAAATCGGCCTTAAGGCCTTACAGAATGTTTCACTTGGATAATACATGATTTACAAACCTCGGCACGCAGGCCGGTCATACATGAATAAAACAGAAAACATTTCCACTTGGGCCTTCGAGGGCCAGCTTCGCAAAAAGGGCTTTAGCCCGCTATTGACCGCTTGGTCCAGCTGCACCTGCAAGCAACAAACCACCGCACAGTGGCAAACAAGGCAACGGTCAGCAATGCTGACCAAATTATAACGATCCCGCCCCCAACTCGGGGCGGCGATGCTCCTTCCCTGCATTTCATTAGCACAAGCGAGCAATGCATAAACTATAGCCATTTCATCACAGACGTTGGCTCGTACGGCCACACGTCCCGTGCACTCAGGGCACATTCTCGGTGAACCGGTCGATGTTACGTCAATTAAAGCCATTAACATTCCGGACTCACCACCGCCACTTAGACGGCCAAACCTATGAGCAATTCGTCTTCCTGGCCTGGGTCACGTCAATTAAAGCCATAGACCGCCGAAGACTCCCATCTATGCCAACGGCGAGTGCCACGTAACCTTAGGTCTCTCTAACCCGAACGACATAGAGCGAGTACGGTTCCATCTAACCCGTGCTCACATCGCAACGACAATTTAAGCCATTTGCGCGGGTCAAACTTTCGCCGAGTCCCATTCTACCGCAAGTCACATAACCACGTTATGTTCAAGTTGGCTCTCAGGCCACCAAGTTGGCAGGATCTCGTCTCCGCCCAGTTTTTCGGGTGCACCTTTGGGTTAGTCCCCAAGGCTCCCTGCTGCAATCTACCGTGTAGAAAACCCGAAAACAAACCATAGCACGGAGTCTTCTCCGGCCTTATGCAATGCAACATCACCGATCCAGACTAACATGTCCGGGTAGGCTTCACACAAAATGCCTACGTCCGTTCTCGCATACGGACTCTAAACAACGGGGACTTTACATATCTACCCGAAGGAACACCTCCAACTCTCCGCAAACTCGCGAGAGCGGGCTTCCTATGCTAAGAAAAGGAGCGATTCATGCTCAAGATGAGGATCGTTACCCTTGAGTTCCTCTTTGGCTCCATCGAAAAGTAGTCGGATAGAAATCACCGCACTTGCGTTGCCTCCGTGGATCCGGAGTCGGCTTGCGATTCGGAGCTCCGAAGCTCCTCCAATGGCGGATCTAGCTCCTCTTCCTCCAATGGCTTTTCCCCTTTCTCCAAGGATTTGGAGAGATGAAAAGGTAAGAAAGAATGGATTTTTCTAAGTCAAACCCGGGTATATCCTCTCAGGAACCATCCCCAGCCGTTGGATCTCAACCTAAGAAAACGAACGGCTTTGATTCGGGGCTGAAATGCCCAATCTGGACCGAACACGGCCTGGCACACGCCCGTGTCCAGGGCCGTGTGCCGCATTCGCCGTCAAAATCGAATCTCCTGGACCCTCACACGGGTATCGAACACGCCCGTGTTCGAGCTGACACGCCCGTGTTCCAGCTGACACGGCCGTGTAGCCGGCCGTGTACCCCATGATTTTCCCCCGTTTTCAACCCGAGCACTGCACGGGTTCTAGGACACGCTCGTGTCCTTACCCGTGTCACATTGACACGCCTGGACCCCAGGCCGTGTACACGGGACATTTCATCGAGGGGAGAATGACGACTGGATGACACGGCCTTGGACACGCCCGTGTCCTAGGCCGTGTGCCTTGTCTCGACGATCGTCGAGTGAATCTCGACGACTTTCCCGGGACGATCGTCGACACGGGTCGACACGCCCGGCGACACGCCCGTGTCGCGGGCCGTGTGCCCATTCTCGACGAATCGTCGAGAATAACTCGACGATTTCACGGCTAAGTGTCGACACGGGTCGACACGCCCTGCGACACGCCCGTGTCGCAGGCCGTGTGCCCACTCTCGACGAATCGTCGAGTATAACTCGACGACTTCGCGGCTAAGTGCCGACACGCGCTTGACACGCCCTGGGACACGCCCGTGTCCCAGGCCGTGTGCCTTCAGCCAGAAACCAAAACTGGCCCAAAACATCCCCCTTTTTCTCCTTTGAGTTTCGGGGCGTTACAGTTTCTATGTAGGGGAATGACTGATCCCCGTGAACCTGTCGTTCACGGACTCGGGGTTACGTCCAGACCCCCATGCTCGCGAGAGGACAGCGACGGTTGCCTGCCGAGACGAGCCAGCTTCCTCCAAAACTTCGTCCAGCAAGAGGCGACTTGAGCCTGCGGGATCGAGCCTTCCCCGTCGCCAACAACCGCAAAAGAAAATGAAGAAAGTAGTGGTGGTTCCTCAGGCGAGACATCAATAACAACAACAAAACCGAAAATACATGAGCTCGCCCGAGACCATCCCGGACGGATCGCTAGAGAGCCCGCTGAAGGAGATCACGAGCAAGGGGCAGGGGCGCAGTGAGACCTCTGCTCCCCCTGCTATGAAGAAGGCAGCCCGCGAGCCCGCCGTGCTGAAGTATCATCCCCTCTTCGGCTTTGTGGGGAGGTGGAAAGACTCGGCTGGCGAACCCATGGTCCAGTGGGATGAGCTGGCCCACCGAGTCTCCATCTCCACCCTTCACCCTTCCTGAGCAGACTGCGAGCTCTCCACCGGTCACGCCTACGCGCTCGGCTTCAGCCTTTATGGCCGCGAAGACGTCGAGGCCTATAATGGTATTGCCCTGCGGCAGCTCGGCCATAAAGTCATGCAGGCCCACATGTGGTCCATAGAGCTTCATCACATGATGATCCACCGCAGCTTCAATCTCAGCAACCACCTCCAGAAATCCGAGCAGGCACGCGATGTTGCCAAGGACAAGGATGGCGACGTGGCGAGGCAACTCTGCATCGCCGAGAAGCTACTCTCCAAAGCCGCCGGCGGACTGGTAAGCATCGAGCTGCTTCCTTCCCTTTTTACTTAGAATTTTCCATCCTCTCATAAACGTGCTTCCTTTTTCTTCAGGATGCCAAGGCCGCTGGGGAGTTGTGGGCTCGCGTCACTGGGCTGGAGGAGAACAACCAGCTATGCACCCGCCTCGCCAGGCTAGAGGGGGAGAACACGACGTTGAAGGAGGAGAACACGGGCCTCCATCGCGAGGTCCATCGCCGAATGCACCCTTGAGAGTGCTAGAGTAGTGTTTGACTTCCTCCCCCTCAACTGAAACATCATTTATCATGTTTCCCGATAGACCCTGTGATCTGCATCATCTAGATAGTGCTTCAACCAGCATGATACCACTCAAGATATACAATCTTGAAGGATCTTCAATTCTCTAAAGTACTTGTCCACCTATAAGAAAAAATATAACTTGCACACCATGTGGAGCAACTGAAGCTATGCTACGTTCAGCATACCCAATTCAAACTTAAAGGTATTGAACTTTGCTTCATCAAGTGGCTTAGTGAAGATGTCAGCCACTTGCTTTTTTGTTGGGAAAAACTTAAGGTTGATATCTTCAGATTCCACATGCTCCCTAATGAAATGATATCTAATCTCAATATGCTTAGTCCTACTGTGTGAGACAGGATTCCTGGCAATTGAGATGGCACTAGTAGAATCACAAAATAATGGACTTATACTTATCTGAAGGTTATAATCCTAGAGCTGATGCTGGATCCACTACAACTAAGCACATCAGCTACCTGTTGAAATGTACTCTAACTTTACAATTGAGATTGCAACACTTGGTTACTTTTGCTGCTCCAAGACACTAGTCTACCTCCTAAGAATTGACAGGTGCCAGAAGTGCTCTTCCTGTCCTCTTTGCAGCTTACAAAATCTGCATCTGAATAGTCAGTTAGTTCAAAATTGAAAGTTATTTAACTTAAGGTTAGCTAATCACCTAGAGGGGTGAGGGGTGAATAGGTCATTAAAATCTTTTTAGTCTTTATGATGTTTCCTAGCAAAGTGATCTAGAGCTTGTCCTTAGTATCTGTAATATACTAGAAAAATAACAACACAGCCAAGCACACAGTTCTTTATAGTGTTTTCCCAATTGGGTACATTAACTTTCCCTCCCACCTATCCAACTATTTTGTTGGACTAGGAACATACTACACCAATATGCCCCTTAGAGCTTACACCTCAGGCCCACAGCCTTACACTCAGGTTCTCTTCAGAAACCTACCTCAGAACCACAAAGGTTCCTACCTCAGAACCCAGCAGTGCCCCTACAGCTCAGTGGTCCACTGACCACCTACCTCAGCCTTATTTCTAAGGCCTACAACTCAGGCTTTTCAACCCTACAACTTCAGGCACAAAGCCTTACTCTCAGAGTATTGCAGCACTCCTACAACTCAGTGCCTATCCAGGTACCTACCTCAGTGCCTTTCTAAGTACCTACAGCTCAGCCTCCTCCAATGACTACAACTCAGTGACACACTTGTCACCTACAGCTCAGTCACTCTCTAGTCACCTACCTCATCCTTATTTCTAAGGCCTACTACTCAGGCTGGGAGGACAGCCCTACTCTCAGATCCACACTTGGATCGTACCTCAGTACCCAAGCAGGGCACCTACCTCAGTGACTAATTAATCACCTACAACTTAGGCCAAATGGCCCTACAGCTCAAATTCAGATAAACTGAATCCCCAAGAGTTTATACAAGATGAAATAAATTTAAAACAACTGACTAAGAGATAAATCTCTGAGTCTACCTTGCTGGATTGAGCAGATATCAGTCCAGCCCACTTGCTGTATAAGGGATGAGTCTTCTTCTACAGCCAACTTCTTCTTTGTTGCACTAGAGAACAACAATCTGCTGTTGAAGGTTAACCGCCATTCACACATCAAACTTCTTACTGAAAAGATTAGTCAGCTGCCTTGTTATGGAGAGAACAATCTTACTGAACTTGAAAGAGCTTCAGCTTTCTTTCTTTGCCTTCTGGCTAACTCTGCTGGACTTTAGCTTTCAAACTTGTCAGAGAAGATGAAGTCCAGCCTCCTTTTTTTCATTATATTCTTCCTGTGTTTTGTGTTTGTTCTCCATAATGCTAATCCCCTTTCTTTCTTCCTTTTATACGTGTTGATTTGAATCATTGGCATAATTGAGTGTGGGCCCAGCCAAGGATGGTGAGCTCCACCTCCCTCAGAAAAGGACAAATAAGCTTTCAGCGCTACTGCAACTTTCCCGCAACAGTTTCATGTATTTTGACTTTGTTGACTTTTTGGTGACGTCAACAGTGGTTATCCTTGTGCTGCTGTAGCTTGCCGCAATGGCATGAAGTTCTTTGACATGTTGACTTTTGATGACATCAGCAGTGGTCATCACCTTCTGGACTTAGACAAAATTACAAATCTTCACTAAGCATTGAGTGATGTTAAGTCACTCAACGCCATCTGTCTTGGCTCTCAATGCTTATGTACTTGGTGAATTTTCACTAGCATTGTCTCAGCAGTTCTTTCTCAACTGTCTTAGAGGTTTCTATTTAATAACATAGACTTTCTTCTGTCTCAGCGGTTTCTTCTTAGCGGTCTCAATGCTTTCTTCTTCTCAGTTGAGACTGTCTTCTATCTCAGCAGTTTTCCTCTCAACTGTCTCAACACTTCCTTCTTCATTAGAAGCATGGAGTGAACCTGCTTCACTTAATGCTTCTGGACTTAGAGAAATCCAGCTTGTTTTGTCTCAGCAGTTATGTTGAGACATACTTCTCAGATGTCTCAGCTGACTTAGTGGTTTTTTCTTAGTCAAATTTTCTGGCTTTAGTTCGATGAATGTTGAACTCCGTTCGACGATCGGTGGGCTGAGCTCGATGAATTCTGAATCCTAAGCTTCTGAATTTATCTTGACGAATGGTGAACTCAACCCGACGAAAGGTGAGCTGAGCTCGACGATTTCTGAATCCCAAGTTCTGAACTCTGTTTGACTAATGGAGAGCTCGACGAATTCTGAATCTTCCAGCATACTCTTTAATTTCACCTGTCCAATCATGGACAACCTGCATGCATGAACTTAAGCACACATCAAATACATTATATGTGTATGTCATTGACCAGTTTGACTTCTTACAAATCTAGGACATTGGGATCAATAGACCCAATAATCTCCCCATATTTGAATAATTCAAAACTTTGTTTGATCAATAATATAGGTCATTGACATACACAACAAATTTAATATATAAATTTAAAACTTGTGCAATACCATTAGAGTTTGGAAATATTACCACATTTCTCCAGCCTGTGTGGAGAATTACCTACTCCCCATGGCTTGCTGTCACCCTTACAATTCCAGTGCTACACTGCACCTGGCTTTGAGCTTCCTGCATCTTGTCTAACTCCCCCCTTTTTTGACTTCTGCAATAGGGAGATTTCAGTGTGGTTTTTCTCCCCGTATCTGTCTGGAGTTGATCACCCCAATTTGACTCAATCCATTGCAGTTGTTTGGCTTGCTCCCTCTCAGCAGTTACATACTAGCTTCATTATCCTGAGGAAGGACTTGTACTACCTGCAAAATAGACAGTGCAATATATGGTAGATGAGAGAATTTAAGCTACATAAGATTCAACATACACAGTTCAAATTTGATGGTGTTGAACTTTACTTCATCTGGTGGCTTAGTGAAGATATCAGCCACTTACTTGTCTGTGGAGACAAACTCAAGGCTGATGTCTTCCATTTCCACATGTTCTCTAATAAAATAGTACCTAATTTCTATATGCTTAGTACTGCTATGGGAGACAGGATTTCTAGCTATAGAAATTGTACTAGTAGAATCACAGAAGAGTGGAGTTCTGCTTATCTGAACGTTGTAGTCTTGAAGTTGATGTTGGATCCACAACAACTAATCACGACAGCTTCGGCTGAAATATACTCTGACTCTGCAATTGTGATTGCAACACTTATTTGCTTCTTGCTACTCCAAGAGACAAGCCTTCCACCTAGAAATTGATAGGAGCCAGAAGTGCTCTTCCTATCTTCCTTACAGCCTGCAAAATCTACATATGAATAGCCAATTAGTTGAAACTCCCCATTTCTAGGGTACCATAGGCCAAGATCTGTGGTGCCCTTAACATATCTCAAGATCCTTTTCACATTAGTGTAGTGATATTCTTTAGGGCAGGCCTGATACCTACCATAGAAACATGTTGCATACATAATGTCAGGCCTACTTGCAGTGAGATAGAAAAGGGAGCCAACTATACCTCTATACAAAGTTGGATCAATAGGTTTCACTGGATCATCTTTGCCTATAGGCATACTTGAGCTCATGGGAGTTCTCATGGTGGAAGCATTTTGCATACCATATTTCTTGACTAGCTCCCTGGTGAACTTTGACTGGGATATGGATAGACCATCATCAGTCTGTCTTACTTGGAGTCCCAAGAAGAACTTCAGTTTACCCATACTATTCATCTCAAACTTCCCCTGAATAAGATTTGCAAACTTCCTACAGAGGTTGTCATCAATAGAGCCAAATATTATGTCATCAACATAAATCTGGACTAGGATGATCTAGCCCTTAGATTCCCTTAGGAATAGGGTCTTGTCTATCTTCCCCCTTGAGAATTTGTTCTCAGTGAGGAATGTAGACAATGTCTCATACCATGCTATAGGGGCTTGCTTGAGCCCATATAGAGCTTTCCTAAGTCTATACACTGTAGTAGGAGAGTTAGAATCTACAAAACTTGGAGGATGCTCTACATAGACCTCTTCTTCCAAATCTCCATTCAGGAAGGTTGACTTCACATCCATCTGGAAGACTTTGAATCCTTGGAAAGCTGCAAATGCAAGGAACAGTCTGATTGCTTCTAACCTTGCAAATGGGGTAAAGGTCTGATCATAATCAATCCCCTCTTTCTGTCTGTACCCTTTGGCCACCAGTCTAGCTTTATTCTTTATTATAATGCCATTTTCATCAAGTTTATTTCTAAAAATCAACATGACTCCAATGACATTATGTCTATATGGTCTGGGAACCAGCTTCAAGACCTTGCACATTTTGATAAAAATCAACATGACTCCAATGACATTATGTCTATATGGTCTGGGAACCAGCTTCAAGACCTTGCACCTTTTGAACTGGTTCAGTTCTTCTTGCATTGCACCAATCCAGAATTGATCTTGATTTGCCTCTTCAAATTTCTTGGGCTCTTCTTGTGACAGGAAGCTGGAGTATAGAGTTGTGTTGAAACTCCTGCTTCTAGTCTGTACATCTTGGCTGACTTCACCTATTATCTGATCTGGAGGATGATCTCTCAGATTTCTGACTGCAGGGGGCATCCTGACTGCTTCTTTCTGAGCACCATTTTCTTCAACTAGTTAGTCTTCATCTCCAGGTAAACTATCCTATGCTTCCTTTGGACAGCTTCCCTCTCCACATTGTTCTTGCACAGCTAGGTCTTTATCTTTGATGGAGAGTTTTTCCATCATGACTCCTGTACTTGCAGAACTAGGCAAAGAGCTTGACATCTCACTATTAATCATGCTTGACTCATCAAACACTACATGGATAGACTCTTCTACAACCTGACAAGTCAAGTTATAGACTCTATATGCCTTACTGTTATTGTTGTACCCAACAAAGATCCGCTCGTGGGATTTGTAAGCAAACTTCACCATTTTTGACTTACCATTGTTCAAGATGAAACACTTGCAACCAAAGATCCTGAAATAGGATATGTTTGGTTTTCTGCCCTTCAAGATCTCATAAGGAGTCTTCTTGTGGCCTTTGGTGATAGAAGCCCTGTTGAGAACATGACATGTTATGTTAACTGCCTCAGCCTGGAAATATTCAGGGAGAGAAGTGTCACTCAACAAAGTTCTCTCTGCTTTTATGAGAGTCCTGTTTTTCCTCACAGCTAACCCATTTTGCTGGGGTGTTCTTGGAGAGGAGAATTCTTGATGAATCTCTTGTTCTTCACAGAAAGAAGTCATGGAAGCAGACTGAAACTCAGTTCCATGGTCACTTCTTATTTTGACTACAGAGCATGCTAGTTCATTCTGAATCTGCCTGAAAAAGTTCATAAAGATATCAATGGTTTCATCCTTTCTTCTAAGGAAGAACACCCAAGCAAATCTGGAATAGTCATTAACCACCACAAGAGTGTAGACCTTCCTACCTAGACTATGAATAGACATAGGACCAAAAAAGTATATATGTAGGAGATATAAGTATCTCACTGAGTCCTTGGTCTCAATGCTCTTTAAGGAGGTCTTAGTTTGCTTACTCTTTTGACAAGCAGCACAGATACCCTCCTTGGAGCATTTTTGGGACCATTTCTGACTAGCTCATCACTAAAGAGCTGACCAATGGTCTTATAATTCAAATGAACCAGTCTCTTGTGCCATTGGACACAATGTGAGACATTGTCATTTGCAACTAGACATATAGGGGAACTACTATCTAAGCATAAAAGTTTAAACAATAAAAATTCCAACTCATAGTGCCTGTTAAGATGACACTTTGATCACTTAACCTCTTGATGTGACACTTATCCTTATGGAAGGAAATGTCATTACCAAGGTCACATAGTTGGCTTATGCTTATGAGGCTGTGTTGCAGCCCCTCTACATAAGCCACCTTTGTGATGGTGATTACACCATTTGAGATCTTACCATAACCTATGGTTATTCCCTTGTCAGAGCCTCCAAAGATGACCTTAGGTCCATTCTTTACTGGTGTGAACTCCTTCAACAGCTCCTTTGTTCCAGTCATGTTCATGGAATATCCACAGTCCAGGTATCATTTAGGGGAATTGGTACCTGAACTAACCTGAAAAGAACACAAATTATCTCACCTTAGGACCCAAAATCTATTGGGTCCTAGGTTCACATTAGCCTAAAAATATCGTTGCCTTCCTGCAGTATTCCTGACAGGTTGGCTACCTCTGGACACTGAAGGATTGTGCCAGCAATATACAGCATAGTGGCCCACTTTTCCACAACACCAGCACTCATGGATATTATATCTCCTTTTCTGTTTAGGACCAGCATTTGGCTTGACTGGTCCTTGAATAGTGGAAAGATGAGCTGCTGTATACTTCTATTTTCTTTTAGCAGCCATTTGACTAAAAGAAAGTCTTTCAGCTGACTGTTTTGGTATTTTCTGAGAGCCACAAGTTGCATGTCTCTTTTTAGCTAACATGCATCTAATAGCATCGGAAACTGCCATTTCAGCCTTGCTAGAAGACTCACCTTGAGTCACAACTTTTGCTGGATGACTCAGATTTCCTACAACAGCAATATCCTTGAGTTTTGGGGCTGGGGAACCAATAAACAAATGGTCTGGGATGGGCCATTTGAATTTCCTCAAGGGCAGCCTTAAAGGCCCTGACATGTCTATATCTTCCACCTTGGCTAGGGCCACATTGGTCCATACTAGTGGATTTGTCATTCTCTCAGTGACCATAACAGCTTTCATGGTCATACCTATTATAAGGCAATAAGACTCTCTGAAAAGAAACTTGAGGAAATGAGGCTAGAGGCACAGCTGGTGCCTTCCCCTTTCCCTTTCCTTTTGGATTGGGAGGTCAAGCAGATCCCTTAAATCCTAACCCTTTCTTACCCACTTGGATAAGGTGGTTGTCAATTAAGTGAAGCACAATGTTTGGCTTAGAAAACTTGGTCACTAGTAACTTCTCATTTAGGAGATCATTTTCAAGTTTTTGGATAAGTTTCTCATTTGAGACTCTTACCACAGACTCTCTGTCAATGATTTTCTTGAGCTGGGATATTTGTGCAGCCATATCAGTGAGAGCTTTTTCTTGGCCTTCACACTTGCTTTTAAGACCGAGAAGCTATTTTGCATGTCTCTTGGCAAGGAGCTTGCACCTCTTGAATGCTTCAAGAAGTTCTCCATACTTGTCAATTATAGAATTGACATCATCCTCAGAATTTAAATCACCTTCATCTCTTGATGATTGAGCTTTAGAATCTGAGCTAGCCTCATGACTGGAAATAGAATGCAGAGATTTAGAATTTACCTGAGTTTGTCTAGGCTGATCATGGCAACTCTCTTCATTAGTTATTGCCATCAATCCATGACATTGAACAACTTCTCTTCATCTTTATCCACATCTGAGTCACTATCTTGATGTGATAGAACATCTTCTCTTCATATCCTAGTAGCAGGGTATTCTTCAGTTTCTCCTTCAGTAACAGCCATTAGCCTAATGTAGGCTTTTTCTTATTCAATGTTTGAACCAGAAGATGAGACAGACTAGGTCTTTTTCTTCTTGACCCCAAGGGCCTTCTCTTTCTTCTTTCCATTATGGTGCTTCTTCACTCCTTTTTATTTCTTCTTCACTGGGCAGTCAACAACTATATGCCCGGGTTTGGTGCAACAGAAACAAATAACATTAGAAGAAGTTTTTTTGTTGGAGTTAGGAACATACTTGCCCTCCTAGAGGATTTCTCTCTATATTGTGAGGAAGAGGATGATCTTCTGTTCTTCCAATGCCCCTTCTTAATGAATTTCTGAAACAGTCTGGAGAAGGCAACAAGGTCTTCATCACACATATGTCTGTCTGAAGTGCTGGACTTTAAGCTCTCAGAATCTGACTCAGAAATTTTCCTGAGTGGAGAGTTCTTTATTCTGCTCCTGGATGAGGTTTCAGCTTTGAAGGCCACAGACTTCTCCTTGGCCTGTGACTTACTGCTCTTCTCTTCTTCCTTTCTTGCAACAAGCTGCATCTCATATGATAATAACTTTCCAAACAGAGTTGGAGGAGGAGTGTCAGCTAACTTGCCCATTTACCTAATGGCACAAATCTTTGTGTCTCAATCCTTTGAGAGGGACTTGAGAATTTTGTCATTCAGCTCATAGGTGCTTAAGACCCTTCCATATGATCTCAATTCATTCGCAATTCTGAAAAATCTCTCAAAGCTCTCAGCAATGACCTAAGACTTTTCTTGTCTGATGGCCTCATACTCCTGGTTGTGCATGGATTTTTTGTCATCCCTCACCTCCTCTGAGCCCTCTATGAACACAACTTGGCTGTCCCACATCTCCTTGGAGGTCTTGCATTGCACCAGATTCTGGAAGGTTGAATCATCTATTGCACTATCAATGATGTTTTGAGCTATCTTGTACATGGAGGTAAGTAGGAGCTCATCTTTCTTCATTTCCTCATAGGATTTAGGTGTCTGGATGTAGGCATCTAGAACTGAGGTCTTCATAGGAATGAAGGGTCCTTATTTAACTGTGATGTAAATCATAGGGTCAGCAACTTCCATGAATAGTCTGACCCTTTCCTTCCAAAGACAAAAACCTTCCTTTCTGCAGATTGGCCGTTCCATGGCTCCCAGTTCCTTTTAGTTTACACTAGACCCCATCTTAATATCTTGTATCTAACCTTGGAGGTATACTCAGATTGTTAGATCTTTTTGAGGAACCTCCCTCTGATACCACTTGATTGTTATTTAAATTAAGGTTACATAATCACCTAGAGGTGGGGTGAATAGATTTTTAATATCTTTTTAGTCTTTATGTTGATTTCTAGCTAAGTGATCTAGAGCTTGTCCTTAGTACCTGTAATATACAAGAAAAATAACACAACCAAGCACACAGTTATTTATAGTGGTTCCACAATTGGGTACATCCACTTTCCCTCCCAGCTATCAAACTATTTTCTTGGACTAGAAACAAACTCCACCAATATGCTCCTCAGAGCTTACACCTCAGGCCCATATCCTTACACTCATGTTCTCTTCAAAACCCTACCTCAGAACCATAAAGGTTCCTACCTCAGAGCCCTGCAGTGCTCCTACAGCTCAGTGGTCCACTGACCAGCTACCTCGGCCTTATTTCTAAGGCCTACAGCTAAGGATTTTCAACCCAACAACTTCAGGCACAAAGCCTTACTCTCAAAGTATTGCAGCACTTCTACAACTCAGTGCCTATCCAGGTACCTACCTCAGTGCCTTTATAAGTACCTACAACTCAGCCTCCTCCAAGGACTACAACTCAGTGACACACTTGTCACCTACAGCTCAGTCACTCTCTAGTCACCTACCTCATCCTTATTTCTAAGGCCTACTACTCAGGCTGGGAGGACAGCCCTACTCTCAGATGCACACTTGGATCGTACCTCAGTACCCAAGCAGAGCACCTACCTCAGTGACTAATTAGTCACCTACAACTCTGGTCAAATGTCCCTACAGCTCAGATTCAGGTAAACTGAAGCCTACAGGAGCTTATACAAGATGAAATAAATTTAAAACAACTGACTCAGAGATAAATCTCGAGTCTACCTTGCTGGACTGAGCAGATATTAGTCCAGCCCACTTACTGTAGGAGGGATGAGTCTTCTTCTACAGTCGACTTCTTCTTTGTTGCACTGGGGAACATCAATTTGCTGTTGAAGGCTAACAACAATTCATACAGCTAACTTCTTGCTGAATAGATGAGTCAGCTGCCTTGTTCTAGAGAGAACAATCTTGCTAAACTTGAAAGAGTTTTAGCTTTCTTTCTTTGCCTTTTGGCTAACTCTGCTGGACTTTAGCTTTCAAGCTTATCAGAGAAGATGAAGTCCAGCCGCCTTTATTTTCAGTATATTTTTCCTATGTTCTGCATTTATTCTCCATAAGTCTAATCCCCTTTTCTTTCTTCCTTTTATATGGTTGATTTGAATCAACATCACAATTGAGTGTGGGCCCAGCCAAGGATGGTGAGAACCACCTCCCTCAGAAAATGAAAAATAAGCTTTCGACGCTACTGCAGCTTTCCCGCAACGGCTTCATGTATTTTGACTTTGTTGACTTTTTGGCGACATCAGTAGTGGTCATCATGTGTTGTTGTAGCTTCCCGCAACGACATGAAGTTCTTTGACATGTTGATTTTTGATGACGTCAGCAATGGTCATCACCTTCTTGACTTAGATAGAATTCCATATCTTCACTAAGCGTTGAGTGATGTTAAATCACTCAATGTCATCTGTCTTGGCTCTCAACGCTTCTAGACTTGGTGAATTTTCACTGGCATTGTCTTAGCGGTTCTTTCTCAACTGTCTCAGCAGTTTCTATTTAACATCCGAGACTATCTTCTGTCTCAGCTGTTTCTTCTCAGCGTTCTCAATGCTTTCTTCTTCTCAGCTGAGACTGTCTTCTATCTCAGCGATTTTCCTCTCAAATGTCTCAGCGCTTCCTTCTTCATTAGAAGCTTTAAGTGAACCTGTTTCACTCAACGCTTCTGGACTTAGAGAAATCTAGCTTGTTTTGTCTCAGCGGTTATGCTGAGACATACTTCTCAACTATCTTTGTTGTCTCAGCGGTTTTGCCTTAGTCAAATTTTTTGGCTTTAGTTCGACGAATGTTGAACTGCGTTCGAAGATCGGTGGGCTGAGCTCGATGAATTCTAAATCCCAAGCTTTTGAATTTATCTCGATGAACGGTGAGCTCAGTTCGACGAAAGGTGAGCTGAGCTCGATGATTTCTGAATCCCAAGTTCTGAACTCCTTTTGACTAATAGTGAGCTCGACGAACTCTTGAACCTTCTAGCATACTCTTTAATTTCACATGTCTAATCATGGACAACCTGCATGCATGAACTTAAGCACATATCAAATACATTATATGTGTATGTCATTGACAAGTTTGACTTTTTACAAATCTAGGACATTTGGATTAATAGACCCAACAAAACTCCCCATTCCTAGGGTATTATAGGTCAAGATCTAGTGTACACTAAAGATACCTCAAAATCCTCTTTGCAGCAAAGTAGTCAGATTCTTTAGGGCAAGCATAATACCTAGCACAAACACATGTAACATACATGATGTTTGGCCTACTTGCAGTTAGATATAGAAGGGAGCCAATTATCCCTCTATACAAAGTTTCATCAACAGGTTTCCATGTCTCATCTTTGCTTATAGGCATACTTGACCCTATGAGAGTTTTCATGGTGGAGGAATTATCCATACCAAACATCTTGATTAACTTCATGGTGAACTTAGACTAGGATATGGAGAAGACATCATCAGTCTGTCTAACTTGGAGGCCCAAGAATAACTTGAGTTCACCCATACTGCTCATCTCAAACTTCCCTTGAATAAGTTTGGTAAACTTTCTACAAAGGCTATCATCAGTAGATCCAAAGATATTGTCATCTACATATATCTAGATTTGGATGATCTTATACATAGATTCCCTTAGGAATAGGGTCTGGTCTATCTTCCCCCTTAAGAATTTATTCTCAATGAGGAAGCTATATAAAGTCTCAAACCATGCTCTAGGGTCCTGCTTTAGCCCATATAGAGCTTTCCTAAGTTGATAAACTGAATCTGTTGAGTTAGGAATAACAAAACCTGGAGGCTGCTCAACATAGACTTCCTCTTTTAAGTCACCATTTAGGAAGGCTGACTTCACATCCATCTAGTAGACCTTGAGTAACTTGTGTGCAGCATATGCAAGGAACAATCTAATGGCCTCCAATCTTGCTATAGGTGCTGATCAAAATCAATACTTCCTCTTGCATGTACCCCTTAGCTACTAGCCTTGACTTATTCTTGATTATAATGCCATTTTCATCAAGTTTATTTTTATAAATCCACTTGACTCTAATGACATTATTTCCTTTTGGTTTGGGAACCAGCTTCCAGACCTTATATATCTTAAACCAGTTTAGTTCTTCTTGCATAGCAACAATTTAGAACTGATCTATGTTGGCCTCTACAAATTTCTTTGGTTCAACCTGTGGCGGGAAGCTTGAGTAGAGCGTTGTGTTGATACTTCTGCTCCTGGTCACTACTCCTTGGCTTGCATCACTAATGATCTGGTGTCTTGGATGATCCCTAAGATGTTTGATTGCTGGAGGCATTCTAGCTTCATCTTCAACTAATGGTGCGGCTTCTTACTGATCTTCATCCACCTCATTGGAATCTTACAGTCCCTATACTTAAGTGTCCACTTTATCTTGGATAACTGGAGCTGCTTCATTGATGGTTAGCTTGTCCATCATCTGGTCTACACCTGCAGTACTAGAAGAGGTGCTTGGCAGCTCACGATTAATCATAGTAGACTCATCAAAGACTACATGAATAGATTCTTCTATAACTTGACTTTTCAAGTTGTAGATTCTATAGGCTTTGCTATGATTGTTGTACCCAACAAAGATCCCATCAAAGTACTTTGCAACATACTTAGTCAGATAGGATTTCCCATTGTGAAACTCATATCATTTACTACCAAAGATTTTGAGATAGCTCAGATTTGGTTTTTTGCCTTTCAAGATATCATACAGAGACTTCTTGTGGCTCTTGGTGATAGAGGCCCTGTAGAGGACATGACATGCAGTATCCACTGCCTCAACACCAAAATATTCTGAGAGAGATATATCACTCAACAATGTTCTTCTATCCTCTATGAGAGTCCTATTTTTCCTCTCAATAATCCCATTTTGTTGGGGAGTTCTTGGAGAAGAAAATTCTTTATGAATCCCTATCACTTCACAGAACATTATCATGTTTTCAGACTGGACTTCAATTCCATGGTCATTTCTAATTTTTACCACTGAATTATTAAACTAATTCTAAATTTGCTTGACAAACTTGATGAAGATGTCAAGAGTTTCATTCTTTTTCTTGAGAAAAAACACCCAAGAAAACCTGGAATAGTCATCAACCACCATAAGGGTGTAAAATTTCTGACCAAGACTATGAACTAGCATAGGACCAAGCAATTCCATATGTAAGAGATACAAATACCTCACAGAGTCTTTGGTCCCAACGCCCTTGAAGCAGGCTTTGGTCTGCTTGCCCTTTTGGCATGCTGATTAAATGTCCTCCTTGGTGCACTTCACAATAGGACCATTCCTAACTAGCTCTTGACTAAAGAGCTTGCCAATAGTCTTGTAATTAAAATGAGCTAGCCTCTTCTGTCATTGGACACAATATGAGACTTTCTAATTTGCCACCAGACAAATAAGAGAGTCAGTATCTAGACAAAGAAAGTTTAAACAGTAAACATTTCCACTCCTAGTGTCTGTCAAGATGACCTCTTAACAGGCACTCATTCTTGTGGAAGACAATAACATAGACACGATCAGAAAGTTGACTTATGCTTATGCGATTGTATTGCAAACCTCCAACATAAGCCACTTTTGTGATGGTGACTGTGCCATTGGTAATCTTACCATAGCCTCCAGTCACCCCTCTATCTGAACCACCAAAGATAACCTTGGGTCCATCTCTCACTAGAGTGTACTTCTTCAAGTTGCTCATTGTCCCAGTCATGTGCCTGGAATAACCACTGTCCAAGTAACATATAGGGGTATGACCACTTGAACTAACATGCATCACACAATTTAATTTACCTTAGGTCTCCAATTTCTATTGGATTATAGGTGTATGTTAGTCTTATAATGAACTTGTCTACTAGCAACATTTCTGACCGGTAGACTCACAACAGCTCTTGGCACTCTTGGATTATGCCAGTAGTCTACAACAAAGTGGGCCACTTTTCCATAGCACCAACATTCATGAATGTTGTATCTTCTTTTCTGTGCAGGCCTAGCATTTTTGTTAACTGCAGGATGAACAGTAGGAAGAGGAGCAGCAACCTTCTTCATATTACTTTCAGCAAGGATCTGATTGAAGGTAAGTCTTCTACCTAGATTATTTTGCCTTCTCTGAGTGCCAGTAGCAGCAAGTTTCTTTTTAGAAAGCATGCATCTGATAGCATCAGACACAACCAAAACTGGCATGCTAGAGGACTGACCTTTGGTCTGATTCTTTGTTGAATGGTTCTGAACCTTTACTGCAGCCACATTCTTGAGAGAGTGGGCTGAAGCACCAAAGACAAATGATTCATGAAGGCCCATTTGAATTTCTTCATGAGCCGCCTTAAAGTCACTCATTTTGTTATACCTTCCACCCTGACTGTGAACATCTTTGTTCACACTAGTGGATCTGTCATTCATCCAGTGACCAAATATAATTTCTTGGTCATACCTGTTTGAAGGCCACTGAACCTTCCTAAAAGGATTGGGATGCATGGAAGCAAGAGGATGATATGGAGCTGGATCTTTTCCCTTTCCTTTGTAAGGAGCAACTTTTATGCTTCCCTGGAATCTCAACCCCTTCTTACCCTTCTGAGAGCAGAAGGAGTCTATCAAGGGCAACATTATTTTGGGCTTAGAAAAACTAGCCACAATTTTTATTTCCCTCCCTAGCCTCTCTTCAAGATCCCTGATGAGGTTATTCTTATACTTGATGGAGTCTATCTAGATGTCATTCAAGATCCTAAGTTGGCTAAGTTCGATATCCTTCTGATCCAGCAAAGATGTTGTTTCATTCAGCTGGGAAGCAGCCAGCTGCAGAGAGGCAATCTCCACAGCTTGCTTCTTAGACAACTTCTTACACTTTTGAAAGCACCCAGAAGTTCTCCATACCTGTTAATCAATTGATTGACATGACCTTCTGAATCAAAATCATCTTCACCACCAGGTGAACAGTTTTATATACAAGGACTAGCCTCATATCCAGACTCAGAAGAAGAGCTTGATAGAGATTTTACCTTCCTTTGAATAGGCTGATCCTGGCTGGTTTCCCCATCTGTCATTGCCATTAGCCCACAATAACTGTAGGCAACTTCTTCATCTTCATCATCCACCTCCAAATCACTGTCTGAATGTGATAGAGGGGCCCTGATACCTATCCTGGCAGTAGGATAGTCTTCATCTATTGCTACAGCTATCTGTTCAGCAGCAGCAACTGGCCCAATATATGCTTCTTCTTCTTCAGACTCAGATGAAGATGAGTCTGTACAACTCTTCTCTTTCTTTTTAACAAAGGAATTCTCCTTCTTGCCCTTGTGTTATTGGGATTTCTTCTCAGAAACTTCCTTCCTCTTCACTAGGTAGTCATCTATCACATGCCCTGGTTTATTGCAGCAGTACCAAATAACTTTAGAAGAATTATATTTTCTAGATTTGGAATCATACCTATCAGCCTTGGAATGATTCCTCCTGTGATGAGAAGAGGTGGAAGATCTGCTCTTCCAATGCTTCTTCTTCATCAGCTTCTGAAAGTTCCTGGAGAAGGCAGTAAAGTCTTCCTCTGACATGCTACTTGTCAAGGCATCTGACTCTGAGCTGTCTGAATCAGCTGGTCTTCTTCGAGGAGAGGGAATTCTCTCCTTACTTTTCCTGATGTTATCTGCCTTGAGTTCCAAGGACTTCTCATTGGCTTGGGATCTGCTGGTGGCCTCCTCCTCTTTTCTGGAAGCTAGCTGCATCTCATAGGAGAGCAGCTTTCCAAACAATGTTTTGGGAGAAGTCTCAGCAAGCTTGTCCACTTCTTTTATGGCACAAATCTTAGTATCCTCTTTTCCGGCGAGCGGGTCCCGCCAGGGAGGTCGAGCAGACCTAGCCCCGCGACCCGCACCCAAACGGCAAAAAGGATATACGGCAGAAGGGCTAGCCCGCTCCCGCCCATTTCAAGCGAGCGAGCCGGCGAGGCGAGCGAGCGGGTCGCGCGGAGAATCACTGACCAAAGCGGATGGGTCTGGCGACCCGCGACTAGCGAGCCGATCGGAGGGTCGCGGTGATTGCCGGCCAGCCCCCACTCGCGACCTGGCCACCGGTCCGCCCCGGCAGAAGACAGGCAGGTCGCGACGGACCGGCTCGCGCTTGCCCGGGGAGAATAGGCGGGCAGCTGAAGCCAGGTCGTGCCCGCCTCCCGCGGAGGAGGATTGGAGGCGAGCTGACTCCCCAGGGGTGCGAATAGCCACTCAGAACAGCGGAGCCGCGCTGTTGGCAGACCAGGTTGGGCTGCGCATAGCCCCTCAGAACATCGGAGTTTGGCTGTTGGCAGACCCAACCAAGGGCTTTTTGGTATTTTCAGGTCAGTTCTTTCGGTTATTGGCAGTTCAGATTCCAAAAAACTATAAATAAGACCCAAGGGGTACCTTAGAGGACACGCTGGCAGTGCCTCCTTACTCTCATTTTCAAGTGCTCTCTGAGGGTACCATAGCTCGGCTTCTGGCTAAGGAGGGGAAGCGCTCAGAGATCTTCCGGGTTTGTGGTGGGACCTCCCTGCTGAGCCCTTGGGTCTGTTTCCTCTTGTCTTCTTCGTTGTTTTTCTTGCAGGAGCAAAGTAGGTGCGAGACCACCCCTTCCCCAAGGGTCGAACTCCACAAGAGGCCGGATTCCGGTTTCAACATCTTGGTGCGGTGAGCGTGGAGAGTGGTCAGTGCGGAAAAGCTTCGGCGAGCTCAATGACGGGAGGATAAGGATCTGACAGGCAGGACTCGCCCCCCCCCCCCGCCTCTCGCAACGGTGGGGATGTTGGAGGACTTCAGGAACGAGGTGCTGGGCCTCGTCAGGATCGCACTCGGCGCGCGGGCCGAGTACTCGACTCCGGCAGCCCAGATCGCGGCCGCCCCCTCTTTGGGCGAGGGCGCCCCTGGTCGGCGCGCTGGGAAGGAAGTGGCCGAGGAAGGCCGAGGGGGCGAGCACTCGGGGCGCGAGCTTTTCCCCGGCTCGGCCAGCCGAGGCAGCTTCGGCGAGCTGGGTTCGCGAGATTCGCCGGCTCGCCCAGTGGGGGGAGGCAGTCCTTTCAGCGAGCTGGTCTCCTCAGCACCAGTACCAGAAGGGTTCGGGGAGCCCGAGATGTCCTACTACACCGGGAAGGGAGACCCGGTCCAGCATGTCCAATGGTTCGAAGACGTGGTCTCCATCCGTCAGATGTCGGACGGATTCAAGTGCCATCTCTTCGCCATCACCCTCCGAGAGAAGGCAAGGGAGTGGTTCCACCAGCTCTCGGCCAGCTCCATCTACTGTTTTGAGGACCTGCGCCGAGGATTAATGCTGAGGTTCACTACTTCGAAGAAGAGGAAGAAGGAGTCTGAGTCCTTGTTCCACATTAAGCAAGGAGTGAACGAGACATTGGGGAGCTATGTGGATCGATTTCAGGAGGAGGTTACCCAGGTCCAGGAGATGTCGGGCCATAGTCTAATGATGGCTTTCACCCTGGGCCTGCAGTAGGGTTTCTTCCGAATGGAGCTGAAGAGAGTTCCCCCTCTCTCCTACGAGGAGTTGATGGAGAGGGCGGCGAGAGAGGTCGACGGGGAGGCGTCGAACCCGGAATTCGCAAAGAAGCTGGCCAGGTGGGCGACGGAGGAGGAAAAGGAGTCGAAGGGAGGAAGAGGACAGGAAGAGAGAAGAGGGGAGCCTAGGCAGAGGGAGCAGAGGCAGCTCCAGTGGCAGCAGCAGCCGAGGTGGGGGCACCCGGAGCCCGACCGTCGGCTGGGCTGGAGACCTGAGTGGCAGGGGCAAGGGCCACAAAGAGGGTACTACAGAAGAGGTCACCATCAGGGGAGGCAAGATTAGTTCCACCCTCCGGGCTGGAGGCAGGGCCAGAGGCCCCGGCTCCCCGATCAGGAGGAGGCCATGGTCATAGCTTTGGGAGCAAGGAGGGGGATCATGAGGAGGAGGAGAAGGGAGTTCAGGGTGGAGCTGCCCTACTGCGACTTCCATCAGGAAGAGGGGCACGCAACAGCCACGTGCCCGGAATTCTTGGAGATGAGAGGGAATAGGGAGCGGCAGCAGCAGCAGGAGGAGGCGCGGCAAGAAGTGAGAATCGAGGAGGTCCTGCCTCGGGTGGAGGTGGATCGTTGCGAGGACCGGGTTGATGTCGGGACCCGAGGAGGGATCGGAGTGATCCATGGGGGAGTGGGGATCGAGGCTTCCCGCAAGGCAAGCCTCCACACCATGTACCGGCAGAGCGTCGCCTCTACATCCCAAACCCCGCCGCCGGAGGAGAGGATCACCTTCTCCAGAAGTGATATGCCAGACCACGAGGATCCGTTCTGTGATACGCTGTTCATCAAGGCCGCCACGAGAATTTCACTGTCTCACGAATCCTCGTGGACAATGGGAGCTCCGTCAACATCGTCTTCAAAAAGGCGTTTGACGCGATGAAGGTGGAGGCTAAGAGGGTGTTGGCCTCGGACGGGCCCTTGTTTGGGTTCTCAGGAGAAAGGAAGGAAGTAGAGGGAGGAGTTGGCCTCCATGTCACCCTGGGGGGGCAGTCCCGAAACTGCAAGTTCGTCATTATGGACGCCCCCAGCAGCTACAGCGCAATCTTCGGGAGGTCCCTGATCAGCACCTTCCGCTGCGTCCCCTCATCTTTCCATCAGTGCTTGAAGTTCAACGCTGAGGGGGTGCAGGTCAGGGTTAGGGGGGACCCAAAGGTGGCGCGGGAGTGTTATGTCACTGCGGTGAACACCATCTCTTGGCAGGAGGGAGCTGAGGAGATGGGGCAGAGGATGGAGGAGGTCGAGCAGGAAGCAGGAGGGGAGGAGCTGGGAGTGAAGGACTGCGCAGAGAAGGCGGCAGGAGGAGATCTGGAGGAGGTGGCCGAAGTAAGGGCCGTGGGAGGAGAGATGGAGGTAGAGGTCCCCGTTCCGGAGGAAGGGGACGCCGAAGGATGGGGGGAGCGGTCCAGGCTGGAGGCGGCAGAGGAAGTGGTGGAGCTGGAGGTGCTCACCCGGGGAGGAAGGATGGAGAAGGTTCGCGTAAGCGGAGGGCTGACCCCGGAGGACCAAGGCAGGATGCTGTAGTGCATCCAGAAGAACGTGGACATCTTCGCCTGGTACGCCGCGGGGATGCCGGGGGTTGACGCGGATGTGGCTTGCCACCGCCTCAACCTGGACCCGGGAACACGCCCCGTCCAGCAGAAAAAGAGATCCATGGCAGACAAGCTGGCGGAACCCATCAGGGAGGAGGTGGCGAAGCTTCTCAAGGCTGGTTTCGTGTCTGAGATTCAGTATCCCGGCTGGGTCTCCAACGTTGTGATGGTTAAAAAAGGAGACGGCCGCTGGCGATTGTGTATCGATTTTTCCTTACTTAATAAAGCTTGTCCTAAGGACTGTTATCCTTTGCCTCGGATCGACGCGCTGGTTGACTCAGCCATCGGCTTTTCTGTAATGAGTTTTTTAGATGCCTTTTCAGGTTACCATCAGATCAGGATGCACCCCCCGGACATCAAGGATGTCTCATTCATCACAGGGGACGGCTGCTACTGCTACAAGATGATGCCATTCGGGCTGAAGAATGCTGGGGCCACCTACCAAAAAATGATGGATAGGGTCTTCAAGGAGCAGAGGGGAAGGAACTTGGAGGTGTACGTGGACGACCTCATGATCAAAAGACGGGATGTGGACTCCCACCTCCGGGACCTGGAGGAGACCTTCGCCACCCTGCGCAGATACAAGATGCGGTTGAATCCCCTTAAGTGTGTCTTTAAGGCCAGCCGGGGGAAGTTCTTGGGGCATCTCCTCAACCCTGCGGGGGTCGAGCCGAATCCAGACAAGGTCAAGGCTATCCTGGAGCTGGGGTCCCCGCAGAATGCAAAGGAGGTCCAACGGTTGACGGGGAAGTTAGCAGGGCTGAGTCGCTTCCTTTCTCGGGCAGGGGAGAAGTGCTCCCCCTTCTTCAAAACGCTGAGGGGTGGTCAGAGGTTTGAATGGACCAAGGAATGCGAGGAGGCGTTCCAGGCCCTCAAGGCGCAGTTGACACAGGCTCCGCTGCTCCAGGGGCCGAAGGAGGGGGAGGATTTGTTCTTATATCTCGGGGTCGGGGCAGAGGCTCTGAGCTCCGTCCTGGTTCGAGAAGAGGGAAAGAGACAGCTCCCTGTCTATTATGTCAGCCGGGTCCTGAGGAAGGCCGAGCTCCGGTATCCGATCTTGGAGAAGCTTGTATTCGCCCTAATCATCTCGGCTCGGCGGCTGCGACCTTACTTCCAGGCACACTCAATCCGAGTGGTGACCGACCATCCTCTCCGCAACATCTTCGAGGGGGTGGAGCATTCAGGCCGGCTGGCCAAGTGGTCGGTGGAGCTGAGCGAGTTCGATGTCTCCTTCGTTCCACGGCTCTCGATCAAAGCTCAGGCGATGGCCGACTACGTGGTAGAAGTAGCGGAGGAGGAGCTCACCCGCCCGACTCCTTGGAAGGTGAGGGTGGATGGAGCCTCAGGGAGGCATTCTCTTGGAGTGGGGGTGGTTCTGGAAAGCCCTCAAGGGACTCAGATTGAGCAGACGGTGGTGGTGCATTTTCCCATTACCAACAACTAGGCCGAGTACGAAGCAGTGATAGCGGGGCTGCGCCTGGCCAGGGAGCTGGGGGTGCGGGATGTGGAGGTCCTCACCGACTCCATGGTGGTGACTTCCCAGATCAACGGGGAGTTCGAAGCAAGGGAGCCCACTCTGAAGTTATACTTGGCCAAAGTGAAGGGGGTCATAGGCACCTTCCAGACCTTCTCCATCCGACACATGCCAAGGGTAGATAATGAACAGGCCGACCAGCTAGCAAAGCATGGCCCCCGGGTGGGGGGCACCATCACCGACCTGTTCCGCCCCTCCATCGAAGAAGGGGAGCTCATGGAGATCGACCAGCAGGCTTCGTGGATGGATCCAGTAATAGTTTTCCTCTCCACGGGAGAATATCCAGAGGGGGTAGACAGGAAGAAGCTGAGGCACAAGTCCGCTTACTACCTCCTTAAGGACGGGCAGCTATACAGGAAGACCCTCTCCGGGATGCTGGCTCGCTGCGTTGCCGAGGGTGAGGCGCAGATGATCTTGGAGGAAGTCCACTCCGGGGAGTGCGGGAGTCATTCCGGGAGTCGGACCCTGGAGGGGAGGATAGTCAGGCAAGGGTATTTCTGGCCCACCCTGGGCCGGGACGCCGCGGAGTTCGCAAGGAGATGTCATAAGTGCCAGCTGTTTGCCCCCTCCAGCTACATCCGGCCCAACAGCTCAAGAGTATCACGGCCCCCTGGCCCTTTGCAATCTAGGGAATGGATTTGGTTGGACCGTTCCCCCAGGCCAGCGGTCAGAGAAGGTTCCTGCTAGTGATGATCGATTACTTCTCGAAGTGGATGGAGGTAAAGGCGCTGGCCAAGGTGACCTCCCAAGTGATCAGGAACTTTGTTTGGGGGGAGATCATCTGTCGCCATGGGCTGCCCCAGACCATCGTCACAGACAACGGACCCCAGTTCGCCAGTGCCGAGTTCACTAGCTTCTGCGAACAGCTTGGAATCGACCTCAGGTTTGCCTCGGTCCACCACCCCAGGAGTAACGGGCAGGTGGAGGCCGCGAACAAGATCATCGTCAATCTCCTCAAGAAGAAGGTGGAAAATTTGAGGGGGAGCTGGGTAGAGCAGCTCCCCGCAGTCCTTTGGGCCCTAAGAACCACCCCTAACACGGCTACGGGGGAGACTCCCTTCAAGCTCTCCCATGGGTGCGAGGCGGTGCTCCCCATAGAATTTGAAGTCCAAACGCCGCGAGTCGGGGCGGCCAGGGAGGGCCGAGAGGAATGGCGAGCCAAGAACGAGGGGGAGCTGAGACTCTCCCTCGACATGGTGGAAGAATTGAGGGACCTTTCGGCCATCCGATAGGAGGAGGTCAAAAGGAGGATGACAAAATACTTTGACAAGCATGTCAGGGTCAAGCAGTTCGTGGAAGGAGACCTGGTGCTGAAGAAGGTGGACGCGGCAGGGAGGTCAGCGTTCGTGGGGAAGCTCAACCCCAGCTGGGAGGGGCCGTTTATTGTGAAAGAAGCTTTGAAGTCAGGGGGCTATCGGCTCCAAAATGTAGAGGGCGAGACCCTGAGTCTCACCTGGAGTGGAGACAACCTGAAAAGATTTTTTCCCTAAGCACCTGTAAGTAACACGTTGGTTATAATGAATTCCTTTTTCTCCCCCCCCCCAGTATTGCCGCAGCCAGCTAGCATAGAGAATTGGAATGTGTTTGGACCCCAAGAAGATCCCGCTGCCAGGCTCCCACCTAGCTGGCAGGGCCGGAAGTCACTCGGTGTCATCCCTAGCCTCGAGAAGATCCCGCTGCCAGGCTCTCACCTAGCTGGCAGGGCCGGAAGTCACTCGATGGAATGTTTTTGGACCCCGAGAAGATCCCGCTGCCAGGCTCCCACCTAGCTGGCAGGGCCGGAAGTCACTCGGTGTCATCCCTAGCCTCGAGAAGATCCCGCTGCCATGCTCTCACCTAGCTGGCAGGGCCGGAAGTCACTCGATGGAATGTGTTTGGACCCCGAGAAGATCCCGCTGTCAGGCTCCCACCTAGCTGGTAGGGCCGGAAGTCACTCGGTGTCATCCCTAGCCTCGAGAAGATCCTGCTGCCAGGCTCTCACTTAGCTGGCAGAGCCGGAAGTCACTCGATGGAATGTGTTTGGACCCCGAGAAGATCCCGCTGCCAGGCTCCCACCTAGCTGGCAGGGCCGGAAGTCACTCGGTGTCATCCCTAGCCTCGAGAAGATCCCGCTGCCAGGCTCTCACCTAGCTGGCAGGGCCGGAAGTCACTCGATGGAATGTGTTTGGACCCCGAGAAGATCCCGCTGCCAGGCTCCCACCTAGCTGGCAGGGCCGGAAGTCACTCGGTGTCATCCCTAGCCTCGAGAAGATCCCGCTGCCAGGCTCTCACCTAGCTGGTAGGGCCGGAAGTCACTCGATGGAATGTGTTTGGACCCCGAGAAGATCCCGCTGTCAGGCTCCCACCTAGCTGGCAGGGCCGGAAGTCACTCGGTGTCATCCCTAGCCTCGAGAAGATCCCGCTGCCAGGCTCTCACCTAGCTGGCAGGGCCGGATGTCACTCGATGGCAATGATTTGCGACCCAGAACGAATCACGCTGCCGGGCTCCACCTAGCCGGCCAAGCCAGGAACTACTCGAATGTCGTTAATAGCAGATTAGAATCACGAAGATAAACCAAAAAGGGGGGCTAACACGACCGCCCAGCCCCAAGAAAGACGGCCGAACGGAGGCGGGCACCTAGGCGAGAACCCGCAAGAGATTTGATAACTCGGGCAGAGGGAGAGCCAACTCGCCTCGCTTGGCGGGTGAGCAGCCACATCATCAGGGCTGGGCCGCAGAAGCAGGTCGCCCCGCACGGCAATAGCAAATATACGAATAAGGCGTGCGAGAGAGCATTTAAAAAAGCAATAACAGGTGAAAATCGCGAAGTCTAGGCGCAGCCCGCACGCACATCTCAAAACAGGTAAACATACATGATAATATACATCAAAAAAGCAAATGTCAAAAAGCGGGGGAGACGCGAGATCCGGGGCGAGAAGTCCTAGATGGGCTGGAAGGATTTGTCCCCAGGGTCCGGCACGGGAAGAAATAGCGCCGGCACCACGTCCTCCGCCGAGAGTTCCGCCGAGGAGATCCGCGCGTCGCAGCATTTGCATCGTGTACTTCGCGGCGCTGGCGGCATTCTTTTGAATCAGCACCTCCAAGTCGTAGTCGGAGAAGTGCTCGAGCGGACAGACCCTGCTGTCCGGAGGAGGGACAGCGGCGGCGGCCTCCAGCTCGCGTACTCGCGCCTCCAACGCCGACTTGTCCTGACCAAGGGTGGCGATCTCAGCGCCCATCCGACTGGCCGTCGCGGCGTCCTGACAAGAGGAAGAGAAAGTTATAAGGTGGATTCGCGAGAAAGGGCGGTTGTCGAGGGTGAGCACATACCACCCCGCCCAAGTACTGCGCGAGGGACTCCTCTACCGCGTCGGCCCGCCTCCTCTGAAGGTTCGCGTCCTCCTGAGCGAGCTTTTGGGCCTCCTCCCTCTCGTCCGCCAGCTTCTTCAGGGAGGTGGCGTTCCGCTCCAGTTGGGTGCAGCGCCTCCCTACCATATGAGCTAGCTCCAGGCCGCGTAGCTGGGCCCGCGCGCTCTCGTGAACCAATACCCGCGTCACCTCTTTGTCGTAGATGGTGGCGTCTTCTCGCGAGTACAGGCCGAACGAGAAGTTGTAGGCCTCCATGCCGATGGTGTCCTGCTCCATCCAACTCGGCAGCAACGTCGAGATCGCGGCGCGATTTGACTCCTTGTCCCACGACAGGAGCGGGGCGCCGAGCTCGTCCAGATATCTCTCGCCGTAGCCAAAGTTGCGGTGACCCCTCGGCACCGGCTTCGCGGCAGCATGAGACCCGTCCGGCGGCGCGGAGGTGCCCGCCGCCCTGTCCGGGGTGTTGCTGGTCGAAGCAACCAGTGGGGGCGAAGGGCCCTCGGCCGGAAGGCCCGCAGGGGACTTGCCTTTCCTTTGGCTCGCGGCGGTTTGCTGACCCACGGGCTTCGCCACCTTCGGCGGAGGGGTGGGCTGTCCGCCACCCGGCCGCTTCTTGGCCGGGACCGACGGGATGTCGCGCTGAGCGGCATCCGCAGCCTCAGCTCGGGAGAGAACCCTGGGGGGGATTCGAGCGCTCTCGTAAGGGGGTGAAGAGGGATGTCACGCTCGCCTGCCAAGGAGAAGGGGTGAGATAAAGGAAAAAGGGGGGGGGGGGTAAGTCAGAACAGCGACGAGTAGCAAACCTCCCCCTGGCGGGACGGCGGCGAGGTCGTCAAGATGGCGGCGTAGGTACGCGACCTCGAAATTCTTCCCGGCGAAGAACCCACACAAGTCGGCCTCATGGCCCCCTAGGCTGGGCGGACGGTAGCTCGCCTCGCTAAGCTGCACCAGCGAGAAGGGGACGTTGCCGAAATCCCATTTGACGAACAGGAACTTTTTGAGCCAGTTGTGACTCTTATTTACTGTCTCCCGCACCTTGAGGTGGGCGCTGGAGAAGTACGCGGTCCCGTCCCCATTCGCCCGGAAGGAGAACAGTTTCCGGAAAATGGCGAGGCTGAACTCGACTCGCTCCTCTCGCAGGAAGCAGGCGAAACCCACCATAACAGCTATGGAGTTCGAGGTCATCTGGCCTAGGACGACCCCGAAATACTTCAGCACCTGGCGCACCTCGGGCCACAGGGGAAGTCGCAGGCCCACCTCAATGTGAACTAGAGGGATGGCGAGCTCGTCCCTAGATAAATCGTTGATCTTTTCCCCATCCCCGGGTCGTCTCGCAGAAAAGCCCGGCGGAACGTGATCGCCAAGAGCATCCAGGTACGCGCGTTCCGAGATGACGGCGTGAGGGAAGTTGTGCTCTGAGAAGGTCCAGGCGCACTTACTTCGTCCGTCCACGTCACCGCCGCCTCCGCCCATTCCCACCGAATCACCGCCGAACGTGCGAGACGGATCCAGAAGGCGAGCACGAGCCGTACTTCGCGGGGAACAGGAAGCGAGAGAGCGTTTGGAATCGGTGAGGGAATAAGGGCCTGCAAGGCCTATTTATAGGGAAAGAGAAAGGGCGGGAAACTTCCCGCCGAAAGAGGGGGTGCAGATAGCAAAAATCAGCATGACGTTTCGACTTCACGGCGCGCGGCCGTGCCGCCGAGGCCAGTCAGGTGTGGTTCTCGCCCGGCCGTGTCCGCGCAAAACATGAGCGGGCGACTCTCGGCCCGCACCCATCCGGGATTCCGCGCGAGGCGGGAAACACCCGGCTGGCGAGCCCCTCGGCTCGCCCCCGCCCCGATCGGCAGGTCAGGCAGAATGAATCTCTCCCCTGTCCCGCCCCGCAGAGAGCAAAAGTAACAGCTAAACACCTCAGCAGTAAAATATTAGGCCCATAGGCGGGAAAAGAGAGCTGCTAATCGTTACAAATACAAGATAACTTGCGATAACAGTAGAAACCCCGCGATATCCCACGAGCGGGGGAAAAAGGCTGGATCAGTACTCGACCCACTTCCACCTGTGCCGCCGCTTCGTTCCCGATCGCGGCGGCACGCGAGGATTGTGGTAATCGCGAACCGCCACCAGCTCCCGCTCAGCCAGGCCGACTTGCTCTGTGGCGCCCCTAAGATGCTCCTCGGCTCGCGTAATGTGCACGCCCGGTGAAGTGACATCGTCGTCTTCTGCTGCGCGCGGAGGTCCCTCCAAGGCCGCGAGCCGGGCCGCGGTCTCGGCCTTGTCTTGATCGACCCTCTTCACAATCTCCTGAAGCAGCAGCGTGTGTTTCTGGAACAGCCGCGTCACCTGCCTCTTCATCCCCACCGCATCGGTCGGGTCGCCCAGGTAATCAGAAACACTGTCCACGTCGGGCGGAGGCGAATACCCTTCGCTCGTCTCAGTTTCGGAGGAGGCCATGTTGTAGCCTACAAAAGGGCGATTCAGAATGAGCGAGCGAGGACAAAGCCAACGGTGAGCACTAGCTTACCAGGGGTTGGCACGTCACCCGCGCCGACGGATGGGCGAGAGGAGCCCGACCGACCCTGAAAGGCTTCTCCCTCGAGGGTCTCAAGAGATTTTCCCAGTCCGTGGGGAGCCGGCGAGCGGGGGGTTTCCGGAGGAGGGCGGTCCAGACCTGGGGGACTAGCAACCCTCTCAGACGACAAGGGAGGGGGGCAATCCTTTCCCCTGTTCCCCACCTCTTCACAAGGAATTGCCTGCAAAGCAAAAGATCAGAGATACATCGATAATCCGAGGAAGGTCACGTACCCCAGGGACGACCTCAACACCCGCCGCCGAGCTGGAGCCCGGACAGTTACCCGCCGGAGTCCGCCTAACAATCTTTCCCTTCGCCGGCCTAAAGAGAGGGCCGGCAGACCCACGTGCTAGCCAAGGGGCGGCCTCGAGGGCCTCCTCCTGAGTCTCCAGGCCCGCTGCCGCCAGGCGAGCTCGCACCTCTTTGCTGACCGGCATCGAGAAACCGTTCTGTTCAAGGAAAATGAGGGGATCTGGGGAGCCCCCTCCTGGGCTCAGCGGTATATTTATAGCCGGACAGTGGGGCCCCACCAGAAGATTCCCTGCCAGCTCAGCACAGTACTCGCCGAACACGCGGGTTGGATGATTCTTTCCGAGCTTGAATCAAGCTCAAAAAGAGCGGGGATTGTGTACAACCCCGTGTTCGGCGAGCGGGTCCCGCCAGGGAGGTCGAGCAGACCTAGCCCCGCGACCCGCACCCAAACGACAAAAAGGATATACGACAGAAGGGCTGGCCCGCTCCCGCCCATTTCAAGCGAGCGAGCCGGCGAGGCGAGCGAGCGGGTCGCGCGAAGAATCACTGACCAAAGCGGATGGGTCTGGCGACCCGCGACTAGCGAGCCGATCGGAGGGTCGCGGTGATTGCCGGCCAGCCCCCACACGCGACCTGGCCACCGGTCCGCCCCGGCAGAAGACAGGCAGGTCGCGACGGACCGGCTCGCGCTCGCCCGGGGAGAATAGGCGGGCAGCTGAAGCCAGGTCGTGCCCGCCTCCTGCGGAGGAGGATTGGAGGCGAGCTGACTCCCTAGGGGTGCGAATAGCCACTCAGAACAGCGGAGCCGCACTGTTGGCAGACCAGGTTGGGCTGCGCATAGCCCCTCAGAACAGCGGAGTTTGGCTGTTGGCAGACCCAACCAAGGGCTTTTTGGTATTTTCAGGTCAGTTCTTTCGGTTATTGGCAGTTCAGATTCCAAAAAACTATAAATAAGACCCAAGGGGTACCTCAGAGGACAAGCTGGCAGTGCCTCCTTACTCTCATTTTCAAGTGCTCTCTAAGGGTACCTTAGCTCGGCTTCTCGCTAAGGAGGGGAAGCGCTCAGAGATCTTCCGGGTTTGTGGTGGGACCTCCCTGCCGAGCCCTTGGGTCTGTTTCCTCTTGTCTTCTTCGTTGTTTTTCTTGCAGGAGCAAAGTAGGCGCGATACCACCCCTTCCCCAAGGGTCGAACTCCACAAGAGGCCGGATTCCGGTTTCAACAAAAAATGTTTAGATTTATTGCGGAATTAAAATATTGATACTTATATGAAAGAGGTAAAAGCAAGAAACTATCACATCATAATACACAAAGAAAACACAAGGCAATCCAGATGACACAAGAAATTTTATAGTGGTTCCCCAAATCTGGGTACATCCACTCTTCTACCACCTTGGTAGGAATCCACTTAGGTTTTTGATCAGGTGCCCTAGCACCACAAGATCTACTTCAGGTAGATCTAGAAACCCTTCAGGCTTTTGATCAGGTGCCTAAAAACCAATAAGTTTTTGATCAGGTGCCCTATCACCAAGGAGTTTACTTTTGAAGGGAGTAAGAACCCTGTACACAAGAGGTTAAATAAAAATAGATGACAGTCTTCTCTTTCTCAAATACAATGAGAAGACTATGTGGATTTGATGATGCCAAAGCTCCCCCTGAGATATTGAGTAGTTTCAGGAACAAAGAAGCTTTGTCCAGGGTGTAGGTCTTCAGATTGATGTTGATTCGAGTTCTCTGTAGATTGTTGAAGCCTGATGAAGGAAGAAGACTAGAGAGATTTGTGTGTTCAGCAAGTTCTTCTTCTTCCTTGTATTTTGCAAAAGCAAGAGAGCTTCAGAGCAAAAAAAAGATTGTTTTCTCCTTGAGCTTCATAAATGCACTTCCATAAATGTCTTGACAAAATATTCCGTGAATACCATAATCAATGCTTCATGAGATACGACTATCAGCCTTGAGAATGTCAGCATTAATTATTAGAATATATTTGCCTTAAAATAATTTATCATAACCAAAATAAATACTTCTGACCGGACTGAGAGAACTGATAACTGAAGGCAGTATGAAATCGTAGATCTGAGATAACTGCTGAGAAGCACAAGATCGTCGACATGAGCTCATAGATCATCAAGCTCAGTTCAGAGTAGAAGACTCTGAGATCGTCGATGGGAGATCGATGATCGTCGAGCCGAGTTCCTGTGTTCGTCGATCAGATACCTTCTATTCGTCGAGCTGAGAATTGTTTCTGGACTTAGAATATTTTCTGGAATGACATACTGAAAAAGCCAGAAATCGTCGACCTGAGAACTTGACTCGTCGACCTGAGAATTTGACTTATCCTTCTAAAACAGCTTCTAAGAACTGTGTCGACAGATGTTTCTGGGTGTTGACACAAGTCCTTCTGGTGTCGACTGATACTATCGACTAATAATCTGTGGACTGTGTCGACACAAATCCTTCTTGTGTCGACTGAGCTAGTGTCGACTAATATTATCTGTGTCGACTAATAGTCTGTGTGTCGACACAAATCTTCTGGGTGTCGACACAGCCTTTCTGTGTGTCGACACAATTCTTCCGGGTGTCGACACAGCCTTTCTGTGTGTCGACACAATTCTTCTGGGTGTCGACACAGCCTTTCTGTGTGTCGACACAATTCTTTCTGGTTGTCGACACAACTGCTTGAGTCTCTAACAGGCTGTTGTAGGCTGATCTATGTGATGTTGACTCTTGGCCTAGATTAAAGAATTAAACCTATGACCCTGACTATACATTTTGGGTCAGTCTAAGCAAACCTAATAGTGATCTTTACCCAAATCAAAATTAGGGTTCCAACAATCTCCCCCTATTTGGGTTAGGACACTATTTACATAACACAAAGAAAATACAAAGCAATAAACTGGAGCATTTGCTTCTGCTGTTGCTATTGCTGATGTTGTTGTTGATGTTGAACCTTGCCCAAACCTGTGTCATTACAATCTGTATCATCATAATCTGCTTCTGCTATTTCTGGAATTGCTACTGCTGTTGGAACTGCTGCTGCTTCATTGGTCATCTATATCTGCACAAAATTTCTGAAACACTTCTTCTTCCTGTACTGCTGGAGGAGACTGAGCTTGAAGGTCTGCTGAGGCTGAACCTGCTGCATCTTCATTGGACACCTCCCCCTGCCTGGTTTCAGTGAAAACTGGAAGCAGGCCCCTAGATGAAGAAGGGACAGAGGAAGCAGAAAGGGAGGCAGAAAGGGAAGCAGAAAGGGAGTAGTCATTTGTTGAGGAAGAGTAAACCCATTTTATGATCTCAACAACAGATAGTTTGATCCGTGTAGGCATATACTTCTTCAGACCCTGATCATCACATAGCTGTAACATTTTGTGAAAAATAAGATCACAGTGACTGATACCAATTGAAAGATAGGTTCACAGTGACTGATCGATTTGAAGTCGACGTGGAAACCAGTGTCGAACTTTATCTTTGAGAGAGCCTCCATAGAAATCGTCATGGAAGATCTGTAGACTCAAGAGAGAAGAGATCAAGGGCAAAGGGAAAATAGAATATGAAAATGCGGGACAGAGATCGAAGAGAAACCTACATAACGGTTTTTGGAATAGAAAAGACGATCTCTGTTCGACGATAAAAACAAAAACGTCGATCTTAGGTCAAAGATTAATTTATAAACAAATAATATCTTTGGTCTCTGAAGCAAATTCGTCGATCTCTGGTCGACGATTTTTGTCTTCACACAGAGCTGTCGTCAAACGTACTTCGACGATTTAGCTCAAGAGCTGTTCGAAGATCGTCGATCTTCGTTCGATGATTTAGGAACATATCCAAAAATAGAAGACAAAAATTAAATTAATCCTTCCTATTCATCATTCCAAGCTGATTCAGGAAGAACAGGTGCTTCTTTTCATCAAGGGGTTTGGTGAAAATATCTGCTCTTTGAAAATCAGTGGAGATAAAGTCTAGATTAATTTTCTTTTTGTCTACATTATCTCTAATGAAATGATGTCTTATATCTATATGCTTTTTTTTAGAATGATGCACTGGATTATGTGTTATAGATATAGCACTAGTATTATCACAAAAGATGGTTGAATTATTTAGATCGAAACCATAATCTAAGAGTTGGTTTTGTATCCACAAAATCTGTGAACAGTAACTGCCAGCAGCCATATATTCAGCTTCAGCAGTAGATGTTGATACAGAGGTTTGCTTCTTGCAAAACCAGGACACAAGTCTATCACCCAAGAACTGGCAAGTTCCTGAAGTGCTCTTTCTGTCCACTCTGCATCCAACATAGTCAGCATCTGAAAATCCAATCAACTCAATTGCTGACTCTGTTGGATACCAGAGTCCTAGATTAGGACAACCCTTTATATATCTTAAAATCCTTTTTATGACAATAAGATGAGATTCTTTATGGTTCACCTGGAACCTAGCACATAAACATGTAGCAAACATGATATCTGGTCTGCTTGCTGTTAGATATAGTAGGGATCCAACAATGGCCCTATACCTGGTCTGGTCAACAGGTTTTCCATGTTCATCAGTGTCTAATACAGCATTGGCAGCCATGGGAGTCTTCATAGAAGATGCATCAGCAATCCCAAACTTCTTAATAAGCTCATTAGCATATTTAGATTGGGAAATGAAGATACCATCAGGAGATTGTCTCACTTGGAGACCAAGGAAATAAGATAACTCTCCCATGCTGCTCATCTCAAATTTAGAATGCATTAGATTAGAAAATCTCTTGCATAATTTGAGATCTGTAGAACCAAATATAATATCATCTATATATATTTGTACTAATAAGATTTTATCATGATGCAATTTTGTAAAAAGGGTTTTATCTACCATGCCTCTAGAAAAATCATGCCCTAAAAGAAAGCTGGCTAAGGTCTCATGAGAGGGGGAAGTTGGAGAAACAAAACCTGGAGGTTGTTCTACATAAACCTCTTCTTGTAGTACTCCATTTAAGAAAGAACTTTTGACATCCATCTGATAAACTGTGAACTTTTTGAAAGCAGCATAGGCCAGAAAAATGCTTATAGATTCTAGCCTGGCAACTGGAGCAAAGGTCTGATCATAGTCAATTCCTTCATCTTGCCTATATCCTTGAGCAATAAGCCTAGCCTTGTTCCTCACAATCACACCTTGGGCATCAAGCTTATTCCTGAAAACCCACTTAGTTCTAATTACTGGATAGCCTTTAGGCCTTGGAACCAAGTCCCAAACTCTTCATCTTTCAAATTGATTTAGTTCCTCTTGCATTGCAATGATCTAATGGGGATCTTTCTCAGCATCAGTTATGGATTGAGGTTCAATTTGAGAGAGAAAACATGCATGCATCACATCATGGTTGAGTTGATGCCTTGTATGTACACCTGCTGATATGTCTCCAATTACTTGCGATCTAGGGTGATTCCTAAGTGTGACAAAATCAGATGGTGGAGTTGGTTCAGCAACAGCAATTGGAGTGAATTCCTCTTGTGGAATTACTTCTGCTATTGGAGGAAGTTCAGTTTCTTCCATAGAGTCTTCTTCACTGTCTTCATTTGCTTGTGGTGAGGGATGAGATATCACCTTTTGGGTGAGATTTAAGTCATCCAGCTTTTTATATAGACTTGGTACCTGCAGATGATCACTGGAAGAAGCTTCCTTCTCCTTGTAAAACATATTAGCTTCATCAAATGTAACATGTATTGACTCTTCAATTTTCAAGGATGATTTATTAAGAACCCTATGTGCCTTGTTTGGCTTCAAACTTTCTAAGATAATCTTTGTTGTTGTTATGAATATAACTGATACAACCAAAAATTCTAAAGTAGTCTATTTTAGGTTTCTTCCCTTTGAGTAATTCATAGGGAGTCTTGCCTTTAAGTTTGTGTATCAAACTTCTATTCAGGACATAATTTGCTGTGCTTACATCTTCTGCCCAGTAGGATAGAGACATGTAAGCATCAACAAGCAATGTATAACATCCCAACCTTTCAGCAGGAAAAAGTTTTGTGTGACACGGCCTGGGACATGGGCGTGTCCCAGCGCGTGTCTCCTTGTGGTCGACGAACTCAGTTCGACGAAGTTGACTGGGGCGTGTCTGTCGCCGTGTAGGGAACACGCCAGATGACACGGGCGTGTCTGGAGGGCGTGTCCCCCTGCATTCGACGATCGGTGAAAGCTGTTTGACGATTGTCGCGTGTCCGCTGCGTTCGACGATCGACGAAAGCTACTCGACGATTGTCGCATGTCCCCTGCATTCGACGATCGACGAAAAGCTGCTCGACGATCGTCAAGTGGCCCCTGCGTTCGACGATCGACGAAATTTGCTCGTTCGACGATCGTGAAACCATGCGTTCGACGATCGACGAAATTTGCTTGTTAGACGATCGTGAAACCCTGCGTTCGACCATCGTCGAGAGTCAAGTAAGAGGTAGACGGCGTGTGACACAGGCGTGTCAAGGGCGAGTCACCAGCCGTGTCCTTCTCGGGCAGATTTTGTCTTGATGCAGACAGGTGAATTAAAGAGGCAGAGGCCACTTGGCCTTGGCTCCATCAGCCCAAAAATTGTGTTGGCTGGCCTCCTCAGAGAATTTCTAGAGAATGTGACTGCATGGTGCCCACTTGGCATGAAGGGTGATACAACCAAATCTCCAAACCGAGCTTGCATTAGTTGTATCTCCCCATATACCACCTCCCAGCCAGAAATAATGATGCCATTAGCTTTAGAGGCCAAAGGAGAGTAGAAATCGATAGCTGGAGTGAAGGAAACGGTGCAGGAACCATGAATCCGAGAGGTGTCACCGGAGCAAGGTCGGGAATGGCCACCCGCCTCCATCCTCGCCACCAGCCACCAACACAGGTTCGTTTCACCGTCCCTCTAGTCGTACTAGAATCCTAGATCAACTAGGGGAGATATCGGGCTCAATTGAGCCCGATGCCATGGGAGAAATGGGAGAGTTTTCGAGCTTTTTCTTACCGCTCGGGATCGTCGTCGCCGCCGTCTCCTGCTGCCTCATCACCGACAAAGGATAGCCACCACCACCGTGAAGGTGATGACACCATTGGCCGGGGGATGGCGCCGCCTCAGGTGGCCGGAAATGGCCCCGCAATATCCCCCAGGTCGGCTCGATCTCAGCCGTTGAACACTTGGGGAAGATGAAAGGATGTCGTCCAATATAGTTTTAAGATTCGTGCTGCATTTTTTTATTAAAATCAATTTAATTCTGTTATTATTTTAATGAAATGAAATTTCATTTCTGTCACATTAATTCAGTGATCTTGCATGTCAAATATAGGGCTCTTAGATCAATTTCCAGAGGATGACATGAATATGAAAAATGTAGCCCTTTGTGTTAACTTTAATTTGCCACCCTTAACTTGAGATTTGGTCCAGTGGTCTGACCTGTAGGTCATTTTGCTAGGGTTGGTCCTTAGCTAGGGCAGAACTTCAAAATGATGCCCAAGTCAAACCAGTCATCCAAATGGCCTAAACGTTTGGGTGCATGCATGTTTAGGGCTTGGTTAACCCCTATACAAAAATGATAATTTTTGGGAAAACTGTTTCTATAGTTTTTACAAAGATACCCAAAATGAAATAAATAAATATTTGGAGTTGTGGGACTCCAAATGGCCCCAAATTTTGGTGGCATGTCCTTAGGGACATTATAAGTGTATGTTTTAAATGTCAGCCAATTTGGACCACTGCATATTGGGTAAACCCACTTGCATGTGTTGGCTTGATATAGGCTTGGTGTGCATTTAACCAAAAATGAAATAATGTATATTCAGCCAACTTGGAACATTCAAAAATCATGAATTTCATTATGGAGACACATGAGGCTGTAATACACCTCTCATAGCAATTGTGGGATTTTTGGGAATAAAAATCCCATTATTTTGAATTTCTGAAAATTTGGTCCTTTTGAGAAAATAAATTTAAAATAGGTTTACCCTTATCATAAAATGATCAATTTCTGTTGAGGACTAAGGAGGGACATAATAAACACTAGCAATAAATTATATCTCTGTTGGATGAAGTTTAAGTAGTTTAAGGAGCAAAATGACCATTTTACCCTTATGGAATTTTGTGTAGAAATGATGGGTATATTCCTTGAAAAATCTGAGAAAATTCATATTGCTGTAATTGTATGTTTTATAACTTGTGAAATTATTTCAGAATTTTGGAGTGCAAAAATAATGTACTTAGGCCCCATAATGGCATTTTGGTAAATAAATCAAATTGATCATGGATAGGCCATTTCAACCTAGATGTAAATGGAAATCTGGACATAGCATTATTTAATTATTATCAAGGCTCTGTAATTTAATTAGAATTTTTGAGATATATTTTATGTACTTCATTTGGAAAATGCTAGATTTGTGGATATAGTATTAAATATGAATTAATTATAAATCTGAATTGAAAAGGCATGAAATTTTTGTAGGCCCCATTAGTTGTCATATTATATACCTGGAAGAATCCCTAGGACAGTAGGTTTAATATTGACAATACTTCATGTGCATAAATTTAGTGGCGGGGCATGCGGTACTGGCCGTTCGTCACAACGATGGCAGTATGGTGCACCAGGCGGGTGTGAGGGTTAGAGGCGCCAGTGGGTTGTTTTACACTGCGGTCTGGAGGACGATCCCCGATAACGCACATCCGACCCAACAAGACTGACGGGTTGTCAGCAAAGTACGTACGCAGAGACTCTAGAGTGCACCTTGGACGTGTACAGAGGTGTATGAGAGGGGTCTAAGGTTTGGTAGTGTGCATACCGGCCTAGAAGTGGAGATGTCCGCTCCGCTGCTGTCATAGCCACAACGGTGGTACCCGAGAGTGATGCTAGCTCTCAAAAAGTGGGAACTAAAGGTCTGTGATCACAGAGTCATTTTGTGTGAGTTGCACTTGACTGTGCATAAATTGCATCATAACATTCACTCATATTAGTCCTGGGATTAACCTTAAATCACTAAGTATAATAACCCGTAGACAAGAGTAGTCTAATAGGTTAAGACATTATCGTTCATTCTCACCTATGATGGGTTGGAGGGAGACTTGTGATAAATGCTCGCCCGTGTAGGGTTTGAGGGATTTGGTATAAAGGCACTATTGTGCGTTCTCACCCGTGTAGGGTTTGAGGGATTCAGGACGGGTTGGTCCTGCGAGCTGAAGGCTTGGGATGAAATACTTGCATGTAGTGTTATACTTCTATTTCTCATATTGGCCTACATGCTATATGATCGTATTAGCCGGCAGAATCGGTGTGTTACGGTGTCGACTAACTCGTGCGTTAGTGCCACCGTAAGACGGCGGTTCTAGGCATAAGACCCGGTAGCCCTCCTTGGTAAGGGGGAGGGGGGTCTTACAAACTGGTATCACTTGAACAAACGATCATATGAGAAAGAAGTTCACAACACTGGACCACCCCGCGCGAGCATTAGTTTGCGGACAAACTATGCAGCGGAAGCAGTGGTGTGCCCATGTGTAAAAAGTCACATAAAACAGTCCATTAAGTACAATGAGTTAGGCTAGTTCTATTTTAACCTTACCTTTATGCAACCTCCACAGGTCGCCGCGCCGCAAAATGTGGCTCCTCCCCCTCCAGCTGCCACTCCATTTCTACAGACGGAGATGGGGCAGACTTTGACGGCGATCCTGGATGCCTTCAAAGCCCAGCAAGTCCCGGCTCCGCAGCCAAATCCGGGGTCAAGCTGGCTGAGTGCCTTCAAGAGCCTGTCCCCACCGATGTACCATGGGACAGAGGATGCGATAAAGACGGAGGAATGGCTGGAGGCCATACATGAGATCTTGGCAGGCATCAGCTGCCCGATCGGCGAGGCAGTGCCTCTAGCCACCTCTACACTAGAGGCTCATGCGAAGAGATGGTGGAAATCAGTGCGGGAGTCTACATATGCGGACTGGGAGCTGTCAGACATATTGTGGGAGGAGTTTGGCGATGTATTTTTGGATCACTCCGTCTCTACTAGCAGAGATGCTTTGGAGGAGAGGTTTCTGAACCTCCGAAAGGGGAGCAGATCAGTGATTGAGTACCAGACGGAGTTCTCCCACCTTGCTAGGTTCACAAGGATACAGGATACTGATGATAGGAGGTATGCCAAGAGGTTCTACTGGGGCCTCTGGGATGATTTGAGGCAGGCTTTGTTGTTCATTTCTCACGGCACGTCCACCCAGATTATCGAGATGGCGAAGATGCTGGAGGCTGACCAGTTGATGGTGCAAGGCAGAGGGAAGAGACCGTATGATGGGTCGACATCAGAAGAGAGCAGCAGGGGCTCTCAGAGAGGCAGGACTATTGGATACAAGAGGAGTGGGGGACGTCGTCGTCCCAACTACAGGCAGGAGCAGGGACCTCCTCCAGTATTAGCTCCCCCACCTCTATAGGTGCATGATCCGAGGAGACAGGATGACCATAGCCACCGTCAGGTAGTTTGTTATGGATGCCGCCAGCCCGGGCACATTAGATTGGAGTGTCCGCATCGATTCCATCCTCCTACTCCTCCACCTCCAGTGGCCCCAGTACAGCAGGGCATATGCCGAGGCCGAGGCCGAGGATGAGGCTGAGGCCGGGGATATCACGGTAGGGGACGCAATCAAGAGCAGATATACTCTTTGGACCTCACGGAACGGAGGAATCCTGAGGAGGTGATTACAGGTACTTAAATTGTTTTAATTTAAAAATTTCAACCTTAGTAGTGTCTTGAAAACCATAGAAATAACATCCATTATACCTCAAATAAATCTCAGGCATAGTTATGATCAGCGGCAAGCCCACACATACCCTCTTCGACACGGGTGCTTCGCACGCGTTCGTATCTGAGGCCTTCATAGACGGACTTGAAGGCGTGGAAAGATTTCCGGGACTAGAGATGAGGGTGCGTCTACCTGATGGGTCAGAACTGCGGACCACTGCCCATTGTAATATGGAGGCCGAGATTGGCGGCAAGGCATTTGAGGCGCCAGCAACTATTCTGAAGCTGCAGGACTTCGATTTGATTTTGGGCATGACATGGTTACATCTGAACCATGCTCAGATAGATTGCCCATCAAGGAGGATCACACTAAGGCATGTCGACTCCCATGTCATCATCGAAGGTATTAAAACTATCTCCCACCTTTTACTATCTTCTGTACAGGCTGTGAAGGCCCACGAGCAGGGAGAGGAGGTTTACTTTATCTGCTTTGAGATGGTGGGAGCAGAGGCTTCTATTTCAGATATTCCGGTGGTCCGGGATTTCTCCGACGTGTTCCCAGAGAAATTTCCCGGACTACCACCAGCCAGGGACTTGGATTTCAGGATTCAGCTGGTACCGAGAGCGAGGCCAGTGTCCCGGGCACCTTACAGGATGGCTCCCAGAGAGTTGGCAGAGTTCAGGACTCAACTTCAGGAGCTAGTTGAGTCGGGATTTGTGTGGCCCAGTTCATCGCCGTGGGGAGCACCAGTTCTTTTTGTGAAGAAGAAGGACGGGTCGTTGCGACTATACATAGATTACCGGGAGCTGAATCGGTTAACGGTCTGCAATACCTATCCACTGCCTCGGATAGACGAGCTATTTAATCAGCTGTAGGGAGCCTTCTGGTTCTCTAAGCTAGATTTACGATCCGGTTACTACCAGCTCCGCATCCGAGAAGAGGAAATACCGAAGACGGCATTCAGTTCACGATATGGGTTATACGAGTTCACGGTGATGCCTTTTGGGCTCATGAATGCCCCCTCCGCATTCATGACCCTAATGAACCGTGTATTCAAACCTTACTTAGACCGCTTCGTCATTGTGTTCATCGATGATATTCTGATCTATTCCCGGACTCAAGAGGAGCACACTGAACACTTGACACAGGTTTTGCAGAGACTGAGAGAATTCCAGATGTATGCAAAGTTTTCTAAGTGCCAGTTCTGGCTACAGGAGGTGGCATTCCTGGGGCACACTATCAGTGGGGCTGGATTGACAGTGGATCCAGCCAAGATAGAGGCAGTACGGAATTGGCCACGACCGAAGATAGCATCAGACATACGCAGTTTCTTGGGGTTATCAGGTTATTATCGCAAGTTCGTGGAGGGATTCTCGAGGTTAGCCCTCCCCCTCACATCCTTGATGAAGAAGGATGCAGATTTTGTTTGGTCAGAGCAGTGCGAGACAGCTTTTCAGGAGCTGAAGGATCGACTCACCTCATCCCCTATTCTTGCGCTCCCATCCGGGAATGAAGGATTTCAGATCTACACAGATGCCTCTTACCAGGGGATGGGTGCTGTCCTGATGCATCATGGACATGTTATTGCTTATGCTTCAAGACAGTTGAAGAAGCATGAGCATAACTATCCTGTACATGACTTAGAGCTCGGGGCTGTGGTATTCGCCCTAAAGATGTGGAGACATTATTTATACGGGATTCATTGTGATATCTATTCAGATCACAAGAATCTTAAATATATCGATACGCAGAAGGACTTGAACCTGCGATAGAGGAGATGGCTGGAATTCCTCTGTGACTATGATTATCAGATCCACTATCATCCGGGGAAAGCAAACATAATAGCAGATGCTTTGCGTAGGAGAGCCAGCACTTCTGGACCGGAGCCTCGATTGATGTCTATAGAGATGATACAGATGATGGAAGGCATGCATATTACCATGGTATCTGAGACCGAACCAGTGGTATATCGAGAGTACTTGAGCTCAGTGATCAGTGGTGATGATATACGGGAGTGCATCCGAACACATCAGAGGCTGGATGCTACATTAGAGCCGATTTTCAGTGCCCTGGAAAGGGGCAAGGTCGAGGACTACACGCTGTAGGATGATCTCCTTCGATTTCGTGGACGCATTTACATACCAGCAGGGGCAGTATCCGGGATGACATACTCAGAGAGGCTCATTGCTCCAGATATTCAGTGCATCCCGGCATCACCAAGATGTGGGCAGATTTACGGAGGACCATGTACTGGCCTGGGATGAAGAGGGAGATCACCTATCTTGTGACACATTGCGAGACTTGTCAGCGCGTGAAGGCGGAATGTAAGAGCCCAGGAGGTTTACTACAGCCATTGCCAGTCCCAGAGTGGAAGTTCGAGGACATTGATATGGATTTTGTGCACGGACTACCTCACTCCCACTCTGGGCATGATTCTATATGGGTCATAGTAGACAGACTGACCAATGTAGCGCGCTTTATTCCAGTCCAGAAGGATGCTCCAGTTGCAGTTTTGGTGAGACTATTCGTGGAGCAGTTTGTCAGATATCATGGCTTTCTCAGGACGATTGTTTCGGACCGTGATGGTCGGTTCACTTCGAGCGAGTGGAGGGCCGTGCATGCTTACTTGGGCTCTCGGCTTACTTTTAGTACCGCCTTCCACCCGCAGACTGACGGACAGACCGAGCGGACCATCCGGACCATGGAGGATCTACTTCGCCTGTGCATATTGGATATGGGGAAGCCTTGGGAGAGGCTACTACCACTGATCGAGTTCTCCTACAATAACAACCACCAGGCTAGCATCAGGATGGCTCCTTATGAGGCACTTTATGGGAGGAAATGTCGGACACCGCTGTCATGGGTTCAGGATGTGGATACCAAGGCACTTGGTTCTGATTATGTGAAGGATACAGAGGCTCTGGTACATTTGATCAGGGATCGGCTACTAGAGGCCCAGAGCAGACAGGTGAAGTATTATGATGCTCGGCACCAGAAGGTAGAGTTCCAGGTTGGAGATAGGGTTTTCTTGAAGATACGTCCAATACATGGTGTCTCTCGGGTGCAGAGGCACAAGAAGCCCAGTCCTCGATACATGGGGCCATACTTGATCCTGGAGCGGATCGGCCCCTTAACTTACCGACTGCAGCTGCCACCGGAGTTGGGTGCCCTACACGACATTTTCCATGTCTCTTCCTTGCGAAGAGCTCTCCTACGGCCGGAGCAGCATGTTATTACTACAGCCGGTCCGATAGCGCCAGATAGACCCGTCAGACTGGAGCTGATCCGGATTGATGATACAGATGTCCGTGTGTTGCGGAAGAAGAAGGTCCCTCTTGTGAAGGTGCTGTGGTCCAACCATGGATGGGAGGAACACACCTGGGAGCCGAGGGATCTAATGCTGGAGCGACACCCGGAGCTGTTCACTTTAGGTATACTTTAGTTTATACGTTTAAAATTTCTTATAACTCTTGCAAGTAGAATCCCCATAGACCCGAACTTGAATTTCGGGGATGAAATTATTTTCTTGTTTATTGGGATTTGTAAAATCCCAACCTTTCAGCAGGAAAATTTTTTGGGTGACATGGCCCGGGACACGGGCGTGTCCCAGGGAGTGTCTCCTTGTGGTCTGTTGAAGTATTAGACCGGGCGGCTTAGCGGTCTGATCCAGCGGTTTGTTGACCGAGCGGTCTGGCGGTCTCTCTGAAGCCTGGAGACCGGGCGGTCTATCGGTCTACCTCTGCGGCCTGTTCTATCCTGCTGGAGTTGCCGAGCGGTTAACCCATCTGTCTAACCGCGCGGCCTGTGCGGTCTCTATTATTCTAGCCGCTCAGTACTGTAAATGTTTAGTCCCACATTGTTTGTACACTCTCTTTCTTATCTCCTCCATTCTATATAAGGGAGGTCATACCTTTGTAAATGATATCTTTTTTGGATAATAAAATTTCAATTATTCAAAAGTTTATTCGCTTGTTCTCTACTTTTCGCTTCTTTTCGCTACTTTCTAACATGGTATCAGAGGACACGGTCATTTCCTCCTGATTCTGTGCGCTCTCTGTTGTTCGCGGCTTGCCTTCTCTTCTGTCCGCGCGGCTTGTTTCTATCCGCGCGGCTTGTTTCTGTCCGCTGCCCTGTTCGCGCGGCTTGCTTCTTCTTGGTTCTCTTCTCCTACTGCTCTTTGTCGCCGCGACCTGTTTCCTTGTCGCCGCGCTCCTTGTTCTTTCCTGCCGCTCCGACTTCCTAGTCGTTGCGGTCTGTCTCTGTCCGCGTGTGTTGTCTCTCTACTCGCGGTTTGCTGCTGTGATCTACCTGACCGTGCGGGTTGTTCCTTTCTCACCCGCATCTTGGTCGCGGTCACCTGCTCTTCTCCTCTCTTCTGTTCGCTCGGCCTTTTCAGTCCGCCCGACCTCTTCTTCGCTGTGCCTTTGACCGCTTTCTAGCAGCTGCTGTGATCTGCCTGACCGTGCGGGTTGTACCTTTCTTACCCGCATCTTGGTCGCGGTCACCTGCTCTTCTCCTCTCTTCTGTTCGCTCGGCCTTTTCAGTCCGCGCGACCTCTTCCCCGCTGTGCCTTTGCCTCTTTCTAGCCGCTACTGTTCGCGCGGCTTCTTCTGCTTGCCGGGTTCTATGACTACCTCCGGTCTCACCACTACTCCTGCAGCTCCTTCTCCTCCTCCTCCTTCGGGCAACCTTGGCACCCTTTCCAAGCTTGTTGGCTCCAACTATCCCGATTTGAGCGTTTCTTTCACCTTTCTCCTTCGTTCTCAACGCAAGCGTCATCACCTCACCGATGACCCTCCTCCTCGCACCTCTCCTGAGTTTGATGACTGGGATGCGAGTGATGCTCTTGTTCGCACCTAGCTGGCCAACAGCCTTTCTGATGAGTGCCTTCCCGTCATTCGCCATGATGAGACGGTCAAGGCCGCCTGGCTTCACCTCGCTGCTCTCTATTCTAAGGGGGGGCAGACGTCCCGCATTTATACTCTCTATGCGGACCTCTTCGCCCGCCCTTCCATGTCACCGGCTGCGGCTTATCAGCAGGTTCAGGCTCTTGGTGCTGAAATCCTCCAGAATCGCCCCTTCTCCGCGGACTTGGCCGACCAGCACAAACACTTCCAGGAACTCCTGGTTGTTTGTTATCTTCTTCGTCTTCCCGACTCTTATGATATGATCCGCCAGCAGATCTTGGGTGAGGCGGAATCTCCTACTTTGGATGCCACTGCAGCTCGCATTGCCGCTGTTACTTCGCTCCTCCAGCGGCCTCTGTTGGCCTCCCCCCTTCCCAGGACTCCTTTGCTCACCAAGCTCAGAGGGGGGGCCCTAGTGGCCGTGGCTCCTCTGGCGGACGGGGTTCCTCCCGGTTCCTCTGCTCTCACTGTGGTCGTACTGGCCATACTGTTGACCGCTGCTGGCAGAAACATCCTCATCTTCGCCCTTCTGGTGATGCTCCTTCTTCGGCCTCCGCCTCTTCTAGGCCGTCTGCCTCTGTGGCCACGACGTCAGGTAGTGCCCACGTCGTTACCCAAGGTAAATGGCTGATTGACTCCGGTGCCACCAATCATATGACGGGCAACCCTCATTGCTTCTCCCGTCTTGAGACCCATGACCGCTTACCCCCAGTTCGTGTGGCGGATGGTTCCCCGTCCCCGGTTCATGGGACGGGCATGGTTCAACTCACTCCATCGCTTTGCTTGGAGGATACCCTCTATGTCCCGAAGTTCCCGTGCACTTTGTTATCAGTTACTACTTTATGCCGGCAACTTCAGTGCTCCGTCTTATTCACTCCCACTACTTGTTCTTTTCAGGACCCGAGGACCCAGCGGACGATTGCTACTGGGACTGAGAGCAGCGGCCTCTACTTCCTCGACGATATTTCCGCTCTCTCTGCCTACTCCTCCTCCACCGATCTCCTTCAGTGGCATCTTCGTCTTGGACATCCTCCTCCTCGGCTTATTCGTCAGCTTCTGCCCCACTTACCTCCTACCAGTTCTCCGCTCAACTGTGATGCGTGTCAGCTTGGCAAACATCATCGCTCCTCCTTCCCACCGAAGCAAGGTCGTGGCTACTCTCGCATTTTTGATCTTATTCATTCTGATGTATGGGGTCCTGCTCCTACCCTCACAGTTGGTCGGGGCAGTTCCTATTTTGTCACTTTTATCGATGATTTTACTCGATGTACCTGGGTGTATCTATTAAAAGATCGCTCTGAACTATTTTCTGTTTGGCAATCATTTTACTTTATGATTAAGACTCAATTTGCTATTTCTATTAAAGTCTTACGTTCTGATAATGCCAAGGAGTATCTGACTCATGAGTTCTCCGCGTTCTTTCACAAACATGGTCTCCTTCATCAAACGACTTGTGTTTACACCTCCCAGCAGAATGGGGTGGCGGAGCGTAAAAACCGTCACCTGCTTAATGTTGCGCGTACTCTCATGATGCAGATGCACGTCCCTCGCTCCTACTGGGGCTACGCTGTGCTCCTCGCCTGCTATCTCATCAATCGCCTTCCCTCCGCGATTCTCCATGACCAGACTCCCTTCTCCCTTCTCTACCCCCACCAGGAACCTTTTCCTCTTCCTCTCCGTGTCTTTGGCTGTACGGCCTTTGTTCACACTCCCTCCTCTACCCGCGACAAGCTTTCCCCCCGTTCCACCAAGTGTGTCTTTTTGGGGTACTCTACCACTCAAAAAGGCTATTGCTGCTTTGACCCCCTTCTCCGCAAGCAGTTTGTCTCCGCAGATGTGACTTTTTTCGAAAATGCTTCCTATTTCTCTCCTTCCTCTTCTCTTCCTTCTCTTCCTTCTGATATCTCCGTTCCTTCCACACCTCTCCACGTTTTCCCACCTTCGTCTCCTCCTCCACCCACTCCTTCCCAGTCCGTCTCCCCACCCACCCCTCCACCCTCCTCTCCGCTGCCGTCTCTCTCTAGTCCCGGGCCAGCCTTCTCCGCCACGGATGCTCCGGTCGCTGACGCTCCCGTCGCCGACGCTCCCGTTGACCTGGATGTTCCCATTGCCCTTCGCAAAGGGGTGCGGGCGTGTACTCAACACCCGCTCACGGCTGTTGTTTCCTATGATCAGATTTCTCCTTCTCGCAGGTGTTTTGCCTTGGCCATCTCTGCTACTTCTACTCCCGTACCTACCAGGAGGCTCTCGCTCTCCCTCATTGGAAGTCTGCCATGGATGAGGAGATGGCTACTCTTACTGAACGGGGTACCTGGACCCTGGTTCCTCCTCCCGTGGGCACTGATGTGGTTGGTTGTCGCTGGGTCTTCGTTGTGAAGTTTCGCCCCGACGGCACTGTGGATCGCTACAAAGCCCGGCTGGTGGCCAAGGGCTTTACTCAGACTTATGGCGTTGATTACTTTGATACCTTCTCTCCGGTTGCTCGCCTCAGCACCATCCGGGTTCTCTTTTTTGTGGCTGTTAACTGGGCTTGGGCTATTTCCCAGCTTGATGTGAAGAATGCCTTTCTCTATGGCGATCTTCAGGAGGACGTCTATATGGAGCAACCTCCTGGGTATGTTGCTCAGGGGGAGACACGTGTCTGTCATTTGAAGAAAGCCATTTATGGCCTAAAGCAGAGCCCTCGGGCATGGTTCGACAAATTCAGTGGTATTGTGGCTACCACCGGCTTTCAAAGGAGTTCGGCCGATCACTCCTTATTCATTCGCAAAACGGCCTCAGGACTGGTAGTTTTGGCCGTATATGTGGATGATATTCTCCTTACTGGCGATGACCGAGATGGGGTGGACTTGACGAAGAAGCACCTCCGTCAGCACTTGGTCACGAAGGATATGGGCTCCCCAAAATACTTTTTGGGGATAGAAATCTCTCGGAAACTTGACTCTTTGGTTCTCTCTCAACGGAAGTATGCCCTTGATCTTCTACGAGAAGCAGGATTGACAGGTGCCAAACCAGCTCGTTTTCCCATGGCTGTTGGAGAAGACAAAACGTGGACGGATGATTCGCCTCTTCTATCTGATGTCACATGGTACAGACGTTTCGTAGGCAAACTCATCTATCTCACGGTGACTAGACCCGACATCGCCTACGCTGTAGGCAAGGTCAGTCAGTTTATGCAAGCTCCCATGGAGTGCCATCTTCAGTCCGCCCTGAAGATTTTAGAGTATATCAAAGCAGCACCGGGCAGAGGGTTACTCTTTCAGAAGAATGGCCATCTGAGGGTTGAGGCCTACTCAGATTCAAGTTACGCGGATGACAAATGCGATCGTAAATCCAAGTCAGGTTTTTGTACCTTTGTTGGAGGTAATCTCGTGAGTTGGAAGAGCAAGAAATAGTCTGTTGTTTCCAGATCCAGTGCCGAAGCAGAATACCGGAGTATGGCGTCAACCACGTGTGAGTTAAAGTGGTTGCGGGCTCTCATGCTTGACCTGGGCGAGGTATATGACTGTCCTCTCCCTATGTTCTGTGACAACAAGGCCGCTATACACATATCCAGAAATCCGGTCTTCCATGAGAGAACAAAGCATATAGAGGTTGAATGTCACTTCATTCGGGAAGAGATTTTGAAGAAATAGATTTGTACTCCTTTTGTCACCTCTGACAAGGAGTTGGCAGATATCTTCACCAAGCCGGTTTCTACTTCCTTCTTCCGCATTTGTGACAAGCTGGGCATGATTGATATCTATGCTCCAGCTTGAGGGGGAGTGTTGAAGTATTAGACCGGGCGGCTTAGCGGTCTGATCCAGCGGTTTGTTGACCGAGCGGTCTGGCGGTCTCTCTGAAGCCTGGAGACCGGGCGGTCTATCGGTCTACCTCTGCGGCCTGTTCTATCCTGCTGGAGTTGCCGAGCGGTTAACCCATCTGTCTAACCGCGCGGCCTGTGCGGTCTCTATTATTCTAGCCGCTCAGTACTGTAAATGTTTAGTCCCACATTGTTTGTACACTCTCTTTCTTATCTCCTCCATTCTATATAAGGGAGGTCATACCTTTGTAAATGATATCTTTTTTGGATAATAAAATTTCAATTATTCAAAAGTTTATTCGCTTGTTCTCTACTTTTCGCTTCTTTTCGCTACTTTCTAACATGGTCGACAAACTCAGTTCGACGAAGTTGACTGGGGCGTGTCTGCCGCCGTGTAGGGAACACGCCAGACGACACGGGCTTGTCTGGAGGGCGTGTCCCCCTACGTTCGACGATCGGTGAAAGCTGTTCTATGATTGTCGCGTCTCCCCTGCGTTCGACGATCGACAAAAACTGCTCGATGATTGTCGCGTGTCCCCTGCATTCGACGATCGATGAAAAGCTGCTCGACGATCGTCGAGTGGCCCCTGCGTTCGACGATCGATGAAATTTGCTCGTTCAACGATCGTGAAACCCTGCGTTCGACGATCGACAAAATTTGCTCGTTCGATGATCATGAAACCCTGCGTTCGACGATCATCGAGTGTCAAGTAAGAGGTAGATGACCTGTGACACAGGCGTGTCAAGTGCGTGTCACCAGCCGTGTCCTTCTCTGGCAGATTTTGGCTTGATGCAGGCAGGTGAATTAAAGAGGCAGAGGCAACTTGGCCTTGGCTCCATCAGCCCAAAAATTGTGCTGGCTGTCCTCCTTAGAGAATTTCCAGAGAATATGACTGCATGGTGCCCACTTGGCATGAAGGGTGATACAACCAAAGCTCCAAACCGAGCTTGCATTGGTTGTATCTCCCCAAATACCCCCTCCCAGCCAGAAATAATGATCCCATTAGCTTCAGAGGGCAAAGGAGAGTAGAAATCGATAGTTGGAGTGAAGGAAACGGTACAGGAACCATGAATCCGAGAGGTGTCGCCGGAGCAAGGTCGGGAATGGCCACCCGCCTCCATCCTCGCCGCCAGCCACCAACACAGGTTCGTTTCACCGCCCCTCTACCCGTACTAGAATCCTAGATCAACTAGGGGAGATATCGGGCTCAATTGAGCCCGATGCCATGGGAGAAATGGGAGAGTTTTCAAGCTTTTTCTTACCACTCGGGATCGCCGTCGCCGCCGTCTCCTGCCGCCTCATCACCAACAAAGGATAGCCACCACCACCGTGAAGGTGATGGCACCGTTGGCCGGGGGTGGCGCCGCCTCAGGTGGCCGTAAATGGCCCCATAATATCCCCCAGGTCAGCTCGATCTCAGCCGTTGAACACTTGGGGAAGATGAAAGGATGTCGTACAATATAGCTTTAAGATTCGTGCTTCATTTTTTTATTAAAATCAATTTAATTCTGTTATTATTTTAATGAAATGAAATTTCATTTCTATCACATTAATTAAGTGACCTTGCATGTCAAATATAGGGATCTTAGATCAATTTCCAGAGGATGACATGAACATAAAAAATGTAGCCCATTGTGTTAACCTTAAGTTGCCACCCTTAACTTGAGATTTGGTCCAGTGGTCTGACCTGTATGACCATTTTTCTAGGGTTGGTCCTAAGCTAGGGCAGAATTTCAAAATGATGCCCAAGTAAAACCAATCATCCAAATGGCCCAACATTTTGGGTGCATACATGTCTAGGGCTTGGCTAACTCCTGTACAAAAATAAGAATTTTTGGGAAAATGTTTTCTATAGGTTTTACTAAAATAGCCAAAATGAAATAAATGAGATATTTGGAGTTGTGGGACTCCACATGGCCCCAAATTTTGGTGGCATGTCCTTAGGGACATTATAAGTGTATGTTGTAAATTTCAGCCAATTTGGACCAATGCATGTTGGGTAAACCCACTTGCATGTGTTGGCTTGATATAGGCTTGGTGTGCATTTAACCTAAAATGAAATAATGTGTATTCAGCCAACTTGGAACATTCAAAAATCATGATTTTCATTATGGAGACACATGAGGGTGTAATACACCTCTCATAGCAACTGTGGGATTTTTGGGAATAAAAATCCCATTATTTTGAATTTTTGAAAATTTGGTCCTTTTGAGGAAATAAATTTAAAATAGGTTTACCCTTATCATAAAATGATAAATTTCTGTTGAGGACTAAGGAGTGAGATAATAAACACTAGAAATAAATTATATCTCTGTTGGATGAAGTTTAAGTAGTTTAAGGAGTAAAATGACCATTTTACCCTTATGGAATTTTGTGTAGAAATGATGGGTATATTCCTTGAAAAATCTGAGAAAATTTATATTGCTGTAATTGTATGTTTTATACCTTGTGAAATTATTTCAGAATTTTGGAGTGCCAAATAATGTACTTAGGCCCCATAATGACATTTTGGTAAATAAATCAAATTGATTATGGATAGGCCATTTCAACCTAGATGTAAATGGAAATCTGGACATAGCATTATTTCATTATTATCAAGGCTCTGTAATTTAATTAGAAGTTTTGAGATAATATTTTATGTACTTCATTTGGAAAATGCTAGATTTGTGGATATAGTATTAAATATGAATTAATTATAAATCTGAATTGAAAAGGCATGAAATTTTGGTAGGCCCCATTAGTTGTCATATTATATACCTGGAAGAAACCCTAGGACAGTAGGTTTAATATTGACAATACTTCATGTGCAAAATGACTAGGGATTACATTTAAAGAAATTAATGTAATGGTAAGTAATTTGGAAAATTATGAAATTCATCCTGTTCATCATATAGGTTCATACCATCCCAGGATAAATAATTTAAGGCATATGGCCAGAGAAATTTGAAGGTCATATTTGTGGGTGGTATCGGGACATGGGTAAGGGTCTATCACCGATGTTCGTACTAGTAGGGCCACCAGAGGAGGAATTGAATAACTAGTAAAGTGAGGATCTTAGTGGAGGAATTAACCCTGGTTTGTCTCCTAGAGAATTCCTTAACCATGTGTGGAAGAGTGCAAGTCCCGTGACAACAACAATAACGGGGACCGGCGGAAGACCGTCGCGCTCCTAATAATACCTTAAGTCTTTAGGGTCGTTCTAAAGTAATACGAGAGTTGGGGTATAAATCCTGGGTAGACACCAATAAAAGTAATTATCCTTGAGAAAGGGAACTTTGGGCGTAATCCTATCGTAGTTCCTAGTGCCCCTGAGAGCCCTTCATCGGGTATATCCTGGTCAGTCCTGGGATTAACCTTAAATCACTAAGTATAATAACTCGTAGACAAGAGTAGTCTAATAGGTTAAGACATTATGGTTCATTCTCACCCGTGATGGGTTGGAGGGATACTTGTGATAAATGCTCGCCCGTCTAGGGTTTGAGGGATTTGGTATAAAGGCACTATTGTGCATCTCACCCGTGTAGGGTTTGAGGGATTCAGGACGGGTTGGTCCTGCAAGCTGAATGCTCGGGATAAAATACTTGCATGTACTGTTATACTTCTATTTCTCATATTGTCCTACAAGTTATATGATCGTATTAGCCGGCAGAATCGTCGTGTTGCGGTGTCGACTAACCCGTGCGTTAGTGCCACCATAAGACGGCGGTTCTGTGTATAAGACCTGGTAGCCCTCCTTGGTAAGGGGGAGGGAGGTCTTACATAATGTGTCTGCAGTTTTAATGAGTATTCTGTTTTTCCTTTCAACTACCCCATTTTGTTGAGGAGTTCTAGGAGCGGAGAAGCAGTGTCTGATATCTTCCTTCTCACAGAATTCTTGCATAGGAAGAGATTCAAACTCAGTGTCATGATCACTTCTGATCAATGCAACTGGAGTAGAGTACTCATTCTTTATGCATTTTAGAAAGTCTGTAAGAACTTTGAAATTATCAGACTTATTTCTCAAGAAGAAAACCCAAGAGAACCTAGAGAAGTCATCTACAATAACTAAAGTATAGGACTTCCCTCCTAGGCTTTGTACAATAATTGGTCCAAAAAGGTCCAAATGAAGCAGATACAAAATCCTAGGTGAATCACTCTTATTAATTAATGTAAAACTATTTTTAGTTTGTTTGTCTTCTTGACAAGCCTTGCAAAGGATTTCCTTCTTGTAGGGGCAAGAGGGCAATCCTCTAACAAGGTTTTCCCTAGATAACCTAGCAATGTTTCTTAGATTTACATGTCCTAGCCTTTTATGCCACAAAGTATTATTATTGCTAACATGATTAAATAAACAGATTTCTGAACAAGAAGAATTAAAATCAACTAAATAGATATTGCCTAACCTAATACCTGATAATATAGTAATGCTGTTTAGAGAGATATTGCATTTAGATTCTGTAAAACATACCTCATAACCTGCATCACATAGCTGTCCTATGGATATCAAGTTATGTTTCAGCCCACTTACATATGCCACTTTCCTGAAGGTGACAGCTCCAAGTGTAAATTCTCCATAGCCTTCTGTCTGACCAAAGCTTGAGTCTCCAAATATAACCTTTGGACCTAGCTTTGTCGTATAGTTACTTAGATTGGCCTTGTTTCCTGTCATGTGCTTGGAACACCCACTATCCAAATTCCACTTATCCTGTATGGTAGGATAGGTCTTTATCTGCAAAGAAAACTTATATATTTTGGACCCAGGTAACCTTGGGTCCTGGCTTCTTTTCATACTTAAAACTTGAAATATAAGAGTATACAGGTTGACTTTTATAACCTAAGGGATGAAATCTCCTAAGTGGGATTATCCAGTTAGTTAAGGTATTGAAAGGTTTAGGGTTAGAGTTCTTATTGAAATTTCTGTTGAAATTATAGTTTTGATAGAACTGTTTTGGGTTCGATGATTTTAGTTCAGATCGTCGATCTGCGCTCGACGACCAGCATTGATATCGTCGATCTTGGTTCTCAGAATAATAATGGCTATTATCTGGGTTCCATAATCGTCGATCCCTATTCGACGATACATAATGATATTATCGATCCCCATTTGCAGAGTGTTTAGGATCAAGCTCTGGGTCTGAGATCGTCGATCGTCGTTCGACGCATAATGATGAGGTCGTCGATCTTGGTTCGACGATTTTTTTTTTTGACTTAGCTTTTTGTTTTTCTTTATTCATCTCAACTTGTTTTAAAACTTTGTTAACTGTTTTAATTTGTTCTATATTCTTCTTACCTTTATCTGAAATAAACTTTATAGGTTGTGAAAGGTGGTTTTTCTTAATAATTGGTGGTTCACTGGATGATGCACCTAATCCTAACTACTTCTATTAAGTCTAGTATTAAGTGTGCTGGTAATTTCTACTAGCTGTTTGCTTCTTCCATTCAGTGATTCCTCTAGCTGTTTTGCTTTACTTAATTCAACTTTCAGAAAAGTGATTTGTTCACTATACATGTCTATTCATTTTTCAATTTAATGTTTTCTAATACTAAGCTATCATAATTAAATTGTTTATCTCTGAGAAGTTTGATTTTTTTCTCAGATCTAATCAGATCACTACACATAGATTTAAAGTCATTTTTAAAATCTTCAGAGGTAAAGTCGAATTCTTCCAATACCTGATCACAATCTGAACATTCTTCAGATTCTTCTTCTTCTGAGACATGCCCTGAAGCATTGATGGCCATTAAGTAGATTTCTTTGGCCTTTGCTTCCTCTTCATCTTCACTAGAGCTGGAGGAAGATGATTCTTCAGTGTCACTCCATGTTTCTGCAACAAATCCTCTCTCTTTCTTCTTGTGCTTGTAGGAAGATGGTTTGTTGGAGTGCTTCTTGGAGTCTTTCTCTTTTCTCCTTTCCTTATGCTTGTTTTCTGGACATTCTGGAAGAATATGTCCAGGTTTCCTGCAACCAAAATAGATAATCTCTTTAGAAGGGGTTTTATCATACCTTGGTTTATCATCACTCCTTGATGATTTCCTTCTGAATTCTTTTCTCCCAATCTTGAAGAATCTATTTGCAAAGAGACTCATCAACTCTTCATTTGATGGAGAAGTTTCTGATTCTTCTGAAGCTTTGAAGGCTATATTCTGCTCCTTCCTAGTTGATGTAGGAGTCTTTTGTTTCTCAGGTTCTCTTGTCTTCAGCAGCTGTTCATAGGATTTCAGCTTTCCTAGGACTGATAGGCCAAATTCTAGAGTCTCATGAGCTGGGGAAGCACATGAGAATCTTGTCATTTATTTCTGTGACTGAGATGTCTTTGTCAAGAGTTTTCAGCTCATTAACAATGAGACTGAGTCTATTGTACATCTCAGAAACTTGCTCAGTTTCTTCCTTTTTAAAATTCTAATACTGGGAGATGAGATGAGCTTTCCTGTCCTTCCTTTCATCTGCTGATCCTGCAACCATCTAGTTTAAGGAATCCTAGATGGCCTTGGCTGATTCACATTCAGCTACTTTCTGAAATATGTCATCAGACATTGTTTGTGCCAGTATGTTCATGGCTCTTGCATCAGCAATCTTTGCTTTCTTGTATGCATCATTGTAGTCTGGAGGAGGTACTGCAGTCATGTTTGAGGAAGTACTTACAGGGGCAGCTGGTGGTGGAGGTACTCCTGTTAAGATAGAAGCAAAAATGTCTTCATCAATAGAATTCATATAAATCCTGATTCTTGCCTTCCAGATTCCAAACTTTTGCAAGTTGCAAACCGGAGGTCTAATGCTTGCAAATTCCTTGTACTGTGCCATGGTATAACAAAGAATAGGGTAAACAGATATCTATCAGAGATCTTAGGTTCAGGTGTTAGCCTGTACAACCTTAAAAAACACACCCTCTGATACCAATTGAAAGTGAGGGATAGATACAGTTTACTCTAGAGGGGGGGGTGAATAGAGTATAAAAAATGTTTAGATTTATTGCAGAATTAAAATATTGATACTCATATGAAAGAGGTAAAAGCAAGAAACTATCACAGCACAATACACAAAGAAAACACAAGGCAATCCAGACGATACAAGAAATTTTATAGTGGCTCCCAAAATATGGGTACATCCACTCTTCTACCACCCTGGTAGGAATCCACTTAGGTTTTTGATCAGGTGCCCTATCATCACAAGATCTGCTTCAGGTAGATCTAGAAACCCTTCAGGATTTTGATTAGGTGCCTAAAAACCAATAGGTTTTTGATCAGGTGTCCTATCACCAAGGAGTTTACTTTTAAAGGGAGTAAGAACCCTGTACATGAGAGGTTAAAGAAAAATAGATGACAGTCTTCTCTTTCTCAAACCTATTGTGTCCTATCACAATAGGTTTTTGCTCAGGTGCCTAAAATCCAACATGACCAAGAAAACTTCTAATCTCTTTAATCGTAGTTGGCGGAGGTAATTTTTTGACTATTTCATTTTTTGTGCGATCTACTTCGATCCCTTTATTGGAAATTTTGTGACCGAGAACTAACCCTTCCTTGACCATAAAATGACATTTTTCCCAATTTAGGACAAGGTTAGTCTCTTCACACCTTTTAAAAACCTTTTTTAAATTATTTAAACAAAAATCAAAATTATCTCGAAAAACCGAAAAGTCGTCCATGAAAATTTCCATAATATCACCTACAAGTTTATCAAAAATAGCTAGCATACACCTTTGGAATGTAGCTGGTGCGTTAGATAGACCGATGGGCATTCGACGATAAGCAAACGTGCCAAACTGACATGTGAAAGTGGTTTTCTCTTGGTGTTCGGGGGCAATGGGTATTTGAAAATAACCCGATAGACCGTCGAGAAAGCAGTAAAAATCGTGTGTAGAAAGTCGTTCTAAAATTTGATGCATAAACGGGAGAGGAAAGTGATCCTTCGTAGTGGCGTCGTTTAGTTTTCTATAGTCTATACACATACGCCAACCCGTTATGGTTCGAGTAGGAATTAGTTCATTATGATCATTAAAAACTACCATCATCCCGCCCTTTTTTGGCACTACTTGAACTGGACTAACCCACGAGCTATCAGAGATATGGTAGATAATTCCCGCGTCGAGCATTTTAATAACCTCCGCCTTAACTACTTCTTTCATGTTTGGATTAAGCGGCGTTGGGGTTGAATGGAACAATGTGAGTTTTCTTCCAAAAATACTTTATGCGTACAAAAACGTGGACTAATACTGCAGATATTCAAAATTTGCCAAGTGATGGCATGACAGTGTTCTATTAAAACTTTAATCAATTGTTTTCTTTGGCAATCCGAAAGAGAAGAAGAAATAATAACTGGATGTTGAGAATCAGGTTCCAAGAAAGCATATTTTAAATGCTCGGGTATGACTGAGGGAAGATTTTATGCCCAAAATCGCCGCCCAACAGTGACACCAACACACGTGTTAATCATCACCACAAGACGCGGATTCTACCGACAAGTATGATCATAACACAAGACTAACGAGGAATGAATAAGTTTGAATAAAACAAGTCCACAATCACACACACACACACACACACACACACACACACACACACACATATATATATATATATATATATATATATATATATATATATATATATATATATATATATATATATATATATCAAAATGAACTTGTTTATAATGAGATCAAATGAAAGAGTAATAATGGCTGAAGCACAGTACATGTCCAAAAGAAAGTAAAGTACACTCTCTCTCATTCTAACGCAACTATGCAGAAGCTAATCAAAATAACACTCATCAACCTGACGTCTGTTTGTCTGTAGAAGTAGTAGTTCGCGACAACTACTTCTCAGGTCCTACCACCTCGTGCTACTGGTCCTTTGAGTCGTGCTGCTGCTGCAGCTCACACCCTCCTAAAATGGTGTGCTCTACCATTCGTTACTAAAAAAAGACTAAGTCTCTTTGTCCTCTCCTCACCCCACGACTCCTAGGCACTATGTGGGAGGAAGAAAGCGAAGGACAACAAGCAGTATAGAAAAAGATAGTTGACATGACTCTAGCTAGCAATTGTGTATATATAAAACTAAAACTGAATATAAGAACCATGCTAACAGTAAGTAGGTAAATTAATAAGAAGAAAAAACATTAAGTAAAGTGCGGCGCCGGTAAAGTAAGTAAATAAACTATCTATACTACCATCATAAAAGTGTACATTAACTTATTTGAATGCCCATACATACTTATAAATTAAGATTTATAATAATAAAACTCATCATATAAAAGGGATCATACTAATTTATATGATGAGTATATACAATTATGAAAGACTCGTAGTATGTATGGATGCTATGATATGACATGCTAATGACTTGTTTTATACAAGCGCAACTCACCCATACGATTCGACTCTATGCGCACAGACCTTTGTTTTCCCATCTTTTTGGAGATACCTAGTCTCTCAGTTATTACTGTCATGGCTATATAAGTAGTGGAGCGGGTACCTCCACTAATAGGCGAGTATGCACACTACCAGGCCTAGACCTTACGTCCGCTTTTGTATACATCCTAGGTGCACTTCTTGAGTTCTTACGTACTCTTGTTGGAGTCCACCGGTCTTTTATGGTCAGATGTGCATTTTCGGGGATTTTCCTCTAGACCGCAGCATTAACAACCTACTGGCCCGTCAAACCCTTACACCTCACAAGAGTCAATATACTTCCATTGTTGTGCCGTCTAGACCAGTACCTGTTGGGACCATTTCCCATAATGTCCCAAATTTGAAGAAGTCAATCATGTCAATAATATACAAAAAGTTGTATTTGATGTATGCTTAAGTTCATGCATGCAGGTTATTCCTTGAAGCATTGATAGCACAGGTATTCCAAGTGATATGACAAGTGTGATCACAAAGTAAAGATGAGCAGGGTGAAAACTTGAAGAAATGACTAAGTACAAAAGTGTCGACACATCTCATAACTATGTCAACACCTTTCAAAGAGAAGTGTTGAGATAATTTAGACAGAAGTGTCGAGACAATTCAGACAGTAGTGTCGAGATAATTCAGTTATATTGACACCTTGAAGATCAAGTCAGCTGTGTCGAGACAAGTCAAATATCTCAACACCTTAAATACCAGGACAGTAGTGTCGAGACAATACCCTTGTCTTGACACAATGAAGAACTGAGGGCAGACTTAAAGATGTCGATACCCAGCAGACTGTAGTGTCGAGACAATTCAACTGTCTCGACATAGTGAAGATTTGAAAAGAAACTAAGTACACAGGCATTGAGTGAAATCCATTCAGTCAACGCTAGGTAAAAAAAGCATTGAGTATAGCTTGGTTGTCTATGCCAAAATATTATCTAGATAGAAATGTGCCTAAGTACATCGGCGTTGAGTGTAGTCTACTCAGTCAATGTCATACAACAAAAAGATGTGAGACAGACTGAGGCAGTCAAAGCCTAAGGAGAAATTGGCTGAAATGTGGCTAAGTCTACAGGCATTGAGTGAAGTCTACTCACTTAATGTCATACCATCAAAATCGTTGAGTGTTGCTCAGTTAGTCAAAGCCACATAAAATCTGTGTAAATATTTGACTAAGTCCACAGGTGTTGAGTGTAGCATACTCACTCGATGCCTATACTACTGATGTTTTATTTTGGGTAAGTCCATAGATGGTGACGTCAGCAAAGTCAACCGAGTTTAAATTTAGTGCGAGAAAGCTACAGAACATGACGAATGTTGTCAAAAGTCTATTGTATGGCTTCTTCCATTAATGCAAGATGTAGTTGTCTACTGCAGGTTGTCCCCACAGCTTTCTGGAGCCGTTAATTGGTGGAAGATAAAAGGGAAAAGCTTCAGATGTTGGCGTCAACTTTGAGGGTTTTACTCGATAATAGAAAAAGCTTGAAGTCTTCCAGCAAGAACCAAAAGTTTAGCGAGCTGTTGCATCTTCTATTGCTACAATTAGATCAGAAAGACTTCTGATAAAGAAAGAAGAGCTGTCATTCTTCTACGAGCTCAGCTAGCTGATCAAGGAACTCAAGACCTAGCCATTCTTCTTCTTCTTCAGGAAGATCAAAATTTACATTCTGAGACTCTTCCAGCAGAGGAGAAATTCTTCCTGCTGTAAAGTAAGATAGATCTGAGATAACTCAGCCCTAGTTGTTGACATAGTGAAATTTCTCTTTATCAAATTAATCAAACCACTATTTTTCTTGTAAGATCCTTTTGGATCTTATCTGTAGGGCCATTGGCCTGAGGTAGGCAAATTTAACTGCGTTGTAGGAGAGTTTTACTCTCTGAGTGTAGGATCAAGTTTGGATCTGAGGTAGGATTCTGTAGAGAATCTGAGTGTAGGGATTTGACTTGAATTGTAGGATTCATTTGTGAATCTGAGGTAGAATCTAGTTTGGATCTGAGTTACGTGATCTTTTGATCACTGAGCTGTACGGCTTAATAGCCTGAGGTAGGTGAGTCATTCTCACTGAGTTATAGGGCACTTGTAACTGAGCTGTAGGACACTTTGGATCTTAGGTTAGGCTTAATAGCCTAAGGAAGGAGAGTCATTCTCTCTGTGGTAGGATCCTTTATGGATCTGAAGTAGGGCTATCCTCCCAGCCTGAGTTATAGGGCCTTTGGCCTGAGGTAGGTGATCTGCTGATCACTGAGTTGTAGGGCACTTTTGTTTGAGTTGTAAGTCTTGGAGGAGACTGAGAGATCCTGAGGGATCTAAGATATAACTCTGTGAGCTAAGGTTTGGCGAAGTGCCTTGTCTAACTCAAAGTTAGAAAGGTGGGAGGAGAGTAGATGTACCCATAATCTGGGGAACCACTATAAACTTCTATTTGTGCTTTTCTGTGTTATTTTATTTGGTGCAGGTTCTTGAAAGCTAATCAACCGCCAACATACTAAGTACTAAAGGAAGAAATTAAAAGATAGTCACAAGATTTAGATTAACCTATTCACCCCACTCTAGGTAGCAAGCTACCATGAAAATAAAGACTTTCAAGTGGTATCATAGGAAGGTTGCTCAAAAGGATTTAATAATTTGAGTGATCTCCAAAGGTAGCTAAACATTTGAACTTATGGGTTCTGGGGAGAACCATAAGGAGCTTAGTTCCATGAAACTCCCTATCTGCAGAAAGGGGACTTTTGGAATTTGGAAGGAAAGGGTAAGGCTGTTTATAGTAGCCTCTGACCCTAGAATCTTTATAACTGTCCAAGAGGGACTCGTCATCCCTTTGAAGGTCGCAGTTCTGGATATCAATATCTAGACTCCCAAGACTTATTCATAAATGACCAAGGATGAGTTCATGTTGGTTGCATTGGACAAGAGAGCCAAGAACATCATAGTCAGTGCTATTGATGATTCTACCTTTCAGAACTTGGTCCACTTCCATACCTCCAAAGAGATATGGGACACGCTAGTGGTCTACATGGATGGTACTGAAGAGGTAAGAGATGAAATAAAGTCCATGCTCAACCAAGAGTATAAGGGTTTTAGGCAATCCCTAAAAGAGAACATAGCTACTTGCTATGTAAGATTTTTAAGGATCATTAATGAACTGAGGACCTGTTGGAACCCTAGTTCTGATTTGGGTAAAGATCACTATTAGGTTTGCTTATACTGACCCAAAATGTATAGTCAGGGTCATAGGTTTAATTCTTTAGTCTAGGCCAAGAGTCAACATCATATGGATCAGCCTACAATAGCCTGTCAGAGACTCAAGCAGTTGTGTCGACAACCAGAAAGAATTGTGTCGACACACAGAAAGACTGTGTCGACACCCAGAAGAATTGTGTCGACACACAGAAAGGTTGTGTCGACACCCGGAAGAATTGTGTCGACACACAGAAAGGCTGTGTCGACACCCAGAAGATTTGTGTCGACACACAGACTATTAGTCGACACAGATAATATTAGTCGACACTAGCTCAGTCGACACAAGAAGGATTTGTGTCGACACAGTTCATAGATTATTAGTCAATAGTATCAGTCGACACCATAAGGACTTGTGTCGACACCCAGAACCATCTGTCGACACAGTTCACATAAGCTGTTTCAGAAGGATAAGTCAAATTCTCAGGTCGACGAGTCAAGTTCTCAGGTCGACGATTTCTGGCTTTTTCAGTATGTCATTCCAGAAAATATTCTAAGTCCAAAAACAATTCTAAGCTCGACGAACAAAAGGTATCTGATCGACGAACATAGGAACTCAGCTCGACGATCGTCGATCTCCTATCGACGATCTCAGAGTCTTCTACTCTGAACTGAGCTTGATGATCTATGAGCTCAGGTCGACGATCTTGTGCTTCTCAGCAGTTATCTCAGATCTAAGATTTCTTACTGCCTTCAGTTATCAGTTCTTTCAGTCCGGTCAGAAGTATTTATTTTGGTTATGATAAATCATTTTAATGCAAATATATTCTGATAATTAATGTTGACATTCTCAAGGCTGATAGTCGTATCTCATGAAGCATTGATTATGGTATTCACAAAATATTTTGTCAAGACAGTTATGGAAGTGCATTTATGATTGCCAGCCATTCTACCCGTTTGGGCTCCAAAATTCTTGCAGAGAATTAAGTACTGTCTGTGAATTCAAATTCAGGTCGTTAGTCTTTCCAAAAATATAGAGAACTTAAAAAGACAGAGACAACAAGAATCACAATAAGAAGAAAAACAATCTTTTGTTTGCTCTGAAGCTCTCTTGCTTTTGCAAAATACAAGGAAGAAGAAGAACTTGTTGAACACACAAATCTCTCTAGTCTTCTTCCTTCATCAGGCTTCAACAATCTACAGAGAACTCGAATCAACATCAATCTGAAGACCTACACCCTGGACAAAGCTTCCTTGTTCCTGAAACTACTCAATATCTCAGGGGGAGCTTTGGCATCATCTTCGTTTTATTCAAGACTTTTCTAAAATCACTAAGTTGCTAACTCATTTGCTGGAAAAGGATGTTCCTTTTACTTTTGATTCTGACTGTCTTTCTGTGTTCTCTATTTTTAGGGATAAACTTATTAATTCACCTATTTTAGTTGCTCCTGATTGGAGTTTGTCTTTCAAACTTATGGGTGGCGCTAATAACTATGTTGTTTGTGTTGTTTTAGGACAATGTATTAACAAACATTTTCATCCTATTTATTATGCGAGTAAAATTTTGAACTCTGCTCAAGCGAATTACTCCACTACGTAGAAAGAACTTTTGGCTGTAATATTTGCTTTTGATACATTTTGATCAAATTTAACTTTAACAAAAGTAGTGGTCTTTACGGATCACTCCACACTTCGTTAATTTCATGCCAAGACCGACGCAAAGCCACTGTTAATCAGGTAGATTCTGCTCCACCAAGAATTCGATGAGGAGATCAAAGATAAAAAAAGGCATAGAGAACCTAGATGCTGATCACTTATCCCGACTAGAGAACCCTGTTGTTGAAGTTGTTGATGACGAAATTGATGTATTTCCTGAAGATCACCTTCTATCTTTAGCCAAGGTAAATTCTCTCCATACCCCGTGGTTTGCAAACTTTGCTAATTATCTTGTAGGAAAGGTAATCCCAGAGATTTTTTTCAACTCAACAAAAGAAGAAATTTTTCTCTGATTTAAAATTTTACTTTTGGGAAGACCTTTTCCTCTTCTAGATTTGTGCGGAACAAGTGGTAAGGAGGTGTGTCTCCCAAGAAGGACTACAAATCCTGAAGCACTTCCATGAAGGACCAACACGAGGTCACTACCAAGCAAGCCACACTGAAGGAAGGCTCTGGAGGCAGGATTCTTTTGGCCAACAATTTTCAATAATGTGCACCAATTTGTATGTTCTTGCGATGATTGCCAACGAACTGGTAATATCTCTACCACCTCTGAAATGCCTCCAAGTTATTTCTTAGAATGCGAACTGTTTGATCTTTGGGGCATAGATTTTGTAGACCTTTTCCCTCTTCATTCAGAAACCTCTATATTCTAGTTGCGGTAGATTATGTCTCGAGGTGGGAGGAAGCCCAAAGTTTTCCTAAAAATGATACTAGGGTGGTCTTAGGATTTTTGAAAAAATTATTTTCTAGATTTGGCACTCCGCGAGCCTTGACTAAAGATAGGGGGTCACGCTTTTGTAATGCTTAACTTAACAAATTACTTATACGTTATGGCGTTACATGCAAACTATCCACTGCTTATCACCACCAAGCTAACGGGCAAGTGGAAGTCATCAATAGGGAGTTAAAAAGAATATTGGAAAAAACTGTTTCTATAAATAGAAAAGATTGGTCACTCAAGTTAGATGACGTACTTTGGGTGTATCATACGACATACAAAACCGCCATTGGTTGTACACCATATCACCTAGTTTATGGCAAAGCGTGTCATTTACATGTTGAGTTAGAGCACCATGCCTATTGGGCACTAAAATTTTTAAACCGTGACCAAACATTATCTACTGAGTTACGGAAATTTCAATTGGATGAGTTAGACGAGTGGCGAGCAAATGCATATGAAATTAATTTTTTTTATAAAGAAAAAGTTAAGTCTTATCACGATCAATGGTTAAAACACCCTAAAATTTTTAAGCCTGGTGATCCTGTGCTTCTTTTTAATTCATGCTTGCGACTTTTTTCGGGTAAACTTAATTCTCGATGGTCCGGCCCATTTGAAGTTAAAGAGGTTTGGCTTTATGGGACTGTTCTTAAAGTCAACGATCATCGTTTAAAGCTTTACCATGCAGGCGATCCAGTAGGAGGGAAAATCGAGGCCCTCACGCTCCCCAATTTATAATCCTTCGCCTCCATATGGGTCAAGCTCGTGACATTAAACAATTTTCCTTATTACTATTATAATTTTTGTTATATTAACAATTTTCTACAGGGTTTCAGTTGTGGTCGTCCCATCCTTCGTTAGCAGGGAAGCCATTTAACCCCCTCACCTCCCTTTCCCTCCGCCGCCACTCCCATCTTTTTCCTCTTCAATCATAACTTTAAACATTGGGAACAATGTTTAATTTTTGATATGGGGGAGTCTTTCCTCATTTACGTCCTTTCCTTATTTTAGAGAACTTTGAAAAAAATATAAAACCTTTAGTAATTTGAATTAAAATTTTGCTTAGTCCTTAGTACCACACGACTTAGTATTTTCTTGTTTTTAATCATTCGTGCACCTGTTTAGCTGAATAATTTTTTCTAATTTTTATTTTGGCTATGTTTCACGAGTAATATGTTGACTCGTGTAGTGTTCCTAATTAATGTGGCATGTTTAGCTGAAATATTTATTGAATTTGTGCACTTCCTCGTGATTTTCCCTCTATGTTTTTCACTCATATAAAATCTATCATCCCTTGTTCTCCCTTTCTAAAATATTTGTAATGTTGACTTGTGACTAGTGTAGTAGATGCGAACAATATAGACGCTTATTATATCTCTTTCTTTAAGAATTAAGTTTCTTTATTTTCTACCTAGTCTTGCACCTCTTGAATTCTTCAAAGTTTTCTTAAAAGATAGACTTAGGAGCATGAAAATGATTTAGACCTCCTCTTGACTCGTTTGAGCTTTCGCACTCCAAGCCATAAAATCCTAATCGTTGCTATCCACATTGTGTTTTGTCGTTTCTTTTGTAGTCCCCCCTATTCTCGCTAAAGACAAAAAGCCTACCTATATTGCCGCTTAAAATTTAGAGCTCTATTTATATCTTGCTAGTGCTTTTTTTTAAATGGTGGAGTTATTATATGGTCATCTTTTTGCTACAAAAGAAGTGAAAAATAAAAAAAAACTATGAAATGAGTATGGAAACAAAATGAAAAAATATAAGATATCAAAATAAATTGAAGAATGCAATTTTGACCTCTAACTTTATATTTCAAAAATTATGCTGAGTATTGTATCCACAATAAAATAGATTTGTGTGAAGTCACCCATAAACTAAGATGAATTAAGTATGTATTTGATGTTATTTTCTAGTTGAGTGCTTGCAGGTCTTTATTGCTAAGTGTAGACCAATGTCAGTTTACAATGATTCACTTAACACAGGACCATGCAATGTAATCCCTCATTCTGTCATCCATGGTGTTGACTCATGTGTAACCTCTCTATTGGGATACACTTCATTTTCAAGTACTAAAGCATGGAAGAAATGAAGTGTTGCTGGTCCCAAAACAAATAAGAAAATTTTGATAAGTCCATTCTTCGAAAAGAAGGAAAGTTTTTCGAAAGGTCCAGTTAAATTTTTCGAGAAAGAAGAACTATTCTCGAAAATATAAAGACTTTTCAAAAAACTCTCTAAAAATTTCTAAGTTCTCTTTTTCGAGAAATTCCCAGTTGATTATGAGAAAAAGCCAAGTTCATTTTTCGAAAAGAAGTTTTGTTCTCAAAAAATTCAGATTCATTCTTCGAAAAAGAAATTTTCTTCCAAAAAGTCAAAGTTCATTTTTCGAAAGACTAATTCCTCATTTCAGAGAATTCTGCGTGAAGTCCTTTTCAAAAAGGCTTTGCCATTTCTCGATAAAAACAATTTTTTTTTGAAAAATCAAGATGACTTTTGAAGAATGCAGTTGCAGAAAATTCAGATTTCCAATTCGTCGAATGCAACTTCATTAAATTCGTCGATTAGAGTTCATGAAAGTTCTTATTTCAAGGTTAGCTGGTCACCTTGAGCGAGGGTGAATAGGTGTTTAAATCATTTTAGACTTTTTGCTATCTTGTTGCTTTCTTTTATCATTCAGCTTAGGGTGATCTAGAGCTTGTCTTTAACACCTGAAAATAATAAGAGGAAAACAAACACGCAAACAATCACACAAAGATTTATAGTGGTTCCCCAATTAATGGGTACATCCACTGTCCCTCCCACCTTTCTAACTCTTGTTATACGAGGCCAAAACTCCTCCAAAATGCTCCTCAGAGCTTACACCTCAAGCCCTCAGCCTTACACTCAGAACTTCAGCAAGTTCCTACACTCCGTATCTTTTTCCGGACACCTACCTTAGAACCAACAGGTTCCTAGCTCAGAGCTCTACAATGCTCCTACACTCAGTGACCCTCAAGCCACTTACCTCAGCCAAACACAATGGCCTACAGCTCAGGCTTCTCATGTAAGACCCCTCCCCTTACCAAGGAGTTAATCCGGTCGCATGCACAGAACCACCGCCTTACGGTGACACTAACACACGGGCTAGTCAACAACGGAAGACGCCGATCCTGCCGGCTAGTACGATCATTTACCTGTAGGCCAATTGAGAATAGAAGTACAATAGAAATAAAACTAGCAAGTCCACAAGTCACAGCAATAACATCATATATATAATGAAAAGGTACAATAGTACACAGTGAGTACAAAAAAGAGAGAAGGGCTTATGCCCGTACATGCCAAAAATGAATAGTAAAGCTCTTTCTCTCACTATAACACTATGTGGAAGCAAACTCTAAACAAGCACACTCGTCATCACCTGAAGCTGGGCTGCAGTAGTAATAGTAGGTGGTATCAGCTCCTCAAGTCCTGTCACCTCCTCCTGCTGGTCGTGCTGGTGCTCCATCTCCTCGAGCTCCTAAAATGATACAGTCACAACTGACCGTTAGTCATAAAGACTAAGCCATTATCGTCCTCTCCTCACCCCCGCGACTCCTAGGCACCGAGCGGGAGGACAAAAGCGGAGGAAAACAAAGCAGTATCAAAATGGAAGCAGATGACGGTGGATCTATTCAATCATGGATATATTCTAACAGTTATGTCATTACATTAACAGTTCTATATATATAGCACATGTAAAGTAAGTAAGCAGTCCCAAAAGAAGAGTGCAGTAAGTAAAGTAAAGAAAGAGCAGAAAGTAAACTATCTACCGCTAAACTAACATCACAAGAGTACCTTAACTTATATGAATGCCCATACAAAGTTATAAGTTAAGGTTTCAGAAATATAACTTATCATATAAAAGAGTCCATACTAATTTATATGATAATGATCCATGGTTCGTATGACCTAAATATGTATGTATATTTTGTATGCAGGTTATGATTCATGCAAGTGCAACTCACACATACGACTCTGTGATCACAGACCTTTAGTTCGCACTTTTCAGAGCTAGCATCACTCTCTGGTACCACCGTTGTGGCTACGACAGCAGTGGAGCGGGCGTCTCCACTCCTAGGCGGGTATCACACTACCATGCCTAGACCTTCCATAAGCCTATGTACACGTCCTAGGTGCACTCTAGAGTCTTTGTGTACTATTTGCTGGTTACCCACCAGTCTTTTTGGTCGAGTGTGCATTTTCGGGGATCGTCCTCCAGACCGCAACGTAAAACAACCCACTGGCCTCTCAAACCATCACACCTCTCCAGAGCCACCGTACTACCATCGGCGTGACGATTGGCCCATTACCGCATGACCCGCCATAAGTTTATGCACATGCAAGATATTCTAACCCGAGACTCCAGCTCACAGGACCAAACCGTCCTGAAACCCTACAACCCATCACGGGTGAGATTGCACATTAGTGCCTTAGTTCTGAATCCCTACAACCCTTCACGGGTGAGAATGCACCTCAATGCCTTAGTTCTGAATCCATCCAACCCTTCACAGGTGAGAATATTATCATGTTCTCTTAGCCTATTAGACTACTCTTGTCTAATGTTTGTTATACCTAGCAATTTAGGGTTAATCCCAGGACTGTACAGGGCATGCCCGTTGAAGGGCTCTCGGGACACTAGGAGCTACGATGGGTTGAAACCCAAAGTTCCCTTTTGCAAGGAAATTTATTTTATTTGGTGTCTACCCATGATCCATACCCAGCTCTCATTGTTACTCTGGAACGAACCGAATGAATTTAGTTATTATCGGGGAATCGGCGGTCTTTCGCCAGTCTCCGTTCTAACCACTGTCCTTGAGGTCTTGCACTCTATCGCTCGATAATATAAAGAGACATACTAGACACCAATCAGGGTTTGACTTCCCAATCTAGTCACCAACTTATCTCTCTATCGTATCCCCTGTGGGTCCTAGTGACACGAGCTATATTTTGCTAAGCGCACCCATGACCTAATGTTGACTCGTATGATGTGTCATCCAAACTCTTGGGTCAAATATTCATAATTACATATTATGATTGTTATGACACATGATGATTATTGAACTGAGTTTCGTTATTTCCCATGGATTAAGGGGCCTTAATTAATCTCTATAATTGTGCGAGCGGGTCACCTTGAACATGAAGTACTACAATTATTGGTTCAACCTGCCTAAGGTTTTCACTACGTGTTTAATAAGGTTAAATATTGCTTCCTATGAAATCTCATAATATTTTCATGCACATTTCTATTTATTTCCTATTTATTAAATAAATTCCAATCCAACCATTTTTCAAATAAAGTACCTCAACCACTCACACCAAACTTTTAAGAAAATTAGCGGGTGATCATGTTGATAAAATAAGGCAAATTACAGAATCTCAAATTCTTAAACCATGATCTGGCCTATCTTATGCCCATTTAAGAAATATTACCAAAATGCCATAATTAGAGGTTTTAATATATAGGTATATCCAAAAATTCTAAAATAAATTATCCGGAACCAAAACACAATAATAAGCCACTGTACAAATTTTCATAATTTTTAATACAAAATTTCCCATATTTTCAATTAATTTCCAAAAGGGCAAAAATGGTAAATTTTACTTGAAACCCAAGGAAACCTTAATAAACAGTGCCATAAATTTTTTCAGGAGTGTACCTTGCCATACCAAAGCTTGTGTCAAAAATCCATAATTTAATGAATTTAATTACCCTATTTTCCAATTTATTTCTCAACTAGACATATTTTCCAATAATTTCAAATAATAAGATTTTTGATCCCAAAAATCCCAACTAATTCATGAGAGGTATATTCCATTCCATTGATGCTCTGTCCAGAGTTTCATGGACATGCAATGATCCAATTGGGCTAAATTCACATTTTCTAGTTTTACTATTGGCACCCCAAATTTGAACATACATATCTCATGCATGTGGGATTTCCCAAACATGCAAGGTCCAAATGATCTGAAATTTCTACCATGGTTTTATATGGACCTAGTGGAGATGCAACCAAAATTTGGGGTCATTTGGAGTTGTATATCTCCAAAAATTCAATTATATTAATAAATGTTATTTCTCCAAAAACTATGGAAAACTGATCTCCAAAAATTTCCATTTTTGGTTAGTACCTAAGTAAGGCATAATCAAATGCATGACCAAAATGTTAGGTCATTTGGACTTATGGTTTGGCTTGGGCACTCATTTAAAGATCTGTCCTAGCCTATGACCAGTCTTGGTAGAATGGTCCTACAGAGAGCTCTACGGCTCCAAATTACAACTTTAGGGTGTACTTTTAAATTTAAGAACTAGGTATACAATTTATATGTTGAACATATTTTCTTAATCTGCCTCTAAGAGGCCTAAAATCAGCCCGCAAGGTACATCATAAAGTGTGATAGAATACCTAAGTTTGATATATTAATATAACACAAATCTCAAAGCAATAATGGAGGGCATCCTTTCATCTTCCTCCTTCAGCCAAGGGCCGAGATTTCCCCGACTTGGAGGTCCTTAAAATTGAATTTCCCGGCCATCCGGCCACCTCCCTGGCCGGTCACCACCACCACCAGCTCCGTTTAGGTGGGGGCTAAAGTTTGGCGGCGACTTGGTGGCCGAAAACCGCCTCTCCAGCGATCCCGAGCAAGCTCAAAATCTCTCCTAAATGATCTAGGAGGCTAACATAGAGGGAGAGGAGGAGAAACAGACCTTAATCGGAGCCCGACGGCGACGGCGGCGGTGGTTGGCCATGGAATTTCTCCTCTCCGGCGATCTTGCTCCCGAACTAATTTCTCCACCAAAAGCTTCGATCCAGATATCGAATTCCACTCCTCTCGGCCTTCTGAAGCTAATGGTGAGGTCAAAATGGGGGTGGGGTGGCTGGTTATATTGTTTTGAGTAGTGGTAATTTCGGCCACCACCTTGGATGCTCCTCCTTGGCTCCAAGTGGCACCTCCTTTGATAGAATTTGGCTGGGTGATTATTCTTAAGCTCAGAACTGAGCTTTGGGAGGGAGGAGGAGGGCCAAGTGGCCTCCATCCCCCCTTTCCCTCTCATCTCTCTCCTCTCTTTCCCCAAATTTCCAAAAACACCCCCATGCATGCACTCTCTCTCCTATTTTAGAGGGGTAGGGGCTGTCAATAACCATTTAGGCTGATCATGGGCCTTGGCTCATGGGCTTTGCCTATTGGGAATGGGCTTGGCCTCCGTTTTTCTCTTTTGGCCTTATTTTGACCAAGTTGACATTTAGGGTTGACTTGGTCAACTTGATGAGTGGGTTGGCCCCACTTGAAGGTCATGAACCCCATGTCATCACCCAACATGGGTTGGGCCATGGTGATGCCCCACTTGGGCTAATTGGGCTTATATGTGTGGACTTTACCAAATTTGGGTTATGGTTGACTTGAGTCAACTTGGGTCAATAGTTGACCCAATGATGTGGCTTTTGGTTCACATAGATTACTTTTAGGGTTAGGGGCATAGTGGTGGGGTCAATGTATACCTATGATTCCATTTTAGGATAGTTTGACCTGATCTGACTCGAACCCTATAGTGGGCCCTATGTAAATCCACCCTAGCTTCATGAGTCAAACCTAGCCTAAACTTTTTCATCCACCACATGTCCTAACCTAATCTAAGTTTAAGGGTCTAGTAGGAAATAAGATGTTACATTTCAGCCCTACAGATTCAAGCAGATAGCCGTACTCTCAGAGTGCTGCAGCACTCCTAGAGCTCAATGATTAATTAATCACCTACCTCAGACTTGAAACCAAGTCCTACAGCTCAGAACCAGTTGGATCCTACAACTCAGAGAGCTTCACTCTCCTACAACTCAGGCAATATTGAACTACCTCAGGCTCAGAGACTTCACTCTCCTACAACTCAGGCAATATTGAACTACCTCAGGCTCAGAGAGCCCTACAACTCAGATCCAAACTTGGAACCTACAGCTCAGTGATTCAACAATCACCTACCTCGGAACACCAAGTGTTCCTAATGCACAGATCTAAACAGATCTAGCACTCAGCCTATTTACTTAGGCCTACACTCAGATTCAGTACACACTGAATCCTACAGGGTAATTTAAATAGTGTTTAAGTAACTGATTCAGAGATTAATCTCTGAGTCTACCTTGCTAGACTGAGCAGATTTCAGTTCAGGCCGCTTGTTGTTGAAGGAATGAGTCCTCTTCAACAACTATCTCTTCTCTTGCAGAATCGGAAGAATTAGCTATCTTGTTCTCCCCTGAACTATCATGCTGAAGAGGAAGAATCTTTAGCTATCTTTTTCTGCCCTTTGGCTTTCTCTGCTGAACTGCTCTTCCAAGCTCATCAGAGAAGATGGTGATGTCCAGTAGCCTACTTTCTTTTTGAAAACCTTAGAAAAGTTCTTCTGTCTTGCCACACACACTTCTTTTTGTAGCTCGCCGATCAATGACTCTTTTGAACTTAGTGGGGCCCACTTGCATAATCTAGCTGCATCTTGCTTCAACGGAAGAAGATGTACAGTAGCTTCACGGCAGAGTTTATCGTGTTCTATAGCTTCACTGTACTTGATTTGAAATAAGTTGACTTTGTCGATCTTACAGATTTTGCTGACTTCAGCACTTTGTGGACTTAGCCAAAATAGAGCATCGATAGAATAGGCATTGAGTGAATAAGCTTCACTCAACACCAAAGTAATCAGACAATTATATTTATCTAGGCGTTGACAGCATTGAGTGAGTAATGCTAATGCTTTTTGCCTTAACCCTTTCTACAGCCTCTTCTGCATGCATGGAGTTCAGAGCGTTTAGTGAACACACCTCACTCAACACATTATAACTTAACCACATTCTGCAATTTAGGCATTGAGAGCGTTAAGTGAACATGCCTCACTCAACTCTTTCCATCTGTGCCATTTTTGCTTCTTCAGCATCTTAAGTGTTGAGAGCATTGAGTGTGCATATCTCACTCAATGCTTTTTTGCTTTAACTAATTTTGTATCATGTTGTTGAGAGCATTGAGTGAGCACGCCTCACACAACGCTTTCTGCCTTAGCTAAATTTTATGTTTCAGAATTCAGTTTGAGTTCAACGAACTCAGAACTCAGTTTGACGAATTCTGATCTCAGCTTGACGAATAAGTAATAGCTCAGTTCGACGAATTTAGAGTTCAATTTGACGAACTCTGAGCTCAGCTCGACGAATAAGTGAACGTTTAACTCGACAAACTAAGACCTTAGTTCGACGAACTCTGAGCTCAGCTATTCAACACTTGTGAAGCTAAGGAGTTGAGTGAGTGAGCTACACTCAACGGCTGTGGACTTAGTCACTTTTCAGCTCATTTCTCTTTTGTGTTTGACTGTATTAGCCTGACTCACAACCTTTTGTTGTATGGCGTTGAGTGAGTTGACTTCACTCAACGTCTGTGGACTTACCCACATTCTAAGCTTGCCACTTCATGGCTTTGACTAAATAGGCTTTACTCAACACTATAAGTCATCTGGCGTTGAGTGAATGACCTTCACTCAATGCCTGTAAACTTGGACAGATTTCTGTCTTTCCACATCTTAGGTAAGTACTTACCTAACTAATCCACTTAGGCTATCTGTCCCATCATTGCTACTAGGACATCCAATACATTTTTATGTATATCATTAACAAGATTGACTTCACTCAAATCTGGGACATTGAGTGAAATGAACCTAACAATCTCCCCCAATTTGAGAAAGTCAAAACTCCTAAGCAAGTGAAGAGTCAATGAAATACATAACACTATACAGCAATAAGAATTTTAAGGAAATTTATTGAAAGTCTTTAATTCAAGAATAGCTAAATCACCTAGAGGGGGGTGAATAGGTTATTGGCCTCTTTTTTTATTTCTTAAATAGTTCTTCTTTAAGAGCTTTCGCTTTAGGTTATTTTATGCTTTCAAGAAGTACACAACCTGCACAAAGAAAAGCAATACAAAAAAGCACACAGTAATTTATAGTGGTTCCCCAACTGGGTACATCCACTTTCCCTCCCGCCTATCCAACGATCTTGTTGGACTAGAAACTTCTCCAAAACTTGCTCCAAAGAGCTTACACCTCAGATCCCGCAACATCTCACAGGTCACACAAACCTACCACTTAGGCACTAAGCCAAACCACATATCACAAAGACCATTCACTTGGCACTAAGCCTAACCACAGGTCACAAAGTCCTTTCACTCAGCACAAAGCCAAACCACAGGTCATAAAGACCTTTCACTCGGTACAAAGCTAAACCACAGGTCACAAAGACCTTTCACTCGACACAAAGCCAAACCACAGGTCACAATGACCTTTCACTCAGTAATAAGCCAAACCACAGGTCACAAAGACCTTTCACTCGGCACAAAGCCAAGCTACAGGTCACAAAGACCTTTTACTCAGATCCACACTTGGATCCTATAGAATAAAGGTGAGTTGGCGGATATTCTTGACACAACAGATGTTTCTCTGTGTCAAGCTTCTTGACTGAGGTAACGTCAGCCAAACAATGATAACAGGAATTTATTTCCCGAGTCTACCTTCACTGAACTAAAAAGTACTTAGTCCTAACTACTTCCACAGCAGCAAGTAATTACTTGAGCTGGAAGTGACTTGCAGAGCAATGTTCTGCATCTATCTGAACTGGGCCTGAAGCTCAGTCCTAACTACTACTTCCCAACACTAGGGATTTTTCTTGCTGGTCAGTGAAGTTGCTGCAGCTAATTGCTGCTACCTGAGCTGAGAAAATCTCAGCTCTAATTTTGCAGACAATGATAGCTCTGCCTTTTCTTCCTTTCCTAGGTTGAGGTGATTCAGCCCTGACTTTGACTCCTGAGGAAATGCCCCCTGAGTCTTCTTTCAGATCTCTGCTTCTTCAAGCTTCTTCTCTTCACAGCTTCCAGATTAAAATCTTCAGGATGCTTGTACAGCTGGAATTGTGAAGAACTTGTAGCAAGGATCGGCCCTTGGCTTCTTCCTCTTTCCTCAGAGAAATATATTCAGGACTTACTTGCTGGTGTAGATTAAGATCACACCAGCTATCTTGTTGTTAACGATGTTCATATCAACAGCTAACTTGCTCTTTGTCTAGCTAACTTAAGCTTCATGTTCTTTTGCTCCAAAATAATGATGGAGAAGAAGAACTACCTGATTGCTTTTTTTCTTTTCAAAAAATCTATCTTCCTCAGTACGCCTTTTTCCATTTGTTGATTTTGACCCAACGGTTCTTTGCTGTGAGTGGGCCCCAACACTTAATGATGAAAATGTTTCTTGGAAAGTGCAGAAGATGATAACAGCTGGCCTCCAGCGTCTATGGCACCATTTCCGTAACATTTGAATTTTGTTTGACTTTTGACTTTGCTGACGTCAGCATGACTCAGCATCTATGGACTTGGACAAAATTCAATAATTAGAACCAAAGGCGTTGAGTGAGTAGGTATCACTCAATGCCACAACACTTAGACAAAATTTTGTCTGTCTAGGTATTGAGCTCGATGAATGTTGAGCTCCGTTCGACGAACGGCAAGCTCAGTTTGACGAAAGCGAAAATTATGTTCCATGAATTTTCGACTAAGTTTGACGAAAGCTAAACTCAGTTCGACGAAAGAGTAAATTTCATTCGATGAACTCCAGGCTCAGTTCGACGAAAGCTAAGCTCAATTCGATGATGCTGAGCTCAACGAAAGCCAAGCTTTCCACGCATTTGGACTTAACCAAATTTTCTGCGTCAAGGCATTGAGATCATTGAGAGCATTGATAGCGTTGAGAAAGCTTGTCTCACTCAACGTTATTTGCCTTGGCCAGATTTTTTGGGCCTTGGCGTTGAGAGAGTAAGCTCCACTCAACGCCATACTACTTAACATAATTTTTCTATTATCTGGCGTTGAGTTAGTAAGCTACACTTAACTCTTGTGGACTTAGTCAAATATTTGCCCAACTTTTCTATGGATATAACAGGCATAACAACACTCAATGCTAAAAGTTGTATGTCGTTAAGTGAGTAGACAACACTCAACGCCTGTAAACTTAGCCACATTTTCAGCCAATTTCTCTAGGCTTTGACTGACCCAGCCTAACTCACAGCCTTTTAGATGTATGGCATTGATTGAGTAGACTACACTCATTGCTTTTGTACTTAGCCATATTTTGGCTATCTAACAGTTAGGCTGAGATAGACTCTACGTTATTTGTTATATGGTATTGAGTGAGCTGTCCTCACTCAATGCATGTAGACTTAGGCAAATTTCTAGCCTTTCCAGCATATTCTCTTGGTGTCCACCTTTATGCCTTATGACCACCTAACTCATCACTTAGACAGTCTGTCTAGACTTGTTCCATGGAACATCCTGCACAAGATGAGCTTAAACAGCATCAAATGCAACTATGCTCTTAGTGTTGATGGTGATGTCTCTTCAAATCCAATCTAGGGAACGTTGTGGGCAATGGACCGAACATTTATAGTTACCACTTTTTTGACATGTCCTTGTCTGCAGGGTGATCAATACTTGATCCCCCTGAATTGTTGCAGCCACTGAATTGAATTGATTCTGATACACCTCCTTGTATGTACATCCTTTTGCATGTACATCTTTTCCTCCCCCTTTTTGACTTCAGCAAATAGCTGGCATGGTTCTGAATTTTTGGAACATGCTCCCCCTCAACTGATGCACTAACTTGAAGAGTCTTCATTGTTCTGAAGAACAATTCCATCTACAAAATACAAAATAATTTGCAACAAAACTGAGGAGCAACTAAAGCTATAGCGGGTTTAGCATACCCAGCTCAAATTTGAGGGTGTTAAATTTAGCTTCATCTAGTGGCTTAGTGAAGATGTCAGCCACTTGTTTGTCTGTTGGGACAAACTCAAGGTTGATATCTCCACATTCCACATGCTCCCTAATGAAATGATATCTTATTTCAATGTACTTTGTCCTGCTATGGGAGACTGGATTCCTAGCAATTGAAATAACACTAGTAGAATCACAGAATAAGGGACTTCTACTTATCTGAAGGGTTTAGTCCGGGAGCTGATGCTGGATCCACAGTAACTGAGCACAGCAGTAACCTGCTGAGATGTACTCTGACTCTGCAGTTGAAATTGTAACACTAGTTTGCTTCTTGCTGCTCCATGAAACTAGTCTTCCTCCCAGGAATTGATTGGTGCCAGAAGTGTTCTTCCTCTCTTCTTTGCAACCTGCAAAGTCTGCATCTGAATAGCCAGTTAGTTCAAATTCCCCATTCCTAGGGTACCACTGGCCAAGATCAGGTGTGCCCTTAAGATACCTCAGAATTCTCTTTGCAGCAGAGTAATGAGAATCTTTGCGGCAAACCTGATATCTAGCACAAACACATATATCATACATGATGTCTGGCCTACTAGCAGTTAGATAGAGAAGAGAACCAATTATCCCCTTATACAAAGTCTCATCAACAGATTTCCCTGCCTCATCTTTGCATATGGCAATACTTGAGCCCATGAGAGTTCTCATGGTGGAGGAATTTTCCATACCAAATTTCTTTATTAACTCCCTAGTGAACTTAGACTGGGATATGGACAAGCCATAATGAATCTATCTAACTTGGAGACCCAAGAAGTACTTAAGTTCACCCATACTACTCATCTCAATCTTCCCCTACATAAGTTTGGCAAAATTCCTGTAGAGGATATCATCAGTAGATTAAAATATGATGTCATATACATAGATATGTACTCGGATGATCTTACCCTTAGATTCTCTAAGGAATGGGTTCTTGTCTATCTTCCCCCTTGGGAAATTATTCACAATGAGAAAGCTACACAATGTCTCATACCATACTCTAGGGGCTTGCTTTAACCCATATAGAGCTTTCCTAAGTCTATAAATAGAGTCAGGTGAGTTAGGAACTACAAAACCTGGAGGCTGTTCAACATAGACTTCCTCTTTTAAGTCACCATTCAGAAAGGCCTACTTCACATCCATCTGGTAGATCTTGAATCCCTTATGTGCAGCATATGCAAGGAATAATCTTATGGCCACTGAAAGATATGGTACCTAAACACCTAGAGGGGGGGTGAATAGGTGACCTAAACCTTTTAAAACTTTGTTGGCAGCACAACAGTTGTTTCACAGATTACTACAACTAACAGCAATTACAGAAATCAAACAGTCAATCCACAGCACAGCTCAGCACACCATAGCAGACACACTAATTTATAGTGGTTCCCCAATCTTTGGGTACATCCACTTTCCCCCTTCGCCTATCTAGCAGTGTACTAGATTCGGCCAAACTTCTCCACTATCTCAGAACCCAACAAGGTTCCTACACCTCAGGCCCAAAGCCTTACACTCAGCCACAAAGGCCTACACTCAGCCACCCAGGCCTACACTCAGAGTTCTTCAACTCCTACACTCAGGCAATCAAGCCCTACCCTCAGCCTTTATAATATAGGCTTACAATTCTCTCAGATCCAATGGATCCTACAAGTTAAAATAGAAATACAATAGCTAACTCTACAACTCAGAAAATAAGAGAGGAGTTGAGAGTTTCTTGAAGAGTTCTTGGAAGAACTCAGTTAGATCCAAACTGACTTAGCTTCCTTCAAAGCTTCTTGAGTTAGAACTGAATTAGTCTGAATCTTCTGCAGTTGTTCCTTGACCTCTGCTTCTTGAGATCCAGTTGTTTCTGAATCCTTCTTCTCAGCCTTAGTTCCAAAGACTGAATACTTGATTGGAGCTCTCTCTCTCTAACTTCTTAGATCTGCAGTTGGACTGACAGATCTTCTTGTGTTGATCCTCTGTGTATCACTTCTTGATTTAATCTGATCAACTACTTTAAATATTCTCTCAAGCTGTAACTTTTGTTTCTCAATCACAACAACTGTTTCTGTAAACTATGGATGCCTATTTATAGGCTTCCTTCATGGTAACCGGCTGGTCCGGTTCATAACAAACTTCTGATTTCTCTGACAGTTGCTGTAGACCGGCTGGATCGGCAGCTATCATGTCAACCAGTCACTTCTTGAAATTCCCTAACTGTCAGATAGTGTCGAGACTTTCTGTTCTTAAGTGTCGACACTTATAGGCCAAGTGTCGACACATGTTGTGTAAGTGTCGACACAAGTCTACAAGGTGTCGACACAATTCCTTGTATGTCTCGACACAGATTCTTCTGCATGTGTCGACACTGAAATTGAGTGTCGACACAAATACTTGTACTTCATTCTTTAACTGTATTCTTCTAAGTGTCGACACATCTCCTTTGTGTCGACACATCTTCACGTGTTGAAACTGTCAAGTGTCGACACTGCTTCTTGGTGTCGACACAAGTCTTCACTTTTGTTTCTTCAGCTGAGTGTCGACACATTCCTTTAGTGTCGACACTTGTACTTAGAATATTTTGTAATTTTTCTGTTCTTTGCTAAGTGTCGACACAGCTCCTTGTGTCGACACTTTCTTCAAGTGAAGAGTCTTCAACTAAGTGCCGACACATTGTGCTGAGTGTCGACACTTTCTTCAAGTGTTGACTCTCCTGGTTGTGTGTCGACACATTGTGCTGAGTGTCGACACTTTCTTCAAATACTGACTCTTCAGCATAGCGTCGACACATTGTGTTGAGTGTCGACACTTGTACTTAGATTCTGCAGACTTTTGCTGAGTGTCGACACAGCTCCAAGTGTCGACACTTTCTGGTGTAGACTCAGCTCTTCTAGGTGTCGACACTTCTGCTAAGTGTCGACACTGCTTTTCTGCATACTCCTTCACTGAGTGTCGACACAGCTCCAAGTGTCGACACTTTTTGTCTGGTGTCGACTCTTCTTCCCAGGTGTCGACACAATGACTCCAAGTGTCGACACTGCTTGTCTGGGTGTCGACACAAGCTTTCTCAAGTGTCGACACTTTCCCTCTGGGTGTCGACACATGGACTTAGAAACTTTTAGCTTCAGTCCAGTGTATACCTAACCTGCACAAGTAACTCAAACAAACATCAAATACATTATGATGCATATCATTGAGTTAGGAAAGGCTTCTTCAAATCAGGTACATTTGACCAATGTACCCAACAATCTCCCCCTATTTGGAGAAGTCATAACCCTTAGTCAATGATATACATCACTCATAATTAAAAATTAGAGAATGATGTAAAGCAGATATATATCAACAGGGTATACTTAAACATGTAAAACTTCACACATATACACATTCAACATTCCAGAACAAATAAGAAACAGACATATTTCAGAACAATCATAATATATTTATCATATATTGTTCTAACATAGTTCCTTATACATTTTCAATGTTGTACAAAAATGTTTTTCATTTAAAAGTTTACAACAGGCTTCAAGTAAAATTCATAATCTATTCCAGATCAGGTTCTTTGATAACTATTCCCTTTCCAGCTTTAACTTGAGCTTTGACAGCAGCAGCAGTAGTAGGCTCAGCATCAGCAGGCTTCTTGCCTTTGGAGTCCTTCTTCTTTAGTTCTTCAGCCTTGATTTTTTGTCTCTCAAAATAATGATAGGGCTTAGGAAAGTACTTGCTAGGCTCCACAGCTGTAGGAGGTAGCTTTCCTAACTTAGCCTTCCTTCTATACTGGACAATGGCTTCCTGCCTGATCTCATGCTTCCTCCATTCAGCTTCTGAGAACCACTTGTTCCTCTCATGTGCATTGTCCTTGGCTGCTTTCCAGGCTGTGAGAATGATGTTCCTAGAAGTAGGGCTCCACTGTTCAAAATCTGGTTTTTGCTCAGCAAGTTCCCTGAACTTCTTCTTTGACAGCCTTGTCTCTTCCTCTTTGTCCATAGCCTCTTGCATAGCAGCTGTAATAGGTTGAACAACCTTTTCCAGAATAACAGTTGGCTTTCCAGCAGTTGGGCTATACATTGTGCTTACTTCAGCATGAACCATATCAAAATCTGGAGGTGGATAGATCACCTGAGCTACTTCCTGTTGCTCTCCTCCAAGATATGCACTTTGAATACCAGATTCAGCTACATTGTCATCATCACACAGGGGAGGATAGCCCAGTGTAGCTCTGATGGAATTAGAAATCCATTTGGCATGGTCAGAGCTATCTTTGACTAACACCCTCTCCCCCTTTATGACTTCTTGTGCTACATGATCTCTCACATCATCTTTCTGGAACCTGATTTGGCTATCCAAGTACCTGATCCCCTCTTTAAAGAATGGTTTCAGCTTGGTAAGTTATTCAGAGATTGCTTTCTGTGAATCTTGTATGGCAGTCTTGACAGCAGTAAGCTCAGCTTGAAAGAGTTTATCAAAATTAGCCTTTGCAGCATCAGTAGAAGTAGATGTTTCAGCAGACTTATTCTTTAATTCAGTTACTATAGCATTGTGGGATGCAGTCAAATTATCATTCATCCTCAATTGATTTTCCAGCACATATCCCGGCTTCAATGATATATCATCTACTTTGTCTTTGATCTGTTCTTGATGTTTAGCCAGGAATATCACTGCATTTCCACCCTTGTGGAAGCAATCATTCATTTCCTTCTTATTCAGGTTCATCTCAAACCTGATTGACTTGATATCTTGAGCTAAATCAAACTGTAAAGACTTGTGGCCTTCATCAATATATGTCTCTATAGCCCTCCTTTGCTCATCCAGCTTAACTTGCATTGCTACCATTAAGCTGCTGTAATCTGTTGATGGAGCTTGTTGGACTAGGGAGTGTTGAGCAATAGTTTGGAGAGCTTTCTTATAGCTCTAACTCCGTCTTTTGAATACAAAGAACTGCTTCTTCTTAGCTTGCTCAACTTCATCATCCTCAGACTCTGAAGTACTTGCTATATTTACCCTATCCTTAGGGCTTGAGGGTTTGTCAGCTTGCACATCTAGTGCCTTCTCAGTATCTAGCCTTATAGGCTCTTCCTGAACTTCCAGATTCTCCCCCTCAACAGCAGCACCCTTCTCTTCAGTAGCAGCATTCGTCTCTTCATCAGCAGCAGTCTTGTCCATGTCAAAGTCCTCTTGATCTAAATTCAGAAATAGATCTTCCATTGTATATTCTGGGGGTGACTGAGCAGGAGATGTACTGGGTACATTAACTACAGCAGATGTGTCTTGGAGAACAACATCTGGTGCTCGGTTTGCTTGCTGAGTTTGCTGATGAATATCAGACAAATCAGAATCTATTATAGAAAAATCTAAAGTATTGAGGTCAGAAAGTACCTCTTGGATAATGAGAGTAGCTTGCTCACTCTCCAGTGTAGAGGGTTGTTCTACAGCTGGAGGCTCCCCCTGGATGTCAGCTGGCTCTTGAGGAGCAGGTGACTTCTCTGCAGCCTCATCCTCATGATTATCAGGAGTGAAAACCACATGTTCTTCACTACCTGAGCTGCTGGAGGACTCCTGAGTCATAGCAGCTATTTTCCTCTTCTTCTTTGGAGGGGAATCCTTCTTAGAAACTTGTTTCTCAGGGGTGGTCAATTCCTTTGACAGCACCCTTTCCCACCTGGAGAAGATCCTCATGTCCATCCTTCTCATGTGGTTGATTTTGCTACCTGCAGCAGAGCTCATTACCTCTGGTATTGTACCAGCCAGGTAGAGACTAAGTATCCTGCCCAGATTGGGCTTCTTCAGACTTTCCTTTACTTTCTCAAACACAACCATGGACCAGTCTGTTTTGAGGTTGAAGATGATTCTAGTCATAACACTGAACATGGAGGCTGACACCCTGTCATGCCCTCCAGTCTTGCTGAGGATAACTTTACCCACAACTTCTGACAGAAACTTTCCTTGGGTATTCATTCCTCTCCTGTTGAATACTGATCCTATCTTTAGCTTAGGATCTAGTCCACACCAGGTAAGTGCTTCCCTGGTCTTAGATGTTGTTACTTCCTCTTCTTCCTGTACTTTAGGTAGCTGAAGTACCTTTCTCAGAGAATTGGGTGAAATCTTGACCTTGGTGCCATGCACCCTTGACTTGATTCTGTAGCCTGAGTCATCTACAGACGCTCCAGTAAGAAATTCTATAACTTCCTTCTTCCATATCTTGGTTGGTTCTGAAACCAAGAACTCCAATCCTGAATTGGTGACTAGGGTTATCACCGACTTGATTTCTTGATCACCGTCGTCGAATGCGCCACGCACCAGTTCATAGCCTTCGTTAACGTTCTCTTCCAGCTTGGGAGCCATTAGGGTTTGGAGAATTAGTCTTTAGAGAAGAGAAATGTCGACACAAGAGTTTTGGTCTCGAAACTTTTGAAAGCGTGTCGATAAACAAAGACAGAACCCTATTTATACCTTTCTTGTTTGAAGACGAACAGGCGGGATGAATTTCTAAAGATGTGTCGACACTATCAATAAGTGTCGACACAGACTTATAATGTCTCGACACACATGTGTCGACACAAGTTTAGTCAACAGATTTTATGTGTCGACACTTGGTTAAGTGTCGACACCACACTACTCGACATGTAGTCGAGACTTTACTTAGAAAATTCTGAGTAAAACTTAAGTGTCGACACTGTATTGAATGTGTCGACACCTACTCGACATGTGTCGACACTAACATTCTGAAGTGTCGACACCAGCTTCCTAGATGTGTCGACACCATTTTCCTGAAGTGTCGACACTTACTATTCTGTGTCGACATAGACTTGTCTATGTGTCGACACCTTTTTACTTAGCCAATTTTTAGTTCTGTAAACTTAGTCTAAGTTTATCATACCTAGTTCAATTTTGAACCTATTGAACTTAGCTTCTTCTAAGGGCTTAGTAAACATATCAGCTATCTGATTATCTGTTTTAACATATTCAAGTGCAATATCATTTCTTTCTACATGCTCTCTAAGAAAGTGATATTTAATCTCAATATGTTTAGTTCTACTATGTGATACAGGATTATTAGCTATTGAAATAGCACTTGTAGAATCACAGTAAAGTGGAGTTCTACTTACCTGAAATCCATAGTCTTCTAGTTGATGTTGAATCCACAGAAGTTGAGCACAGCAACTTCCTGCAGCTACATATTCTGACTCAGCTGTGGAAATAGCCACACTGGTTTGCTTCTTACTACTCCATGAAATGAGTCTTCCACCTAGGAATTGACAGGATCCAGTAGTGCTCTTTCTATCTTCTTTGCATCCTGCAAAGTCTGCATCTGAATAGCCTGTTAGATCAAAATCTCCATTCCTAGGGTACCAGAGGCCTAGATAGGGAGTTCCCTTTAGATATCTCAAGATTCTCTTGACTGCAGTCAAGTGAGATTCTTTGGGGCAGGCTTGATACCTGGCACAAACACATGTAGCATACATAATGTCAGGCCTACTTGCAGTCAAGTATAGTAGGGAGCCAACTATCCCTCTATACAAGGTTTCATCTACAGGTTTCCCTGCATCATCCTTGCTTAGAGACATACTTGACCCCATAGGAGTCTTCATGGTACTGGAGGAATCCATACCATATTTCCTTATGAGTTCTAGGGTGAACTTGGACTGACATATGGATAAACCATTTTCAGTCTGTTTAACTTGGAGACCCAAGAAAAACTTCAGTTCTCCCATACTACTCATCTCAAATTGACTTTGCATAAGCTTTGCAAACTTTTTGCAAAGGCTACTTTCAGTAGACCCAAATATAATGTCATCTACATATATTTGGACAAGTATTACTTTGCCTCTAGATTCCCTAAGGAATAGAGTCTTATCTATTTTCCCCCTTGAGAACTTGTTCTCAATGAGGAAACTAGATAGGGTTTCATACCAAGCTCTAGGTGCTTGTTTTAACTCATATAATGCTTTCCTAAGTCTATACACATAATGAGGTAAAGTTGGATCAACAAAACCTGCAGGCTGCTCCACATAGACTTCTTCTTTCAAATTACCATTTAGGAATGCTGACTTGACATCCATTTGGTATACCTTGAATCCTTGATAGGTTGCATAGGCCAAGAACATCCTTATGGCTTCCAGTCTGGCTACTGGAGCAAAGGTTTGATCAAAATCAATACCTTCTTCTTGCCTATATCCTTTTGCAACCAGTCTTGCTTTATTCTTGATGATAACTCCTTGTTCATCTAACTTATTCCTATAGATCCACTTTGTTCCTATCACATTGTGATATTTAGGTTTAGGAACCAGGTCCCAAACCTTGCACCTTTTGAACTGATTAAGCTCTTCCTGCATTGCTTCAGTCCACTGTGGATCTTGTATAGCTTCTTCAAATTTCTTTGGTTCTATTTGAGACAGAAAACTTGAATATACTACAGCATTCTGATTTCTGCTCCTTGTCTGAACACCTTGTCTTGGATCTCCAATTATCAGCTCTACTGGATGATCTCTTAGATGCCTGTTGGCTGGAGGCATCCTTGCTTCTGGTTGTACTTCTACAGCATCTTCATCATGCTGAGTTCCTTGTACTTCTTCAGCTCCTGGTACATGTAGTTCTCCCCCTGGACATAAGCCATCTTCTTCTACTTGCTGTCTTGCAGCAGGTACATCTTCTATGGCTAGCTTGTCCATCTTCTTAGTAAGACCTGTGGGGCTGCACACACTACTAGACAACTCATTGTTAATTAGTTGTGTCTCATCAAAAACTACATGCACAGATTCCTCTACAACTTGTGTAGTCAAGTTGTAGACTCTATAAGCCTTACTATTATTGCTGTACCCAACAAATACTCCCTCTTGGGATTTGGCAGCAAACTTAGTTAAGTAAGACTTTCCATTGTTAAGTATGAAGCATTTGCAACCAAAAATCCTGAAATAGGATAGGTTTGGTTTCCTGCCTTTCACAACTTCATAGGGGGTCTTGTTTAACCTTTTAGTGATGGTAGCCCTATTTATCACATGGCATGCAGTGTTAACTGCTTCAGCCCAGAAATATTCTGGCAGTGATGAATCACTTAATAGGGTTCTACCAGCCTCTATCAAGGTCCTATTTTTCCTTTCAGCAATGCCATTTTGCTGAGGTGTTCTAGGTGAAGAGAATTCTTGAAATATCCCATAGTCTTCACACAGCTTTGTCATGCTTTCAGACTGAAACTCAGTACCATGGTCACTTCTAATTTTGACCACTGTACAGTTCAATTCATTCTGAATTTGCTTAACAAAACTATAGAAGACACTAGGTGTTTCAGATTTCTGCTTTAAGAAGAACACCCAGGAAAACCTTGAGTAGTCATCAACAACTACAAAGGTATAGACCTTCCTACCTAAGCTGTGAACTGGCATTGGACCAAATAGATCCATATGCAAGAGGTATAAACACCTCACAGCATCTTTGTTGTCTAAGCTTCTAAAGGTGGATTTAGTCTGCTTGCCCTTTTGACAAGCTGAGCAAATGCCATCTTTGACACACTTAACTTGAGGACCATTCCTCACTAACTCTTTGCTAAAGAGTTTGCTAATAGTCTTGTAGTTAAGATGAGCTAGCCTCTTGTGCCACTTGACACAATGAGAGATTGTCTCATTAGCTACAAGACAGACAGGAGAACCATTGTTCTCAATCATAATGTCTAAACAATAGACATTTCTCTTTCTATATCCTGTCAAAATGATCTCTTGATCACTTGACCTCTTGATATGACAACCATTTTTAACAAATGAGATGTCATACCCTACATCACTTAACTGACTTATACTAATGAGGTTGTGTTTCAACCCTTTAACATAAGCCACTTGAGTAATGGTAACAAGGTTTGAAGAGATGTTACCAAACCCTTTGATGATTCCTTTTTCAGAACCACCAAAGGTCACTTTAGGACCATTTTTGATTGGAATGTAGTCCTTCAGTAGTCCCCTTGTTCCAGTCATATGTCTGGAACATCCACTATCCAAGTACCATGTTGGGGTATGGCCACTTGGATTCATCTGCAAAACAAATTAATGAACCTTAGAACCCAAAGTAAACTTGGGTCCTTGGTGATTGTTAGTTTGCAATTTGACATAGCTACCTGCTAGCTTTCCACCAGGTAACTTGCTACTCAACTTGGCACTGGCATTGTGCCAACAATCCAAGGCAAAGTGGCCAACCTTGCCACAACACCAGCATTCAAACTTGTTGTACCTTTGCTTAGGTACAACCTTTGCTGTTTTGACTACAGCAGGCTTGTTGAATGTTGGGGCTTTGCCCTTGGACTTGGACTGATCCTGAACAGTCCTAGCTGGTTTAATAAAACCCAATCCAGCCTTTCCTTTATGATGAACAAATTCATCAATCAAGGGTAGCACTGATTTAGGTTTTGAAAACCTAGCAACTAGCTCTCTTTCCTTCTGGAGATTGATCTCCAGTAACTTAATTTGATCATTTTTATAAGTGATAGTTCCCATCTGAATCACAGTAATGTGTTTCAGCCTGGCTACCTCATTGAGCTTTTGATCAAATTCCTTCTCAAGGTCTGTTGCAGCTGCCTTTAGATCAGCAATTTCCTTTGCCTGACTTTTGGCAAGGGACTTGCTTTTCTTATAGGCTTGCAACAGAACTTTATATTCATCTAGGAGCTGATGAATATCTCCCTCAGATTCAGAAACACTTCCATCACTTGATGAAGATGAATCTGACTCTGAACAAGAACTGAAATCTGAACTTTGAGTTGGACTTTGTACCTGACTAGGTCCTGGCTGCTCCAGGATTTTGGTACTTTCAGTCAATGCCATCAGTCCTTGGCACTGACACTCTTCTTGTTCATATATTGATTCCATGATCTGCATAAACTCCTCTTCTTCTTCAGCAAATAGCCCTATGTAGGCTTCAGCATCTGTCTCAGTGTCTGAAGAAGAAATGTCTGAAAGAGTCTTCTCATTCTTTGCAACAAAGGACTTCTCCTTCTTTCCTTTGAAGTGAGTCTTCTTTTTGTCACTGGATTCTTTTCTTCTTTCAGGACAATCTGCAATAACATGCCCCTGTCTATTGCAGCAGTAACATACTATCTTAGACCCAGTTGCCTTGCTAGTCTTTGTCTTTTTCTTGTCCTTCTTTGAAGGCTTCTTCTCCTGATACTGAACTTCTTTCCCTTTGGAAAATGAAGGTCTGGACCTCCATTGTTTCTTCTTCAGGAATTTCTGAAAATGTCTGGTGAATGCAGCAAAGTCTTCATCACTTTCACTGCTTGTAGACTTTGTGCTCACAGACTCATCTGATTCTGATTCAACTACCTCTGGGGGAGGAGTTGATGACTTAGTCCTTCCCTTTCTAGGTACTTCTGTCTTGAAGGCAACAGTCCTTTCCCTGTGCTCAGTCCTTGTTGACTTTTCCTCCTCTTTTCTCACAGACAACTGCATTTCATAAGATAACAATTTGCCAAACAGTGTGGGAGGAGGAATTTCTCCCAACTTTGCCATTTCCCTTATGGCACAGATCTTGGTGTCCCAATCTTTAGTTAGGGACCTTAAGAACTTATCATTCAATTCATAGTTTGTGAACTCTCTTCCATAGGACATGAGTTCATTAACAATTCTGTAGAACTTTTTGTAGCATTCAGTGATGTTATCTCCTCTTCCTTGCCTAAAGCTCTCATACTCTTGATTAAGCAAGGACTTCCTATCTTGCCTAACTTCTTCAGAACCTTCCATATAGACAATGAGGGTATCCCACATTTCTTTGGCTGTTTTACAGTGAATTAGGTTCTGAAAAGTTGCATCATCAATGGCACTTACTATTATGTTTTGTGCCCTTTTGTCCATAGTGGCTAGGACAATTTCATCCTTGGTCATCTCAGAGAAATCCTTTGGAGTCCTCTCTGAGATCTTCATGGGCACATATGGCCCCTCTTTGACTGTGATGTAGATTCTAGGGTCAGAGGCTTCCATGAATAGCCTTACCCTCTCTTTCCAGATTCCAAAAATCTCTTTTCTGCATATGGGCAGTTTCATTGAACCCAATTCCTTGTGATTCTCTGAAGACCCCATGTTTCTTGATTTTCTTGAAACTGTTTCCTGACTTACACTGAACCTGCCAAACTGGATCTCCTCAGACAGTTAGTCCTTTTTGAGGAACCTCCCTCTGATACCACTTGAAAGATATGGTACCTAAACACCTAGAGGGGGGGGTGAATAGGTGACCTAAACCTTTTAAAACTTTGTTGGCAGCACAACAGTTGTTTCACAGATTACTACAACTAACAGCAATTACAGAAATCAAACAGTCAATCCACAGCACAGCTCAGCACACCACAGCAGACACACTAATTTATAGTGGTTCCCCAATCTTTAGGTACATCCACTTTCCCCCTTCGCCTATCTAGTAGTGTACTAGATTCGGCCAAACTTCTCCACTATCTCAGAACCCAACAAGGTTCCTACACCTCAGGCCCAAAGCCTTACACTCAGCCACAAAGGCCTACACTCAGCCACCCAGGCCTACACTCAGAGTTCTTCAACTCCTACACTCAGGCAATCAAGCCCTACCCTCAGCCTTTATAATATAGGCTTACAATTCTCTCAGATCCAATGGATCCTACAAGTTAAAATAGAAATACAATAGCTAACTCTACAACTCAGAAAATAAGAGAGGAGTTGAGAGTTTCTTGAAGAGTTCTTGGAAGAACTCAGTTAGATCCAAACTGACTTAGCTTCCTTCAAAGCTTCTTGAGTTAGAACTGAATTAGTCTGAATCTTCTGCAGTTGTTCCTTGACCTCTGCTTCTTGAGATCCAGTTGTTTCTGAATCCTTCTTCTCAGCCTTAGTTCCAAAGACTGAATACTTGATTGGAGCTCTCTCTCTCCAACTTCTTAGATCTGCAGTTGGACTGACAGATCTTCTTGTGTTGATCCTCTGTGTATCACTTCTTGATTTAATCTGATCAACTACTTTAAATATTCTCTCAAGCTGTAACTCTTGTTTCTCAATCACAACAACTGTTTCTGTAAACTATGGATGCCTATTTATAGGCTTCCTTCATGGTAACCGGCTGGTCCGGTTCATAACAAACTTCTGATTTCTCTGACAGTTGCTGTAGACCGGCTGGATCGGCAGCTGTCATGTCAACCAGTCACTTCTTGAAATTCCCTAACTGTCAGATAGTGTCGAGACTTTCTGTTCTTAAGTGTCGACACTTATAGGCCAAGTGTCGACACATGTTGTGTAAGTGTCGACACAAGTCTACAAGGTGTCGACACAATTCCTTGTATGTCTCGACACAAATTCTTCTGCATGTGTCGACACTGAAATTGAGTGTCGACACAAATACTTGTACTTCATTCTTTAACCGTATTCTTCTAAGTGTCGACACATCTCCTTTGTGTCGACACATCTTCACGTGTTGAAACTGTCAAGTGTCGACACTGCTTCTTGGTGTCGACACAAGTCTTCACTTTTGTTTCTTCAGCTGAGTGTCGACACATTCCTTTAGTGTCGACACTTGTACTTAGAATATTTTGTAATTTTTCTGTTCTTTGCTAAGTGTCGACACAGCTCCTTGTGTCGACACTTTCTTCAAGTGAAGAGTCTTCAACTAAGTGCCGACACATTGTGCTGAGTGTCGACACTTTCTTCAAGTGTTGACTCTCCTGGTTGTGTGTCGACACATTGTGCTGAGTGTCGACACTTTCTTCAAATACTGACTCTTCAGCATAGCGTCGACACATTGTGTTGAGTGTCGACACTTGTACTTAGATTCTGCAGACTTTTGCTGAGTGTCGACACAGCTCCAAGTGTCGACACTTTCTGGTGTAGACTCAGCTCTTCTAGGTGTCGACACTTCTGCTAAGTGTCGACACTGCTTTTCTGCATACTCCTTCACTGAGTGTCGACACAGCTCCAAGTGTCGACACTTTCTGTCTGGTGTCGACTCTTCTTCCCAGGTGTCGACACAATGACTCCAAGTGTCGACACTGCTTGTCTGGGTGTCGACACAAGCTTTCTCAAGTGTCGACACTTTCCCTCTGGGTGTCGACACATGGACTTAGAAACTTTTAGCTTCAGTCCAGTGTATACCTAACCTGCATAAGTAACTCAAACAAACATCAAATACATTATGATGCATATCATTGAGTTAGGGAAGGCTTCTTCAAATCAGGTACATTTGACCAATGTACCCAACAGCCACCAATCTTGCTACAGGGGCAAAGGTTTGATCAAAATTAATCCCTTCTTCCTGCCTATACCACTTATCTACTAATCTTGCCTTGTTCTTAATTATAATGGAATTTTCATCAATCTTGTTTCTGTAAATTCACTTGACTCCAATGACATTATGTCCATGAGGTCTGGAAACCAGCTTACAGACTTTGCATCTTTTGAACCGGTTCAGTTCCTCTTGCATAGACATTATCCAGAATTGATTTATGTTGGCCTCTTCAAACTTCTTTGGCTCCACTTGTGAAAAAAAGCTTGCATACATGGCTGCATTCAGATTCCTGCTTCTTGTCATTGCTCCATAGCTTGGTTCACCAATGATTTTGTGAGCTTGATGGTCTCTTAAATGCCTTGTTGCTGGAGGTAATCTTCTTTCAGCATCAGCTTCAGGAACAGTTCCTTGTTGATCTTTATCTACTCCAAGTATGTCTGATGGACCTTTTGGAATATCCACTTCATTCTAGATAGCTGGTTCTGTTCCGTGATCATCAAATTATCCATCATCTATTATGTACCTGTAGTAATGGAAGAGGGGCTTGACAGCACCCTGTTAATCATGCTAGGCTCATCAAAGACTACATATACTGACTCTTCTACAACTTGGCTTTCAAGTTATAGATTCTATAAGCTTTGCTATGATTGTTATACTCAACAAAAATCCCATCAAAGGACTTGGCAGCAAACTTAATGATATAGGACTTTCCATTATGAAGCACATAACATTTACTACCAAAGATTTTGAGATAACTCAAGTTTGGTTTTCTGCCTTACAAGATCTCATAGGGAGTCTTCTTCCGACATTTGGGGATAAAGGCCCTGTTGAGGACATGACATGCAGTATTTACAGCCTCAGCCCAAAAGTATTCCGGGAGGGATGTGTCACTCAACTGGGTCCTACCAGCCTCTATGAGAGTCCTGTTTTTCCTCTCAACTATCCCATTTTGCTGGGGTGTTCTAAGTGAAGAGGATTCTTGATGAATCTCATGTTCTTCACAGAATCTTGTCATGCTATCAGACTGGAATTCAGTTCCATGATCACTTTTAATTTTGACCACATAGCTGTTAAACTCATTCTGAATTTGCATGACAAACTTAATGAAGATGTCTAGGGTTTCATTCTTTCTCTTTAAGAAGAATACCCAAGCAAACATGGAAAAGTCATCAACCACCACAAGGGTGTATACATTCCTACCAATACTATGAACTGGCATAGGACTAAACAAGTCTATATGCAGGAGGAATAGGCACCTCACAGAATCTTTGATCCCAATACCCTTGAAGGAAGTTTTTTTCTACTTGCCCTTTTTGACAAGCAGAGCAAATGCCCTCCTTGGAGCACTTCACATTGGGACCATTCCTAACTACCTCCTGACTAAAGAGCTTGTCAATAGTCTTATAATTTATGTGGGCTAGCCTCTTGTGTCATAGGATACAATAAGAGGCTTTCTTATTTGACACTAGACAGACAGGAGGGTCTGTATTCAAATATACAAAGTTCAAGCAATAAACATTTCCACTCCTAGTGTCTGTCAAGATGACCTCTTAGTCAATTGACCTCCTAATTACGCACTCATTCTTGTGGAAGACAATAACATAGCCAAGATTAGAGAGCTGGCTTATGCTTATAAGATTGTGTCGTAACCCTTCTACATAAGCCACCTTAGTGATGGTGACTATGTCATTGGTAATCTTACCATATCCTCTTGTTATCCCTCTATCTGAACCACCAAAGATTACTTTGGGTCCATCTTTTATTGGAGTGTACTCTTTAAAATTGCTCCTTATCCCAGTCATGTGCCTGGAACATCCACTGTCCAAGTACTATATAGGGGTATGGCCACTTGGACTAACCTACAATACATAGTTTACTTTACCTTATGACCCCAATATCTATTGGGTCCTAGGTGTATATTAGTATGAAACTGAACATGTCCACCAGTAAGATTTCTGACTGGTGAACTAACCTTAGCTCTGACCATATTGGGATTATGCTAGCAGTCAATTGCATAATGGTCTATCTTGCCACAACACCAACAATCATGAAAGTTGTATCCCCACTTCTGTGTGGGCCTAGCAGTTGGTTTGACAACAGCCTTGACAGAAGAAAGAGATGCTGCAACAATTTTCTATTTCCTTTCAGCTCTGACTGAAGGTTAGTCTGTTAGCAGGCTTGTTTGGCCTGTTCTGAATTCTATCAACAGCACATTTCTTTTCAAATAGTGTGCTCTTGATAGCATCATAAATATCCATATCAGGCGAGCTGACAGACTGACCCTTAGTCTTATTCTGTGCTGGCAGGTTCAGAGAGCTGGTTGCACCCACAACTTTGAGAGGAGGGGCTATAGCACCAAAGACAAATGGTAAATGATGGGCCATTTGAATTTCTTCATGGGTAGTCTTAAAATCGCATGCCCTACTATAGCTTCCACAATGGCAAGGAACATCTTTTGTTCCACTTGTGGATGCACCATTCATATAATGACCAAAAATACTTTCTTGGTCATACCTATTTGAATGGTATATCACCCTCTTGAATGGATTAGGTGGCCTAGATGCCATTGGAATAGTTGGAACTTTCACTTTCCCTTTGGAATGTGTAGGTCTTGAGTTACCCTTGAATCTCAATCCCTTTTTACCCTTCTGTGAGGAGAAAGAATCTATCATGGGCAACACTGTATTGGGCGAGGACAAGCTGGCCACAATACTTTTCTCCTTCTGGAGTTTTTCTTCAAGTTATTTGATGAGACTATATTTGATTTTAATAGTTTCCATCTGGATGCCAGATAGGGTTTTCAGATGTCTGAGCTCCCTCATTATTTGATTCAGCACAGTAGTTGTTTTAGCAAGCTGAGAAGCAGCAGGTTGAAGAGACAAAATCTCTTTAGCCTGTTTCTTAGTCATCTTCTTGCATTTTTTGAAGGCACACAAAGTTCATTATATCTGTCAATCAATTGATTGACATCACCCTCTGATCCAGAATCATCTTCAGTTTTAGATTAAGAGGCTCCTGCATCAGATCTTGTCTCATGCAAGGACATAAAACAGGATGTAGAATATACCTTACTTTGACCAGGCTGATCCAGGCTACTCTCTTCATCAGTCACTGTCATCAACCCTCTGTAGCTATGGCCATCTTCATCCACCTCTGAGTCACTATCTGATAGTGTCAGAGGGGCCCTAATTCCTATTAGAATAGCTTTATCTTTAACAACAGTAGTAGCAGCAACTAGCCTAGTATAGGTTTCCTCTTCTTCAGACTCAAATGGTGATGAGTCTATCCAACTCTTTTCTTTCTTAACCACAAAGGACTTTTCCTTCTTGGCCTTGTGCTTCTGGTGAGACTTCTTCTCACCATCCTCCCTTCTCTTCATAAGGCAGTCTGCAATGACATGCCTTGGCCTGCTGCAGCAGTAACAGATAACATTAGCTGAATTCTATTTACTGGGTTTAGAGCCATATTTGTCCTCCTTGGAGGATTTTTTTTCCCGTGATGTGCTGAGGAGGAGGGTCTGGACTTCCAGTGCTTCTTCTTCATCAGCCTATGGAGCTGCCTGGAGATGACAGCAAAGTCCTCATCAGACATGTTGATGTCTGATGCATTTGATTCAGAGCAGTCTGAATCTACTGGTCTTCTTGGAGGAGAAGGGGTCTTTCTCCTGCCCTTGCTTGTGGCTTCATCTTTGAAAGCCATTGACTTCTCTTTGGCCAGAGACTTACAGTTTGTCTCTTCTTCTTTCCTGACAGTTAGCTGCATCTCATTAGAGAGCAGCTTTCCAAATAGGGTGTGAGGTGGATTTTCACCTAGCTTAGCCATTTCTTTGATGGCATAGATCTTTGTGTCTCAGTCCCCTGTGAGAGACCTAAGAAGCTTATTATTTAATTCATAATGACTAAAGACCCTTCCATAGGTCCACGGCTCATTCACTATTCTGAAGAATCTTTCATAGCAGGTGGCTATGTTCTCCCCTTTGGTCTATTTGAAGGCTTCATACTCCTGGTTGAGCATAAACTTTCTATAATCCCTCACCTCCTATGTGCCTTCCATGTAGATCACCAGAGTGTCCCACATCTCCTTTTTAGTCTTGCAGTGAATCAAATTTTGAAGGCTAGAATCATCAATTGCACTGACTATGACATTTTGAGCCCTCTTGTCCATGATGGCAAGAATGACTTCATCCTTTATCATTTCTTCATAAGTCTTGGATGTCTGGATGTTTGCATCCAGGACAGACACTTTCATGGGGATGAAAGGTCCTTCTTTGATAGTCACAAAAATTTTAGGGTCAGCTACCTCCATGAACATCCTGACCCTCTCCTTCCATATGTCGAAACTCTCTTTCTTGCAGATAGGAAGCTTCATTGCACCCAGCTCCCTGCATTTCACTCCTGAACCTTGGAGTCTTACTCAGACTGTTAGGTCCCTTTTGGAGGAACCTTCCTCTGATAACCACTTGAAAGTTCCTATTTCAAGGTTAGTTGGTCAAATAGAGGGGGTGAATATGTGTTTAAATCTTTTTAGTCTTTTTGCTATCTTGTTGCTTTCTTTTATCTTTCAGCTTAGGGCGATCTAAAGCTTCTCCTTAACACCTGAAAATAATAAGAGAAAAACAAACACACAAACAAGCACACAAAGATTTATAGTGGTTCCCCAAATAATGGGTACATCCATTGTCCCTCCCAACTTTCTACTCTTGTTAGACAAGGCCAAAACTCCTCCAAAATGCTCCTCAGAGCTTACACCTCAGGCCCTCATCCTTACACTCAGAACTTCAGCAAGTTCCAACACTCAGTATCCTTTTCAGGACACCTACCACATAACCAACAGGTTCCTACCTCAGAGCTCTGCAGTGCTCCTACACTGAGTGACCCTCAAGCCACCTACCTCAGCCAAACACAATGGCCTACAGCTCAGGCTTCTCAGCCCTACAGATTCAGAAACATAGCCCTACTCTTAGAGTGTTGCAGCACTCCTACAGCTCAGTGATTAATTAATCACATAACTTAGACTTGAAACCAAGTCCTATAGCTCAGATCTAGTTGGATCCTTCAACTTAGAGAGATTTACTCTCCTACAGCTCAGGCAATATTGCCCTACCTGAGGCTCAGAGAGACCTACAACTCAAATCCAAACTTGTATCTTATAGCTTAGTGATTCAACAATCACCTACCTCAGAACACCAAGTGTTCCTACTACATAGATCTAAACAGATCTACCACTCAGCCTAATTACTTAGGCCTACACTCAGATTCAATACACACTGAATCCTACAGGGTAATTTAAATAAAGTGTTTAAGTAACTGACTCAGAGATTAATCTCTGAGTCTACCTTGCTGGACTGAACATATTTCATTTTAGACCACTTGCTGTTGAAGGAATGAGTCCTCTTCAACAGCTATCTCTTCTCTTGTTGAATTAAAAGAATCAGCTATCTTGTTCTCCCATGAACTATCCTGCTGAAGAGGAAGAATCTTCAGATATCTTTTTCTGCCCTTTGGCTTTCTCTGTTGGACTGCTCTTCCAAGCTCGTCGGAGAAGACGGTGATGTCCAGTAGCCTCTTTTCTTTTTGAAACCACTAGAAAAGTTCTTCTGTCTTTCCACACACACTTCTTTTTGTAGTTTGCCGATTAACGACTCTTTTGAAGTTAGTGGGGCCCACTTGCAGCATCCAGCTACATCTTGCTTCAACGGAAGAAGACATATAGTAGCTTCACAGCAGAGTTTGTTGTGTTCTGTATCTTAACTGTACTTGATTTGAAATAAGTTGACTTTGTTAATCTTACAGATTTTGGTGACGTCAGTACCTTTGGACTTAACCAAAATCGAGCATCAGTAGAATAGGCATTGAGTGAATGAGCTTCACTCAACGCCAAAGTACTTAGACAATTCTGTCTATCCAGGCATGTACAGCATTAAGTGAGTAATGCTCACTCAATGTTTTTTGCCTTAACCCTTTCTACAGCCTCTTCTTCTTGTATGGCATTGAGAGCATTAAGTGAACACACCTCACTCAATGCCTTGTGCCTTAACCACATTCTACAATTTAGGCGTTGAGAGCGTTGAGTGAACATGCCTCACTCAATGCTTTCTGCCTTAGCCATTTCTGCTTCTTCAGCATCTTACGTATTGAGAGCGCTGAGTGAGCATATCTCACTCAAAGCTTTTTGCTTTAACTAATTTTGTATCATGTCATTGAGAGTGTTGAGTGAGCATGCCTAGCTCAATGCTTTCTGAATTAGCTAGATTTTCTATTTTAGAATTCAGTTTGACTTCAACAAACTCAGAACTTAGTTCGACGAACTCTGAGATTAGCTCGACGAATAAGTGATAGCTCAGTTCGACAAATTTAAAGTTCAGTTCGACGAACTCTGAGCTCAGCTTGACCAATAAGTGAAAATTCAACTCGACGAACTCAGACCTTACTTCGAGGAACTATGAGCTCAGCTATTCAACACTTGTGAAGTTAAGGTGTTGAGTGAGTGATCTACACTCAATGACTGTGGACTTAGCCACTTTTCAGCTCATTTCTCTTTTGTCTTTGACTATATTAGCCAGACTCATAGCCTTTTGCTATATGGCATTGCGTGAGTTGACTTCACTTAATGCCCGTGGACTTAGCCAAATTCTTATCTTGTCACTTCATTGCTTTAACTAAATAGGCTTTACTCAGCGCTATAAGTCATCTGGCGTTGAGTGAATGACCTTCACTCAACGCATGTGGACTTGGACAGATTTCTTTCTTTCCACATCTTGGGTAAGTACTTACCTAACGTAGCCACTTAGGCTATCTGTCTCATCATTGCTACTAGGACATCCAATACATTTTTATGTATATCATTGACAATATTGACTTCACTCAAATCTGGGACATTGGGGGCAATGGATCCAACAGTTCATAATTCGTCGAACGGAGTTCATAATTCATCGAACGGAATTTCATTCATCGAACGAAAATTCATAATTCGTCAAACGGAGTGCATAATTCGTCGAATGGATTTCCTTCATTCATCGAACGGGATTTCATTCGTCGAACAGTATTTCAAATACTAATCTGTGTTTATGATGATTGATTATCATTCCTTAAAATTTTTCAGACCGTTAGAAGAAATTCTATATAAAGTATTGTCAAACATTTCGCTAACCCTAATCTTAATAGAAAATCAGAATCGCCGCAAGTGCAAGATCGGAAAATGTCGCACGCCATCTTCTTCATTCTTCTCTGAAGCTTCTTTCTTCATCCAGCGATTCAACAGAAGAAAAGATTCAAAAGAACAATGTTTCAAGATTCCGTATTCAATCATTTGATCATGTTGGATCCTACAAGTTTCAGATCGTGTTTTCTCATGATTTCTTCCTCAACATCTTCTTCAAGAATTTCAAGTTTCAAGAGGGAATAAGTTTGAAGATCTCAGATCTGGAAGTAAAATTTTATTGTTGTGGTAAAATCTATTTCAACTTTTGTAGGAACTTTGTCTCCGAGCTTGTAGGAAGATTATTCTTCAGAGTGTAGATGCCGTTTGGGGGGATCGAGTTTGTAGGAGTGTGTTTAATCCAAGTTGTAGGAGCGTTGGTCCGAGTTTTAGGATTGTTTTAATTCGAGATATAGTGAAGTAGCCAAGGCTAGCTGTGGTGCTAGATTGGTGAGGTGGAGAGTGGACATACCAAGGATTGGGGAACCACTATAATTCTTGGTGTCGTCTGGTTTGTGCTTGATTACATGTTGTGTTAAACTCTCTCAAATTTTTATTCTGCAAAAGATGTAGATCTTACCTATTCACCCCCCCCGCTAGGTGATTTATGTACATAACTAGATACTTTGAATTGGTATCAGAGCCAGGTTGTTCTCAATAGGTTCACACATTGAACAGATCCACTTATAGTTGTCTTATATAGTATCAAGCATGGATAGATCCAAGGACTCCACAAAGCTTTTGGTTTGCACAAAAGCTAACTTTCCCATGTGGAAAGAGAGAATAAGATGAAAGATATAGTACCTAAACACCTAGAGGGGGGGTGAATAGGTGACCTAATTCTTTTTTAAACTTTAATGGCAGCAATCAGTTATAACACAGAATCTACTCTACTTTTGCAATCACACAGCATACACAGCAAAGCACAGCACAGCAGACACAGAGTTTTATAGTGGTTCCCCAAGCTTTGGGTACATCCACTTTCCCCCTTCGCCTATCTAGCAGTATACTAGATTCGGCCATACTCCTCCACTATCTCAGAACCCAAACTGGTTCCTACACCTCAGGCCCAAAGCCCTACAACTCAGCTTTTCCACAAAGCCTACACTCAGCCACAAAGGCCTACACTCAGCCACCCAGGCCTACACTCAGCCACAAAAGGCCTACACTCAGAGATTTCAATCTCCTACACTCAGGCCCTCAAGCCCTACCCTCAGCCTTTATAATTACAGGCTTACAAACACTCAGATCCAAAGGATCCTACAAGATAAAAATGAATTTACAAATGATAACTCAGCAACTCAGAAACAAGAGAGGGGAGTTGAGAGTTTCTTGATGAGTTCTTGGAAGAACTCAGCTGGATTCAATCTGACTTAGCTTTCTTCAAAGCTTCTTGAAAGTAGAACTCTATTAGATTGACTCCTTCTGCAGTTGATCCTACCTCTGCTTCTTAAGATCCAGAATATATCTGAACCCTTCTTCTCAGCCTAGTTCCAACGGCTGATTTCTTGGATGGAGCCCTCTCTCTCCAACTTCTTAGATCTGCACTTGGACAGCTAGATCTTCTTGTTTTGATACTTGATCAATAACTTGAACAACTCTATGAACCACTTTTTGAATTGCTTTAGCAACTTCTTCAACAACTTAACAACAGTTTCTGTAGACTGTATGAGCCTATTTATAGGCCTTCTTCATGGTAACCGGCTGGTCCGATCCATAACTGAATTCTGACATCTCTGACAGGTGCTGTAGACCGGCTGGAACGGCAGCTGTCAAGTCATCCAGTCAGTTCTTGAAAGTTCTCTAACTGTCTGAAAGTGTCGAGACTTTCTGTCTTTAAGTGTCGACACTTATAGACCAAGTGTCGACACAAGTTGTGTAAGTGTCGACACAAGTCTACAAGGTGTCGACACAACTCCTTGTGTTGTAGATTCGATGTCTCGACACAGTTTCTTCTTCAAGTGTCGACACTGGAATTGAGTGTCGACACAAGTACTTGATCTTCTATCTTTTGCTGAATTCTTCTAAGTGTCGACACAACACCTTTGTGTCGACACATCTTCATGTGTTGAATCTGATAAGTGTCGACACTGCTTCTTGGTGTCGACACATAGTCTTCAATGTTGATACTTGATGAGTGTCGACACAGCTCCTTGTGTCGACACATTCTTCTTCTTGTTGAGACTTCAGCTGATTGTCGACACATTCCCATAGTGTCGACACTTGTACTTAGAATAATTTGTTGATCTTGCTATTCTTTGCTAAGTGTCGGCACAGCTCCATGTATCGACACTTTCTTCAAGTGCTGAGTCTTCAGCTAAGTGTCGACACATTGTTCTGGGTGTCGACACTTACTTCCAGTGTTGACTCTTCTGTTGAGTGTCGACACATTGTTCTGGGTGTCGACACTTGTACTTAGTCTCTGCTAGCTTTTGCTGAGTGTCGACACATCTCCAAGTGTCGACACTTTCTGATGTAGACACAGCTTCACTGGGTGTCGACACTGCTGTTAAGTGTCGACACTGCTTCACTGCACTTTCTTCATTGAGTGTCGACACAGCTCCTTGTGTCGACACTTACTGTCTGGTGTCGACTCAGCATCCCTGGTGTCGACACAATGACTCCAAGTGTCGACACTGCTTGCCTGGGTGTCGACACAAGTCTTCTTAAGTGTCGACACTTTCCCTCTGGGTGTCGACACATGGACTTAGAAACTTTTTGCTTCAGTCCTGCAAATACTTAACCTGCACATGTAACTCAAAATACATCAAATACATTTTGATGTATATCATTGAGTTGGGTGAGGCTTCTTCAAATCAGGTACATTTAAACCAATGTACCCAACAATCTCCCCCTATTTGGAGAAGTCATAACCCTTAGTCAATGATATACACCATTCATAATTAAATTACAAAATGATGTAAAGCAGGATAATATACAGCAGGGTAAACATAAACATGTATTAATCACACATGTATACAAATACATTATCACAGAACAAATATGAAATAGACATAGACATCATCACAGAATAAATATGAAATAGTTCTAACATATAACACATTGTTCTAATATCTGTCATATTCATTTCCAGAAGTTCACAAAATGTTTTACATCAAAAATATTATAAAGTAAACTTCAAGAAAATTCTAATCTATTTCTGTTCTGGCTCCTTAATCACTATTCCTTTGCCAGCTTGAACTTTAGCTTGGACAGGAGCATCAGCAACTTCTGCATCAGCATGCTTCTTGCCTTTCAAGTCTTTCTTCTTAAGCTCTTCTGCTTTAATCTTCTGTCTTTCAAAATAATGGTATGGCTTAGGAAAGTACTTGCTAGGCTCCTGGGCAGTAGGAGGTAGCTTTCACATCTTTGCCTTCCTTCTGTATTGGACAATTGCCTCCTGTCTAGATTCATGTTTTCTCCATTCAACTTCAGAGAACCATTTGTTCCTGTCTTGAATGTTATCTTTGGCAGCTTTCCAGGCAGTTAATATAATGTTTCTAGAGATAGGGCTCCATTGCTCAAAATCTGGTCTCTGTTCAGCTTGTTCCCTAAACCTCTTCTTAGACAATCTTGTCTCTTCTTCTTTTTGCAATGCCTCTTGCATGGCTTCAGATATAGGTTGAACAACCTTTTCAATAATAACATTGTCCTTGCCCCCAGGTGGGCTGTACATGGTCTGTACATCAGCATGCACCATTTCAAAATCTGGAGGAGGATATATGACTTGAGCTACTTCTGGTTGCTCACCTCCTAGATATGCAGGGTTAATTCCAGATTCAGCAACATCATTGTCATCACACAGAGGAGGATATCCAAGGGTTGCTCTGATAGAATTTGATATCCACTTAGCATGGTCAGAGCTTGCCTTGACTAACACTCTCTCCCCCTTTATGACTTCTCTAGCCATGTGATCTCTGACATCATCCTTCTGAAATCTTATTTGATTATCCAAGTATCTGACTCCATCTTTAAAAAAAGGTTTGAGCTTTTTAAGTTGTTCAGATATGGCCTTCTGGGAGTCTTCAATGGCAGTCTTAACAGCATTGATTTCTTCTTGAAATACTTTATCAAATTCAGCTTTAACAGTAGCAGTAGAGGTAGAAGGTCCAGCAGCCTGGTTCTTTAATTCTGTGACAATAGCATTATGGGAAGCAGTAAGATTGTCATTCATCCTTAGCTGATTTTCAAGAACATACCCTTGCTTTAATGCTATGTCATCTACTTGTGCTTTTATCTTCTCTTGGTGTGTTGCCAAGTACACCACTGCATTTCCACCCTTGTGAAAACAGTCTGTCATTTCCTTTTTGTTAAGATTCATCTCGAATCTTATTGACTTGATATCTTGAGTCAGATCAAATTGCAAAGATTTCTGCCCTTCATCTACATACTTCTCAATTGCTTTTCTATGTTCATCCAGTTTAATCTGCATTGCCACCATTAAAGCACTATAATCAACTGATGGTGTTTGCTGAACTATAGGCTGTGGTGCAATAGATTGTAGAGCCTTCTTATAACTTTGACTTCTTCTCTTGAATACATAAAGTTTCTTTTGTTTAGCCCTTGTAGCCTCCTCATCTTCAGATTCTGAGGAGCTGGCTATGTCAACCCTCTCCTTAGGGCTTGAATGCCTCTCAGGTTGCACATTTGGTGGCTTCTCAGTTTCTTGCCTCACAGGCTCTTCATGAACTTGCACTTGCTCCCCCTCAAGTGAAGCATTCTCTTCTTCAGCAGCAGCCTTGTCCATGTCAAAATCTTGTTGGTCTAGATTTAAAAATAAATCTTCCATGGTGAATTCTTGTGGTGAAGGAGCTGGAGTAATTCTAGGCTCTTCAACCACTGGATCAGGAACCACTTGAACAACAGCAGATGTGTCTTCTATGACAGCATCTGAGACTTGGCTATCCAGCTGGATTTGCTGATGAACATCAGACAAATCAGTATCTTCTATAGAAAAATCCAAAGTATTTAGTTCAGTGATTACCTCTAGTATGATGGTGGTTGCTTGTTCACTTTCCAGTATAGTGGGTTCATTTACAACTGGAAGCTCCCCCTTGCTTTGATCCTTGTGGATGGGGCTAGCTTGAGGTAGCTCCCCCTGGATCTCAGCAACCTCTTGAGGAGCAGGAGTCTTTACAGCAGGCTCTTCCTCATTTTCATCTGGAGTGAAGACAACTTGTTCTTCACTGTCTGAACTACTAGTGGACACTTGTGCCACAGGAGCAGTCTTCCTTTTCTTCTTTGGAGGAATTTCTTTCTCAGGAACTGTCTTCTCAGGGGTTGGCATTTCTTTAGACAACACCCTATCCCATCTAGAAAATATTCCCAGATCCATCTTTCTCATATGGTTTATTTTGCTTCCTGCAGCTGTACTCATTACCTCTGGTATGGTACCAGCTAGATATAGACTTATAATTCTGCCCAGGTTGGGCTTCTTCAAGCTTTCTTTAATCTTCTCATAAACTACTATAGACCAGTCAGTTTTTAGAGTGAAGATTATCCTTGTCATTATTCCAAACATATAGGCAGACACTCTGTCATGCCCTCCTGGCTTGCTTAAAATTACCTTCCCAATAATTTCAGAAAGGAATTTACCTTGATTGTTCATCCCTTTTCTATTGAAAACAGAACCAATCTTCATCTTAGAGTCTAGTCCACACCAGGTTAGAGCTTCCCTGGTCTTTGATGCAGTGACTTCATCTTCATCTTTAGTTCTTGGAAGCTGTAGAATCTTCCTCAGACTTTTTGGTGATACCTTGACCTTCTCACCATGAACCCTGGATTTGATTTTGAATCCAGTTTCGTCCAGCTTAGCTCCATTGATGAATTCCAGTACCTCTTTCTTTCATATCTTAGTAGGTTCTGAAACGAGATAATCTAACCCAGAATCGGCAACTAGGGTTATCACGTGCTTGATTTCTTGCTCAGCATCCTCAAAGGCGCCGCGCACCAGCTCGTAACCTTCGTTGACATTCTCCTCTAGCTTAGGCGCCATTAGGGTTTGTAGAATTTGTCTTGAGAGAAGAGAGGTGTCGACACAGAAGTTTGGTCTCGAAACTTTGAAAGCGTATCGACAAACAAAGACAAAGCCCTATTTATACCTTTCTAATTTTGAAGATGAACAGGCGGGACAGCTAACTTAAATTGTGTCGACACTGGCAATAAGTGTCGACACTGACTTATAATGTCTCGACACATATGTGTCGACATAAGTTTATTCAACAGATTTGATGTGTCGACACTTGTTTATGTGTCGACACAACATAACTCGACACATAGTCGAGACTTTACTTAGAAAATTCTGAGTAAATACTAAGTGTCGACACCACTTTGGATGTGTCGACACCTACTTGGCATGTGTCGACACTAATATTCTGAAGTGTCGACACCAACTTCCTAGATGTGTCGACACCTATTTCCTGAAGTGTCGACACCACTATTCTGTGTCGACATAGACTTGTCTATGTGTCGACACCTTTTTACTTAGCCAATTTCAATTCTGTAAACTTACTCTAAGTTTATCATTCCTAGTTCAATTTTAAATCTATTGAACTTAGCTTCTTCTAGGGGCTTAGTATACATATCAGCTACTTGATTATCAGTTTTAACATATTCTAATAAAATATCTTCTCTTTCTACATGCTCCCTAAGAAAATGATATTTAATTTCAATATGTTTTGTTCTACTATGGGATACAGGATTATTAGCTATTGAAATAGCACTTGTAGAATCACAGAAGAGTGGAGTTCTACTTACCTGAAATCCATAGTCCTCTAGCTGATGTTGTATCCACAGAAGTTGAGCACAGCAACTTCCTGCAGCCACATACTCTGACTCTGCAGTGGAGATAGCCACACTATTTTGCTTTTTGCTACTCCATGAAATTAGTCTCCCACCTAGGAATTGACAGGTTCCAGTAGTGCTTTTTCTATCTTCTTTGCATCCTGCAAAGTCTGCATCTGAATAACCTGTTAGTTCAAAATCCCCATTCCTAGGGTACCAGAGGCCTAGATAGGGAGTGCCCTTTAGATATCTCAATATTCTTTTGACTGCTGTCAAATGAGATTCTTTAGGGCAGGCTTGATACCTTGCACAGACACATGTAGCATACATGATATCTGGTCTACTAGCAGTCAAGTATAATAGGGAGCCAACTATCCCTCTATACAAGGTTTCATCTACAGGTTTCCCTACACCATCCTTGTCAAGAGACATAGTTGACCCCATAGGAGTCTTCATGGTACTGGATGAATCCATACCATACTTCCTTATGAGTTCTAGGGTGAACTTGGACTAACATATGGATAAATCATTCTCAGTCTGTTTAACTTGGAGACCCAAGAAAAACTCCAGCTCTCCCATACTACTCATCTCAAATTGACCTTGCATTAGTTTTGCAAACTTTTTTGCAAAGGCTGCTTTCAGTAGACCCAAATATAATGTCATCTACATATATTTGGACAAGTATAACTTTGCCTCTAGATTCCCTAAGGAATAGAGTCTTATCTATTTTCCCCCTTGAGAACTTGTTCTCAATGAGGAAATTAGATAGGTTTTCATACCAAGCCCTAGGGGCTTGCTTTAACCCATATAAAGCTTTCCTAAGTCTATAGACATGATGAGGTAGAGTTGAATCAACAAAACCTGAGGGCTGTTCCACATAGACTTCTTCCTTAAGATTACCATTCAGAAATGCTGACTTGACATCCATTTGGTAAACCTTGAATCCTTGATAGGTTGCATAGGCCAAGAACATTCTTATGGCTTCCAGTCTGGCTACTGGAGCAAAGGTTTGATCAAAGTCAATACCTTCTTCTTGCCTATATCCTTTAGCAACCAATCTTGCTTTATTCTTAATGATGACCCCTTGTTCATCCATCTTATTCCTGTAGATCCACTTAGTTCCTATTATATTGTGATCTTTAGGTTTAGGAACAAGTTCCCAGAACTTGCACCTCTTGAACTGATTAAGCTCTTCTTGCATTGCTTCAGTCCATTGTGGATCTAGTATTGCTTCTTCAAACTTCTTAGGTTCAACTTGAGATAGAAAACTGGAGTAGATTGCTGCATTCAGGTTTCTGCTCCTTGTTTGTACCCCTTGTCTTGGATCTCCAATAATCTGCTCTACTGGATGATCTCTAAGATGCCTATTGGCTGGAGGCATCCTAACTTCTGGTTGAACCTCTTCAGCATCTCCATCATGTTGTACTCCTTGAACTTCATCAGCAATTGGTACATGTAGTTCTCCCCCTGGACAACAGCCACTGTCTTCTACTTGTTGTCTTGCAGCAGGTACTTCTCCTATAGTAAGCTTGTCCATTTTCTTTGTTAAACCTGTGGGGCTGCATACACTACTAGACAACTCATTGTTAATAAGTTTAGTCTCATCAAAAACTACATGCACAGATTCTTCTACAACTTGTGTAGTCAAGTTGTAGACTCTATAAGCCTTACTGTTATTGCTGTACCCAACAAAAATTCCCTCTTGGGACTTGGCAGCAAACTTAGTCAAGTAAGACTTCCCATTGTTAAGTATGAAGCATTTGCAACCAAAGATCCTGAAATAGGATAGGTTTGGTTTCCTGCCTTTCACAACTTCATAGGGGGTCTTGTTGAGGCCTTTAGTGATGGTAGCCCTATTTATAACATGGCATGCAGTGTTAACTGCTTCAGCCCAGAAATACTCTGGCAGTGATGTATCACTTAATAGGGTTCTACCTGCCTCTATCAAGGTCCTATTCTTCCTCTCAGCAATGCCATTTTGCTGAGGTGTTCTAGGTGAAGAGAATTCTTGAAATATCCCAAATTCTTCACATAGTTTTGTCATGCTTTCAGACTGAAATTCAGTACCATGGTCACTTCTAATCTTGACCACTATACTATTTAGTTCATTCTGAATTTGCTTGACAAAGCTATGGAAGACACTAGGTGTTTCAGATTTCTGTCTTAAGAAGAACACCCAGGAAAACCTTGAGTAGTCATCTACAACTACAAGGGTATAGACCTTCCTACCTAAGCTGTGAACTGGCATTGGACCAAAGAGATCCATATGCAAGAGGTATAAACACCTCACAGCATCTTTGTTTTCTATGCTTCTAAAGGTGGATTTAGTCTGCTTGCCCTTTTGACAAGCTGAGCAAATACCATCTTTAACACACTTAACTTGAGGACCATTCCTCACTAACTCTTTGCTAAAGAGTTTGCCAATAGTCTTGTAGTTAAGATGGGCAAGCCTCTTGTGCCATTTGACACAATGAGAGACTGTCTCATCAGCTACAAGACACACTGGAGAACCACTGTTCTCAACCATAATGTCTAAGCAATAGACATTCCTTTTCCTATAACCAGTCAAAATGATCTCTTGATCAGTTGACCTCTTGATATGACAACCATTTTTAACAAATGAGATGTCATACCCTACATCACTTAATTGACTTATACTTATTAGGTTGTGTTTCAACCCTTTAACATAAGCCACTTGAGTAATGGTAACCAAGTTAGTAGAAATGTTATCAAATCCTTTGATGATTCCTTTTTCAGAACCACCAAAGGTGACTTTTGGACCATCTTTTATTGGGATGTAGTCCCTTAGTAATCCTCTAGTTCCAGTCATATGTCTGGAACATCCACTGTCCAAGTACCATGTTGGGGTATGGCCACTTGGACTCACCTGCAAAACAGATTAATGAACCTTAGAACCCAAAGAATTCTTGGGTCCTTGGTACTTGTTAGTTTGCAACTTGACAAAGCTACCTACTGGCTTTCCAACAGGTAGTTTGGTACTCACTTTGGCACTAGCATTGTGCCAACAATCCATTGCAAAATGGCCAACCTTGCCACAACACCAACATTCAAACTTATTGTACCTTTGCTTAGGTACTGTCTTTGTTGTCTTATCTACAGCTGATTTGTTGAATGTTGGGGCTTTGCCCTTGGACTTGGACTTGGACTGCTCAGTCCTTGCAGGTCTAGTAAAGCCCAGTCCAGCTTTACCCTTGTGATGAACAAATTCATCAATTATGGGTAACACTGACTTAGGTTTAGAAAACCTAGCAACAAGCTCTCTCTCCTTCTGAAGATTTATCTCCAGACTCTTGATTTGATCATTCTTAAAGGTGATAGTCCCCATCTGAATCACTGTTATGTGTTTCAGCCTGGCTATCTCATTAAGCTTTTGATCAAATAGCTTCTCAGAATCTGTTGCAGCAGCTTTAAGATCAGCAATTTCCTTTGCTTGACTTTTGGCTAGGGACTTGCTTTTCTTGTAAGCTTGCAACAGTACTTTATATTCATCTATAAGCTGATGAATATCTTCCTCAGACTCAGATACACTCTCATCACTAGATGATGATGAATCTGATTCTGTACTAGAACAAGAAACTGAACTTAAAGTTGAACTTTGTACCTTACTGGGTCCTGGCTGCTCCAGGATTTTGTCATGCTCTGTCAAAGCCATTAGCCCTTGGCATTGACTGTCTTCTTGTTCATATATAGTCTCCATTATCTGCATGAATTCTTCTTCTTCTTCTTCAGCAAACAGCCCTATGTATGCCTCAGCATCAGACTCAGTTTCTGAAGAAGAGATATCTGATAGAGTCTTCTCTTTTTTAGCAACAAAAGACTTCTCTTTCTTGCCTTTGAAATGAGTCTTCTTCTTGTCACTAGACTCCTTTCTCTTTTCAGGACAATCTGCAACAACATGGCCTTGTCTATTGCAGCAATAGCACACTATTTTAGAAACAGTTGCCTTGCTAGATTTAGTCCTCTTCCTGTCCTTCTTTGAGGCCTTTTTATCCTGATAAAAATCTTCTTTTCCTTTTGAAGCAGAAGGCCTTGACCTCCACTGTTTCTTCTTCAAGAATTTCTGAAAATGTCTAGTGAAGGCAGCAAAGTCTTCATCACTTTCACTGCTTTCAGATTTTGTGCTGACTGACTCATCTGACTCTGATTCAACTACCTTTGGAGGTGGAGTTGATGACTTATTCCTGCACTTTCTGGAGGCTTCTGTCTTGAAAGCTACTGTTCTTTCCTTGTGTTCAGTTCTTGTTGATTTCTCCTCCTCTTTCCTCACTGTCAACTGCATTTCATAAGACAATAACTTGCCAAACAGTGTAGGTGGAGGAATTTCGCTCAACTTAGCCATTTCTCTAATGGCACAAATCTTTGTGTCCCAATCTTTAGTTAGGAACCTTAGGAACTTGTCATTTAGTTCATAATTGTTGAACTCTCTTCCATAAGACATGAGTTCATTCACTATTCTGTAGAACTTCTTATAGCACTCAGTTATGCTATCACCCTTTCCTTGTCTAAAACTTTCATACTCCTGATTTAGCAAGGATTTTCTATCTTGTCTAACTTCTTCAGAACCCTCCATATACACAATAAGAGTGTCCCACATCTCTTTGGCTGTCTTACAGTGTATTAGATTCTGAAAAGTTGCATCATCTATGGCACTCATTATAATGTTTTGTGCCCTTTTGTCCATGGTGGCTAGGACAATTTCATCCTTAGTCATTTCAGAGAAATCCTTTGGGGTTCTCTGATTTGCATCTAGAACTGATATCTTCATGGGCACATAAGGCCCTTCCTTTACTGTGATGTATATCCTAGGGTCTGAGGCTTCCATAAACAGCCTTACCCTTTCCTTCCAGATCCCAAATATCTCTTTTCTGCATAGAGGTAATTTCATGGAACCCAATTCCTTGTGATTCTCAGAGGAACCCATGGTTCTTGATTTTCTTGAATCTGTAATTTGACTTACACTGAATCTGCCAATCAGGATCTCCTCAGACTGTTATTCCTTTTTGAGGAACCTCCCTCTGATACCACTTGAAAGATATAGTACCTAAACACCTAGAGGGGGGGTGAATAGGTGACCTAATTCTTTTTTAAACATTAATGGCAGCAATCAGTTATAACACAGAATCTACTTTACTTTTGCAATCACACAGCATACACAGCAAAGCACAGCACAGCAGACACAGAGTTTTATAGTGGTTCCCCAAGCTTTGGGTACATCCACTTTCCCCCTTCGCCTATCTAGCAGTGTACTAGATTCGGCCAAACTCCTCCACTATCTCAGAACCCAAACTGGTTCCTACACCTCAGGCCCAAAGCCGTACAACTCAACTTTTCCACAAAGCCTACACTCAGCCACAAAGGCCTACACTCAGCCACCCAGGCCTACACTCAGCCACAAAAGACCTACACTCAGAGATTTCAATCTCCTACACTCAGGCCCTCAAGCCCTACCCTCAGCCTTTATAATTACAGGCTTACAAACACTCAGATCCAAAGGATCCTACAAGATAAAAATGAATTTACAAATGATAACTCAGCAACTCAGAAACAAGAGAGGGGAGTTGAGAGTTTCTTGATGAGTTCTTGGAAGAACTCATCTGGATTCAATCTGACTTAGCTTTCTTCAAAGCTTCTTGAAAGTAGAACTCTATTAGATTGACTCCTTCTGCAGTTGATCCTTGACCTCTGCTTCTTAAGATCCAGAATATATCTGAACCCTTCTTCTCAGCCTAGTTCCAACGGTTGATTTCTTGGATGGAGCCCTCTCTCTCCAACTTCTTAGATCTGCACTTGGACAGCTAGATCTTCTTGTTTTGATACTTGATCAATAACTTGAACAACTCTGTGAACCACTTTTTTAATTGCTTTAGCAACTTCTTCAACAACTTAACAACAGTTTCTGTAGACTGTATGAGCCTATTTATAGGCCTTCTTCATGGTAACCGGCTGGTCCGGTCCATAACTGAATTCTGACATCTCTGACAGGTGCTGTAGACCGGCTGGAACGGCAGCTGTCAAGTCATCCAGTCAGTTCTTGAAAGTTCTCTAACTGTCTGAAAGTGTCGAGACTTTCTGTCTTTAAGTGTCGACACTTATAGACCAAGTGTCGACACAAGTTGTGTAAGTGTCGACACAAGTTGTGTAAGTGTCGACACAAGTCTACAAGGTGTCGACACAACTCCTTGTGTTGTAGATTCGATGTCTCGACACAGTTTCTTCTTCAAGTGTCGACACTGGAATTGAGTGTCGACACAAGTACTTGATCTTCTATCTTTTGCTGAATTCTTCTAAGTGTCGACACAACACCTTTGTGTCGACACATCTTCATGTGTTGAATCTGATAAGTGTCGACACATAGTCTTCAATATTGATACTTGATGAGTGTAGACACAGCTCCTTGTGTCGACACATTCTTCTTCTTGTTGAGACTTCAGCTGAGTGTCGACACATTCTCATAGTGTCGACACTTGTACTTAGAATAATTTGTTGATCTTGTTGTTCTTTGCTAAGTGTCGACACAGCTCCATGTGTCGACACTTTCTTCAAGTGCTGAGTCTTCAGCTAAGTGTCGACACATTGTTCTGGTTGTCGACACTTACTTCCAGTGTTGACTCTTCTGTTGAGTGTCGACACATTGTTCTGGGTGTCGACACTTGTACTTAGTCTCTGCTAGCTTTTGCTGAGTGTCGACACATCTCCAAGTGTCGACACTTTCTGATGTAGACATAGCTTCACTGGGTGTCGACACTACTGTTAAGTGTCGACACTGCTTCACTGCACTTTCTTCATTGAGTGTCGACACAGCTCCTTGTGTCGATACTTACTGTCTGGTGTCGACTCAGCATCCCTGGTGTCGACACAATGACTCCAAGTGTCGACACTGCTTGCCTGGGTGTCGACACAAGTCTTCTTAAGTGTCTACACTTTCCCTCTGGGTGTCGACACATGGACTTAGAAACTTTTTGCTTCAGTCCTGCAAATACTTAACCTGCACATGTAACTCAAAATACATCAAATACATTTTGATGTATATCATTGAGTTGGGTGAGACTTCTTCAAATCAGGTACATTTAAACCAATGTACCCAACATAAGATTTTTCACAGAAGCTGTTGAACCCCACATCTTCATTATAGTGGAAGAAGACCCCTATGTTCCCATGACAGCCTCCACTATTGATCCAACTAGAAAGGTACCAAAGAAATTGATGGATCTTGACAAATATGAGATTGCAATTGTCTCTCTGGACAAGAAAGCTATAAATATCATCGCAAGTGAAGTCGATGACTCCATGTTGCAGAACCTTATTCACTGCCAATCTGCTAAGGAAATGTGGCAGTCTCTTATTGTTTTGATGGAAGGTACCGAAGAAGTAAGGGATGATAGAAGATCCCTTTTAAACCAGAAGTATGAGGCTTTCAAGCAAGGCCCCAAGGACAGAATAGCTGATACATTTGAAAACCTCTTCAAGATCGTCAACGGCCTGAAGAGCTACGACAGGGTTTTCACTAATGGAGAAGTAAATGACAAGTTCCTAAGATCCTTAACTAAGGAATGGGACAATAAGATCTGTGCTATCAGGGAGTTTGGGAGACTGGCTGACACTGACCCCTAGAACCTCTTCAGGAAGCTTATATCCTATGAGCTTCAAATCAACGCCAGAAAAGCTGAAGAAGAGGGTAGCAGATACTCATCAAAAGAGTAGTCTATTGCACTAAAGGCAGACAGCTCAAGGAAAGGTAAAGCAGCATCTCCTGCTCCCTCTCATAAAGAAAGTGAAGAAGAAGACTTAGAGCCAAGCACCTCGTGCTCAGAACTATCTGATGGAGAGTTCTCTCTTCTCTCCAGTCAGTTCAAGAAGTTTCTAAGTAAGAAGAAACAGATGGGAGACAATGACTACTCTTACAGAAGATCACGTCGTGCTGGTGGTCATCAAAAGAAAAATCATATAAATGACAGGTATAAGTCTAAGCAGAACAAACATTTTTTCCACTGACTTTGTGTACTACTGTTGTAATAAGTCAGGTCACGTGATCGCTGACTGCCCTCGCAAGAAAACGGAGGGTGGAAGAAAAGAAGAACGCAAATCCTCCCACAGCAAAAAGAAGGAGAAGTGCATCATAACAAAGAAGCAGAAGACCCTCATTGACACTGACTCATCTGAGTCAAGCGAGGATGAAGAAGCCTACTTCGGGCTCATAGCTCACTCCGATGATGAAGATGTTGTCCCCCAATTTCATGGGGAGGTAAATTCTAATATTATTCTTTCAGAGTCAGAGGCTCCTGATGATGATCATGAGGACTATTCCTCTGATGATGAATCAGAACTCATGGGTCAGTATAAATACTTGATCAACGTCTATGACCGATGCAGAAAAGTTGTTAAAACTCAGGTCAAGGAAATCAAATCACTTAAGGCTGAGGTGATCACTCTGAGGGAGTAAATCGCAAGGATGGACTCACTCAAAAAGAAATTCGACACCGCAGTCGAATAATACAACAAAGCTCTCGAGCACCTCAACCTGAAAGAGAAAATCATCGAGAAGTTGGAAGAACAGCTTGCCTCTGAAAAGAAACTTGTTGAAAGTTTCTCCAAGCCCAATGCAGTCCTTCCATTTGTTGCTGAATTATCTACTCTGGCAAAAGGAGCTGGCTTAGGACATTACGCTGCTACTAGTAAATCCTCTGGGAGGAATAAGGCTCAAAGAAAAAATATGGCGGCTAAGAAAGCTTTAGCCAAAGAGAAGGGGAAGGCCCCTCTAGATCAAACTTCATTTAAGAAGGTAACCTTCCCAACAAATAAGTTTGATTTTGATTCATCCTACGATCATTTTACCAGGCCTACTTATGTAGAGCTTAAGTCACGATACCAAGGATGGACCCGTCCCTGGAACTATGGTGAAAGTGTGTTCAAAGCACCTTACGAAGAAATTCAAATGAAAAATTATGGTCCATATGTTCATGGTTATAACATCAAGAAGGCACCTAAATCCATGCCTATTGTACATAAGGAAAGGGAGGTGCAGAAACCTTATGAGCACCATCATCATAAGGCTTCTACCTCCAATTCAGCCGCTTATGTTAGATCACATGTTCAAAATGTCAAGCAGGAGACTTGGAGAAGATACAATAGTGTTGGGTTTTGTATCCACAATAACCCCGATTTGAAGAAGGGTTCGGTCAAGCTAAGATGAATTCAGGTTGTATTTTATAGTGCTTTTTAATATTGTACTTGCAGGTTTACAATGCCAAGTACACACCAATGTCAGGTTACAGTGGGTCAGTAAACACGAGACTACACAATGTAATCCCTCATTGTGTAGGCCATCGTGTTGACTCGCGTATAATCTCTCTATTGGGGTGTAATTTTATCCCAAGTATAGTAGAAGGATCAAGGAAGGCCCAAGACAAGAAGTTAGAAACAAAGAATTTTACCTAAGTAAAATTCGATGAGTATGGTGAGTCATACACATCGAATTCGTCGAGTATCCCCATGATACTCGTCGAATTCATCATGTATGCTTCCTGATACCTGCCGAATTTGTTGTATTTACTTAGGGTAAATTCTCCAGGTTTCCAGAATTTGTCCAAGGCAAATTCGACGAGTATCACTCGCCGAATTCGACAAGTATCCCAAGCGATACCCGCCGAATAATTCGATATAAACTGAATCTGCCTTCTGTTCGACGAACTCCGTTCGGCGAATTAGCCTTCAGTTTGATGAACTCCGTTCGACGAATTTGTCCTCTGTTCGACGAACTCCGTTCGATGATTCGGCGAGTATCATACATGATACTCGACGAATCTCGTTGAATTTTCCTTGGCGTTTTTTCTGATTTTTCTTCCTGGTTCGAAACCAGCGGCCATGTACAATCTTCTTCTAGGTTTCTATTTTGGAAATAATTTGTGCTCGTTTCATTTTGAATTCCTCTATAAATACTTAGAGTAATTTCTAAATGGGCAAGTATCCAAAAACCTAATTTCCAAAAAATCAAAATCTCTTATTTCCCGAAAGGATTCCCGTCGGCCGAACTACTGTTCTCTTGATTCTTCTTCCGATCGGCAACGACATCAAGCAATCTTCTTCGTCGATAACTTCGTTGACTGGATCACCTCTTTGTTCTAGATTTGATTTACTCCAGTACTTGTTCGTCGAAGATCGAGGTTCAAGATCCAAAGATTTCAAGTTTTCGAGTTCTCCAAGAATCAACTTCCAACCTTCAAAGAATGTCGGATCAAGATTGGAATCGTGTGTTGTTGTTGTAATTTTATTTTAAATATTATAGGAGATTTTTCTCCGAGTTTTGTAGATCCGGTTGTGGATCGAGAGAGTAGATCCGGTTGTGGATCGAGTGTGTAGATCCAGTTTGTAGATCGAGTTGTAGGAGAGTTTATTCTCCGAGTGGTAGGAGCTTTGTCTCCGAGGTGTAGGAGTTGCGACTCTGAGGTGTAAGATTTGATGAAATCTGAGTTTGGTGATGTAGCCAAATCTGCCCTTCATGGGAGATAGGCGAGGCAGGATAGTGGGCGTACCCAACTTGGGGAACCACTATAAAATCTCTGTATTTGTGTGCATGATATTTTCAATTATTTTTATTCTGCAAAAAGATGGAAACTTCACTTATTCACCCCCCCTCTTGGTGGTTTAGGGCAACGCTAGAAAATTTCAAGTGGTATTAGAGAGAGGTTGTTCTAATAAGGTTAACACCTTGATCAAGATCCCTGATCTAGCGTTTATAGATTCCGCACTTTCACCATGGATCGAAGAAAAGATATATCAACTATGAAGCTACCAGTGTGTACCAAGGAAAACTTTCCCATATAGAAAGAGCGAGTACGGTTCTTCATGGAAGTTGTTGATCCAAGGATCTTTCAGATTGTGGAAGAAGGACCTCACATCCCGACACAGTAATCGATGATAAATCATGCAATCATGATTCCAAAGAAGATGATGGATCTTATGAAGGATGAGATTGCCTTAGTCTCTCTTGACAAGAAGGCGAAGAATATCATTGCAAGTGCAGTGGACGATTCCATGCTTCAGAACTTATTTCACTGTAAGTCTACTAAAGAGATGTGACACTGTCTTGTTGTCCTGATGGAAGGTATTGAAAGGATGAGAGACGATCATAGATCGTTGCTGAACCAGGAGTACGAAGCCTTCAAGCAAGGTGTCGATGACTCCACTGTTGATAGCTTTGAAAAGTTCTTCAAGATTGTGAACAGTCTCAGGAACTACGGCCGCATCTTCACTTATGGTGAACTGAATGACAAGTTCCTTAGATCCCTCACTATAGACTGGGACACAAAGGTTGTCGCCAACAGAGAATTTGGAAAGTTGTCGGAGATCGACCCACAGAATCTTTTTGGCAACTTTGTCTTTTACAAACTCCAAGTGAACAGCAGAAAGAAGGAGGAGAAAGCCAATCGATCTTCAAGCAAAGAAAAGTCTACAGCCCTAAAGGCAGAAGGTTCCAGAAAGTCTAAAACTATGTCACCTGTAATGACACGAGCTCCAGACACCCCGGAAGACTCTGAGCATAGCACGTCGGGCTCCGAGCTGTCAAATGGAGAATTCTCTATCCATTCCAAGCAGTTTAAGAAGCTGCTGAGCAAGAGAAGATAAATAAAGAATAAGTCATCCTCTTCAGACAATAGAAGATCATATTATGACGGTGATCGAATGACCATAAGCTATAATAAAGAGAACGGATACAAATCCAAACCGAACAAACAGGTTTCCTCTGACATTGTTTGCTACTGTTTTAACAAATTAGGTCACATGATCGCGGAGTGCCCTTATAAGAAGAAGGAGAGCTCGAGGAAGAATGATAAGAGATCCTTCAAAGGAAAGAAGAAAGAAGAAAAGAGCTTCGTCACCAAAATGTCGAAGACTCTTAGCGACAGTGACTCCAGTGAGTCAAGCTCAGAAAATGAAGAAGCGTACTTTGGGCTTATGTCTCAATCTGATGAGGAAGTGGGCGACTCCGAGTACCATGGGAAGGTAAACTCGCACACCATTCTTTCTAAATCGGAAACTACCTCGAAAGGTCATAAAGAGTACTCCTCTGATGAGAATGAATTAGAGTTGATGGCTCAGCACGAGCACTTGTTAAAGGCTTTCAACAAATGCCGAAAGGTAATCCGAAAGCAAGTTAAAGAGATTGAGTCCCTCAAAGCAGTGGAAGCAAATCTGAAGGAAGAAATTGCACAATTACTTCCTCTCAGAGATGAAGTCCACTCCTTGGAAGAGGAACTCAAGGACTCAGCTGAGACGTTAAAACTGAAGGAAAAATATCTTGATGAGCTGGAGGAAAAGCTCACGGTGGAGAGAAAACTCATTGGGAGCTACTCAATGCCGAAGACTGTTCTCCCTCTCATCGATGAGTTCTCTGCTCAAAAGAAGGGTAGTGGTATTGGCCACGTTGGTGGTAATGGTAAGGCTGCCAAGAAGGCTAGAGCCAAAGAAAAGGGGAAGGCACCCATGGTTCAACCCTCGTTCAGGAAAGTAATCTTTTCGACAAACAAGTTTGAGCTTGAGTCCTCTTATGGTCATCATGCAAGGCCTACTTATGTAGAGCCCAAGACCAGATACTAGGGATGGACCTGTCCCCGTGACTTTGGTGCTAGCGTGTTCAAATCACCTTATGAAGAGATTCAAATGAATAGTTATGGTCCATATGTACATGGACATAACAACAAGATAGCACTGAAAGCCAAATTTGTTATACCTAAGAAAAAGGAGATGCAGAAACCTTGTGTATGCTACAATAATGAGGCCTCCACCTCTAAGAATTCTACCCCTGCTAGACCTCACGTTCAAAGGGTAAAGTAAGAGTATAAAAGGAGGTACAACAAATTTGACTGTTGGTGTTGCGGCAAAATTGGTCATTTTGGCGCATATTGTTGTTATAACCCTGCCAATCTTGTAACTCATAGAGTTACCTATATGAGATGATGGGGGTTAAAACTCCAAAAATTATTTAGGACACGCGGCACCCCGAACAGTTTATTTAGAAAAGCGGAAAATGATTTATTTAGGAAGACAGGGCACGCGGATTTATTATTTGGATATAAAACAGTTGAAATCGAGTTTTAACGAAAGGAGCAAGTGCACTTATCGCGTGTAGTACAGGATATTCCAGTGAGGAATATTGGGGTCATATTGTTCTCGAGGATAGGTTGATTATTTCTACTCTTCCCTGGAGGGGACTATTATTTTACTGAAAATTATCTTGTTGAGATATTATTTATATATATATAAGAACAGAAAATAAAAGCTTTAAAATGGAGTTGATGAATAACTTAGCGCAACGGTATCTAAAAGAATTTGAACTAAAATAAACTTTAAATAAAAAGAGATCCTAAATTTCAAATTAATTAATGCGGAGACTTGGCCGTGGAGGTTCCACAAACATGAGCTCACCTATCTTTAGGACTATCGCTCACCTGAACATTAAGACTATTCGACCGGGCTCTCATTTGACGAAGGATTCCTCTTAATGCCCACATTACGCTAAGAACCCTGCAATTGGGTGGGGAACCCAACCCGATAGAATTCTATGCCTCCTCTCTCGAGGGTTAGTGCGGAACTCCATTTAGCAAAGGGTGATAGGTCCATACGCACGGCCTCTCGGCTAGCTAGCGGATGGACTACGAATATAGAGCCCACACATCGATATGTATTTCTACACGTCATAAACCCGGGGCAAACATTAAGAAATTTAATTAAATAGAAAAACATGACCATTAATTATTTAAAGCGATTTTATCTGTCCTAATGCTCTTCGATACTGAGGGCTAAGAGCGGTTAGCCACTCATCGGAATGGGGACGACTTGCGAAAAGAAAACTGCAAAATTTGAAAGTGGAAGTCCTACTCAAACGAGTAGGCGAGAAAGGAAAGCAATAAGAGAAAGCATTAAATGAAAGCTGAAAATGAAAGCAGTAAATTGTGGGTCCTACTCAAACGAGTAGGCGGTAAATTAAATCTATAAAATTGTGAGTCCTACTCAAACGTGTAGACGGGAAATGAAAGCAGAAAATTACGAGTCCTACTCAAACGAGTAGGCGGGAAATGAAAGCAGTAAGAGAAAGCATTACGTGAAGGCTAAAAATGAAAGTAGTAAAAAGCGAGTCCTTTTCAAACGAGTAGGAGGAAATAAATGCACACACGCACGCACTCTACAGAAATGAAAACACACACACTCTACATAAAATAAAAACACACCCACGCACTCTACTGAAATAAAAACACACACACACTCTACAGAAAATAAAAACACACCCACACACTCTACTGAAATTAAAACACACCCAGACACTCTACTGAAAAAAATCACACCCACACACTCTACTAAAATTAAAACATACACACACACACTCTACTGGAAATGAACACGCACACACTCTACATAAATGAAAACGCACACACACACACACTCTACAGGAATGAAAGAAAGCTATAAAAATTAACTCATACACGCATGCACACATACAAAAAATACAAAAAATGAAGTTATCTAAAAATTAAAAACTACATTTCTACCGCTAGAATGTGGTAGAAATGCATAAAAAGACAAAATAAAAATTAAAGGAGCAAAAAGTTTTGCAAATAAAAGGTAAAATCAAAGTGCTCGAAAAATTAAATCGACTATATATCCATTCTTATAACTTCGTAAAAGTGCGTAAAAAGTGGAAATAAAGTAAAAAGAACGAAAAAGTTTAACAACCTAAACGAGAAAATCTAAGTTAGAGAAAAATGAAAATCACTTTGAATAAGAAGCGATAAAATCCTAAATCTAACAAAACTAAGTAAAAATAATAAGCATTAAAACATGAAATCTAATCTCATACACACACACACACACACCCATTTTAAAAGAACAAAAAAACAAGTAAAAATAAGATTGCTTAAGGGTGGGGCACATAGATGCATTCCAAAACCATATAACGAGAGAAAAGCTATAAATTTTATTAATATTAAAAGATGATTACAAAGCTAAAACAAAAAAAAGAAAGGGTAGAAAATCCCTTACACAGCATTGGAAATACATCTAAACAGCACCAAGACTTAGGTAAAATAGTTCAAAAAAGAAGAACAGAAATTCTAACAGAAAATTTCAATTTATAGTCAAAATTTTCTAAGTACACGCCCTAGGTCACGGGCGTATAGGGGGCATGTAACTACTGTTGGTGAGTCGGTGCTGAGATTTGATGGCTTGTTTGACTTTGCAGCTGTACACGTGGATGTCACGGGCATGACACTGCTATCACGGGCGCGTAGGCAGGGCATGTCAGGAAGGTTGATCTGGGGATGGTGTCGTGTCAATTCGTCGCCGTCGACATCTTGTCTGGGCCAGGTGGAGAAGTCACGGGCATGTCGCATCATGACACGGGCGTATCGGTCGGTTCGACGAACTTGGATCGCGGAATTATCGAGGGCGTGACACGAGGCTTGGTCACGGCCGTGTAATATTGGACACGGGCGTGTACTTGGGCGTGACTTGATTTTTTCTTCGCAAACCGCTGATTTCCCTGGAATCAAAGGTACATGCCCAGGTCACGGGCGTGATTTGAAAGTACACGGGCGTATATTATGCAATTTTTGACTTTTTCTGAAAATTTTTGGAAAATAAAATAAAGCTAAGTTAGCAATGTATTTACAAAAAAGGAACAATTTATTAAAGAAAAATAACTAAAAATGAAAAAAATAAACTAAAATGAATTATTTATTGCACGTAAAAATACGTATATTTACAACTCATCAAATACCCATATACTTAAGCTTTTGTTTTTCCAAAGCAAAAGTTAGAGATATACTTATAAGGAATTAAAGAAATCCTAAGTTTAGCTACCGCCTGAATTAATTGAAAGAAAGATCAAAATAATTATCCGGGGTGTAAGAGTTAAGTCATAAATTATGACAAAAATTTAAATAAAGGAAGAGTTTCAGCTTAAAACTTCTGATATAATCAAATAGATAGCAAAAAATTATATTTGTTATATTAATAAAAATAGATTGGATTATGGAAATTTTAGCTTATAAGAATTAAAGAAAATAATGCAATTTACAAATTATGCACTCAAAAAGTTTTTAAAATTAAATCTAGAATCATTTGAAATTGGCGGAGGGGGATGTTGAGATTTATGAAGAGGGTTTTGATTTAGAGGTGAGGTATATTTTTTCGCTCAAACATCTAATGAAATTTTTTTTTTGAATATGGATGTTTAGGAAAACGAAATCTTATTTTCCATAAAATATAATTTTTTTAACTACTTCATAATAACCCAATGTATATGTATAGGAGTAATGAATTTTATCCTCTTACTCCGTAACATATAATCTTTTCAAATATTGGATGCATATGTTTATGAAACGAAATCTTCATCCCATTGACATAGGATCATTTAAGGGTCAAAATCATGTCAAGTAAGACATGAAAAAAGGAGATAGGTTTTTTTAAAATAAAACTAGATTTAATAAAAAAAAATTGGAGCAACCTTTATAAATTAAACGTTCCTATATTTCAAAAAAAACTTGGAGTAAACATAATTGAAATCTAAAGCTGTTATTTTCTAACAAAATAAATGTGCAACTATTTAGATAAGTTAGAAGTGGTGCTAAAAATAGATACCTTATTAAAATAAAAATTTAAACCATAAGAAATTCTTTACAACTTAACCACAGATATCTAAATCTATCGATCTCCAATTAATAAACGTATAGTAAATAAAGAATTAATAAAATTTGCTTATAAATAAACTCACAACTAGATTTTTGGAGAGCGAAAAGGGGTTAAGAATTAGACATTCGATTTATTCATTACATAGTAAACAATTTTTTGTGGGATTTTAGGGTTTTTATCTTTTTTGTATTATTGATTTATTATCACTTTTTTGGGAGATTTTTAGAGTTATTTTCTTTTTTTTGGATTTTCTAAATTTTTTTGAGTTTTTGGTTTTTTTGATTTTTTAAACATTTTTATCAATTTATTTACAAGAAAGGGGAGAGAAAGAGATGTTATTTACAAAGAAGAGAGGGGAAAAGAGAAAGATTTTTTACAAAGAAGAGGGGAGAAAGAGAAAGATTTTTTACAAAGAAGAGGGGGAGAAAGAGAAAGAGTTTTTTACAAAGAAGAGATGGGGAAAGAGAGATTTTTTTACAAGAAATTTACAAAGTAAAAATAATACTTTTTTTGAATTTTTTGTTTATAAGTTTTTAATGGAAATTTTTGTTTTGTTTTATGGATTTTTTAGGTTTTTTATTATAAAAACAAGAATTTTTTTTTGAAGTTTTAATTTTTATGCATTTTTTTGTATTTTTGCTAAGTGCAGAATATAAAAAGTGCAGAATAGGAAAACACTCACATACTTAAACTCAACATTGTGTCTAGTGTTGCAATCTAAGTATGCAGAACAAAAGGAGATAAAAGGCAGTATGTACAAAAATAGAGAGGAAGGTAGTAGGAACTTCCCTGAAATGAGTTCGGGGAGGCCCAGTACAAAACCCTGCATTATTTAGAAGAAATAACAAAACTATAACAGAAAAAACAAAAAAGATAAACTCAGCCAAAAGGTTGCGGGTGGTAGGGGGCAAGTGTGTGTATGACTCATAAGCTAACGACTTAGTTATATGAGCGTTACAGATTTGTGTTCCCCTAGCGCCCACAAAAGCGTGAAGCGCGTCGAAGCGAGAAAATAAATATATAATTTTTAATAATAGAAAATTTTCATTTATTTCCAGTATACGAGAATTTTTTGGGGTTTTTTGGTAATATTTTAGTATTTGTTTGGTAAAATTTTTTGGGTTTCTGAAAAGAAATAAAAGAAGTTAAAACAAAACATATATACGAGAATTTTTTGTGATTTTTAGCAGGGGATTTTTTTGCTATAGATATATACATTTTAAATAACAAATTATTATTATTATATATATATATATATTGTGTTTTTAAGTAGGGTTTTTTGTAGTTAGTTTTTTTCGTAGTTTTTTTGGGTTTTTTAGTTTTTTAGTGTTTTTGGTTTTTAGATTTTTTGTGGGTTGTTAGTTTTTTAAGTGTTTTAGATTTTGTATTCTTAGATTTTTTTTTAGTTTTTAGTTTTTAGATCTTCTTTTTAAGTTTTGTTTTTTAAAATTTTTAATTTTAAGTTTTTTCTTAGTTTTTTATAAAATAAATTTTTTAGTGTGTTTTTTAAAAGTAATTTTATTATTAGTATTATTATTATTATTATTACTTTTTGGGGTGGCCATTATATATATATATATATATATATATATATATATATATATATATATATATATATATATATATATATATATATATATATATATATATATATATATATGTAAAAGTAATAGTTCTCCAGAGTTCAAAATAACAACTCGAAATTTCCCCGGCAACGGCGTCAAAAACTTGATGGGGGTTAAAACTCCAAAAATTATTTAGGACACGCGGCGCCCCGGGCGGTTTATTTAGAAAAGCGGAACACGGTTTTATTTAGGAAGACGGTGCGCGCGGATTTATTATTTGGAAATAAAACAGTTGAAACCGAGTTTTAACGAAAGTATGCAAGTGCACCTATCGCGTGTAGTGCAGGATATTCTGGTGAGGAATATCATGGTCATATTGTTCTCGTGGACGGGTTGATTATTTCTACTATTCCCTGGAGGGGACTATTACTTTACCGAAAATTATCTTGTCGGGACATTATTTATATATATATAAGAGCAGAAAATAAAAGCATTAAAATGGAGCGGAAGAATAACTTAGTGCAACGGTATCTAAAAGAATTTGAACTAAACTAAACTTTGAATAAAAAGAGATCCTAAATTTCAAATTAATTAAGACGAAGACTTGGCCGTGGGGTTCCACAAACATAAGCTCACCTATCTCTAGGACTATCGCTTACCTGAACATTAAGACTATTCCACCGGGCTCTCGTCCGACGAAGGATTCCTCTTCATGCCTGCATTACGCTAATAACCCCACTATTGGGTGGGGAACCCAATACAGTAGAATTTTGAGCCTCCTCTCTCGAGGGTTAGTGCGGAACTCCATTTACTAAGGGGTGATCGGCCTCTCAGCTAGCTAGCATATGGACTACGAATATAGAGCACACATATCGATATATGGTTCTACGCGTCGTAAACTAGGGGCAAACCTTAAGAAATTTAATTAAATAGAAAAACAGGACATTTAATTATTTAAAGCAATTTTATCTGTACCAATGCTCTTCGATACTGAGGGCTAAGAGCGATTAGCCACTCATCGGAATGGGGATGGCTTGAGAAAAGAAAATTGCAGAATTTTAAAGTGCAAGTCCTACTCAAACGAGTAGGAGGAAAAGGAAAGCAGTAAGAGAAAACATTAAATGAAAGCTGAAAATGAAATCAGTAAATTGGGAGTCCTACTCAAACGAGTAGGCGGGAAATTAAAGCTATAAAATTGCGAGTCCTACTCAAACGAGTAGGCAGGAAATGAAAGCAGAAAATCTCGAGTCCTACTCAAATGAGTAGGCGGGAAAGAAAGCAGTAAGAGAAAGCATTAAATGAAAGCTGAAAATGAAAGAAGTAAAAAGCGAGTCCTACTCAAACGAGTCGGAAGAAATAAATGCAAACACGCACGCACTCTACAAAAATGAAAACACACACTCTACAGAAAATAAAAACACACCCACACACTCTACTGAAATAAAAACACACACAATCTACAGAAAATAAAAACACACCCTCACACTCTACTGAAATTAAAATACACCGACACACTCTACTGAAATAAAATCACACCCACACACTCTACTGAAATTAAAACACACACACTCTACTGGAAATGAAAACTCACACACTCTACATAAATGAAAACTCACACACACACACTCTACAGGAATGAAATAAAGTTATAACACGCACACATACGAAAAATGAGAAAATGAAGTTATCAAAAAAATTAAAACAACTACATTTCTACCGCTAGAATGTGGTAGAAATGCATAAAAAGACAAAATAAAAATTAAAGGAGCAAAAAGTTTTGCAAATAAAAGGGAAAATCAATGTGCTCGAAAAATTAAAATGACTATATATCCATTCTTATAATTCCATAAAAGTGCATAAAAAGTGGAAATAAAGTAAAAAGAACGAAAAAGTTTAACAACTTAAATGAGAAAATCTAAGTCAGAGAAAAATGAAAATCACTTTGAATACATTTTTACGGATTTATAGGTATGAATAAAAAGCGATAAAATCCTAAATCTAACAAAACTAAGTAAAAATAATAAGCATAAAAACATGAAATCTAACCTCATATACACACACACACACACCCATTTTAAAAGAATAAAAAAACAAAAAAACATGTAAAAATAAGATTGCTTAAGACAGGGGCACATAAATGCATTCCAAAACCATATAACGGGAGAAAAGCTATAAATTTTATTAATATTAAAATATGATTACAAAGCTAAAACAAAAATAAAAGAGAGGGGGAGAAAATCCCTTACATAGCATTGGAAATACATCTAAACAGCACCAAGGCTTAGCCAAAATGGTTCAAAAAAGAAGAACATAAATACTTACAGAAATGTTCAATTTATAGGCAAAATTTTCTAAGTGCACGCCCTAGGTCACGGGCGTGTAGGGGCGTTTAACTACTGTTGGTGAGTCGATGCTGAGATTTGATGGCTGGTTTGACTTTGCAGCTGTATACGTGGACGTCACGGGCATGACACTACTGTCACGGGTTTGTAGGCAGGGCGTGTCGGGAAGGTTGATCTGGGGACGGCGTCGGGTCAATTCATCGTCGGTGATGTCTTGTCTGGGCCAGGTGGAAAAGTCACGGGCATGTCGCATCTTTACACAGGTGTGTCGGTCGGTTCGATGAACTTTGAGCGTGGAATCATCGAGGGCGTGACACGGGGATTCGTAACGGTCGTGTAACATTGGACACGGGTGTGTACTTGTGTAACACCCCCTATCCATCACATAGCATATAGTAGTAGGTCTGGTTGGGGCCCAATGCCATATACCACAGACAGACCGAAGGGTTACACAATGAAACCATCCTGCCAATAACCAACATCCTACACAGAGTATATTCTAGCGGAAGCAATTTAAAAGTTGCAAATTAAGAACCCAGTCATATCATGAATTTCCACTACATAAACTAAAAAGGAATGAACGTACAAATACACAAGTACTTAGCCTTATGGCCTTACAAGAGTTTACTCAAATAAACGAGTCTTACAAACCTCGGCACGCAGCCCTGTCACACATGAGAATAAAAGTAAACATGCATATAAAGGCCTTTGAGGGCCGGCTCCGCAACTAGGGATTTTGTCCGCTATTTACCACTACGCTCCGCAGCACTTGCAAGTAACAATCCACCGAAGAGGTGGCAAGCAAAAGCAACGGTCAGCTAAAGCTGACCAAATTATAACGACCCTGCCCCTAAACTCGGGGCGACAATTCTCCATCCCTGTACTTTATTAGCTTAGCTTAACAGTAGTGAAATTACACATCATCACAGGTGTAGGCTCGCACGTCCACACACCCCGTGCTCTCAGGGCACATTCTCGGTGAACCCGGTCAAAATCTGTGGTCTCACCACCACCCCTTGGATGACAATTCCCGTCATCATTATGGTATTTCTGGCATACGCCTAAGACCCTCCATCTACGCCAACGGCGAGTACCACGTACTTTAGGTCTCTCTAACCGAACGACATAGAGCGGGTACGGTTCCGCCAAACCCGTTGCTCACACCGCAACGTCAATTTAAGCTATATGTGCGGGTTAAGCTTCCCCGAGTCCCAATTCGATCACACACTTTACATAACCCAATTATGTGCAAGTTGGCTCCCAGGCCACGAAGATGGCAGTATCACGCTTCTACCTAGTTTTCTAGGTGCACCTTGGAGTTAGCCCCCAAGGTTCCCTGTTGAAATCTACCACGTAGAAAACCCGAAAAACAACCATCAGCGCGGAGTCTTCCCCGGCCATTCATGCAATGCAACATCACCGATCCAGACCAACTTTTTCGGGTAGGCTTCACACACCATGCCTATTTTGGTTTCTCGATTACGAACTCTACATGCAAAACAACAGGGACTGTTCATGTCTACCCGAAGGAACACCTCACACTCTCCGCATACTCGCGAGAGTGGGCTTCCTATGCAAAAAGGAAAGAGGACTTCTCATGTCCAAGATGAGAATCATTACCCTAGCATTTCTCTTTGGCGCCATGAATATCTATACGGATGAAAAGCACCGCGACATCCTCGCCTCCGTAGATCCTAACTCGGCTTGTGATTTGGGGCTCCGAAGCTCCACCGGCGGCCGGATCTCTCCTCCTTCTTCTTTCTTGCTCTCCCCTCTCTCTAAGACTTTTAGAAAGAGAAATCTCAAAAGAAATGAGGATTTCCAAGCCCTATTTCCGGCCTTAACCTAACATGGACAAGCCTGACCCCTTAGATCCCAAAAAAAGGAAATTTACGGCCACAATTCGCACTTAAAATCAGATTCTTGGGCCGAACACGACATGTGACACGCCCGTGTCCAAGGCCATGTGCATCAATCGATGTCGAAACCGTCGCATCCAGACCAGGACACGAGTTCTTGTTATGCCCGTGTCACACATGACATGCCCTTTTCATTCAGTACATGCCCGTGTTGCTCGGCATGTTCCTCCATCGACACAGGACCAAACACAACCCGAGGAGAACATGGGTATTCGAAAAACCTGTGTCACATTTGACATGCCCGTGTCAAACCCGAACACGCCTGGGCACCAGGCCGTGTTCCTCCCCCGACACAGCTCGGCTAACAGCCCGAGCAGGACATGGCCTGGGACATGCCCGTGTCTCAGGCCGTGTTCGCTGTCTCGACGATTGTCAACTGCATTTTCGTCGACCACACGGCTAGACTGTCGAACCTGAGCATGATACGGCCCTGGGGCATGCCCGTGTCCCAGGCTGTGTGACCCCTACCAAGTCCCAAACTTGGCTCAAAATACTACCTGTCCCTCTTTTTAGTTTTGGGGCGCTACAACTCTCTCTCTCTTAAAAGAATTTTGTCCCGAAATAACAGAAAAGAAAAGATATAAACAAAACACAAACGGTACTTGAGTGGAATAACTCTAGGTACTCCTCAAGCATGGTCTGCTCTCGCTCCCACGAGAGCTCCTCCTGACCGTAGTTGTCCCAACTAACGTTGACCATTCTGATGTCTTTGTTACGCAATCGCTTGACTTCTGAGTCCTCAATGTGAACGGTCTTGACCTTCGTCGTCAACCGATTATCAACCGGTACTTGATCGACCGCAATCACTTGCGAAGGCTCTTGCACCGCCTTTCGTAGCACCAATATGTGGAATACGTCGTGTAGACCACCCAGTTCCGTCGATAGCTTTAATCGATAAGCTGCTTCGCCAATCCACTCCAGAACCTCAAACGGTCCAAGGTACCTCGAGCTTAGCTTCTTCAAGCGTCGTACCCGTGAGACACCCTTGAACGGCTTAATCTTCAACTACACCCAGTCGCCAATAGCGAACTCCACGTTCCTATGCTTGGCGTTATAGTACTTAGCTTGCCGGTCCTGAGAAATTAACAATCTTTCTTGAATGGTTCGTACTAATGAGGTTGCATCTTTCACTTCTTGCCGCTTGTATAGCTTCGACTCACTCATTTCCAACCATGACAATGGCGTGCGACATCTCCTAACATAAAGGGCCTCGAAGGGCGCCATTTGAATGCTCGCCTGGTAGCTGTTGTTATATGCAAATTCCACCAAGTACAGGTGATCTTTCCACTGCTTTCTGAAATCCAAGACGCACATGCAAAGCTTATCTTCCATCGTCCTATTGACCCTCTCGGTCTGACCATCCATCTGCGGATGAAAGGCTGTGCTGAAACTCAGCTTTGTTCCTAACATCTGTTGCACCAACCTCCAGTCATTGGATGTGAACCGCCCATCTCGGTCACTCACGATGCTGCGGGGCACACTGTGAAGTCGCACAATATTATCCACATACAATTTTGCCAATTTCTCCACAGAATCATCCTTCCTATGCGGAATGAAGTGTGACACTTTCGTCAAACAATCTACGACCACCCAGATGGCGTCGTTTTCCTTCTGCGACCTTGGCAACCCATGCACAAAGTCCATAGTAATATCGTCGAACTTCCACTCCGGGATAGGCAAGGACTTCAAGAATACTCCAGGCTTCTGGCACTCTGCCTTCACTAAGGCGCACGTTTGACACTTTGCCACATAAAGTGTCACATCCTTCTTAAGTCCTGGCCACCCGAACAATTTCTTCAAATCGTCGTACATCTTCGTGCTCCCTGGATGAATCGAGTACGTGGTATGATGAGCCTCGTACATCAATTCCACCTGCAGTTTTCCCACATTTGGGATGCACAGATGACTATCCTTCCATAACAATCCATCCACAACTTCAAATTGGGAATTTGACCCATCCAAAGCCTCAACCATGATTTGCTTCATGTGGCCATCCAAATCAAAAGCCTGCCGAATCCGATCATCCAGGTTACACTGAACTTCTATCCATTTCAATAGCGCTTCGGCACTAGACTGCTTGTCAACACAAGAGATCTCTAACGCTTCCAACTCCCGAACCAAACGCTCGTCATGAACCGACAGGCAGTTGGCTTGCGCTGGGGCCCTGCGACTCAACGCATCCGCAACCGCATTACCTTTCCCAGGCACATAATGAATCTTGAATATGTAGTCCCCCAAGAACTCCATCCATCTTCGTTGCCGCATGTTCAGATCCTTCTGATCCAACAAGTACTTCAGGCTCTTGTGGTCGGTATAAATATCGACCTTCACACCGTACAAGTAGTGCCTCCACAGTTTCTAGGCAAATATCATGGCCTCTAACTTCAAGTCATGGACTAGATAATTCCTCTCATGCACCTTTAGCTGACGCGAGCCATAAGCTATCACACTTTCGTGCTGCAGTAGTACACAACACAATCCACTGCCTGAAGCATTGTTGTAGATCTCAAAGCATTCGGTCCCACTCGGCGAACTTAGAACAGACGTCATGGTCAACCGACTCTTTAACTCTTCGAAATCTTGTGCGCACTCCGGCGTCCAAACAAACTTCTGCTCTTTCCTCGTCAGAGTCGTGATGGGTAACGCAATCCGCGAGAAGTTCTCCACGAAGCGCCTGTAATAGCCGACAAGTCCCAGAAAACTCCGGAATTCCGCTACCGTAGACAGCACAGGCCACTCTCGTATAGCAACAATCTTCGTCGGATCCACCGCAATTCCCTCTCCACTAACTATGTGACCAAGAAATGCTACTGAGGACAACCAAAACTCGCATTTAGAGAACTTAGCGTATAGTTGGTTACTCCTCAGTGTCTCCAACACCAAATGCAGATGCTTAAAGTGATCATCCTCACTCTACGAGTACACCAATATATCATCGATAAAGACGATCACAAAGTGGTCCAGGTACTCTCTAAAAGTTCTGTTCATCAGATCCATGAACACTGACAACGCATTAGTCAGCCCAAACGGCATGACCGTAAACTCATAATGCCAGTATCTCGTACTAAAAGTTGTCTTGTGGATATCACTTTCTCTTATCCTCAGCTGATAATACCCGGACTTAAGGTCCAATTTCGAATACACCGATGACCCGACTAACTGATTGAACAGATCATCAATCCTTGGGATTGGGTACTTGTTCTTCTCCGTTAACTTGTTCAGCTCTTGATAATCGATACAGAGTCGCAAACTTCCATCTTTCTTCTTCACAAAAAGGACCGGTGTGCTCCAAGACGACGAACTTGGACGCACATAACCCCGTTCCAACAACTCCTGAAGTTGAACCTTCAGCTCCGCCATCTCCTTAGGCGCTAACCGATATGGAGAGCGTGACACAGGTTTCACACCTGTCACTAGCTCAATAGTGAAGTCTATCTCCCGCTGAGGTGGGGCTCCAGGGAGATCACCAGGGAACACATCAGGGTATTCGAACACCACTGGGATGTTTTCCAAAGCAGGCTTAGGCTTCGAATCCTCCACTAGCGTAAAGAACAGCTCTGCACCAGCACGAACCGCCTTAACCACCTAAAGAGCAGACATCAAAGTCTTGCTCGAACCTTTCAAGCCTGCAAATGTCGTCTCACGACCAGTTCCCAACTTGACATCCTTGCGATTGCAATCAATATATGCATGCTTCTCTGAGAGCCAGTCCATACCAAATATCATGTCGAACTCCACTAGCGGCAGTAGCGACGCTTGCAAATCGAACTCCTGACTCCCAATTCGTATCTTTACGCCACAGACTCTATCCGTGCGCATCGAACACCCATTCGGCAACAACACATCCAGTGTAAGCCCCCCCCCTCCTGGATCCCAAAACACGGCATGAAGGGGGGTCTTATGCCCGGAACAGTCGCCTTGCGGAAGCATTAGCACACTGGCTAACCTGTACCACAAGACGCCTATTCCGCCGACTCCAACAATATCAATATAACATGCCAACCCAACTAAAATATAAGCAAGAGAAGTCAAATCCACTCTGAGTATATGAGTCCAAATAGTACCAACAAAAGAGTGAAGCTAAAACATGCTTCTACCTTCAACTCGAACCAGACCATGAAGACCTCGTCCCCCTTCATATGGGCTTTTACATCCTGAACAGAAGATAATATCATACGCGGCGCGAAGCCAATACCTTGGAAGATGACGTCGAAGTCTCCATGTCTCAAATAGATTCGCTTCTCTGCGCAGTCGATCCTCGCGAAGTGCCAGTCCAGCCATGTCATGCCCAAAATGATGTCGAACTCCGGCATTCTCAGAACCGTGGCCGACGTATCAAAGGCCTTCTCAACAATGAATAACTCCAACTCGCACTTGGCGGTTGCGATCATCTCTGAGCCGTCCGGAAGGCGTACTCGTCGGGCTATGCCAGTAAAGTACTGTACACCCTCCACGTCTTTTATGAAATCCTCGGACACAAAGGAGTGTGAGGTACCAGTATCGAATAGCGCATAGGCCGTCTTCCCGCCAATAGTCACGGTGCCTAAGTACCAACAACCAAAACTTATAGCTAGGTGTCTAGTAAGTCTTAATCAATTCAAGTTAGACCATGAAAATATGTTAATTAATTAAAGCATACCTGCAATCACATCTTGGGGGTTCCGATCCTGCGCCATGTCAAGCGCGTACACCTGATCAATAGCAGGGCTGGGGTTACCTCCTCGTGGTCCTTGTCCTCGACCACGTATGTGACCCCACCCTCGAGGAGCTGCCGGCGGGAGAGCGGGAGGGACGTTTCCAAATTGCTGAGGGCAGAAACGTCGGATGTGGCCCGGCTGGTTGCATTCGAAGCACACCAGCCCACGACGCCTTTCAGGTTGTTGAAATTGCTGAGGCTGTAGTGGTGGAGGCAACGCAGGCGGCTGCGGAACCGGATGCTACATCCTATAGTTTCGGTGGATACGCCCTCCACCTCTTTGATATCCTCTTCCTCCTCTGAAGTCCCACCTCCTTCTATTGTTTGGGTCGGCTTCCATCACGTCCTCCGTAGGCCTCTTATTACATCCCAGCTGGTCCGCCTCCAATCTTTTTGCCATATCAATGATCTCCTCCAAGCTACCATCCGCTATAAACAAAAGGGACTGCCTTAGGGGATCTCGCAGCCCTTTGTAGAAGCGCTTGGCATAACCTTTGTCATCCAACTCGTACGAATCCGTAAACCTTGCGAGATGCTGGATTTCCCGCTGGTATTCCGTAACCGACTTTGATCCCTGCTTTAGTAGAAGAAACCTCTGCTCAAGCTCATCTCGGGCCGATGTAGGGATAAAGTGCTCCAAGAAAACACCTGAGAATTCACTCCAACTTATCTCTGTGTAGACCCGACCTTGGAAGGTAGAGCCCATGAGGGACTTCCACCATCTCTTAGCATGTAAGTCCAAGACGGACACCGCCAATGTCACTGCCATGTTAGCCGGGCAACGGATACCAGCCAACAACTCCTGTACCATATCTAGCCATTCCTCTGTACGTACGGCTGACTCCATCCCAAGGTAGGCGGGAGGGGAGAGAGCCCGAAAGTTGCTCAGCCAGTTGGAGCTCGGGGCCTGTTGTTGCACTGGGGGCTGCTGCGCCCTAAAAGCATCGAGGATGGCAGTGAGCGTCTGCCCCAACTCAGATTGTTGGAACTGAGTGGGAGTGGGTATGGAGGGCGCAGGAGTGCCTCCCACCTGCTTAACGAGCGCTGGAATCTACATATAAAATGCAAACGTATGGTCAGGTTGGCTAATCTTAAGGTCAAAGTTGGACATACTTAGCGTGAATTACATATGGGCACACCACTGCTTCCGCTAAGTCAGTTTGTCCGCAAACTGACTAATCAAATGGGGGTGGCACCATTGTTGAATGACTTCTTTAGTTGAGGATCATGGCAAACTGATACCATTTGTAAACCTCCCCTACCGAATCCCAAAACACGGCACGAATGGGGGTCTTATGCCCGGAACAGCCGCCTTGCGGTAGCATTAGCACACGGGCTAACTTGTACCATAAGACGCCTATTCCGCCGGCTCCAACAATATCAATATAACATGCCAACCCAACCAAAATATAAGCAAGAGAAGTCAAATCCACACTGAGTATATGAGTCCAAATAGTACCAACAAAAGAGAGAAGCTAAAACATGCTTCTACATATCAGAGTACAGCTATAGAAATTGCCCAAAAAGGGGCTACATCAAAACCTCTCAACACTCACATCTGTGACCGACGGTATCGACGGCACCGTCACTTCAGGCCCTGTCGTCCTGGTCTGGCTGTCCTGCTGCGTAGTCTGCGGCTGCTCTACCTGTGGCGTGACCTCCTAAAAAGGAAGACGGAGCAACCGTTAGTCGAAACGACTAAGTGGCTTCACATCCGCTCCCCCGATGACTCCTCGGCACCGGGCGAAGAGAAGGAACAAGGGTAATATATATATATATGCAAGTAAAAGAAGTACAAGCAGGTGGCAATAATGTAAGAGTAACGGTATCATAATCTTGCAGTTATATAAGAGCTATAGTAAACTAACAAGTATAAGTAACAGCAGGAAAGTAACTTAACTTATAAGAATGCCCATACAAACTTATAAGTTAAGGATCAGGTTATATAAAGGTAACTCATCATATAAGAGTGCCCATATAAACTTATACGATGAGGATCTTGTTGTGCAATATTATGAAATGTTATGTATGCTATGCAATGACTCACCCATGATCACACACATGCAAATGCTATGTCGACACAGACTATAGTTCCCACTTTTCAAGCAGGTAGCTAACCTCTTAGGCATCAGCCGTCGTGGCCAGGCGGTGACAGTAGAACAGGCACTTCTACTACTAGGCAGGTATCCACACTATTTCACCTAGGCCTCCGTACACCTCAACGCTAAGAACACAACAGTGAAGCCCATGCGTACTATGGCCCAGTGGGGTCTTGGGTAGAAGTGCACCAAGAACACAGCCCGAACTGGCCCTGTGTGACCCGGAAGGGGCCTCAGAAGTAAGCACGAGGACACAGCACAACCGTTCACTTGGCACGGAAGGAGCCCCGGGACATGAACACCGAGGACCAAGTCCAACCGCCCAAGGTTTAACTGTCAACTCCCGTCGGTGTGACGATCGGCGAGCCCGTAGACCTGCCACACTATCCTTAACCTAGGATTACGACACCGCGTGTCAACTCACACCACATGTAATTGCACACCATTGTGGCATGGAAGGGGCCTCGGAAGAAGGTACGAGGACACAGCCCAACCATCCATCCATACATTATCCCAACACAAACCAAAAAAGTGACGGTCAACACCGCACTTACATCCTTTCACAATACTACGCTCTAAGTATTAGACTACTAAACTCATTCCATTAGTCAAACATACTGATGGCATAATTTATTCCTCTACATGACTTTCCAAATTATGACAACATAATATAAACATGATGCACATATAAAGATCTATCACTCTTTCCAAATGGTAACGGCATATTATAAACATGATGCGCACAAAAAAACAATCAATCAATTTCTATCAAGTCAAATCGTTTAAATAAGCTTGCTTCACAATTTGATTATATGAAATCTGATTAATAAGCTTCATCAATCATGCAACTAAAATGATTAATCATAAAGAGTTCATCCAAGCCAAGTAACTTGCAATATTAATTCCACCGAATCCAAATCTATATAAAAAGCCCAGAATTTAGGTGCAGAGTAAATCTGGATTGCAACTTCAACCGAAGATTCCCGAAGCTATATGAATCTGGTGAAGACGTGTAACCCCTCGATGGAAAGGTCTTTCCATGGGCTACAACTTTCGTATTCAGACCTCAACCCAGATTTGAATGTATCCTTTTAGAAATCAGCCTTGAGCTCCGCTGCGAACAGAACACAATTTCTGCATGCAGGATTTATCGAACACCATTGTCGTTCAGACTTCCCCGTGGCTACAGACGTCGACTGAAGTCGTGCAGCCACTCGTTGGAAAGGTATTTTCAAGGGCTTCAACTTTCATGTTTAGTCGAAAGCCCAGATCTGGCCATATCCCTCATGAAAATGGCTTAGAAGATCGCTGCGCGCAGAATACAGATTCAGCACGCATCTTGAGGCGAAATGAACGGCATCGGTTCATCTTCCTCCTCAAGTCGATCCTCTCGGATCAAAAATTCCTCCACCCTTATTCACCCTCATGAGTCCTTTTCTCTTCACGAAACCATCCCCCATCTCCACATAGAAGGTCGGAGAGGTTGAAGACACACTAACCAAGAGCATAAGCCCCGGATTGGCCTCACCATAGAGAAAACATCATCTCACATGTCTAGACTCTTTTGAGTCAACGTCTCGCCTAGATATCTACAGATCTAGAACCAAGGGAGAGGGTAGGAAGCTCACCTCGATTCCAGCGATTCCTCCATTTACGGCCATGGATCTCGTAATTCTCCTTGGCGGCATCTTCTCCTTCGGAACTTGCTCCAGCAACTTATCCCCCTCAATCAGAAATTTCTCTCAGGGAAAATGGCTGGAAAAAGAGTGAAAACGGCCAGGGTTTTCACAGTCCATATATATAATAAGAGCGGAGTTTTACGGACGGTTACAATGTCAAATCAATTAACCGACACGGGCGAAGCGTTACAGACGGTTACAACGCCGATTCAATATTCGATACGACGGAACACGCCCTGGTTGAAAGAAACAGTGCCTAAACACCTAGAGGGGGGGTGAATAGGTGATCTATATCTTTTTAACTTTAAAGGCAGAAATACAGTACAATAATTGCAATTCTATAAGTATCACAGCACTGCAACCATACAAGCATACATTCACAGAGAGCACATAGGATTTATAGTGGTTCCCCAAGGTCTGGGTACATCCACTTTCCCCCTTCGCCTATCTAGTAGTGTACTAGATTCGGCCTAACTTCTCCACTTCTCCTCAGATCCTCAGATCTTACAACTCAGAACCCCAAACAGGTTCCTACAACTCAGAGTGATCCCACTCCTACAACTCAGGCACCAAGCCCTACCACTCAGTCTTCAACAAGACCTACACTCAGGCACAACAGCCCTACCTTAGCCTTCAACGAGGCCTACACTCAGAGAAATGATTCTCCTACACTCAGGCTCACATGCCCTACCTCAGGCTCACATGCCCTACCTCAGCCTTTATAGATTTAGGCTTACAACTCAGATCTATACAAGATCCTACAGGAATTAGAAAATACAAAGTATATAACCACAACTCTAATAGAGAGAGATGAGTTGACTGGGTTCTTGATGAGTTCTTGGAAGAACTTGGCAGAGATCAACCTCCCTTGGCTTTCTTCAAAGCTTCTTGAATTATAACACAGTAGGGTTGTATCTCTATGCAGATGATCTTCAATCAACTGCTGTCTTGAGATTTTGATTTCAATCTGAATCTTACTTATCAGCCTGGTTCAACAACTGGTCTTCTTAGAAGGAGCTCTCTCTCTCCAACTTCTTAGATCTTCTCTTGAAGGTCTTCTTCTTGTTGTGTTGTTTTTTACTTCATTGATTTATTCATCCTGTTGAAGGAATAAGCCTTTATATAATCTTTCTTCATGGTGACCGGCTGATCCGGTTTCTAACAACCTTCTAACAGCTCTGACAGTAGCAGTTGACGGGTTGAAATGGCAGCTGTCAAGTCATCCAGTCACTTCTTGAAATCTCTGTCACTGTCTGAAAGTGTCGAGATAGATAGTCTTCATGTGTCGACATAAATAGACCAAGTGTCGACACAAGTAGACTAAGTGTCGACACTAGCCTTCATGGTGTCGACACAACTCCTTGTGTTGTAGAAACTGCTTCGCGACACTGCTTCTTCAGAATGTATCGACACTGATCCTGTGTGTCGACACAAGTCCTTCTTCTTCAATACTTAGTTGATTTCTGCTAAGTGTCGACACAACTCCTTTGTGTCGACACATCTTCTTGTGTTGAAACTTACTAAGTGTCGACACATCTTCTTTGTGTCGACACATGCCTTCTGTGTTGAAACTTTTGCTGAGTGTCGACACATCTCCTTTGTGTCGACACATTCTTCATGTGTTGAGACTTTGCTGAGTGTCGACACATCTCCTTTGTGTCGACACTTGTACTTAAACTTTGTTGAAGTTTACTGAGTGTCGACACAACCTCCTAGTGTCGACACTTTTGCTGTCGACAAAGTTTCTCTGGGTGTCGACACTGCTTCTAAGTGTCGACACTGATTATTTAGACAATTCTTTACTGTGTGTCGACACTGCCTGTATGTGTCGACACTTTCCTTCTGGTGTCGACTCTGCCTTCCTGGTGTCGACACAATTACTCCAAGTGTTGACACTGCTTCTCTAGGTGTCGACACAAGCTTTCTTAAGTGTCGACACTTTTCTTCTAGGTGTCGACACATGGACTTAGAAACTTTTCCTGCAAACCTGCAGTTACTTAACCTGCACAAATAAACTCAAAGAACATCAAATACACCTTGATGTATATCATTGACTAGGGTGAGGCTTCTTCAAATCAGGTACATATATTCCAATGTACCCAACAATCTCCCCCTATTTGGAGAAGTCATAACCCTTAGTCAATGATATACACCATACATAACAAATTCTCAGTATGATGTAAAACAGTAATATATGACAGGGTAAGAACTTAAACATGTATAAACAGAATATGTATAATCAATTATCTCAGAACAATCAATGTAATAGATTGAACACATAACTTTGTTCTTATAAATTCCAACATTTTCATTAATCAAAAGTTTATATAGAGTTTAATACAAATGATTACAAATTGTGAACTTAAGAAAATGATATACTATGGCTGCTCTGGTTCCTTGATTACAATCCCCTTTCCAGATTGAATCTTTGCTTGAACTGGAGCTTCATTGTCATCATCAGCAGCAGGCTTCTTCCCTTTGAGATCTTTCTTTTTCAGCTCTTCAGCCTTTATCTTTTGCCTTTCAAAATAGTGATAAGGCTTAGGGAAATACTTGCTAGGCTCCTGTGTATTAGGAGGTAGCTTTCCCAGTTTAGCCTTCCTTCTATATTGTACAATGGCCTCTTGTCTATTCTCATGTTTTCTCCACTCCAGGTCAGAATAACACTTGTCTCTATCCAGGACATTGTCCTTAGCAGCCTTCCAAGCAGTCAAAATGATATTCCTGGATGTGGGGCTCCATTTTTCAAAATCTGGCCTTAATTCAGCCTGCTCTCTGAACCTTTTCTTGGATAATTGGGCCTCTTGTTCTTTTAACAAAGCCTCTTGCTCTTTTAGTATTGCCTCTAGCACAGGCTGTACAACTTTCTCAATGATTACATTGTGAGCAGCTTCAGGAGGACTATACATAGTCTGTATCTCTTGATGTATCATGTCAAAGTCTGCAGGAGGATATATCACTTGAGCCACTTCAGCTTGCTCTCCTCCAAAGTATGCAGGATTTATGCCAGACTCTGTAACATTGTCATCATCACATAAAGGTGGATATCCAAGGGTGGCTCTGATGGAGTTTGAAATCCATTTGGCATGATCAGAGCCTGCCTTGACTAATACCCTCTCCCCCTTTATGACTTCTCTCTCTATGTGATCCCTTAGATAATCTTTTTGAAACCTGATTTGAGCATTCAAATAGTTAACTCCATCCTTATAGAAAGGTTTTAACCTTTGAAGCTTGTCAGTAATTGCCTTCTGAGAATCTTCAATGGCAGTTTTCACATCAGTGAGACTCTCCTGTAATTTCTTATCAAATTCTTCTTTGGCAGTTGCACTTACTGCAGGTTGTGCAGTAGCTATATTTTTCATTTCAGTTACAATGGCATTATGTGAAGAAGTGAGATTATCATTCATCCTTATCTGGTTTTCCAGGACATAGCCTTGCTTCACTGCCATATCATTCACTTGTGTTTTGATCTTCTCTTGATGTGTAGCCAGATAGACCACTGCATTGCCTCCTTTATGGAAACAATCACTCATTTCCTTCTTGTTGAGATTCATTTCAAATCTGATTGATTTGATGTCTTGTGCCAGATCAAATTGCAGGAATTTATGCCCTTCATCCATATACTTTTGTAAAGCACTTCTTTGCTCATCCAGCTTGATTTGCAAAGCTACCATCAGAGAACTATAATCAGTTGTTTGAGCTTGTTGTTGTGCAACAGTATGTAGTGCTTTCTTGTAGTTCTGGCTTCTTCTCTTAAAGACCTGGAACTTCCTCTTCTTGGCCCTAGCTGCCTCTTCATCCTCTGAAGCAGAAGTGTTGACTATGTCTACTCTTTCCTTAGGACTAGGATGTGAATCCTTCTCAGTCCTTGGTAGCCCTTCAGCATCTCTTGGCTCCTCAGTCTCCTTGCTTGCAGTTTTCTCTACAATCTCCATATGCTCCCCCTCAATATTGGCATTCTCCCCGTCAATAGCAGCTATTTCTCTCTCAAGGTCTGTCTGTACAAGATCAGGGAATAGCTCTTCTAATGTAAATTCCTATTGAGAATGGGCTGGAGAATCTCTGACCTCATCAACCACTTTATCAGCAACAGATGTGTCCTCCATGACAACATCTTGTGGTTGAGGTTGTATCTGTGATTGCTGATGAATATCAGGTAATGAATCAGTCAAAACTTCATCCTCAATAGTGAAATCTAATTGATTAATTTCAGTGATTACCTCTAGTATGGTTTGAGTAGCCCTTTCACTCTCTTGTGGAGTTGGCTCTTCCTCATATAGAGGCTCCCCCTGGAGTGGATCCAGGTGAATTGAGCTAGCTAGTGGTAGCTCCCCCTGCCTCTGTGAATCTTCTTGTCTTGTTGGAGACTGTCCAGCATTTCCAGTCTCTTCACCATCAGAACTAAAGACCACTTGCTCCTCTGAGCTACTTGAAGTTACTTGAGCCACAATGGCTGTCTTCTTCTTCTTCTTCTGGGGTGTTGCCTTTTCTGGAGTAGGCATTTCTTTTGTCAATACTCTATCCCACCTAGAGAAAATTCTCAAATCCATTCTCCTCATGTGGTTTATCTTGGAACCTACAGCCTAGTTCATCACTTCAGGTATACTACCAGCTAAGTATAGACTCAGAATTCTACCCTGATTGGGATGCTTCAGGCTCTCTTTTATCTTATCAAACAGAACTACTGACCAGTCAGTCTTAAGTTTGAAGATAATCCTTGTCATCAAACTGAACATATGAGCTGAAATTCTGTCATGTCCTCCAGGCTTGCTCAGGATGACCTTGCCAACTATTTCAGACAGAAACTTTCCTTGGATGTTCATCCCCTTTCTATTGAAAACTGATCCAATTTTCAGGTTTGAATCTAGTCCACACCATCTCAATGCCTCTCTAGTCTTAGAAGCAGATACATCTTCTTCCTCTTTTGTTCTTGGTAGTTGAAGTACCTGCCTTAGACTTTTTTGTGTGACCTTGACTTTGGTCCCATGAACTCTGGACTTAATCTTGAGTCCAGTATCATCAAGTGAAGCTGCACTCAAAAATTCAAGGACCTCCTTCTTCCAGATCTTGATTGGTTCTGATACAAGGTATTCCAATCCAGTCTCGGCAATTAGGGTTACCACACCTTTGATTTCGGGTTCCGCGTCATCAAAGGCGTGTCGCATGAGCTCATATCCTTCGTTAATGTTCTCTTCTAGCTTGGGCTCCATTAGGGTTTCAAGAAATTTTGAATTTAGAGAAGAGAGATGTCGACACACAAGTTTGGTCTCGAAACTTTGGTGAGCGTGTCGACAAACAATGGCGAAAACCTATTTATACCTTTCTAGAATCGAAGATGAAAAGGCGCGTCAAAATACTTAAATTGTGTCGACACTGTTGAAACGTGTCGACACTTACTTATAATGTCTCGACAACTATGTGTCGACACAAGTATAGTCGACAGAATATATGTGTCGACACTTATATATGTGTCGACACCACTTAGCTCGACACTTAGTCGAGACTCTACTAGACTAATTCTGTGTAAATCCTAAGTGTCGACACCACCTTTGATGTGTCGACACCTACACTGCATGTGTCGACACTAAGTCTCTGAAGTGTCGATACAGACTTCCTAGATGTGTCGACACCATTTCTCTGAAATGTCGACACCACTTCTATGTGTCGACACAGACAACTCTGTGTGCCGACACCATTTTACTTAGCCAATTTTTGTAAACTATTCTAAGTTTATCATCCCTAATTCAATTTTAAATTTATTGAATTTGGTTTCATCTAAGGGCTTAGTAAACATATCAGCTAACTGATTATCTGTCTTAACATACTCTAGGGTAATATCTTCTTTTTCCACATGTTCTCTTAGAAAATGGTACTTTATTTCTATGTGCTTAGTCCTACTATGAGAGACAGGATTATTTGCAATAGAAATGGCACTAGTAGAATCACAAAATAAAGGTGTTCTACTTACTTGAATACCATAATCTTCTAGCTGGTGTTGTATCCATAGTAGTTGTGCACAGCAGCTTCCTGCAGCAACATACTCTGACTCAGATGTGGAGATATCCACACTAGTCTGCTTCTTGCTACTCCAAGACACCAGCCTTCCACCTAGAAATTGACAGGTTCCTATGGTACTCTTTCTATCTTCCTTGTAGCCTGCAAAATCTGCATATGAATAACCTGCCAGTTCAAAATCTCCATTCCTAGGGTACCAAAGGCCTAGATAAGGAGTGCCCTTAAAATATCTCAAAATTCTTTTGACTGCTGTCAAATGAGATTATTTAGGGCAAGCTTGGTACCTAGCACAGACACATGTAGCATACATGATATCTGGTCTACTAGCAGTCAAATACAGTAGGGAGCCAACTATCCATCTATACAAAGTTTCATCTACAGGTTTCCCTGCATCATCTTTGCTTAGAGACATGCTTGACCCCATAGGAGTTTTCATGGTAGTGGATGATTCCATACCATACTTCCTTATCAATTCTAGGGTAAACTTAGACTGGCATATGGATAAACCATCATCAGTCTGTCTAACTTGGAGACCCAAGAAGAACTTAAGTTCCCCCATACTGCTCATTTTAAATTGTCCTTGTATTAGTTTTGCAAACTTTTTGCAAAGACTACTTTCTGTAGACCCAAATATGATGTCATCTACATATATTTGGACTAAGATAATCTTGCCTCTGTATTCCCTAAGGAATAGAGTTTTGTCTATTTTCCCCCTTGTGAATTTATTCTCAATAAGGAAACTAGACAGGGTTTCATACCAAGCCCTAGGGGCTTGTTTTAACCCATATAAAGCCTTCTTAAGTCTATATACATAATCAAGTTTAAGAGAATCTATAAAACCTTATGGCTGCTCTACATAGACTTCTTCCTTCAGATTTCCATTCAGAAAAGCTGACTTAACATCCATTTGATATACCTTAAATCCTTGATATGTTGCATAGGCAAGGAACATCCTTATTGCTTCCAGTCTTACTACTAGAGCAAAGGTTTGATCAAAATCAATATCTTCTTCCTGTCTATATCCTTTTGCAACTAGTCTAGCTTTATTCTTTATAATAATTTCATTCTCATCCAACTTGTTCCTAAATATCCACTTAGTTCCAATAATGTTGTGGTCCTTTGGTTTAGGAACTAGCTCCCAGACCTTGCATCTTTTGAACTGGTTCAACTCCTCTTGCATGGCCTCAATCCAATGAGGGTCTAGGATTGCTTCTTCAAATTTCTTTGGCTATACTTGGGATTGAAAGCTGGAGTAGAGAACTGAACTTAGATTCCTGCTCCTTGTTTGTACCCCTTGTATGAGATCTCCAATAATTTGATTGGCTGGATGATCTTTTAAATGCCTATTTGCTGGAGGTAGCCTGTCTTCTAGATGTACACCTTCAGCTTCTTCATTCAACTGCACCTCCTGGTCTTCTTCAGCAACAGGAGTATCTTGTACTCCCCCTGGACAGCAGCCACCATCATCCACTTACTGACTTGCAGTAGGACCTTCTGCAATAGTAAGCTTGTCCATCTTCTCAATTACACTTGTGGAGCTGCAAACACTTCTAGGCAATTCATTATTAATGAGTCTAGCTTCATCAAAAACTACATGAACAGACTCTTCTATAACTTGAGTAATCAAGTTGTAGACCCTATAAGCCTTATTGTTATTGTTGTACCCAACAAAGATTCCCTCTTGGGATTTGGCAGCAAACTTGGTTAGATAAGACTTACCATTGTTAAGGATATAGCACTTGCAACCAAAGATCCTGAAATAATATATATTTGGTTTTCTGCCCTTCACAATCTCATAGGGGGTCTTCTTGTGGCTCTTGGTGATAGTAGCCCTATTGATTACATGACATGCAGTATTAACTGCCTTAGCCCAGAAATATTCTGGGAGAGAAGTGTCACTCAATAGGGTTCTACCATCCTCTATCAAGGTTCTATTTTTCCTTTCAGCAATACCATTTTGCTGAGGTGTTCTTGGTGAGGAAAATTCCTGAAAAATTCCAAACTCTTCACACGGTTTTGTCATACATTCAGACTGAAATTCAGTACCATGGTCACTTCTGATTTTGACCATTGTACTGTCCAATTCATTCTGAATTTGTTTAACAAAACTATATAAGATACTTGGAGTTTCAGATTTTTGCCTTAGGAAGAACACCCAGGAATACCTTGAGTAGTCATCAACTACCACAAATGTATAGACCTTCCTACCTAGGCTGTGAACTGGCATAGGACCAAAAAGATCCATATGCAAGAGGTATAGATACCTCACAGCATCTTTGTTCTCAAGGCTATGAAAGGTGGATTTGGTCTGCTTGCCCTTTTGACAAGCTGAGCATATCTCATCCTTTATACACTTAACCTGAGGATCATTCCTCACTAACTCTTTGCTAAAGAGTTGGTCAATTGTCTTATAGTTAAGATGAGCCAGCCTCTTGTGCCATTTAACACAATGCGAGACTTTCTCATCAGCTACAAGACAAATAGGAGAAACAATGTTCTCACACATAATGTCTAGACAATAGACATTTCTCTTCCTGTATCCTGTCAGAATGATTTTTTGATCACTTGACCTTTTGATATGACAACCATTTTTGACAAATGAGATGTCATATCCTAAATCACTCAGTTGACTTATGCTAATGAGGTTATGTTTCAAACCCTTTACATAAGCCACTTGAGTAATTGTAATTTGGTTACAAGAAATGTTACCAAAGCCTTTGATGATCCCTTTTTTCTGAACCACCAAAGGTAACCTTAGGCTCATATTTGATAGATGTATAATCCTTCAGCAACCCCCTAGTTCCAGTCATGTGCCTGGAACATCCACTGTCCAAGTACCATATAGGGGCATGGTCACTTGGACTCACCTGCAAAACAGATTACTTAACCTTAGAACCCAAATAATTCTTGGGTTCTTGGTGCAGGTTAGTTTGACTTTTAACAAAACTACCTGTAGCTCTTCTAGCAGGTAGTTTGCTACTCTCCTTGACACTTGAATTGTGCCAACAGTCTATAGCAAAGTGGTCTATCTTGCCACAACACCAGCACTCAAACCTATTGTACCTTTATTTTGGTACAACCCTGACTGAAGTATCTACAGCAGGCTTTTTGTTAAGTGCTGGGGCTTTGACCTTAGACTTGGACCTAACTGTCCTGGCAGGTTTTGTAAACCCCAATCTAGTCTTACCCTTTTGAGGAATAAACTCATCTATCAAAGGTAAAACTGATTTTTGTTTAGAAAAACTTGCAACAATCTATCTCTCCTTCTGAAGTCTAGCCTCCAGATTTTTAATTTGATCATTCTTAAATGTGATTGTGCCCAATTGAATGACAGTAATGTTTTTCAACTTGGCAATCTCATTTAGTTTTTGATCTAACACTTTATCTGAATCAGCAGCTGCCAACTTAAGACTAGCAATTTCCTTAGTCAGTGTTTTGACCAGATTTTTGCTCTTCTTAAGTGCCTGTAATACATCTCTATATTCATCCATCAACTGATGAATATCACCCTCAGATTCAGACCCACCCACATCACTTGATGCAGATGTATCTGATTCTGAATCAGTACTATAATCTGAAAAACATTGTACCTTACTTGGTCCAGGCTGATCCTGGATCTTGTCTCCTTCTGTTAAGGCCATCAGTCCATTGCACTGAATGTCCTCATGCTCATAAATTGAGTTCATTAGCTGCATGAACTCATCTTCCTCCTCTTCAGCAAACAATCCAATATAGGCTTCATCTTCTGAATCTGTTTCTAAAGATGACTGATCAGTCAAACTCTTATCCTTCTTGGCAACAAAGGACCTTTCCTTTTTGCCCTTGAACTGAGTCTTCTTCTTGTCAGTCGACTCTTTCCTCTTTTCTGGACAGTCAGCTACTATATGTCCTTGTCTATTGCAACAATAGCATACTATCTTTGAGGATGTATTTTTACTTGCCTTGGACTTTCTTTTGTCATTCCTTGAGTACTTCCTGTTCTGATAGTAGTCATCTTTAGACTGTGAAGTGGATGGCTTAGACCTCCACTGCTTCTTCTTCAGAAACTTTTGAAACTGCCTTGTAAAGGCAGCAAAATCCTCATCACTTTCAATTCTTTCTGAATTTTTACTATCTAAATTTTCTGATACTGTCTCAGCAACTATTTGTGGTGGAGATGGAGACTTGCTTCTATATTTCTTAGTGGCTTCAGTCTTGAAGGCCACAGCTCTTTCCTTGTGCTCCATTCTTGTAGTCTTCTCTTCCTCCTTCCTAACCATTAGTTGCATCTCATAAGATAATAGTTTTCCAAATAATGTTGGAGGAGGTATATCAGCTAGTTTGGTCATTTCTCTTATGCCACAAATCTTAGTATCTCAGTCTTTAGTTAGGGATCTCAAGAATTTATCATTCAGCTCATAATTGCTGAATTCTCTTCCATAGGACATCAATTCATTGACTATCCTATAGAATTTCTTATAACACTCAGTAATGCTATCAGACCTTCCTTGTCTGAAGTTTTCATACTCTTGATTTAACAAGGACTTCCTATCTTGTCTCACTTCTTCAGATCCCTCCATGTAAAATATTAGTGTGTCCCACATTTCTTTTGAGGTTTTACAATATATTAGGTTCTGAAATGTGGCATCATCAATTGCACTTACAATAATATTCTGAGCCCTCTTATCCATAGTAGCCAAGATTATTTCATCTTTAGTCATTTCTGAATAGTCCTTAGGAGTTTTCTGATTTGCATCTAGAATGGAGATCTTCATTGGCACATATGGCCCTTCTTTGACTATGATGTATATTCTTGGGTCAGATGCTTCCATAAAAAGTCTAACTCTCTCTTTCCATATGCCAAAAATCTCTTTTCTGCAGATTGGCAATTTCATGGATCCTAGCTCTTTGTGATTCTCAGTAGAACCCATTTTCTTGATTCTTGATTATTCTGATTCTGCATACAGGATCTTTACTCAGACTGTTATGTCCTTTTTGAGTAACCTCCCTCTGATACCACTTGAAAGAAATAGTGCCTAAACACCTAGAGGGGGGGTGAATAGGTGACCTATATCTTTTTAACTTTAAAGGCAGAAATACAGTACAATAATTGCAATTCTACAAGTATCACAGCACTGCAACCATACAAGCATACATTCACAGAGAGCACACAGGATTTATAGTGGTTCCCCAAGGTCTGGGTACATCCACTTTCCCCCTTCGCCTATCTAGTAGTGTACTAGATTCGGCCTAACTTCTCCACTTCTCCTCAGATCCTCAGATCTTACAACTCAGAACCCCAAACAGGTTCCTACAACTCAGAGTGATCCCACTCCTACAACTCAAGCACCAAGCTCTACCACTCAGTCTTCAACAAGACCTACACTCGGGCACAACAGCCCTACCTCAGCCTTCAACAAGGCCTACACTCAGAGAAATGATTCTCCTACACTCAGGCTCACAGGCCCTACCTCAGTCTTTATAGATTTAGGCTTACAACTCAGATCTATACAAGATCATACAGAAATTAGAAAATACAAAGTATATAACCACAACTCTAATAGAGAGAGATGAGTTGACTGGCTTCTTGATGAGTTCTTGGAAGAACTTGGCAGAGATCAACCTCCCTTGGCTTTCTTCAAAGCTTCTTGAATTAGAACACAGTAGGGTTGTATCTCTATGCAGATGATCTTCAATCAACTGCTGTCTTGAGATTCTGATTTCAATCTGAATCTTACTTATCATCCTGGTTCAACAGCTGGTCTTCTTAGAAGGAGCTCTCTCTCTCCAACTTCTTAGATCTTCTCTTGAAGGTCTTTTTCTTGTTGTGTTGTTTTCACTTCATTGATTCATTCATCCTGTTGAAGGAATAAGCCTTTATATAAGCTTTCTTCATGGTGACCGGCTGATCCGGTTTCTAACAACCTTCTGACAGCTCTGACAGTAGCAGTTGACGGGTTAAAATGGCAGCTGTCAAGTCATCCAGTCACTTCTTGAAATCTCTGTCACTGTCTGAAAGTGTCGAGACAGATAGTCTTTATGTGTCGACACAAATAGACCAAGTGTCGACACAAGTAGACTAAGTGTCGACACTAGCCTTCATGGTGTCGACACAACTCCTTGTGTTGTAGAAACTGCTTCTCGACACTGCTTCTTCAGAATGTGTCGACACTAATCCTGTGTGTCGACACAAGTCCTTCTTCTTCAATACTTAGTTGATTTCTGCTAAGTGTCGACACAACTCCTTTGTGTCGACACATCTTCTTGTGTTGAAACTTGCTAAGTGTCGACACATCTTCTTTGTGTCGACACATGCCTTCTGTGTTGAAACTTTTGTTGAGTGTCGACACATCTTCTTTGTGTCGACACATTCTTCATGTGTTGAGACTTTGCTGAGTGTCGACACATCTCCTTTGTGTCGACACTTGTACTTAAACTTTGTTGAAGTTTGCTGAGTGTTGACACAGCCTCCTAGTGTCGACACTTTTGATGTCGACAAAGTTTCTCTGGGTGTCGACACTGCTTCTAAGTGTCGACACTGATTATTTAGACAATTCTTTACTGTGTGTCGACACTGCCTGTATGTGTCGACACTTTCCTTCTGGTGTCGACTCTGCCTTCCTGGTGTCGACATAATTACTCCAAGTGTCGACACTGCTTCTCTAGGTGTCGACACAAGACTTCTTAAGTGTCGACACTTTTCTTCTAGTTTTCGACACATGGACTTAGAAACTTTTCCTGCAAACCTGCAGTTCCTTAACCTGCACAAATAAACTCAAAGCACATCAAATACACCTTGATGTATATCATTGAGTAGGGTGAGGCTTCTTCAAATCAGGTACATATATTCCAATGTACCCAACACTAGTCACGCTCATAGTCATGCCCGTGACACCAGGCGTGACTCCTATCGTCGACCGAAATTCGTCGAACTAAACTAAAATCGTCGAACGGAGAAAACGCCTCAGCCACGCCCCGGTCACGCCCATAGTCACGCCCGTGACACCGAGCATGACTCCTATCGTCGACCGGAATTCATCGAACTCAAGTAAAATCGTCGAACGGAGAAAACGCCCTGGTCACGCCCCGGTCACGCCCATAGTCACGCCCGTGATACCGGGCGTGACTCCTATCGTCGACCGGAATTCGTCGAACTCAACTAAAATCATCGAATTCAGCATTCGACACGGGTGAGGACACGCCCATGTCCATACCCGTGCCTACATGACACGGTCGTGCACTTGGTCGAATCCTTCTACCCGAGTGTCGACACATGGATTGTGTCGACACAGGGCTGTGTCGACACAGGCTATGTCGACACAGGACTGCTGTGTCAATACAGAGCTGTTGTGTCGACACAGCCTGCTGCTGTGTCGACACAGGGCTACTGTGTCGACACAGCCTGTTGCTGTGTCGACACAGGGCAGGCTGTGTCGACACAGGCAGCAGCGTCGACATATCCTGCTGCTGTGTCGACACAGGCAGCAGCTGTGTCGACACTAGCAGCTGCTGTGTCGACACAGGCAGCAGCCGTGTTGACACTGGCAGCCGCCGTGTCGACACAGGCAACCGCTGTGTTGACACAGGCAGCTGCTGTGTCAACACAGGGCTGTGGACTAACTTGTCCATTCCACCACCAGTGCAGCCCAATTTATTGCACTTCCTTGGACCCGAGTCAGCCCTCCTGACTCGAACATGCAAACAAGGGGCCTAGTGCAAATCGGGACGTTACATCCAGTTTGTCCTTTGTCATCGAAGAAGGTACTCCGATGCACAATATAAATCCTTCAGACAAAAAGGAGTGCGAAACTCCCGTATCAAAGAGTGCTCTTACAAGATTATCACAAATCAAAACAAAGCCTATACAAGCAATAGTAAGGTAACACACACAAGGTAACAAGTATTTAAAAACTAACATGGCTATAAATTTAAACCGTACATGTCACCACATCTGCATGCTTGATGGCCTCCTACTGGCCAAGGTTATAGACTCTAGGTTGAGTCGGAGCATAGTGGGATGCGGTTGAGACCACCGTATTGCCCTTCTCCTCATAGGTTGCTCTCGGCTTCCTCTCGGACTTTGGACGTCCGCTCCAACATTCTCTGGCAAAGTGTCCCGACTTTCCACAATTATAGCATGCGCCCGGGGTTCGGCTTGTAGTTGCCCCCGAAGCACCAGAAGAAGGGGTTGGACCTGAAGTCCTAGCCTTCTTATAGAACCTACGATACCCAGATTTTGAGGTAGTCGGCACTTTGAACTCTGTCTTCTTAGCCCCAAAGTCTCTCTTTGCTTGCACATTCTTCAGATCCTTTTCCAAAGACTGGGTCGTATTGACCAGGGTCAAGAAGCCCTGCGCCATAGGCCCCGAGAGCAGTAGTCTTAGGTCATCCCTCAGACCCTCATAGAATCGGTTTGTCTTACGCTCCTCATCAGCGAATATAGAGCTAGCGTACCAACCCAACCGTATAAATTCGTGGAGATACTCATCCATGCTACTCTCCCCTTGCATCAACTTCTAGAACTCATTCTCGATTGCGATCCTCTGTGCCGAGGGAAGGTACCTTGCCAAGAAGAGTCTCAAAAATTATTCCATCGAGACGTCCGTGAGTTGCCTTCCTCTCAGGTGATGTAGCTCCAAACCTTCCCACCACAGCCTTGCATCTCCGTCCAACAGGAAAGTAGCTATGGTGGTCATCTGCCACTCTTCCGTTTCAGTAGCTGTCAAGACTCTCTTAACACGGGAGAGCAAATCCTCAGCTTGGGATGGGGTTCCCGTCCCCGAGAACACCGGAGTATTGAAGGCCATAACATGTTTGAGCTGCCTTTCAGTTGCTCTTCTAGACACCAATGGCTACACCACTACTTGTTGTACCCTTCTCAGTTCCGCTGCTTGAAGCGGTACCTTCTCCACCGCAGGAGTAGGCTGCTGCATTTGCCTTGCAGGCTACGCATTGATCATAACAAACACTTCTTCAGCCACCAATCGTATGGTTTCTGCTGAGGGAGGTGTTGTAGGCACATCATTCGGTGTACTACTTGCCTCAGAATCCGGACATTCTGACGGCCCTGCACCACTCCTGGTCACCTATAGTCGTACAAAACACCATTAAGCGACCAAACAATATTGCAAAAAGCAATTATAGGAACACACAGGTTCCCCAAACATGTGTATTTTCATTCCTAAGTGGACATTCATGGGTTCTTTTATGTTATAACAATGACGCACACACATTTGCTCACCGCCACTTAAAAGAATTCGTCCACTAATTCATTTAAGTTGACCGGAACCAGTAGTCTGATACCAAATTGTAACACCCCCTATCTGTCACATAGCATATAGCAGTAGGTCCGACCGGGGCCCGATGCCATATACCACAGACAGGCTGAAGGGTTACGCAATGAAACCATCCTGCCAATAACCAACGTCCTACGCAGAGTACATTCTAGTGGAAGCAATTTAAAAGTTGCAAATTAAGAACCCAGCCACACCATGAAAGTCCACTACATAAACCCAATAGGAATGAACGTACAAATACACAAGTACTTGATCTTATGGCCTTAAAGAGTTTACTCAAATAAAAGTGTCTTCCAAACCTCGGCACGCATGCCGGTCACACAAGAGAATAAAAGTAAACATGCATATAAAGGCCTTCGAGGTCCGGCTCCGCAACTAGGGATTTTGCCCGCTATTTACCACTAGGCTCCACAGCACCTGCAAGCAACAATCCACCGAAGCGGTGGTAAACAAAAGCAACGGTCAGCTAAAGCTGAACAAATTATAACGACCCCGCCCCTAAACTCGGGGCGGCGATGATCCTTGTTTGTACTTTATTAGCTTAGCTTAACAATAGTTAAATTACACATCATCACAGACGTAGGCTCATACGGCCACACACCCCGTGCTCTCAGGGCACATTCTCGGTGAACCCGGTCAAAATCCGTGGTCTCACCACTGCCCCTTGGATGGCAATTCTCGTGAGCATTATGGATTTTTGGCCTATGCCTAAGACCCTCCATCTACGGCAATGGCGAGTACCACGTACTTTAGGTCTCTCTAACCGAACGACATAGAGCGGGTACGGTTCCGCCTAACCCGTTGCTCACACCGCAATGTCAATTTAAGACCTATGCGCGGGTTAAGCTTCCCCGAGTTTCAATTCGATCACACACTTTACATAACACAGTTATGTGCAAGTTGGCTCCCAGGCCAACAAGATGGCAGTATCACGCTTCTGCCCAGTTTTTCGGGTGCATCTTGGAGTTAGTCCCCAAGGTTCCCTATTACAATCTACCGTGTAGAAAACCCGAAAAACAACCATCGGCGCGGAGTCTTCTCCAGCCATTCATGCAATGCAACATCACCGATCCAGACCAACTTGTCCGAGTAGGCTTCACATAGCATGCCTATGTCCGTTTCTCGATTACGGACTCTACATGCAAAACAACAAGGACTATTCAAGTATACCCGAAGGAACACCTCACACTCTCCGCATACTCGCGAGAGCGGGCTTCCAATGCAAAAGGAAAGAGGACTTCACATGTCTAAGATGAGAATCGTTACCCTAGCATTTCTCTTTGGCGCCATGAAGATCTATACGGATGAAAAGCACCGCAATGTCCTCGCCTCCGTAGATCCGAAATCGGCTTGCGATTTGGGGCTCCGAAGCTCCACCGGTAGCCAGATCTCTCCTATTTCTTCTTCCTTGCTCTCCCCTCTCTCTAAGACTTTTAGAAAGAGAAATTTCAAAAGAAATGAGGATTTCCAAGCCCAATTCCCGACCTTAACCTAACATGGACAAGCCTGAGCCCTTAAATCCCAAAAGAAGGAAACAGACGACCACGATTCGCACTTAAAATCAGATTTCTAGGCCGAACACGGCTTGTGACATGCCCGTGTACAAGGCAGTGTGCCTCAATCGATGCCGAAACCGTCACGTCCAGACCACTACACGGGTTCTCGACACGCCCGTGTTGCACATGACACACCTGTGTCATTAAGTACACGCCTGTATTGCTGGGCGTGTTCCTCAATCGACACAGGACCAAACACAACCCGAGGAGAACACGGGTATTCGACACGCCCGTGTCACATTTGACACGCCCGTGTCAAACCCGAACACGCCCGGGCTCCAGGTCATGTTCCTCCCCCGACACAGCTCGTCTAATAGCCCGAGCAGGACACGGCCTGGGACACGCCCGTGTCTCAGGCAGTGTTCGCTGTCTCGACGATCGTTGACTGTATTTTCGTCGACCACACTGCCAGATCGTCGAACCCGAGCACTACACGACCCTGGGACACGACCGTGTCCCAGGCTGTATGACTCCTACCAAGTCCCAAACTTGGCTCAAAATGCTACTTGTCCCTCTTCTGAGTTTCTGGGCATTACAACTTGGGCGTGACTTGATTTTTTCTTTGTGGGCCGCAGATTTCACTGGAATCAAAGGTACACGGCCAGGTCACGACGTGACCTGAAGTACACGGGCGTGTACTGTGCAATTTTTGACCTTTTCTGAAAATTTTTGGAAAATAAAATAAAGCTAAGTTAGCAATTTATTTACAAAAAAGAACAATTTATTAAAGAAAAATAACTATAAATGACAAAAATAAACTAAAACGACTAATTTATTGTACGTAAAAATACGTATCTTTACAACTCATCATGAGACCGACCACTCCCAAGGCTAATGTTCCTAGGGAGAGTAAGCTGACCAGGAACCAAGGACCCAAATACGTTTGGGTTCCTAAGGTAAACTGATTTATTTTTGCAGGTATGTCCAAAGCCCAATAGAACGCCAATCTGGTACTTGGACAGCGGATGCTCTTGGCACATGACTGGGACAAGAAGCCTTTTACGTGATTACACCCCAGTCAAAGATGGACCTAAAATCATTTTTGGAGGTTCAGTCAGGGGAACTACAAAACGTTATGGTATGAGATCCAACGGCATTGTCTCTTTCACAGACATTGCTTATGTTGAGGGATTACACCATAATCTCATAAACATAAGTCAACTATGTGACAAAGGCTACATCGTTGATTTCTGCAAGGATAAGTGTTTGATAAAATCGTCTGCAAATTTGGAGATGGTCTTAACAGGCACTCGGACCAGATATATTTTTTGTTTAAATTTCCTTTGTTTAGACACTTCTACCCCAGTGTGTTTTATGGCAAAAAGTAGTGTGTCTCTCTGTGACCAATGACATAAGAGATTAGCACATATTAATTTTAAAACCTTAAATATATTATTTTCTCGCAACTTAGTGCGTGATGCCCCCGACATTAATTGCCTTAAAGAGAGTCCATGTCAGTCTTGTCAAATGGGTAAGCAGACACAGGCTACCTTCAAAGGTATTACTGAGAGAGATTCTTCTCGAAGCTTATACTTACTTCACATGGACTTATTCGGTTCTATGCTGATTCACGACAAAGGAGGTAAGGTCTATACGCTAGTAATTGTTGATGACTACTCACGTTTCACTTGGGTGTTCTTTCTGAAACACAAGTCAGACAACTTTGACTATTTCACTAATTTTGTCCGATAAATTCAGAACGAATTGGACTGCTCGGTGGTCAAAATCAGAAGTGACCATGGCACAGATTTTGAGTCTGGTGCCATGACAAAGTTTTGTGAAAGTTAAGGTATCTTTCATGAGTTTTCCTCCCCGCACACTCCCCATTAAAATGGAGTGGCTGAGTGAACGAACGGAACCCTAATTGAAGCATGTACAACCATGTTGAGCGACGCTTCTCTTCCAGAGTACTTCTGGGCTGAAGCAGTCAACATGGCTTGTCAAGTGCAAAATAGGGCACTCATCAACAAAAGCCATCGTAAGACCCCCTATGAGTTATTGAAGGGCAGAAAATCGACTGTGTCCTACTTTAGAATCTTTGAAAGCAAATGCTTCGCACTTAATAATGGGAAGCATTACCGAACTAAGTTTAGTGAAAAATATTTTGAATGTATTTTTGTAGGAAATAGTAGCCATAGTAAGGCATATAGGATTTTCAACAAGAAAACTCTAGTGGTAGAAGAGTCAATAAATGTTGTATTTGATGAGACTAGCCTGCTCCAAAGCAGCTCATCTAGTATTATTGGTGCAGATGCAGGTACCAGGTTCAAAGAACTTAACTTGGATGATGTTGTCAAGTAAGAAGCTCCAATATCAGCTAAGCTCGTCGATCCAAGCTTGGTGGATGAGGAATCCATAGAGAAAGAATTGCCACAACCTATAGAGGCATCACCGGATGCTGCAGAGCCTGCTGGAGGAAGAGCAAGGAACCTAGGGTTCAGACACCTACGAGATCACCCTGTGGATCAGATCATTGGAGAGCCAGGCGATGGTGTGAGAACCAGACGAGGTACAGCTAATGAAATTTTGCATATGAGTTTTCTATCTCAAGTTGAACTAAGGAAGTTCGAGGAAGCGAACAAAGAACCATCTTGGATCATGGCGATGCAAGAGGAGCTCAACTAGTTTGAACGATGCAAAGTCTGGGAGCTGGTACCCAAACCAAAGTGACAGAACGTGATCGGCACCAAGTGGATCTTCAGAAATAAGGTGGATGAACACGGAGTAATTATCAAGAATAAAGCCCGGCTTGTAGCAAGAGGATACAGACAAGAAGAGGGGATCGACTTCGACCAGACATTTGCTCCAGTGGCTCAGCTCGAGGCGATCAGGTTGTTTCTTGCATATGTTGCCCTCAAAGGCTTCACCGTGTACCAAATGGACATGAAGTCAGCATTCCTTAACGGGAATCTGAAAGAGGAAGTATACGTAGCGCAACCCCCAAGTTTTGTCAACTCTTTATTCCCTCATAACGTATACTTTTTAAATAAAGCATTATATGGTTTAAAGCAAGCTCCCCGAGCTTGGTACGAGACGTTGTCTAGCTTTCCTCTTGAGAACAAGTTCACAAGGGGAAAGATAGACAAGACATTATTTCTTAGGGAAGTTAAAGGCAAGATTCTGCTAGTGCAAATCTATGTCGACGACATCATTTTTTGGCTCTATAGAAGACAACATTTGCAAGAAGTTTTCCAAACTTATGCAAGTGAAGTTTGAAATGAGCAGTATGGGTGAGTTGAAGTATTTCTTAGGACTTCAGGTGAAGCAATCTGAAGATGGAATTTTCATCTCTCAGATGAAGTTCACCAAGAAGCTTCTTAAGAAATTCGTAATGGAGTGTGCATCCTCCATGCGGACTCCAATTGGTTCAACTGTGTCTCTACACAATGATGAGAAAGGAAAACCTTTTGATGAAACCAAGTACAGAAGCATAATTGGATCCTTGCCCTACCTAACTGCCAGTAGACCAGATATATTGTTCTCGACTTATGTCTGCGCTAGATATCAAGTCAATACTAAGGAATCTCATTATGGCGCTGCAAAGCAAATTTTAAGATACCTTAAGGGTACACCAAATCTTGGCTTATGGTACCCAAGAAGTAATGATGTCGAGCTAATTGGCTTTTCAAATGCTAATTTTGCAGGTAGTAGGGATGATAGGAAAAGCACTTCCGGGACGTGCCAATTCCTCAGAAGACGGCTCATTTCCTGGAGCAGTAAGAAGCAAAATTGTGTGGCAACATCTACTACCGAATCAGAGTATATCTCTGCGGGTAGTTGTTGTCATAGCTTCTATGGATAATAAATTAGCTAGAAGATTATTACTTGAAGTTCAACGAAATTCCGATATTCTGCAACCCCTTCAGCGCCATTGCAATCGCAAACAATCTACGCTCCCACAGTCGGACAAAGCACATTGAGGTGAGCTACCACTTCATCCAGGAGCACATGGATAACAAGGACATAGCCCTCAGCTATGTCCCGGCGGACAAGCAGGTTGCTGGTATTTTTACGATACCGCTGGATGAGACTAAGTTCTTGCTTTTCAAAACAGAGCTGGGCATGTTGAACAAGGAACCATGAAGACGGTCAAAGTGGCAGAATTGTCTCGAGATCAATTTTAACAAAGCAAGAATTCTTCTTTTGCAAGTCCAATTCGGTGAATATTGACCGACATGTCGCATATTCATACAACACTCGCCAAAACGGACTCCTCCAACAGCTATTTTCGGAGAAATCTATTTGGGGAAATATTTCAAATTGTGTATATTGGATCCGAAGACTCGACGATCAATTTGAGGTATGCGCAGTCTAAATGCAATTTAGAAATCGATATATATATATATATATATATATATCATTTAAATGGTATCGGGAGGGCACGCTCTACTTTCATCGAACTCAAAAGCAGCTGAAACCTAATGATTCACACAATTGTGCTTCCCGACCCTTTGGCTCTCGATTCGTCGTTTCCTATCATTCGCCGCCATCCTCCCATGCCCTAGCTCGCGTCAACCATGCCAATCTTGCCGCAAAGCCCTAGCTTCGATTTTGTCGCCACCTACTACATGTTGTCGTCGTCTACCGCTTGTCACCGCCACCTGCCGACAGAAATGCTCATCGTCCAGTCATTATGGTGAAGACTCCAGTTCTTGCAGTCTTCCAAAGGTTCTCCAGTACAGTGCTTGCTCTCAGAACACCAGTATAGTTTCGACACCAGTGCTTGCTCTCCAGAGTTTCAGAAATTCCAGCTTTCTGTAATTTTCCATGGCTCTTAGAAGCACCACTGGCTTGCTAGGAGTAGGTGAGGTTGTCCGTGCAGGATTTGCTCAAGCCTCCGACGAATTCAGGAACGTCATTCTAATATTGGAGACCGCTGGACTCTCCTTCATCCACGAACACCCCTACAAAGTGCTCGACAAGGAAGTCTTGGAGTTCTTCGGTAATGCCAAATTACGTCATGAGGACTCACTAATAAAAAACAAGGTTCGGAAAATCAAAGTGAAGATTAATGTCTCCCGTCTCTCTAGGTACTTGCGGGTACCCAGCTGTGATCAGGCCGACTACCTAGAGGAGGCAGATTTTGCCAGAATGTTATCATTCTATGGTTTGCCCAGGAACACCAAATCCATCAAGCGAAAAGGAATGAGTGAGGAGGGAAAACTCCTCTCAGATATAATTGGCAAGGTGCTCATTTGCAAGACGGGCTCGCACGACTATCTGTTCTAGGATGTTCAAGATACTAGTTGCAATTGGCTATAGGAAGAAGTTGTACTGGGGTTCTCTGTTGTTCACCAAGATAAAAGACAGCCTATGCACTACCAACTTTGGGAGAATTATCACCCTATACATGAATCAGCTCGATGGTGATAGGTTTGATATTACCAAAGGAGTTCCTATCCATCACCTAAAGAGCATAGATTCAACAATCTTCTCGAGGTGGGACAGGCGGATCATCCAGCGAGGGGGAGCCCCATGTACCCCTAGAGGAGGAGATAGATCATATTACTGATGATAGAACCCCTTGTCCTCTCCCCAGTGAGACTCCTGTCGGATTGAGTGCGGGTATTGAGGGAGAGACAGCTGCTCATTTAGATATAGTTACAATGCTTCCAGACTCAGGTTCAGGGGATATCCAAGTAGAGGTTGCTGCTATTGGTGCTACTGCCACTGCTGAGGTTCAGACAGTTGAGGGTTCAGAAGTGCATGCTGAGGAAGAGGATCCAGCTCCTTCTGATCATGATGAATATGCTAATTCTTATATGGTTAATGATGATGCTGCTGATAATAATCTGACAGTTGAAGATTATCAGATTGAGATTGTTAATGAGGATGCAGGGTTTGCTGATAAATCTGCTCATAGCAATTCCACCGCGGCTGAGGTTGGCTATGATGCCATTATAGTTTCAGTGCCTATGCTTGTAGACACACTGGTTGTTCCTCTCCCTAGGACTGTCACTATTGCAGTGTCTGAGGGGAGGCAACTTCGTCCCGCATATCTGTGTCCACTGAGGTTTCCATACTCACGCGTAACCTGGACAAAAGACTAGGCAGGATGTCTTTGGTACTCGAAGGCATAGTTGACCTCTCTGATGAGGACGGATTGGCTGATGTGCATGCCCCTACTTTAGGTTCAGAAGTACCAAGGTTGATTACTGCAAATGTCACTCCTACAGTGCTGCCAGATGCTCTAAGCCCCAGTTCAAGTGATAAGCTGCTAAAGGTTTATGATGAAATGCTAGCTAAGCAGCAGGCCCGGTTTGATGCCTCGTTGGCTAAAGTGGTTCAAAGATTCAAACAATTCGAGAAGTTTATGCTGAAAGGGCAAGTATATGATTTATCTAATTGAGTTGGAATGCACACTGTTCTTTTTCTTAATATCTCTTTTCAAGTAGTAGTTTAATTTTATTTGATATGTGCAATTCAACTTAGCTTGTAAGATTTTGGCTTCTTCAAATATGGGAAGATTATTGGGTTTTGTATCCATAATAATCCTGATTTGAAGAAGGGTTTGGTCAAGCTAAGATGAATTAAGGTTGTATTTGATAGTGCTTTTTAGTTTTGTACTTGCAGGTTTACTGTTGAAGCCAAAATGACCTCTGTGGAGTTTGGGGTCCCAAAAGAGGGGTGACCGCGCACCTACTACCCTCAAGCGAACGATCTAGGCACAAGATTAGAAACATAAGGGATAGACCTAAGGTCTCAGCGTGGAGGACCCACCGCATACCCGGAAGACTAACAAACTCTTCCCCTCCCAATCCAAAGGCTGAGCTAAGACACCTTCGGAGGGCACTCTCGGCCGACCGGAACGTCTAAGGAGAATCTCAAGACCAACTCTCTCCTATCCAGATGTGTCTCCTTGGGTCTACACAAAATACTCCTCATCCGCCCTGCTGATGGCGCAAACTTGCCGAGCAATTCCACAACACGCTGCCCAAACTGGGCCACTAACAGCGTAATTCCGCTATTCTAACAGGCTGTCAACAGGCCATCAGGGGCTTCCCGACAACTATACCTCGGGGCCCCCACGGGGCGAGCTGTTCACGAGAACACCGCCCTCCTAATACGAAGAAGAAGTAAGCTACACATACACAGAGCATCACAGATATTATAAAATATTACAGGAATATGAATTCCATACTTCGGCATGCAGGCCGACAATATAGGCAAAAATAGGCCTTCGAGGACCGGCACAAGCTTGGTCTTAAGCCCGCTACTCTCCGCTTGGTACTGCAACACTTGTACGTAATGTCTCAAATGACGGCGGTCAGCTAAATGCCAGTCGGCTAACATGAGAGGACCAAATATATTGCACCCACCCCTTTTTCGGGGGTTGTGGCGCGCATTCCCTGCAAACGGATAATATACAACTTCCTCGGAGTCTTCTCCGGGAACCCCAAATCATCACCAATCCGGCTCACACATCCGGATGGGCTTCACACAGCATGTCTAAACCAGTACTCACACTTCCAGGTGCTAACACAGTTAATTGCAGGGACGTACACGTCAACCCGTCGGAGAGCTCCCTTCCCCCACCCGTTGGTGGGGAGGGGCTTCCATGCAAATATGTAAACTGAGGGCTTCACCTGCCCAAGTAGAAACATCGTTACCCTTAACGCGTCTTTTTGTCGGCGGTGTCGGGCCTTGCTGAAGAAATAACTTCCCATCCTCCTCCTTGATGGCCGAGTCTTTGCTAGGAGAGATGGAATTATCCCCCTCTCTCTCTCTTTGTAGCTCATTCGAGATCCAGGCGGCGCCAGGAGAGAAGCTCCCGGCCGACCTTGCTGTAGGTGGCGCCGGGAGAGGAGCTCCCGGCCGGCCTTGCTGTAGGCGGCGTCGGGAGAGGAGGTCCCGGCCGGCCTTGCTGTAGGCAGCGCCGGGAGAGGAGCTCCCGGCCGGCCTCGCTGTAGGCAGCGCTGGGAGAGGAGCTCCTGGCTGGCCTCGCTGTAGACGGCGCCGGGAGAGGAGCTCCCGGCCGGCCTCGCTGTAGGCGGCGCCGGGAGAGGAGCTTCCCGGCCGGCCTCGCTATAGACGGTACCGGGAGAGGAGCTCCCGGTCGGGCTTGCTTTACCCTAGGCGGCGGTGTCGAAGAGAGAACTGAGAGAGAGAGAGAGCCGAGCTCGGGCTGCCCCTAGTGGCCAGCGACGAGAGAGGGGGAGTAGAGCTCGGGCAACACTCGCTAGAGGCGGCCTGGACAGAAAAAATAGGAGGAACCGGGCTGGGCTCCTCCTTGCGGCGGCGGCCTTGACTAAAAGAGGTGGAGGCTCGGGCTGATCTCCAGGCGGCGGCCTGGACTGGAAGAAATGGAGGGGTTCGGGGGTGCTGCTCCAGGCAGCCGGAGAAAGAGAGAGGGCGGGCCTGCGGGGTTGCGCTGCTCCAGGCCGAGAGAGAGGGAGAGTGAGGGGGGTGGTGTGCTCCTCTAGCCGACGAGAGAGAGAGAGAGAGAGAGAGCGGGGTTGTCTCTTGCTGAGGCAGCGGCCGGAGAGAGAGAGAGGTATGGGAGGCGGGGTGTTGCTGCTCTAGGCCGATGGGAGAGAGAGGGAGGCGCGGGGTTGTGCTCCTTCCTGCGGCGGCGGCCGGCGAGAGAGAGGGGGAGGCGGGCGGATCAAGGGCGGCGGATCTCTGCTGGAAATAAATCCCGATCTCCCGCTTCTCTCCTTCTTCTTTTTTTCTTTCCCTCCCCTGTACCCCCGCTCCCCCTACCACTTCTATATCTTTTTTTATCTTTCTTTGTTGATTGTTGTCCCCCCTCTCCTGAGCCCATCCTCCCCACATGTGCCATATGCAGTTAATATATATTATATTATAAATATAATATAATATCAATATATTGTAAATACAATATAATATTAATATGTTATAATATTAATCCAACATTTGTAAAAAGCCTACACGCACAAAACATCTGCACGCGTGCATGAGTGCTCGCATGCTCAAACGGGACTGCACCAAAATGCCGCTCATAGCATGTCCCGAGCACGCCGCTTGGGGAGGATCCCGCTCGATCGGATACGGGGTTGTACACAATCCCCGCTCTTTTCGAGGTTGGCAAGAGCTCGGAAAGAAATGTCCAACCCCAAGTATCCGGCGAGTGGGAGCCGACCCAAAGAAACAATTTTGGGAGAATCCAAAATTTGCATTTAAAACACTAATCTCTCCATGCTCTTTTTGATCTTGTTGAACCACACGATACATTTTTGCTCACTGATATTGGATTGCCCTTATACAATTACTTAAAATAAGTACAAAATTCCTCAAGATATTGTGAAATAATGAAACCAAATATTTTGCATTCTCTTGAACACGCGGAGCTAATCCTTTCCCCACAGGTGTGCCTACCGCCCTGCCCAGCTAATGAGAGACTGAGCAGCGAGTCTACCCGGGGCCGAGCAGCACTCGGTGTCGGGGTGCCGATGACGTTCTGAAACCAAACCTATCCTCCACAGGCAAGGCTTCGGACCTGCCAGCTAGATGAGAGCCTGCGCAGCGGGTCTACCTGGGGCCGAGCCGAGCTTGGGGTGCCGATGACGTTCTTAAACCAAACCTATCCCCCACAGGCAAGCCTTCGGACCTGCCAGCTAGATGAGAGCCTGTGCAACGGGTCTACCTGGGGCCGAGCCGAGCTCGGGGTGCCGATGACGTTCTCAATCAAAACATATCCCCCACAGGCGAGCCTTCGGACCTGCCAGCTAGATGAGAGCCTGCGCAGCGGGTCTACCTGGGGCCGAGCCGAGCTCGGGGTGCCGATGACGTTCTCAAACCAAATTTATCCCCCACAGGCGAGCCTTCGGACCTGCCAGATAGATGAGAGCCTGTGCAGCGGGTCTACCTGGGGCCGAGCCTAGCTCGGGGTGCCGATGAAGTTCTCAAACCAAACCTATCCCCCACAGGCGAGCTTTCGGACATGCCAGCTAGTAGGAGCCAGGCAGCGGGTCTACCTGGGGCCGATCCGCGCTCGGGGTAGTGCAGAACCAAAAACTAGGACCTCTCCCCCATAGGCGATCCTTCGGACCTGCCAGCTAGTAGGAGACAGGCAGCGGGTCTACCTCGGGCCGAGCCGCGCTCGGGGTAGTGCAGAACCAAGAACTAGGACCTCTCCCCCACAGGCGAGCCTTCGGACCTACCAGCTAGTAGGAGCCAGGCAGCGGGTCTACCTGGGGCCGAGCCGCGCTCGGGGTAGTGCAGAACCAAGAACCAGGACCTCTCCCCCACAAGCGAGCCTTCGGACCTGTCAGCTAATAGGTGTCAGGCAGCGGGTCTACCTGGGGCCGAGCCGCGCTCGGGGTAGTGCAGAACCAAGAACCAGGACCTCTCCCCCACAGGTGAGCCTTCGGACCTGCCAGCTAGTAGGAGCCTGGCAGCGGGTCTACCTGGGGTCGAGCTGCGCTCGGGGTAGTGTAGAACCAAGAACTAGGACCTCTCCCCCATAGGCGAGCCTTCAGACCTGCCAGCTAGTAGGAGCCAGGCAGCGGGTCTACCTGGGGCCGAGCCGCGCTCGGGGTAGTGCAAAACTAAGAACCAGGACCTCTCCCCCACAGGCGAGCCTTCGGACCTGCCAGCTAGTAGGAGCCAGGCAGCGGGTCTACCTAGGGCCGAGCCGCGCTCGGGGTAGTGCAGAACCAAGAACCAAGACCTCTCCCCCACAGGATAGCCTTCAGACCTGCCAGCTAGATGAGAGCCTGTGCAGCGGGTCTACTTAGGGCCGAGCCACGCTCGGGGTAGTGCAGAACCAAGAACCAGGACCTCTCCCCCACAGGCGATCCTTCGGACCTGCCAGCTAGATGGAAGCCTGCGCAGCGGGCCTACCTGGGGGTCTCCTCTCCAACCCAACTCCAACCCCCGAGTGAGCCTACAGCCCTGCCAGCTTAATGAGAGCCTAGTCAGCGGGTCTTCTTGGGGTCTCCTCTCCAACGCAAATATAAAGCAAACACAAAGGTAAACAAATAACTCAAAGAAAACTATTGACTCGATCAATCAAGTCAAAGTCTGACATGTGGCATCTCTACCCGCTACGTCCACCCTCCTGAGAACGAGGGTCGATCATATAATATTCTCCCTAAGGCACGTTTTGATCTCCAGGATCGAACATCCTAGCAACAAGAGGGGAATGGGAGGGGACTTCTTTCATCACATGACCATGGTCGTCACTTGGTTCCTCTTCTATGGTCATGACGTTCGGCTGAGTTTTTTCATTCTGGCCACTCTCCACGCTCACCGCACCAAAACTGTTGAAGCCAAAAATGACCTCTGTGGAGTTCGGGGTCCCAAAAGAGGGGTGACCGCGCACCTACTACCCTCAAGCGAACGATCTAGGAACAAGATTAGGAACACAAGGGACAGACCCAAGGTCTCAGCGTGGAGGACCCACCACATACCCGGAAGACTAACAAACTCTTCCTCTCCCAAGCCAAAGGCTGAGCTAAGACACCTTCGAAGGGCACTCTCGGCCGACCGGAACATCTAAGGAGGATCTCAAGACCAACTCTCTCCTATCCAGATGTGTCTCCTTGGGTCTACATGAAATGCTCCTCACCCGCCCTGCTGATGGCGCAAACTCGTCGAGCAATTCCACGACACGCTGCCCAAACTGGGCCACTAACAACGTAATTCCGCTATTCTAACAGGCTGTCAACAGGCCATCAGAGGCTTCCCGGCAACTATACCTCGGGGCCCCTACGGGGCAAGCTGTTTACGAGAACACCGCCCGCCTAATACGAAGAAGAAGTAAGCTACACATACACAGAGCATCACAGATATTATAAAATATTACAGGAATATGAATTCCATACTTCGGCACGCAGGCCGGCAATATAAGCAAAAATAGGCCTTCGAGGGCCGACACAAGCTTGGGCTTAAGCCCGATACTCCCCTATTGGTACTGCAACACCTGTACGTCAACATCTCAAATGGCGGCGGTCAGCTAAACGCCAGTCGGCTAACATGAGCGGACCAAATATATTGCACCCACCCCTTTTTCGTAGGCTGTCGCGCGCATTCCCTGCAAACGGATAGGCTTCACACAGCATGCCTAAACCCGTACTCACACTTCCGGGTGCTAACACAGTTAATTGCAGGGACGTACACTTCAACCCGTCGGAGAGCTCCCTTCCCCCACCCGTTGGTGGGGAGGTGCTTCCATGCAAATATATAAACTGAGGGCTTCACCTGCCCAAGTAGAAACATCGTTACCCTTGACGCGTGTTTTTTGTCGGTGGTGTTGGGCCTTGCTGAAGAAATAACTTCCCATCCTCCTCCTTGATGGCCGAGTCTTTGCCAGGAGAGATGGAATTATCCCCCTCTCTCTCTCTTGGTAGCTGGTTCGAGCTCCAGGCGGCGCCAGGAGATAAGCTCCCGGCCGACCTTGTTGTAGGCGGCGCCGGGAGAGGAGCGCCCGGCCGGCCTTGCTGTAGGCGACGCCGGAAGAGGAGCTCCCGGCCGGCCTTGCTGTAGGCGGCACCGGGAGAGGAGCTCCCGGTCGACCTCACTGTAGGCGGCGCCGGGAGAGGAGCTCCCGGCCGGCCTCGCTGTAGATGGCGCCGGGAGAGGAGCTCCCGGCCGGCCTCGCTGTATGCGGCGCTGGGAGAGGAGCTCCCGGCCGGCCTCGCTGTAGACGGTGCCAGGAGAGGAGCTCCCGGCCGGGCTTGCTTTACCCTAGGTGGAGGCGTCGAAGAGAGAACTGAGAGAGAGAGAGAGAGCCGAGCTCGGGCTGCCCATAGTGGCCGGCGACGAGAGAGGGGGAGTAGAGCTCGGGCAACACTCGCTAGAGGCGGCCTGGACAGAAAAAATAGGAGGAACCGGGCTGCGCTCCTCCTTGCGGCGGCGGCCTAGACTGAAAGAGGTGGAGGCTCGGGCTGATCTCCAGGCGGCGGCCTAGACTAGAAGAAATGGAGGGGTTCGGGGGTGCTGCTCCAGGCGGCCGGAGAAAGAGAGAGGGCGGGCATGTGGGGTTGCGCTGCTCCAGGCCGAGAGAGAGGGAGAGTGAGGGGGCGGGGTGCTGCTCTAGCCGACGAGAGAGACAGAGAGAGAGAGAGAGGGCGGGGTTGTCTCTTGCTGAGGCAGCGGCCGGAGAGAGAGAGGTACGGGAGGCGGGGTGCTGCTGCTCCAGGCCGACGGGAGAGAGAGGGAGGCTCGGGGTTGTGCTCCTTGCTGCGGCGGCGGCCGGCGAGAGAGAGGGGGAGGCGGGCGGAGCAAGGGCGGCGGATCTCTGCTGGAAATAATTCCCGATCTCTCACGTCTCTCCTTCTTTTTTCTTTCCCTCCCCTGTACCCCCGCTCCCCCTACCACTTCAATATCTTTTTTTATCTTTCTTTATTGACTGCTGTCCCCCCTCTCCTGAGCCAATCCTCCCCCATGTGCCATATGCAGTTAATATATATTATATTATAAATATAATATAATATCAATATATTATAAATACAATATAATATAATATCAATATATTATAAATACAATATAATATTAATATGTTATAATATTAATCCAACATTTGTAAAAAAGCTTACACGCACAAAACATCCGCACGCGTGCACGAGTGCTCGCATGCTCAAACGGGACTGCACCAAAACGCCGCTCATAGCATGTCCCGAGCGCGTCGCTTGGGGAGGATCCCGCTCGACCGGATACGGGGTTGTACATTTACATTGTCAAGTACACACCAATGTCAGGTTACAGTGGGTCAGTAAACACAGGACTACACAATATAATCCCTCATTGTGTAGGTCATTGTGTTGACTCACGTGTAATTTATCTATTGGGGTGTACTTTTATCCCAAGTTCAAGAGAAGGATCAAGGAAGGCCAAAGAAAGTAAGTCAAAAATAAAGAATTTTACCAAAGTAAAATTCAGCGAGTATGGTGAGTCATACACGTCGAATTCGTCGAGTATCCCCGTGATACTCGCCGAATTCGTCGTGTATGCTTCTCGATACCCTCCGAATTCATCGTATTTTCTTAGGCTAAATTCTCCAGGTTTCCAAAATTTATCCAAGGCAAATTCGACGAGTATCACTATTGATACTCGCCGAATTCGACGAGTATACCAAGCGATACTTGCCAAATAATTCGATGTAAACTGAATCTGCCTTCTGTTCAACAAACTCCGTTCGAAGAATTAGCCTTCAGTTCGACGAACTCCATTCGACAAATTTGCCCTCTGTTCGACGAACTTCGTTCGACGATTCGGCGAGTATCATACCTGATACTCGACGAATATCGCCGAATTTTCCTTGGCATTTTTTCCGATTTTTCTTCCTTGTTCGAAACCTACGACCATGTATAGTCCGCTTCTAGGTTTCTATTTTTGAAATAATTTGTAGTTGTTTCGTTTCGAATTCCTCTATAAATACTTAGAGTAATTTCGTAATGGACAAGGATCCAAAAACTTAATTTCCAAAAATCAAAATCTCTTATTTCCAAAAAGGATTCTCATCGGCCCAACTACTATTTTCGCGATTCTTCTTCTGATCAACCGTGACATCGAGCAATCTTCTTCGCCGATAACTTCGTTGACCGGATCGCCTCTTTGTTTTAGATCTGCTTTACTCCAGTCCTTGTTGGTCGAAGATCGAGGTTCAAGATCCAAAGATTTCAAGTTTTCGAGTTCTCCAAGAATCAACTTCCAACCTTCAAAGAACGTCGGATCAAGATTGGAATTGTGTGATGTTGTTGTAATTTTATTTTTAATATTGTAGGAGATGTTTCTCCGAGTTTTGTAGATCTGGTTATGGATCGAGAGAGTAGATCCGGTTGTGGATCGAGTGTGTAGATCTGGTTTGTGGATCGAGTTGTAGGAGAGTTTGTTCTTCGAGTGGTAGGAGCTTTGTCTCCGAGGTGTAGGAGTTGTGACTCAGAGGTGAAAGATTTGATGAAATTTGAGTTTGGTGAAGTAGCAAATCTTCGCTTCATGGGAGATAGGCGAGGCAGGACAGTGGACGTACCCAACTCGGGGAACCACTATAAAATCTCTGTGTTTGTGTGCTTGATATTTTCAATTATTTTTATTACTCAAAAAGACGCAAACTTCACATATTCACCCCCCTCTAGGTGATTTAAGTCAACGCTAGAAACTTTCAAATAGGTTTGACTGCCGGTGTTGCGGCAAAGTTGGTCACTTTGTTGTGGATTGCTGGTTTAATCCCATAAATTTTGAAACTCCTAAAGTTGAACGTATGAGGCAGACCACTTGCAAGACTAATGTTCCTAGGGGGAGTATGCTAACCAGGAACCAAGGACCCAAATACGTTTAGGTTCCTAAACTGATTTAGTTTTGCAGGTATGTCCAAAGTCCAACAAAATGCCTATCTGGTATTTGGACAGTGGATACTCTTGGAATATGACTAGGACAAGAAGCCTACTTTAGAATTATACTCCAGTCAAAGACGGTCCAAAGGTTATCTTCGGTGGCTCTGATCGGGGAATCACAAAAGGATATGGTATAATTTCTAATGTAAAGTTTCATTCACTAATATGGCTTTTGTGAAAGGATTAGAATATAATCTTATCAGCATAAGTCAATTATGTGATAAACGATTTATTGTTACCTTTTCTAAGGATCAGTGTCTGATAAAGTCGGCCTCCACTATGGAGATGATATTAACAGGCACAAGGATTAGAAATATATTTTGTCTTAATTTTCTATGTTCAGACACTTCTACCCAGTATGTTTTGTTGCAAAAGATAGTGCATCTCTTTGTGATCATTAGCACAAGAGACTTACACATATAAATTTCAAAACCATCAATATGTTATTTTCTCAAGACATAGTACGTGATGCACCTACTATTAAGTGCATTAAAGATAGTCCATGTCACGCATGCCAGATGGGCAAGTAGATAAGGGCAACCTTTAACGGCATTACTGAGAAGGATTCCTCAAGGTGTTTGTATTTATTACACATGAACTTATTTGGTCCAATGCAAGTTCGTAGCTTAGGAGGTAAGTCATATATGCTGGTAATTGTTGATGATCACTCACATTTTACTTGAGTGTTCTTTCTGAAATGAAAGTCAGATGCCTTTGATGTGTTCACAAACTTTGTCAGGCAAATCTAAAACAAATGAAAAGGCTCAGTGGTCAGAATCAATAGTGATCACGGAACAGAATTCGAATCTGGTGCCATGACAGAATTATGTGGAAGTTTAGGTATCTTTCATGAGTTTTCCTCCCCGCATACTCCACAACAAAATGGAGTTGCAGTGATAAGGAATAAAACACTCATTGAATCTTGGACCACAATATTAACAGACTCCTCTCTACCAAAGTACTTCTAGGCTGAGGCTGTCAATACAGCTTGTCATGTGCAAAATAGAGCATTGATCAACAAGAATCATCGCAATACTCCCTATGAGCTACTGAAAGGCAGGAGACCGACTGTGTCCTACTTCGAGATCTTTGGATGTAAATGCTATGTACTTAATAATGGGAAATATCATCGTACCAAGTTTGGAGAAAACTGCTTTGAAGGTATTTTCTTAGGTTATAGTAGCCATAGTAAGGCTTACAGAATCTTTAATAAGAAAACTCCGGTGGTAGAAGAGTCGATTAATATTGTATTTGATGAGATGAGCTTGCTATATAGAAGCTCTTCCAGTATTTTTGTTGAAGATACGGGTTCAAAGCTGAAAGAATTAAGCTTGGATGAGATAGTTGAAGAAAGTGCTCCAAAGTTCATCAAGATCACTCCTCCAACCTCAATTGGAGAAGAGGATCACCAAGTATAAGAATTTATCCAAGTGGAAGAAGTAACTCCAAAAGTAGTGGAAGCTCCCGATGCAAGGACTCTAGAGCTCAGACACATAAGGGATCACCAAGTTGATCAAATCATACGAGATCCTCATGTTGGTGTAAGAACTCGAAGAGGTAATACTAATGAAAATTTGCATTTGAGTTTCCTCTCACGGGTTGAACCAAAGAAATTCGAAGAAGAAACCAAAAATACATCATGGATAGTTGCAATGGAAGAAGAACTAAATCATTTCAAATGCTGCCATATCTGGAAGCTTGTACCAGGACCCAAAGGCAAGAATGTGATTGGAATAAAGTGCATCTACAGGAACAAGATGGATGAAGATGGAACCATCGTCAAAAAAAAGCCAGACTTGTAGCTAAATGATATAGATAGGAAGAAGCTATTGACTTTGATCAGACCTATGCTCCAGTGGCAAGACTCGAAGCCATCAGGTTGTTCCTCGCATATGCTACACTTTTGGGCTTCATTGTCTATCAAATGGACGTGAAGTCTGCTTTCCTCAATGATAATATATAGGAAGAAGTATATGTGAAACAACTCCCAGGTTTTGTTGATCCTAACTATCCTGACTATGTTTACTTATTATTTAAAGCTTTATATGGTTTAAAACAAGCTCCACGAGCTTGGTATGAAATGATATCTAACTTTCTTCTTGAGAAGAAGTTCACAAGGGGAAAGATAGATAGGATATTATTTCTTAGGGAAGTAAAAGGCAATATTTTGCTATTGCAAATCTATGTCGATGACATTATTTTTGGCTCTACTGAAGACAACCTCTGCAAGAAGTTTTCCAAACATATGCAAGGGAAGTTTGAAATGGGAAGTATGGTTGAGCTGAAATATTTCTTAGGACTTCAGGTGAAACAATCTGAAGATGGAATTTTCATCTCTCAGACAAAGTTCACCAAGGAGTTGGTTAAGAAATTTTGAATGGAGAATGCAATCTCTATGAGGACTCCAATGGGTTCAGTTATGTCTCTGGACAAGGACAAGAAAGGAAAATCTTTCGATGAAACCAAGTACAGAAGCATAATTTGATCCTTGCTCTATTTTACTTCTAGCAGGCCTGACATAAAATTTTCAACATGTGTGTGTGCTAGATATCAGGTTAATACTAAGGAATCTCACTACTCTGCTGCTAAGAGGATTTTGAGATACCTTAAAGGAACACCCAATCTTGGCTTATAGTACCAAAGAAATAATGATAGAGAACTAATTAGATTTTCAGATGCAGACTTTGCAGGTAGCAAAGACGACAGGAAGAGCACTTTCGGGACTTGCCAATTCCTTGGAAGAAGAAGTCTCATTTCTCAAAAATCCAGCACTTTCGGAACACCCAATCTTGGCTTATACTACAACTTGAAGTTTAGGGACATTCCTATGTTTTGTGGCTCCTCCAGCGCTATAGCAATCGCCAACAATCCAGTTTCTCATAGCCGGATGAAGCATATCGAACTGTAATATCATTTCATTCGAGAGCATGTGGAGAATGGGGACATCAACCTCCAGTATGTTCCCACAGATAAACAAGTTGCAAATATTTTCATGAAACCGCTGGACGAGAGAAAGTTGTCGCTCTTCAAGATAGAACTTGGTATGCTCAACATGGAGACCTGAACATTTTACAGTTCAAGTCAAGAAAGGATTCAGGATCAGCCCCTTAGAAAATGCAAAGGAAAATTCTTACTCAACAAACTTTCAGAAAAAACTCAGGCTCAGACTTGGATTTCTCGAAAACAGTCTTGTATTTCTCAAAAACAACTTGAATTTTTTGAAAAGACTTATGAATTTTTTGAAAAGACTTAAGTATTCGTCGAAAAACTTCTAGAATTTTTTGAAAAACATTCTCAGACTTTTCGAAAAATATACTTTGATTTCTTTTCGAAAAATACAAAACCTTTCGAAAAATAATGTTGACTTTTCAAAAAGAGCAAAAATTATTTGCCGAAATTTCTGAGAATTGGAACCACCATTCAGGTACACATGTCCCTGTTTTTCAAAATTTTCTCATTATATATATAAATAGAGTTGTCCATAGAAATATCCAAATTCCGAAATTTGAAGACCAGGGCTCTTTCGAAGAACGACGATTCATCTCTTTTGGTTCTGTCGTTCTTACCGAAAAAGCTTTCCTTCTACTTCGACAAGTCAGAAATCTTTCAACCTCAAGAATCCATGGCTCCTACTACTAAGATAGGGTTCGGTAGTGAGTTCGTTCACACTAGAATCGCCGATCATTCTGATGACTTCAGAAATGTCATTATCCTCCTTGAAACCACCGGTCTCACTTTTGTTCTTAAGCAACCATGCAAAGTTTTGATTCCAGGCATCGAAGATTCTTCACAAATGCTAAGATTAAAAGAAGTGGCAAGGTATTGAGAAGCACTGTCTAGAATATGAAGATCAAGATCACGGCTTCTTCCCTAACAGAGTTTCTAAAATTACCCTTAATCGATGAGGAAAACGACTTGGAAGAACCCGATTAATCTAGGGCCTTGTACTTCTGTGGTTTCCCTGTATCCACAACTTCAATTTGTCAACCGCATATGAATGCTGAAAGCAAGCTCCTAGCTGATATACTAGGCAAGTTCCTTCTTTGCACAACTCACTCCATTAGATATATTTCCTCAGATTTCTTCGACATGATGACAGCAGTATTCTGTCACAAAAAATTCCAATGGGGGCAAATGATATTTGACAAGATTAAGGGAAATATAAAGACACCAAATTATGTCAGGATCATCACCTTATATCTAAATCAAGTACACCCAGAAACTTTTGACATGTCCAAAGGTGTATCTGTTGACTACCTCAAGAAAGACACACTAGCATCCATCAACAGATGGGAGATAAAAATACCAAGGTCAGGACAGGCTCCACTAGTCTCAAGAATTATATTTGATGATAAGGAAAGGATCTCATCTCCTCCTTACACTGATACAGTTGGCACATCTGGTGCAGCTATTAAGGGGGAGCCTGCTCCTTTAATTCAAGAAATTGTACAACATGCTTAAATTCTAGATAAAGAAGTTCAACCTGATGTTCTTGCTGCCCAAGTTTAAGAGAAACCTATTGATGATAATGTAGTAATGGAAGAAGAAGGTCAAGCTCAGTCATCTGATGAGCAGAACACCCCTGCACATGAAAATGGCTCGGGTATGAGTGTTCATTCCTCCCCTGACCAAGACACTCTACTAGAAACTATAGAGGTCATTAATAAGATGATAGAAGAACTCAACTCAGATGACCCCATGTTCATCCCTCCTGAGAAGCCAACTGAAAAGACTACTGCAAAGTCCCCTGATGCTATCCCTGAAGAGACCCCAGAAAAAATTCCTCCAGTAGAGATACCTGAAGACTCTCAGCCCCAGACACATATTGAGGGGGAGACTGATGTTAAATTAACTGATGAAGAAGAAATTATTGCAGAGCCTGCAGAGCCTCCCAAGAGGAATTTAGATTTCCTTATCCCTTCCATTCTTAGACATGAGGGGGATGAGATTCTACCCTTCCATAGAGGTAAGAGTATAGTTGTAATTGAAGAAATCTCACCGTGGTCAGTCCTTACTCTTCCTCCTCCACCTCATCCTACTGCTATTATTCCTGATGATACCCTCTTGGGTAAAATTGAATCAATGCTGACACAACAACGAGAGTCTTTTGATAAGTCTCTCAAAGAAGTTACTGAAAAAGACACTGCTCTTGAAAAAGAGATGAGCAGAGGCTTTGCTGAAGTACAACATAATATAGATGAGCTTAAGAGACTACTACAAATTGGTGGAAAGGCCATAGACTATACTATCACTAGTATTGGTCAAGTAATGGATCAATCAGTCATATTTGACAATAATCAGATTCTACTAGAGAAGAAAGCTCAAGAACACAACTTCAAGACTTGTGAAGAAGTTGGAACATTCAAAGAAGATATCATAATAACCCTTACTGTAGAAGTAAGAAAGGGAGAGGACAAAGTAAAAGAATTTCTTGATAAGAAAATTCTTGAGATGAAAACCCAGTGGGATGCACAATTGAAAGAGATAAGTACAGATGTACAGAAACAAAATCATGGTGTAAAGTTTCATACTTATGATACTGCTGTATGGATGCATAATCAAATACATCCAGACTTTCCAGTCAATCCACATGAAGCTCCACCTCCTCAACTTAATCCAACTATTTACATGCTTGCATTCTCTCCTAGACCAGAACATTATAAAGCTCCTCCTGCAGACTACTCTCATATATGGACTTTTGATCTACAAGAGCATCCTCAAGAGATTCCTCCTAAAGTGCAAATACCAAAAAGAAGGAAGTATGGTGAGGGTGCCTCTGTCAGCTGATCCATTCCAAGTAATGATGCTGAGAAAAGAAAAACACAAGAATTTGCTGAAGTGTGGAGCCCAACCTCCAAGTCACTTATTCTTGAGACTCTAAAGCTGGTGGTAGATTACAATGACGACAGAAATGATCATTACAGTCCCCAGGAGTGGGACCTGTATTAAAAATCTTTAAGTAAGAGGAGGATCGATGATAGAGAATATGACAGAAACAATCTCAAAGCTCCTCCTAAACCTGCTAAGTACTATCCTAAACCTTACTTTTATAAAAAGAGACAACACGAGAAGAAAGAAAGGCAGCAATAACATCAATTCAAATGATTGGAGTTTAGCCATAGTATAGAATTTTGTGGATCTGGACACTTTTATGGACATACTCCTGATATATATATAATTTTGAATTTTGATGTTATATTATTTCTCATTTATCGCTACAATTACTATTGTGCTTGTTAGCAGATTCTTTTAATTATTTTGATATAATTCACCTTAGTGTAGAGGGTTCTGACTTCTACAAATAGGAGGAGATTGTTGGGTATTGTATCCACAATAACCTAGATTTGGGTGAAGTCACCCTTGAACTAAGATAAATTAAGTATGTATTTGATGCTATTTTCTAGTTGAGTGCTTGCAGGTCTTTATTGCTAAGTGTAGATCAATGTCAGTTTACAATGAGTCACTTAACACAGGACCATACAAAGTAATCTCTTATTTTGTGATCCATGGTGTTAACTCATGTGTAATCTCTCTATTGGGATGCACTTCATTTTCAAGTACTAAAGCATGGAAGAAAGGAAATGTTGCTGGTTCCAGTACAAAGAAGAAAATTTTGCTAAGTCCATTCTTCGAAAAGAAAGAAAGTTTTTTGAAAGGTCCAGTTAAATTTTTCGAGAAAGAAGAATTATTCTCGAAAAACATTAAGACTTTTTGAAAAAATCTCTAAAAATTTCTAAGTTCTCTTTTTCGAGAAATGCCTTTTGAAAAATAAAGATGTCTTTTGAAGAATGCAGTTGCAGAAAATTCAAATTTTCAACTCGTCGAATGCAACTTCATTCAATTCGTCAAACAGAGTTCATAATTTGTCGAACAGCGTTCATAATTCGTCAAAAGGGATTTCATTCGTCGAACGACAATTCATAATTCATCGAATGGAGTGCATAATTCATTGAACGGATTTCCTTCATTCATCGAACGAGATTTCATTCGTCGAACAAGATTTCAAATACTAATCTGAGTTTATGATGATTGATTATCATTCCTTAAAAGTTTTCAGACCGTTCGAAGAAGTTCTATATAAAGTCTTGTCAAAGATTTCGCTAACCCTAATCTTAATAGAAAATCAGAAACGCCGCAAGTGCAAGATTGAAAAAAATCTGCACGCTGTCATCTTCATTCTTCTCTGAAGCTTCTTTCTTGATCCAGCAATTCAACAGAAGAAAAGATTCAACAGATCACTGTTTCAAGATTCTGCATTCAATCATTTGATAGTGTTAGATCCTACAAGTTTCAGATCGTGTTTTCTCAAGATTTCTTCCTCAACATCTTCTTCAAGAATTTCAAGTTTCAAGAGGGAAGAAGTTTGAAGATCTATGATCTAGAAGAAAAATTTTATTGTTGTTGTAAAATCTATTTCAACTTTTATAGGATCTTTGTCTCCGAGCTTGTAGGAAGATTATTCTTCCGAGTGTAGATCCCATTTTATGGGATCGAGTTTGTAGGAGTATGTTTACTCCGAGTTGTAGGAGCATTGCTCCGAGGTGTAGGAATGTTTTTATCCGAGATATAGTGAAGTAGCCAAGGCCATCCATGGTGCTAGATTGGTGAGGTGGAGAGTGGATATACCCAAGATTGGGGAACCACTATAATTCCTTGTGTTGTCTGGTTTATGCTTGATTACTTGCTATGTTAAACTCTCTCAAATTTTTATTCTGCAAAAGACGCAGATCTCACCAATTCACCCCCCCCCCCCCCTAGTTGATTTAGGTAGACAACTAGATACTTTCAAATTATTTGGGAGGTCAAAATTTATTGGGACAAGCATACATTTTTCTGCAAAGCTCTTTGTTTTAAGTGCATTTTAACCCTTCATGTTTATCTTTTGATTTTTGCACCTTAAACCCAAGCCTAAAGTTACACCTAATGAAGTCCTATTAATCCATGTTTCTAATTTTATTTTTTAATTAAATAGCAAAAAAGTAAATTCGGTAAGCCTTTAGGTATGAGTTTAGACTCTTGATTTAGATTGGGGTGGGTATAAATTGTCTCATAGATTTAAGTAGCAACTCAATGCATTTTTCATTCGTCTCATTACTTGGTTTTACTTTTTTGCTTGAACTTGGGATGATTTACTTTTATATTAGTGAAATGTGTAAAATTTTTGTCATGATGAAGTAAGAATTTTTGGTTTATTTTTCATATCTTCCCTAGTTCTAATTTCTCATCGTACTCATTCTTTGCATAGCCAAATTGATTGATTAGTCCTTTTTATTTTTGCTATTTCGTATGTGTTTGCTTTGGGACAAGCAAAATACTTAGTATGGGGGAATTTGATGAAACTTGATTTAGTTTAAATTACTTGGGTAAATCTATGCTTTTTCTTGTTTAGAATTATATATTACAAGAATCTTGGGCCTATAATTAGTTTCTTTTATGAAAAGTATTCTTACTTAATTTATTTTCTATTTTCAGGATTATGACATTTTCCACGTTTTGTACAAGGTCACGGGCGTGTACACCAGGTCACGGGCATGTACACAAGTCATGGGTGTGTACTTTGGGCGTGCAACCTGAGTGGAATGAAGCAACAGTCCGAGGTTTATTTTGATAAGTTGTAAATATACGTATTTTTACGTACAATAAATAAGTCGTTTTAGTTTATTTTTGTCATTTTTAGTTATTTTCTTTAATAAATTGTTCTTTTTTTTTTGTAAATACATTGCTAACTTAGCTTTATTTTATTTTTCAAAAAATTTCAGAAAAGGTCAAAAATTGCATAGTACACGCCCGTGTACTTCAGGTCACGCCCGTGACCTGGGCGTATAGCCTTGATTCCAACAGAAATCAACCGAATGCAAAGAAAATTCAAGACACGCCAAATACACGCCCCTGTCCAATGTTACACGGCTGTGACCAAGCCCCGTGTCACACCCTCGACGATTCCGAGCTCAAAGTTCGTTGACCCGGCCGACACACCTGTGTCAAGATGCGACACGACCGTGACTTCTCCACCTGGCCCAGACAAGACATCGCCGGCGAATAATTGACACGACGTCGTCCCCAGATCAACCTTCCCGACACACCTTGCCTACACACCCGTGACAGCAGTGTCATGCCCGTGACATCCACGTGTACAACCACAAATTCAAACCAATCATCAAATCTCAGCACTGACTCACCAACACTAGTTACACGCCCGTGACCTAGGGCGTGTACTTAGAAATTTTTGCCTATAAATTGAAATTTTCTATATGGATTCCTGTTCTTCTTTTTTTGAACCATTTTAGTTAGGGAGGTGGTGCTCTAGTGTATTCTAAAGCCTTGTAAAGGAAATTTCTCCCCCTCTCTTTAGATTTGTTTTTAGCTTTCGTTGTAATCCGTCTTTTACATGATAAAAAATAGTTTTTTCTTTCCTTGTCTAGTTTTGGAATGCATCTGAGCACCCTACTTAAGCAATCTTATTTTTTATTTTATCTTTATTTTATGCATCTTTAAAATGGGTGTGTGTGTGTATGAGTATAGTTTTATGCTTTCATGGTTTTCATAGTTTTCATAGTTTAGCTTTTCTGCACTCTTCATGTTCATCCTTATGAAACTATAAAAATGGTTATAAAAGTGGTTTTGTTTTTTTAGTTAGTGTTTTATTTTTATTTTTGTAAAACTTTTTGTTCTTTTACCCTTTCTACCACTTTTTAAGTGTTTTTATAGAGTTATAAGAATGGATTATCTATCATTTTAATTTTTCGAACACTTTTATTTTGCTTGTATTTCAAAAACCGTTTTGCTCATTTAATTTTTCTATCTTTTTTTATGCATTTCTATCCACATTCTAGCGGTAGAAATGTATTTGTTTTAATTTTTCGAGCACTTTGATTTTCCCTTTTATTTGCAAAACTTTTTGCACCTATAATTTTTATTTTGTCTTTTTATGAATTTCTACCACATTCTAGCGGTAGAAATGTAGTTATTTTAATTTTTCGGGCACTTTGTTTTACGCATTTTCCTACGTATGCGTGAGTGTATGAGTTAGCTTTTTATCACTTTCATTATTTCTATAGAGTGTGTGTGTTTTACTTTTTGTAGAGTGTGTGTGTTTTACTTTATGTAGAGTGTGTGTGTGTTTGTTTTAATTTTTGTAGAGTGTGTGTGTTTTCATTTTAAGTAGAGTGTGTGAGTGTGTTTTATTTCAGTAGAGTGAGTGTGTGTTTTAATTTCAGTAGAGTGTGTGGGTGTGTTTTTATTTTTTGTAGAGTGTGTGGGTGTGTTTTAATTTCAGTAGAGTGTGTGTTTTCATTTCTGTAGAGTGCGTGCGTATGTGCATTTATTTCCTCATACTCGTTTGAGTAGGACTCGCTTTCATTTCCTGCCTACTCGTTTGAGTAGGACTCGCATTTACTGTTTTTATTTCTCTCCTACTCGTTTGAGTAGAACTCGCATTTACTGCTTTCTTTACTGCTTTCATTTACTGCTTTATTTACTGCTTTATTTTCTGCTTTCATTTTATCGCTTTCTTTCCGCAAGTCATTCCCATTCTGATGAGTGGTTAATCACTCTTAGCCCTCAGTATCGAAGAGCATTGGGACAGATAAAATCACTTTAAATAATTAAAGGTCCTCTTTTTCGCATTAATTAATTACTTAAGGTTTACCCCGGATTTACGACGCGTAGAACCACATATCGATGTGTGGGCTCTATTTTCGTAGTTCATATGCTACCTAGCCGAGAGGCCGTGCATATGTACTGATCACCCCTTGGTAAATGGAGTTCCGCACTAACCTTTTAGAGAGGAGGCGTGAAATTCTACCGGATTGGGTTCCCCACCCAATAGTAGGGTTCTTAGCGTAATGCGGGCATTAAGAGCAATCTTTCATCGGACGAGAGCCCGGTCGAATAGTCTTAATGTTCAGGTGTACGATAGTTCTAGAGATAGGTGAGCTAATATTTGTGGAACCTCCACGGCCAAGTCTCCGTCTTAATTAATTTGAAATTTAGTATCTATTTTTATTCAAAGTTTATTTTGGTTCAAATTCTTTTAGATACTATTGCACTATGTTATTCATCGGCACCATTTTAATACGAGACGAGAGTTCGGTTGGATCTTCCTAAAATCAGTTGGGCACGTCTCCGAGAGGAGCGTGTTCAAGCATCGAGAACCTCCAAGGTCGAGCTGTCCTTTACTTTATTAAGATTTAGTTTGTTATTGCATTTTGATTAGCTTCTGCCGACGTGATTCATAATCGAGTACAAATCTTTTCTCCATAAATCTAAACCCCTTTTTTATAACGCGAAATTTAGTTAAGTAAATCAACTCAAAATAATCATTTGATAAAATAATAGTAACTCCTCAAAGTAGAAGTAATCAATCACCCCTGGAAAATATGACCTTGATATTGAGCTTCAATATCATATACTATAAACGTTAAGATATACTTGCCTTTGTCGAATATAGATTCGGAAAATATCATTTTCATCTTCATCTTCTCTCTTTCATAAAACACCTCCATGATTTATTATATCACCTAGTCCGGCTCAAGTCAGACCTGGTTGTCAAGAAGCCCGAGCCCGATCGACCCGGTACTAGGCATGCATGATCGGTCTTTTTGAACGTGACTACGAGTGATATATATATATATATATATATCTAAACCACAATAAAGTAAATAGTTTTGACATGAATTTTAAACTCATTGAATCCATCGTGACCATCGGATCTGTCATGTTATTTCATCAGCTGTATGATCAAACGCACTCTCTCTCTCTCTCTCTCTCTCTCCACTTTTTTCAAGGTCTCCTAAACCTAGGAGGGGTGGCCTAAACCTTAGTTAAAATCTTGGAGAGAATAATAAAAGCACCCATCCATCCCGTCGACCCACCAGGTCTGCATAGCCATCTCAGTTAAGCCTTGTACGTTATATAGCCCATTCAGTATATGTCACTTTTCAAACTTTAATGCAATGTTTTTAATTTACACTGGGATAGATGATTTCAACCAACGATGTGGGACTAAATTTGAGAACCTTTAATAATAAAATAAAAAATAAAGAGTCACGTCATGTGAGACTCGAACCACAAACCACCAACTTTACAGTCATGTGTCTTATCCACCAGGCCATGAACACTTTCACATTTCAAATTTGCCGCAGTTTTTATATTTATTTTTATTAATGAAACTAAGTTAAAATTAACATATTATATATTAAATAGTTGTAGATAATGAAAGAATATTATATATGATATTATAAATATTATTATATATAACTATTATGTATTATAAAATTATATTAGAGGGCGGGTGGGCGAAGCCTGCCGACATGTACTGTCGCGCTTGGCCATAAGGGCAGAGCCCCGTGTCGGGCACTCGTATATATATATATATATATATATATATATATATATATATATATATATATATATATATATATATATATATGGGAAATTTTAGGGAGAGAACCAGTTCACTCGTCAAGGGGAGAAAATCCAGAAATTATCCTCCAAATGTATAATTTTTAAAAAATAATCAACATGAAAGTTATTTGTACCGATGGGATCGACAACGTTCACGAAGATCACTTTTTATTTGAAGCAGTTTAGTCCTCCAATTTGGACCACAAAAAAATGTATGTATGTATATATAAACGAGTGACAGGCACGGGCCTCCGGCCCGGGGGCATTCGGCGTTGGAGTGACATTTTTCATGGGAGCGACATTTTTCATGGGTGCGATATTTGTCGCATGCACGACATTCGGCGTGGGGGCGACATTCGGCATGGAGTGAAATTTGTCTGGGTACAACATTTATCGTGGGGCTAAATTTGTCGTGGGGCGAAATCTGTCGTGGGTGCGACATATATCATAGGTGCAACATTTTGTCATGGATGCGAGATTTGTCGTGAGTGCGACATTTGTTGTAGGGGCGATATTTGTCGTGGGGGCAATATTTGTCGTGGGTACGACATTTTGTCATGGGTGCGACATTTTATCGTTGGTGTGACATTTGTCGTGGGTGTGACATTTGTCGTGGGGCGATATTTGTTATCGAGCGTCATTTGTCGTGGGGACGGCTTTTGTCGTGGGGCAGCATTTGTCGTGGAGACGAAATTTGTCGTGGGGGCGACATTTGTCTTGGAGGCGGCATTTGTCGTGGGGAAGACATATGTCGTGGGTGCAACATTTGTCGTCGGTGTGACATTGGCAATGGGTGCGGCAGTAGTCGTGGGTGCGATATTTGTCGTGGGACGACATTTGTCTTGGGCAGGACATTTATTGTGGGGAGCGACATTTCTCGTGAGGGGAGATATCTGTGTTGAGGGCAACATTTATCGTGGAGTGGAGATCTTCAAAAACTCCAAAATGGAAAGTAGAACATGAAAAAATATAAGTTCAAAAACTTCATAATTTGGAAAATGGTAAATAATTTAATGTTTATAAACTCCATTTATCGAACAATAATAGATGAGCCGAAACAAAAAAAAATGGCAGAATAAATAATTATAGGACAAACTCTCATGTTCATTCCAACTCTGACGTTGACCACAGCATACTTCAGCATTCATTTTTTTCTTTGCATGTCCTATCCTTCTTTGACTTGAATAGTCCTTCATCGTTGAGTCTATGAAGCCTGAAAAACAAATATTTTGTAGTTGTAGCATACAAAATATTGTATTTTTTAATCTGATCTACACGTGTGAAATGGGATGAAGTAAACTGTTGTTTGGTTGTAGTTGATGTCATTTCATACTTGTTCTCATCATTGGATCGGCGCGATCAAAAATCTCCTTGAAGACCATGTTCTTCGTGTACACACCCTCCTGACCTTTGATTGCATAGTTCTTGACTAAAACTTTGGTGGATTGTGCCAAAACTCCTCTTAATAAAGCAACATACAATTGGTCATGACTGAAGACGTGATTTGGAAGATAGATTCTGACATTTCCAATTATCTGGCCCTGAGACTTGTTAATTGTTAATGTGAAACTCAATCTGACAGGAAATTGTTTCCTCATTAATTCGAATGGCATCTTGTAATCTTCTGTGCTTTTAAGTTGTATGTGCGTAATGAAGACTTTGTGACCCTTTAAATGCCCTACAAATATAGTTGCATCAATGATATTTCTTCCAAATCTGCGATAAATTAATCTTGTGTTGTTATATAATCCAATTTTGGGATCTATATTTCGGAGAAGCATAATTGGACGGACAGCCAAGCTTCAATGTTAGTTTGTGTGTTGGTAGATTACCTGGATTAATAGAATTTAAAAATTCTGGGAGATATAAGTTATGGTTATTGTTGGGTCTATTGATCCCAATATCCCAGATTTGTAAAAAGTCAAACGGGTCAATGACATACACACATAATGTATTTGATGTGTGCTTTAGTTCATGGATGCAGGTTGTAAGACCCCCCCTCCCCGGATCCCAAAACACGGCACGAAGGGGGAGTCTTATGCCCGGAACAGCCGCCTTGCGGTAGCATTAGCACACGGGCTAACCTGTACCACAAGACGCCTATTCCGCCGGCTGAAACCATATCAATATATCATGCCAACCCAACCAAATAAATAAGCAAGAGAAGTCAAAATCCACACTAAGTATGATGTCCAAATACAACAATAAAGAGAAGCTAAAACATGCTTCTACAATATATTAGAGTACAGCTAATCAATGCCCAAACGGGCTACATTAGAGTAAGCAAAACACTAACATCGGTAACAGACGGTATCGACGGCACCGTCACGTCAGGCCCTGTCGTCCTGGCCTGGCTGTCCTGCTGCGTAGTCTGCGGCTGCTCTACCTGCGGCGTGACCTCCTAAAAAGGAAGACGTAGCAACCGTTAGTCGAAACGACTAAGTGGTTTCACATCCGCTCCCCCGGCGACTCCTCGGCACCGGGCGGAGAAAGAGAAACAAGGGCACAATATATATCAGTAAGTATAAAAGTACAATCAGGTGACAAGGTACATGAGTATCAATGTATAACTAGCAGTTCTACAAAAGCTATCAATATGTAAACTAACAATTCTACAAGAGCCATCAAGGTATAATAACAAGTGTAAGAAAGCTTCAGCAGGAAAGTAACTTAACTTATAAGAATGCCCATACAAACTTATAAGTTAAGGATCGGGTTGCATAAAGTAACTCATCGTATAAGAGTGCCCATACAAACTTATACGATGAGGATCTTGTTGTGCAATGATATGAAATGCTATGAATGCTATGCAATGACTCACTCATGCACACCCATGCAATTGCTATGTCGACACAGACTGTAGTTCCCACTTTTCGAGCAGGTAGCTAACCTCTCAGGCATCAGCCGCCGTGGCCAGGCGGTGACAGTAGAACGGGCACTTCTACTACTAGGCGGGTATCACACTACTTCACCTAGGCCTCCGTACGCCTCAACGCTAAGATCACAACAGCGGAGCCCATGCGTACTATGGCCCAGCGGGGTCTTGGGTAGGTGTGCACCAAGAACACAGCCCGAACTGGCCTTGCGTGACCCGGAAGGGGCCTCGGAAGAAAGCACGAGGACACAGCCCAACCGTTCACATGGCCGGAGGGGCCTCGGGACGTGAACACCGAGGACACAGCCCAAACCGACCAAGTCTAACTGTCAACTCCCGTCGGTGTGACGACTGGCGAGCCCGTAGACCTGCCACACTATCCTTAACCCGGGATTACGACACCGCGTGTCGACTCACACCACATGCAAACACCATATCAACACAACATGGAAGGGGCCTCGGAAGTAAACACGAGGGCACAGCCCAACCATCCATCCGCACCCTATCTCAACACAACCAAAACAAGTGGCGGTCAACACCGCACTTACGAACTTACACAATACTACCCGTAGGGAGACAACGCTCTAAGTATTGGTCCACTAGACTCATTTCATTAGTCGAACATATCCATGGCCATGGTCTATTCATCTATATGACTTCCCAAATGATGACAATGTAAAATAACGTAATGCGCATATAAGATCTATCACATCATCCTTTTTAGTAATATCATAACTTAAACATGAAGTGTACCATATTCAATCTTTCAATTCCTACCAGTTCAATTCTTTTAAACAAGTTTGTTTCACAATTTGGTAATATGAAATATGATTAATAAGATACTTCAATCACACAACAAATGATTAATCATAAGGGTTCATCCAAGGCAAGTATCTTGCATTAATAATTTCACCGAAACAAAATCCATTTTTCCATTAAGCCCAGAATTTAGGCGCAGGTTGAATCTGGTCAGCAACTTCGACCGGAGATTCCCGAGGCTACAGGAATCCGGTGAAGTCGTGTAACCCCTCGATGGAAAGGTATTTCCATGGACTACATCTTTCATATTCAGAGCTCAACCCAGATTTGACATTATCCTACTTGAAATCGGACTTGAAGTCCGCTGCGTACAGAACACAGTTTCTGCATGCAGGATTTGTAAAACCCCATTTTCGTTTAGACTTTCCCGTGGCTACAGACATCACCTGAAGTCGTGCAACCACTCGTTGGAAAGGTATTTCCAAGGGCTTCAACTTTCGTGTTTAGCCGAAAGCCCAGATCTGGCCTTATCCATAGGGAAAATGGCCTAGAAGATCGCTGCGCGCAGAATACAGATTCTGCGCGCATCTTAAAGGAAAATGAACGGCATAGGTTCGTCTTCCTCCTCAAGCGATCGTTTCTAAATTTTCCAGAAATATTCTCCTCCCTTATTCAACCTCAAAGGCCATAAACTCCTCACGAGACCATCCACCCATCGTCATATTGAAGATAAGGGGAAGGGTTGAAGAGATCTAAAGTCTAGAACACAAGTTCTAACATGGCCTAACCTAGAGATCTTCTCCTCTCCATCAAGACTCTCTTGAGTCGATGTCTCTTCTAAGGCATAACTATAGATCTAGCACCAAGGGAGAGGGTAGGAAACTCACATTGGCTCCAGCGGTACCACCATTTCTAGCCATGGATCTCGTAGTTCTCCTTGGCGGCATCTTCTCTTTCACGGCGATGGCGGATCTCCTTTGGTAAAACTTGCTTCTGCAGTTTTTCCTCTCACAGGAGTTCTCACAGGAATTAGGGGATGAAAAGAGCATGAAAACGGCTAGGGTTTTCTGTCCCCTATATATATAAAATGTGACACGGGTAGGGACACGGCCGTGTCCTTACCCGTGTCCTGCCTGGCGAAGCGGCAACGACAGTTTCCATGTCGGTTCATTACTTGACACGGGTTGGGACACGCCCGTGTCCCGACCCGTGTCCACATGACACGGCCGTGTGCATGGCCGTGTCCTTGGCCGTGTACTTCTCGGGTTGCCTCTCGACACTTCTCGTCGAGCTTAACTCGACGCACACGGGTGGGCACACGGTCGTGTCCCTACCCGTGTCCCTTGGTGTCGACACAGCTCGACGATCTCGACACGGCTCGTCGAGCTCAACTCGACGCACACGGGTAGGCACACGGTCGTGTCCCTACCCGTGTCCCTTGGTGTCGACACAGCTCGACGATCTCGACACGGCTCGTCGAGCTCAACTCGACGCACACGGGTAGGCACACGGCCGTGTCCCTACCCGTGTCCCTTGGTGTCGACACAGCTCGACGATCTCGACACGGCTCGTCGAGCTCAACTCGACGCACACGGGTAGGCACACGGCCGTGTCCCTACCCGTGTCACTTGGTGTCGACACAGCTCGACGATCTCGACACGGCTCGTCGAGCTCAATTCGACGCACACGGGTAGGCACACGGCCGTGTCCCTACCCGTGTCACCTCCTTTTTACACTGATTCTCCATTTCTCCACAAGTGCAGTCCAATTCCCTGCACTCTCAGGACTCAAGTCAACCCTCCTGACTCAAAACACACACACTAGGGGCCTAGAGCGATTCGGGACGTTACACAGGTTGTCCATGATTGGACAAGTAAAGAAATCAGTAAACTCAAATTTCGTCAAACTCAGCTCAGAGTTTGTAGAAATCAGCTTGCTGATCGTCGAGCTCAACTCAGCATAAGCTTAAGAAATAAGGATACAAAATTTGTCAAACTTAGCTCGAAGTTCATCGAACTCTGGTTACAGTTCGTCGAGCTCAGCCCAACGATTGTCAAGCTGAAGCAAGAGAAAAATCAACTAAGGCAAAAAAGCGCTGAGAGCGCTGAGAAAATCAAAGTTCGTAGAGCTCAGTTCGCGGTTCATCGAGCTCAACTCAAATCTTGTCAAGATTAAAGCCAGAAAATCTGTCTAAGGCATAAGCGCTGAGTCCACTGAGAAAAAGGCATTGAGACCGCTGAGACAGCTAGGAAGATAGCGTTGATACAGCTAAAGACAACTGAGAAGATGGCATTGAGACAGTTGAGACAGCTGCGAAGAAGGCGTTGAGACAGCTGAGAAGATGGTGTTGAGACAGCTGAGAAGATGGCATTGAGATAGTTGAGACAGTAGAGACAAAGTTAGTTGGAAACTTTCTAAGTCCAAAAGCATTGAGTGAAGCAAGTAAACTCAATGCTTTTAAATAAAGTAGGAAGCACTGAGACAGTCAAGAGGTAAACAACTGAGAATAAAATTAGCTGGAATTTTTCTAAGTCCAGAAGCGTTGTGTGAAACAGGTTCACTCAACGCTTCTAATGAAGAGGAAAGCGTTGAAACAAAGAATTGTCTCAGCTGATAAATGAAAAACCGCTGAGATCGCTGAGACAAATCTGCTGAGATAGTTAAAGTGGAAAACCGTTGAGACAACAGATAAGAGGAAAGCGCTGAGACAAAGGCTTGTCTTTGCTAATAATGGAAAACTGTTGAGACCGCTGAGACCACTGAGACAAAATCGTTGAGACAAAGCGCGGAAATTTTCGAAGTCCAGAAGCGCTGAGAGCCAAGGCTGATGGCGTTGAGTGTCTCAACATTACTCAACGCTTCATGGGATTCAGGAAAATGTTCTAAGTCCAGATGTTGATGACCACTGCTGACGTCATCAAAGTCAAAACTATAGGAAGCCATTGCGGGAAAGCTGCTACAGCATCGAAAGATGTTTTGTCCCTTTCTGATGGAGTTGGCGCTCACCAATCCTTGGTGGGCCCACATACTATGGTGTCATTGATCCAAATCAATGCATATAAAATGGAAAACAGTAAAGGATTAGGGTGAACGAATCCAAGAAATAGAAAGAGAAACTGATAGAGGCGGTTGGACATTTACTTCCGATCAAGCTTCAAAGCTGAAGTCCAACCAAGATAGTCGAAAGGCAAGAAAGGATAGCTGAAGCTCTTCAAGCTCAGCAAGGGTGTTCTCTACAGAATAGTTTAGCTGATTGGTCTCTCAGCAAAGTGGTAGCTACTCATCAGTGCAGCAGTAATAAGTGATAGTTGTAGAATAAGGATGATTCCTTCTACAGCAGGTGAGCTGGACTGAAATCTGCTCAGTCCAACAAAGTTGACTCAGAGTTATTTCTCTAAGTCAATAATTTTATTTTCTTCAACTCTATATTTATTTCCTGTAGGATTCAGGTTTCCTGAATCTGAGTGTAGGGCACTTTGTGCCTGAGCTGTAGGTGATAAATTTGTCACTGAAGTAGGTGCCTGGAGGGGCACTGAGGTAGGATCCAAGTGAGGATCTGAGCTATAGGGCTTAAGTGCCTGAGGTAGGAGAGTGCTGCTCTCTGAGTGTAGGACCTTTGTGCCTGAGGTAAGTGACAAGCTTGTCACTGAGCTGTAGGTGCTTGGAGGGGCACTAAGGTATGTACCTGGAGGGGTAATGAGTTGTAGGAATGTTGCAGCACTCTGAGAGTAGGGCCCTGTAGCACCCCCTATCTGTCGCATAGCATATAGCAGTAGGTCCGGCCAGGGCCCGACGCCGTATGCCACAGACAGACCGGGTGGTTACTCATGGAAACCATCCAACCAATCATAACGTCCTACACAGAGCATTCTAGCGGAAGCAGTTTTATAAAAGTTGCAATACAGAACCCAGCACTAAAGCATGAATGTCTACTAATACCAAATAGGAATGTTACAAATACACCAGAACAAGCCTTAAGGCCTTACAAAAATTGTTCACTTCATATTACATGTTTTAAAAACCACTACACGCTGGCCGGTCATACATGAAGTAAAACAGTAAACACTCAAAATAGGCCTTTGAGGGCCGGCTTCGCAAAAAGGGCTTTAGCCCGCTATTGACCGCTTGGTCCAGCAGCACCTGCAAACAACAAACCACCGCACTGTGGCAAAACAAGGCAACGGTCAGCAATGCTGACCAAATTATAACGATCTCGCCCCCAACTCGGGGCGGCGATGCTCCTTCCCTGCATTTCATTAGCATAAGCGAGCAATATTATATTTTCACTTCATCACAGACGTTGGCTCGCACGGCCACATGCCCCGTGCTCTCAGGGCACATTCTCGATGAACCGGTCGATGTCACGTCAATTAAAGTCATAGACATTTCGGACTCACCACCGCCACTTTGACGGCCAAAACCTATGAGCATTTTGTCTTCTTGGCCTGGGTCGCTCGTCGTCGAGCGCCGCTCGTCCGCTCGTCGTCGAGGGCCGCTCGTCCGCTCGTCGTCGAGCGCCGCTCGTCCGCTCGTCGTCGAGCACCGCACGTCCGCTCGTCGATCTTCGTCAAGCGTCGCTCGTCCGCTCGACGATCTTCGTCGAGCGTCGCTCGTCCGCTCGACGATCTTCGTCGAGCGCTGCTCGTCCGCTCGTCGATTTTCCTGTTCTCGCCAACTCCTTTTTGGAGTGTTACAGGTACTAATCAAAAAAAACAAACAAATTATTTTAAATATTTTATTTTAATATCTTATTATTCTTGGGCATCCCAAGAAATACTCAATGATGAGTTTTCACTAGTACTAGACGAATTGTGTGATGATAACCCAACACGATCATTTTGCAAGAGATTAATTTTCAAATTTTGTACAAATTTTTTAGATTGTTGTAATATTTTTCTATATTCCAATATTAATATATCATTTTCAAAAATTTTTTGAAAAAACTTTTATAATATAATAACAAATCTAGAAATAAGGTTATAAAACAAAAGATTGCAAACAATGACACGAAGAAATGAAACAAAGCGTAAAAAATTATAGTTTTAAAATCGATCATGGGTGAGGCGTGAGATCACTGCACTAAGGAAGTTGTACGACCCTTCAATAGGGCTTTCAACCAATGTTCACTCCTTCAAGGCACAACACTCGTCTAGATCCTGAAATCTTTGATGCGCGCATACATGAGAGTAACATAGATCACATGAATTCCCACTCTATGAAGAAAACGTCAAGAAAGCAAAAAATCACAATAGAAAATTGAAGACTATATGCGAACAAGAGAATGAAAGAAAGTAAATAGAAAGATTCAGAAAACCGCTCATATAGGACTCTCATAAAATGACAAGAAATAACCACATAATAAATTCCAACAGTTATTTTACTAATGGTAAACGTCCATGAAAATACTTTAATTTCCAACCTAAAGAATTAAAGTAGCAAAGCACATACAAAAATTTACACGTGTGATCTGCGAATAGTCAAGATGTCGACACATGAAGGAGAGGCTGGCGCATAAAAGTTGGCGTACATCACCTACTTGTCAACGCACGGGTGCGGAGAAAGACGTCGTAAGGGTGAATCTCGATGTACGTCAAGATGGGGGTATGGGAACTCGCCAAGTCAAGTTCTTGGTGAGTGAAGTCTACACACAAAATGACGAGAAGAAGTCGACGTATGTTGAGATGAACATAACTATTTTGTACAAAAAAAATATAATTCAATTATTCCCCAAATCCAAAATATGGATTTGGAATCATGGGAGAGAACGACACCCATGATTGAGGAAGAGCACGGATAACCCGCCACCACACACGTCCACGCCCACGCCCACGCCCACGCCCACGCCCACGCGCACACACACACGCGCACACCGACACACACACGCACACCGACACACACACACATTCGCGAGCACACATCGGCGCACCCACAATCTTTCTTGTGTTTTCAAGCAAACTTTAATCTTTTGGACATACTGACCGTGTGGCTTGTTTTTCCCTACGGCGGTCTTGTGGCTATAAGCAATATTAACGGCCCATTAAATGAAAATAGTTAAACGTGATTAAATTATATAGATAAAAAACAAGTAGATGAAAAAATTTATGCGGGCACACTAACCATTCAGCCAAAAATCAAAAAAATGGAAGAGAAAATCCTGCTTCCTGTGCATCAAGTAGGAACAGCCGTCACTAGAGTTTGGGAGTGAAAAACTCTAATGACTTTATTCTCTGATTCTCTATAAATATATATACAAGGCTACACCAACATAAAGAGCAAGCCCAATAAAATAAACATAAAATCAAAATGTATATCTGATAAAAACAGGTCGTGTATTTTCCGAGGTAAGGGGAGTAAAGTGCGGGGTGCAGTTTATAGGAAAGTGCACGCATCCAATGATTCACACACATCTCAAAACACACATTTTAAAGCGTTTTGAAATGTGTGCAGGCATCACACAGATCAGTGAATGTCCACGCTTTACAGTAAAATGCATTACGCGCACTTTACTAAAGTGCCCCTTACCCTTATTTTGCCCCCTCTGTTGCTAGAAAAATTTTTGGGTCCGCCACCTGGACCTAAAGGAAGGTCCGGGTTGGCCAATAAAAAATATGCCAGCATGTGGGCCCAACATGACCATATTAGCTGTGTATTGCGAATCTCACATAATTGCATGCTGCTCCTCTTTCTCATTGGTGGGGACCTAGAGAAAGATCCCAATCGGACCCAATTTTTCCTCCTGTGGCCATCACCTGCTCCAATTTTGAACGTGGATTCTATACACATGTGTGTATAGAAAAAGTTATACACACCTATAAATATATAATAAAATAATATTATTATAATAAAAAAGCAAGTGTAGGCCGTCGGTGTGGATACAGGCACAAGCAAAAGCCATGGAAGTATGGAACGCGGATCTCCCTGCTTTCCTCTCCGCAAGACATTATAATATTTTTTGGTATATATATATATAATATAATATATATATATATATATATATATATATATATATATATATATATATATATACACACACAATAGACTGCGGTTTTTTCTAAGAACCGCAGTCTATTGTGTGTGTGTGTATATATATATATATAAATTTAACTTCTTCATTTTTGTTCTATAATTTTCTAATCTAAATTTATGAGCTTTTCAGGTTTCACAACGAAATGATTCCCTTGAAGAACAGAAATTTTGCCCTCTCCCAGACAACAAAAAATCAGTCAAATTGAAATTTGGCCCCCTCCCCAAAAAAATAACACATTTTTTTACAAAAATAAGTCAAAACAGAAATAAATAGCTAGAATTTTCACATAAGAATTAACAATAATATCATTGAGTTGGACAGCATAGAAGAAGGCTGGATCAACAATTTGTTTTCTTCTAAAGTGATCCAAAAGGTTTTGTGCATCATTCCTTTCGAAGTTTCTCATCTTATTAGAATGCAACACATTTTTATGATCCATACGCAAAAAACCAACATTCTGTGAACCAGATGCCCCCTCAACAAAAAAATCATATGCTTTTGAAGGTGGAATACCAGCTTTGTCCAACTGTTGAATGATATTGAGTGTGTCAGGCAAAATTTTTCTGTGAGAACGAAGCATAAATGTCTTGTTTGGACTAACAAGATTATGATTGTGGTCATTATTCGCATTGGAAATAGTCCATGTATACCCTAAACTAACTCTAAAATCAACACGGCAATTGCATGATGTTCTTTGTGAGCATTGAGGATTTTGTGTAACATGTGTTGGATGTTCAGAACGTTGGCCAGCATAACTACATACAAATTTACGTGACAAAATAGAATCATCTACTCTGCGATTTAGTCAATCTTTTTGAACACTAAATCCTTTTTTCCTTGCATAGTTGTTGTAAAATGTATAAGCTTCTGCCTCTGAAAGAAAAGTCATTCCAACTTTGGTTCATCTAATTGAGTTTGGAAATCTGCATGCACTTCTTTATCAATCTTTCAAGATTTTGTGACACATCATTTTCTAATCTAATATCTTGCATTGAATATAAGTAGTTTGTTATTGACCTATTAGTGAATAAAAAAATTGTTTTAGATCTTGACGAGAACGGAGATCACTACAACAAATAATTTCAATAAGTATAATGAGTAGATAAGGAACATATATCAGCCTTCTTCAAAAAAATCTTGTCCAAAAAAATCTTGTCCAAAGAAATCTTGCCCAATGGTCCGGACTGAAACCTCTGCTTTAATGGCGCAAACAGTTTTTTGGACAAGGCCGCGGTGAAAGGCGGACGGAGTTCAAACCAGCCGACGGCAACACAGGTGGAGAAATCAAAGCATATTCCCAGCTCACAAAAGAGGTTTAAACCAGCCGACGACGACACAGGTGGAGGAATCAAAGCATATTCCTGAGCGGCGACGGAAGGCTCGGAGCTCCGACGGAAGAGGAAGGAGAAGAAGATTTCCGCGAACAGGTTTTCTGAGCGGGAGAAAGAGGCGGGAACAAGATTCACCGGTGATATTTCTTCTCATATTTTTGGTGGGCCCACCACGTGTCATCATCCTACACAGGTGTGTATAGAAAAAGCTATACTCACCTGTGTATAGAAATCATGTTCTCCAATTTTCCTTATATAAATAAACCCATCATGTGCGGACTCAAGCATCGATGGAGAACATCAGCAAGAGAGTCCAGCCGGCACTTGTGCTCGTCCTGCTTCCCTCTGTCGCCTCCTCCGGCAATTTCTACTTTTGATGATCTTTTCATCCGCGGGCGCCGCCGGACTCACTACGAGCACAAAGTGAGCAAGTTCAGCCTCCCTTCTCTTCTAAAGAAGTGCGCTTCCCGGCTCGACGTTGCTCAGGGCAAGACAATCCATGCCGTCATCCTCCAACTCGGCCTCTACTCCGATCCCTACATTGCCAGCTCCCTAATCACAGTATACTCCAAATGCCATCGTCTGGCAGATGCACGCCATGTGTTCGCCCAATTGCCTCACAAAGATACCACCTTGTGGAATTCCATGGTCGCCGGAAACTTACACCATCACCGGTATCAGGATGCCCTCCGATTTCTCAGCCAAATGCAGCTGGCTGGTTGCAGGCCCGACGCCCACTCACTCTCCCTTCTTCTCAAGGCATGCAGCAATGGTGGCCTTGGCCTTCATCAATGTGAGCAGATTCATGGCTTCCTCTTTAGAAATGCATTGAACTGCTGCGACGCATTTGTACTCACTGGACTGATACATGTCTACTCAAGAACCGGCCGTTTATGTCGAGCTTGCGTAGTGTTTGAAGGGGTGTTGGATAAGACCCCTGCAATATGGAATTCAATGATCTCCGGGTTCTTCTATAACGGGCTGTTGGAAACAAGTTTGGATTTTTTTGTGCTCATGAGGTCTGAGGGGTTTGAGGTGCGGTCGGAGATCACTTCATGTGTTCTTTCCGTGTGTGCTGTTTTGGGTGCTGTTCGATTCGGCGAAAGTGTTCACTGTTGTGTTACAAAACTTGGATTCGAGTTGGATTCCTTCGTCTGCACTTCTATGATTACTTTGTATGGTAATGTTGGACTGATGGAAGAGGCGTATAGGCTCTTTGACGCTGTGCCCGACAAGAATGTCCCGCTGTGGAACTCTATGCTTTCGGCTCTTTTCAGTAATTCTCGTGCCTCCGAAGCTTTGGTTGTTTATGATCGTATGAGGGCTTTGGGCGTCGATCCTGATTCTGTGACGATAACAAATGTGCTTTCTTCTTGTGGCATGATCGGTCGGCGGGAGGTTGGAAGAAAAGTTCATGCCTTGTTGATAAAAATGCCAGAATTAACTACCATGGCGGTGCAAAGTTCACTGATAAGTATGTACATGAGAACTGGAGATGTCAATGAAGCTGTTGTCCTCTTCCGTTCAGTCGAGGAATGGGATGTTGTTCTCTTGAGCTCCATGATGTCAGGCTTTTTCCAAAACAAACGCTATGATCACGCTTTGAAATTATTTCAGCAGCTCCATAGCGAAGGATTTATTATCCCGGATTCGGGGTTTTTTGCAAGCATTATCTCTGTGTGTTCTGCGATGGACTGGCTGCAACTTGGGTTTCAGATTCATTCTCTGGCCATGAAGAATGGCACTGTATATGATGCATTTTTGGGGAGCGCTTTAATTAATATGTACAGCAAGTGTGGTTTGCCGTTATCGGCAGAAAGCATCTTCTCTGCCACTGAGAGAAAGAGTCTCGTAGTCTGGAATTCTCTCATTTCAGGGTACAGCCGCAATGGCCTGCTCGGTGAATCGATCGGAGCGTTTGTCGGAATAGTTCAAAGCGGTTTAATTCCTGATTCCATTTCTATAACCAGTGTTCTTGTTTCTGTTTCGACTTCTGCAGCATTATCGAAAGGCAAGATGATACATGCATATCTAGTGAGAAATGGAGATTTTGGTGATGAGATTGTCGAGAATTCGCTTCTGGATATGTACATGAAATGTGGATGTCTGGGATATGCAAAACAGCTCTTCGACGGGATTTCTTCAAAGAACATTGTTGCTTGTAATACAATGATAGCTGGGTATGGCTTTCACGGGAAATGCTCAAAGGCAATTGAATTGTTCCAAGGGATGCAGATGTTCAATGTTGTGCCAAATGGAACTTCGTTTCTCTCTCTGATTTCTTCGTGCAGCCATTCCGGTTTAGTGGCAGAGGGGTGCAAATTCTATGATTCTATGATAAAAGATTACGGAATAGTGCCTGGAATGGAGCATTTTGCTAACATGGTGGACTTATTCAGTCGCGCAGGTTACCTGGAGGAGGCCTATCGCTTCATTAGAGAAGATATGCCGGTAGAGCCGGACGAGAGTACATGGATGTGTTTTTTGAGTGCTTGTAGAGTTCACGGGGTCTTGAATCTTGGAGAAATAGTCGTTGAACAGCTAATTAGAGGAAGGCCTGAAGAAACTGGCAGCTACGTTCAGGTTTTGAATTTGTATGGGGAGTTGGAATTGATGGAGAAGTCTGTGGCTATTAGAGGCTCTACCGGCTATTAAGGCTATGGGGAGTTGGAATAGAGGCGGTTGGACATTTACTTCCGATCAAGCTTCAAAGCTGAAGTCCAACCAAGATAGTCGAAAGGCAAGAAAGGATAGCTGAAGCTCTTCAAGCTCAGCAAGGGTGTTCTCTACAGAATAGTTTAGCTGATTGGTCTCTCAGCAAAGTGGTAGCTACTCATCAGTGCAGCAGTAATAAGTGATAGTTGTAGAATAAGGATGATTCCTTCTACAGCAGGTGAGCTGGACTGAAATCTGCTCAGTCCAACAAAGTTGACTCAGAGTTATTTCTCTAAGTCAATAATTTTATTTTCTTCAACTCTATATTTATTTCCTGTAGGATTCAGGTTTCCTGAATCTGAGTGTAGGGCACTTTGTGCCTGAGCTGTAGGTGATAAATTTGTCACTGAAGTAGGTGCCTGGAGGGGCACTGAGGTAGGATCCAAGTGAGGATCTGAGCTATAGGGCTTAAGTGCCTGAGGTAGGAGAGTGCTGCTCTCTGAGTGTAGGACCTTTGTGCCTGAGGTAAGTGACAAGCTTGTCACTGAGCTGTAGGTGCTTGGAGGGGCACTAAGGTATGTACCTGGAGGGGTAATGAGTTGTAGGAATGTTGCAGCACTCTGAGAGTAGGGCCCTGTAGCACCCCCTATCTGTCGCATAGCATATAGCAGTAGGTCCGGCCAGGGCCCGACGCCGTATGCCACAGACAGACCGGGTGGTTACTCATGGAAACCATCCAACCAATCATAACGTCCTACACAGAGCATTCTAGCGGAAGCAGTTTTATAAAAGTTGCAATACAGAACCCAGCACTAAAGCATGAATGTCTACTAATACCAAATAGGAATGTTACAAATACACCAGAACAAGCCTTAAGGCCTTACAAAAATTGTTCACTTCATATTACATGTTTTAAAAACCACTACACGCTGGCCGGTCATACATGAAGTAAAACAGTAAACACTCAAAATAGGCCTTTGAGGGCCGGCTTCGCAAAAAGGGCTTTAGCCCGCTATTGACCGCTTGGTCCAGCAGCACCTGCAAACAACAAACCACCGCACTGTGGCAAAACAAGGCAACGGTCAGCAATGCTGACCAAATTATAACGATCTCGCCCCCAACTCGGGGCGGCGATGCTCCTTCCCTGCATTTCATTAGCATAAGCGAGCAATATTATATTTTCACTTCATCACAGACGTTGGCTCGCACGGCCACATGCCCCGTGCTCTCAGGGCACATTCTCGATGAACCGGTCGATGTCACGTCAATTAAAGTCATAGACATTTCGGACTCACCACCGCCACTTTGACGGCCAAAACCTATGAGCATTTTGTCTTCTTGGCCTGGGTCGCTCGTCGTCGAGCGCCGCTCGTCCGCTCGTCGTCGAGGGCCGCTCGTCCGCTCGTCGTCGAGCGCCGCTCGTCCGCTCGTCGTCGAGCACCGCACGTCCGCTCGTCGATCTTCGTCAAGCGTCGCTCGTCCGCTCGACGATCTTCGTCGAGCGTCGCTCGTCCGCTCGACGATCTTCGTCGAGCGCTGCTCGTCCGCTCGTCGATTTTCCTGTTCTCGCCAACTCCTTTTTGGAGTGTTACAGGTACTAATCAAAAAAAACAAACAAATTATTTTAAATATTTTATTTTAATATCTTATTATTCTTGGGCATCCCAAGAAATACTCAATGATGAGTTTTCACTAGTACTAGACGAATTGTGTGATGATAACCCAACACGATCATTTTGCAAGAGATTAATTTTCAAATTTTGTACAAATTTTTTAGATTGTTGTAATATTTTTCTATATTCCAATATTAATATATCATTTTCAAAAATTTTTTGAAAAAACTTTTATAATATAATAACAAATCTAGAAATAAGGTTATAAAACAAAAGATTGCAAACAATGACACGAAGAAATGAAACAAAGCGTAAAAAATTATAGTTTTAAAATCGATCATGGGTGAGGCGTGAGATCACTGCACTAAGGAAGTTGTACGACCCTTCAATAGGGCTTTCAACCAATGTTCACTCCTTCAAGGCACAACACTCGTCTAGATCCTGAAATCTTTGATGCGCGCATACATGAGAGTAACATAGATCACATGAATTCCCACTCTATGAAGAAAACGTCAAGAAAGCAAAAAATCACAATAGAAAATTGAAGACTATATGCGAACAAGAGAATGAAAGAAAGTAAATAGAAAGATTCAGAAAACCGCTCATATAGGACTCTCATAAAATGACAAGAAATAACCACATAATAAATTCCAACAGTTATTTTACTAATGGTAAACGTCCATGAAAATACTTTAATTTCCAACCTAAAGAATTAAAGTAGCAAAGCACATACAAAAATTTACACGTGCGATCTACGAATAGTCAAGATGTCGACACATGAAGGAGAGGCTGGCGCATAAAAGTTGGCGTACATCACCTACTTGTCAACGCACGGGTGCGGAGAAAGACGTCGTAAGGGTGAATCTCGATGTACGTCAAGATGGGGGTATGGGAACTCGCCAAGTCAAGTTCTTGGTGAGTGAAGTCTACACACAAAATGACGAGAAGAAGTCGACGTATGTTGAGATGAACATAACTATTTTGTACAAAAAAAAATATAATTCAATTATTCCCCAAATCCAAATTATGGATTTGGAATCATGGGAGAGAACGACACCCATGATTGAGGAAGAGCACGGATAACCCGCCACCACACACGTCCACGCCCACGCCCACGCCCACGCCCACGCCCACGCGCACACACACACGCGCACACCGACACACACACGCACACCGACACACACACACATTCGCGAGCACACATCGGCGCACCCACAATCTTTCTTTTGTGTTTTCAAGCAAACTTTAATCTTTTGGACATACTGACCGTGTGGCTTGTTTTTCCCTACGGCGGTCTTGTGGCTATAAGCAATATTAACGGCCCATTAAATGAAAATAGTTAAACGTGATTAAATTATATAGATAAAAAACAAGTAGATGAAAAAATTTATGCGGGCACACTAACCATTCAGCCAAAAATCAAAAAAATGGAAGAGAAAATCCTGCTTCCTGTGCATCAAGTAGGAACAGCCGTCACTAGAGTTTGGGAGTGAAAAACTCTAATGACTTTATTCTCTGATTCTCTATAAATATATATACAAGGCTACACCAACATAAAGAGCAAGCCCAATAAAATAAACATAAAATCAAAATGTATATCTGATAAAAACAGGTCGTGTATTTTCCGAGGTAAGGGGAGTAAAGTGCGGGGTGCAGTTTATAGGAAAGTGCACGCATCCAATGATTCACACACATCTCAAAACACACATTTTAAAGCGTTTTGAAATGTGTGCAGACATCACACAGATCAGTGAATGCCCACGCTTTACAGTAAAATGCATTACGCGCAATTTACTAAAGTGCCCCTTACCCTTATTTTGCCCCCTCTGTTGCTAGAAAAAATTTTGGGTCCGCCACCTGGACCTAAAGGAAGGTCCGGGTTGGCCAATAAAAAATATGCCAGCATGTGGGCCCAACATGACCATATTAGCTGTGTATTGCGAATCTCACATAATTGCATGCTGCTCCTCTTTCTCATTGGTGGGGACCTAGAGAAAGATCCCAATCGGACCCAATTTTTCCTCCTGTGGCCATCACCTGCTCCAATTTTGAACGTGGATTCTATACACAGGTGTGTATAGAAAAAGTTATACACACCTATAAATATATAATAAAATAATATTATTATAATAAAAAAGCAAGTGTAGGCCGTCGGTGTGGATACAGGCACAAGCAAAAGCCATGGAAGTATGGAACGCGGATCTCCCTGCTTTCCTCTCCGCAAGACATTATAATATTTTTTGGTATATATATATATAATATAATATATATATATATATATATATATATATATATATATATATATATACACACACAATAGACTGCGGTTTTTTCTAAGAACCGCAGTCTATTGTGTGTGTGTGTATATATATATATATAAATTTAACTTCTTCATTTTTGTTCTATAATTTTCTAATCTAAATTTATGAGCTTTTCAGGTTTCACAACGAAATGATTCCCTTGAAGAACAGAAATTTTGCCCTCTCCCAGACAACAAAAAATCAGTCAAATTGAAATTTGGCCCCCTCCCCAAAAAAATAACACATTTTTTTACAAAAATAAGTCAAAACAGAAATAAATAGCTAGAATTTTCACATAAGAATTAACAATAATATCATTGAGTTGGACAGCATAGAAGAAGGCTGGATCAACAATTTGTTTTCTTCTAAAGTGATCCAAAAGGTTTTGTGCATCATTCCTTTCGAAGTTTCTCATCTTATTAGAATGCAACACATTTTTATGATCCATACGCAAAAAACCAACATTCTGTGAACCAGATGCCCCCTCAACAAAAAAATCATATGCTTTTGAAGGTGGAATACCAGCTTTGTCCAACTGTTGAATGATATTGAGTGTGTCAGGCAAAATTTTTCTGTGAGAACGAAGCATAAATGTCTTGTTTGGACTAACAAGATTATGATTGTGGTCATTATTCGCATTGGAAATAGTCCATGTATACCCTAAACTAACTCTAAAATCAACACGGCAATTGCATGATGTTCTTTGTGAGCATTGAGGATTTTGTGTAACATGTGTTGGATGTTCAGAACGTTGGCCAGCATAACTACATACAAATTTACGTGACAAAATAGAATCATCTACTCTGCGATTTAGTCAATCTTTTTGAACACTAAATCCTTTTTTCCTTGCATAGTTGTTGTAAAATGTATAAGCTTCTGCCTCTGCCTCTGAAAGAAAAGTCATTCCAACTTTGGTTCATCTAATTGAGTTTGGAAATCTGCATGCACTTCTTTATCAATCTTTCAAGATTTTGTGACACATCATTTTCTAATCTAATATCTTGCATTGAATATAAGTAGTTTGTTATTGACCTATTAGTGAATAAAAAAATGTTTTAGATCTTGACGAGAACGGAGATCACTACAACAAATAATTTCAATAAGTATAATGAGTAGATAAGGAACATATATCAGCCTTCTTCAAAAAAATCTTGTCCAAAAAAATCTTGTCCAAAGAAATCTTGCCCAATGGTCCGGACTGAAACCTCTGCTTTAATGGCGCAAACAGTTTTTTGGACAAGGCCGCGGTGAAAGGCGGACGGAGTTCAAACCAGCCGACGGCAACACAGGTGGAGAAATCAAAGCATATTCCCAGCTCACAAAAGAGGTTTAAACCAGCCGACGACGACACAGGTGGAGGAATCAAAGCATATTCCTGAGCGGCGACGGAAGGCTCGGAGCTCCGACGGAAGAGGAAGGAGAAGAAGATTTCCGCGAACAGGTTTTCTGAGCGGGAGAAAGAGGCGGGAACAAGATTCACCGGTGATATTTCTTCCCATATTTTTGATGGGTCCACCACGTATCATCATCCTACACAGGTGTGTATAGAAAAAGCTATACTCACCTGTGTATAGAAATCCTGTTCTCCAATTTTCCTTATATAAATAAACCCATCATGTGCGGACTCAAGCATCGATGGAGAACATCAGCAAGAGAGTCCAGCCGGCACTTGTGCTCGTCCTGCTTCCCTCTGTCGCCTCCTCCGGCAATTTCTACTTTTGATGATCTTTTCATCCGCGGGCGCCGCCGGACTCACTACGAGCACAAAGTGAGCAAGTTCAGCCTCCCTTCTCTTCTAAAGAAGTGCGCTTCCCGGCTCGACGTTGCTCAGGGCAAGACAATCCATGCCGTCATCCTCCAACTCGGCCTCTACTCCGATCCCTACATTGCCAGCTCCCTAATCACACTATACTCCAAATGCCATCGTCTGGCAGATGCACGCCATGTGTTCGCCCAATTGCCTCACAAAGATACCACCTTGTGGAATTCCATGGTCGCCGGAAACTTACACCATCACCGGTATCAGGATGCCCTCCGATTTCTCAGCCAAATGCAGCTGGCTGGTTGCAGGCCCGACGCCCACTCACTCTCCCTTCTTCTCAAGGCATGCAGCAATGGTGGCCTTGGCCTTCATCAATGTGAGCAGATTCATGGCTTCCTCTTTAGAAATGCATTGAACTGCTGCGACGCATTTGTACTCACTGGACTGATACATGTCTACTCAAGAACCGGCCGTTTATGTCGAGCTTGCGTAGTGTTTGAAGGGGTGTTGGATAAGACCCCTGCAATATGGAATTCAATGATCTCCGGGTTCTTCTATAACGGGCTGTTGGAAACAAGTTTGGATTTTTTTGTGCTCATGAGGTCTGAGGGGTTTGAGGTGCGGTCGGAGATCACTTCATGTGTTCTTTCCGTGTGTGCTGTTTTGGGTGCTGTTCGATTCGGCGAAAGTGTTCACTGTTGTGTTACAAAACTTGGATTCGAGTTGGATTCCTTCGTCTGCACTTCTATGATTACTTTGTATGGTAATGTTGGACTGATGGAAGAGGCGTATAGGCTCTTTGACGCTGTGCCCGACAAGAATGTCCCGCTGTGGAACTCTATGCTTTCGGCTCTTTTCAGTAATTCTCGTGCCTCCGAAGCTTCGGTTGTTTATGATCGTATGAGGGCTTTGGGCGTCGATCCTGATTCTGTGACGATAACAAATGTGCTTTCTTCTTGTGGCATGATCGGTCGGCGGGAGGTTGGAAGAAAAGTTCATGCCTTGTTGATAAAAATGCCAGAATTAACTACCATGGCGGTGCAAAGTTCACTGATAAGTATGTACATGAGAACTGGAGATGTCAATGAAGCTGTTGTCCTCTTCCGTTCAGTCGAGGAATGGGATGTTGTTCTCTTGAGCTCCATGATGTCAGGCTTTTTCCAAAACAAACGCTATGATCACGCTTTGAAATTATTTCAGCAGCTCCATAGCGAAGGATTTATTATCCCGGATTCGGGGTTTTTTGCAAGCATTATCTCTGTGTGTTCTGCGATGGACTGGCTGCAACTTGGGTTTCAGATTCATTCTCTGGCCATGAAGAATGGCACTGTATATGATGCATTTTTGGGGAGCGCTTTAATTAATATGTACAGCAAGTGTGGTTTGCCGTTATCGGCAGAAAGCATCTTCTCTGCCACTGAGAGAAAGAGTCTCGTAGTCTGGAATTCTCTCATTTCAGGGTACAGCCGCAATGGCCTGCTCGGTGAATCGATCGGAGCGTTTGTCGGAATAGTTCAAAGCGGTTTAATTCCTGATTCCATTTCTATAACCAGTGTTCTTGTTTCTGTTTCGACTTCTGCAGCATTATCGAAAGGCAAGATGATACATGCATATCTAGTGAGAAATGGAGATTTTGGTGATGAGATTGTCGAGAATTCGCTTCTGGATATGTACATGAAATGTGGATGTCTGGGATATGCAAAACAGCTCTTCGACGGGATTTCTTCAAAGAGCATTGTTGCTTGTAATACAATGATAGCTGGGTATGGCTTTCACGGGAAATGCTCAAAGGCAATTGAATTGTTCCAAGGGATGCAGATGTTCAATGTTGTGCCAAATGGAACTTCGTTTCTCTCTCTGATTTCTTCGTGCAGCCATTCCGGTTTAGTGGCAGAGGGGTGCAAATTCTATGATTCTATGATAAAAGATTACGGAATAGTGCCTGGAATGGAGCATTTTGCTAACATGGTGGACTTATTCAGTCGCGCAGGTTACCTGGAGGAGGCCTATCGCTTCATTAGAGAAGATATGCCGGTAGAGCCGGACGAGAGTACATGGATGTGTTTTTTGAGTGCTTGTAGAGTTCACGGGGTCTTGAATCTTGGAGAAATAGTCGTTGAACAGCTAATTAGAGGAAGGCCTGAAGAAACTGGCAGCTACGTTCAGGTTTTGAATTTGTATGGGGAGTTGGAATTGATGGAGAAGTCTGTGGCTATTAGAGGCTCTACCGGCTATTAAGGCTATGGGGAGTTGGAATAGAGGCGGTTGGACATTTACTTCCGATCAAGCTTCAAAGCTGAAGTCCAACCAAGATAGTCGAAAGGCAAGAAAGGATAGCTGAAGCTCTTCAAGCTCAGCAAGGGTGTTCTCTACAGAATAGTTTAGCTGATTGGTCTCTCAGCAAAGTGGTAGCTACTCATCAGTGCAGCAGTAATAAGTGATAGTTGTAGAATAAGGATGATTCCTTCTACAGCAGGTGAGCTGGACTGAAATCTGCTCAGTCCAACAAAGTTGACTCAGAGTTATTTCTCTAAGTCAATAATTTTATTTTCTTCAACTCTATATTTATTTCCTGTAGGATTCAGGTTTCCTGAATCTGAGTGTAGGGCACTTTGTGCCTGAGCTGTAGGTGATAAATTTGTCACTGAAGTAGGTGCCTGGAGGGGCACTGAGGTAGGATCCAAGTGAGGATCTGAGCTATAGGGCTTAAGTGCCTGAGGTAGGAGAGTGCTGCTCTCTGAGTGTAGGACCTTTGTGCCTGAGGTAAGTGACAAGCTTGTCACTGAGCTGTAGGTGCTTGGAGGGGCACTAAGGTATGTACCTGGAGGGGTAATGAGTTGTAGGAATGTTGCAGCACTCTGAGAGTAGGGCCCTGTAGCACCCCCTATCTGTCGCATAGCATATAGCAGTAGGTCCGGCCAGGGCCCGACGCCGTATGCCACAGACAGACCGGGTGGTTACTCATGGAAACCATCCAACCAATCATAACGTCCTACACAGAGCATTCTAGCGGAAGCAGTTTTATAAAAGTTGCAATACAGAACCCAGCACTAAAGCATGAATGTCTACTAATACCAAATAGGAATGTTACAAATACACCAGAACAAGCCTTAAGGCCTTACAAAAATTGTTCACTTCATATTACATGTTTTAAAAACCACTACACGCTGGCCGGTCATACATGAAGTAAAACAGTAAACACTCAAAATAGGCCTTTGAGGGCCGGCTTCGCAAAAAGGGCTTTAGCCCGCTATTGACCGCTTGGTCCAGCAGCACCTGCAAACAACAAACCACCGCACTGTGGCAAAACAAGGCAACGGTCAGCAATGCTGACCAAATTATAACGATCTCGCCCCCAACTCGGGGCGGCGATGCTCCTTCCCTGCATTTCATTAGCATAAGCGAGCAATATTATATTTTCACTTCATCACAGACGTTGGCTCGCACGGCCACATGCCCCGTGCTCTCAGGGCACATTCTCGATGAACCGGTCGATGTCACGTCAATTAAAGTCATAGACATTTCGGACTCACCACCGCCACTTTGACGGCCAAAACCTATGAGCATTTTGTCTTCTTGGCCTGGGTCGCTCGTCGTCGAGCGCCGCTCGTCCGCTCGTCGTCGAGGGCCGCTCGTCCGCTCGTCGTCGAGCGCCGCTCGTCCGCTCGTCGTCGAGCACCGCACGTCCGCTCGTCGATCTTCGTCAAGCGTCGCTCGTCCGCTCGACGATCTTCGTCGAGCGTCGCTCGTCCGCTCGACGATCTTCGTCGAGCGCTGCTCGTCCGCTCGTCGATTTTCCTGTTCTCGCCAACTCCTTTTTGGAGTGTTACAGGTACTAATCAAAAAAACAAACAAATTATTTTAAATATTTTATTTTAATATCTTATTATTCTTGGGCATCCCAAGAAATACTCAATGATGAGTTTTCACTAGTACTAGACGAATTGTGTGATGATAACCCAACACGATCATTTTGCAAGAGATTAATTTTCAAATTTTGTACAAATTTTTTAGATTGTTGTAATATTTTTCTATATTCCAATATTAATATATCATTTTCAAAAATTTTTTGAAAAAACTTTTATAATATAATAACAAATCTAGAAATAAGGTTATAAAACAAAAGATTGCAAACAATGACACGAAGAAATGAAACAAAGCGTAAAAAATTATAGTTTTAAAATCGATCATGGGTGAGGCGTGAGATCACTGCACTAAGGAAGTTGTACGACCCTTCAATAGGGCTTTCAACCAATGTTCACTCCTTCAAGGCACAACACTCGTCTAGATCCTGAAATCTTTGATGCGCGCATACATGAGAGTAACATAGATCACATGAATTCCCACTCTATGAAGAAAACGTCAAGAAAGCAAAAAATCACAATAGAAAATTGAAGACTATATGCGAACAAGAGAATGAAAGAAAGTAAATAGAAAGATTCAGAAAACCGCTCATATAGGACTCTCATAAAATGACAAGAAATAACCACATAATAAATTCCAACAGTTATTTTACTAATGGTAAACGTCCATGAAAATACTTTAATTTCCAACCTAAAGAATTAAAGTAGCAAAGCACATACAAAAATTTACACGTGTGATCTGCGAATAGTCAAGATGTCGACACATGAAGGAGAGGCTGGCGCATAAAAGTTGGCGTACATCACCTACTTGTCAACGCACGGGTGCGGAGAAAGACGTCGTAAGGGTGAATCTCGATGTACGTCAAGATGGGGGTATGGGAACTCGCCAAGTCAAGTTCTTGGTGAGTGAAGTCTACACACAAAATGACGAGAAGAAGTCGACGTATGTTGAGATGAACATAACTATTTTGTACAAAAAAAAATATAATTCAATTATTCCCCAAATCCAAAATATGGATTTGGAATCATGGGAGAGAACGACACCCATGATTGAGGAAGAGCACGGATAACCCGCCACCACACACGTCCACGCCCACGCCCACGCCCACGCCCACGCCCACGCGCACACACACACGCGCACACCGACACACACACGCACACCGACACACACACACATTCGCGAGCACACATCGGCGCACCCACAATCTTTCTTTTGTGTTTTCAAGCAAACTTTAATCTTTTGGACATACTGACCGTGTGGCTTGTTTTTCCCTACGGCGGTCTTGTGGCTATAAGCAATATTAACGGCCCATTAAATGAAAATAGTTAAACGTGATTAAATTATATAGATAAAAAACAAGTAGATGAAAAAATTTATGCGGGCACACTAACCATTCAGCCAAAAATCAAAAAAATGGAAGAGAAAATCCTGCTTCCTGTGCATCAAGTAGGAACAGCCGTCACTAGAGTTTGGGAGTGAAAAACTCTAATGACTTTATTCTCTGATTCTCTATAAATATATATACAAGGCTACACCAACATAAAGAGCAAGCCCAATAAAATAAACATAAAATCAAAATGTATATCTGATAAAAACAGGTCGTGTATTTTCCGAGGTAAGGGGAGTAAAGTGCGGGGTGCAGTTTATAGGAAAGTGCACGCATCCAATGATTCACACACATCTCAAAACACACATTTTAAAGCGTTTTGAAATGTGTGCAGGCATCACACAGATCAGTGAATGTCCACGCTTTACAGTAAAATGCATTACGCGCACTTTACTAAAGTGCCCCTTACCCTTATTTTGTCCCCTCTGTTGCTAGAAAAAATTTTGGGTCCGCCACCTGGACCTAAAGGAAGGTCCGGGTTGGCCAATAAAAAATATGCCAGCATGTGGGCCCAACATGACCATATTAGCTGTGTATTGCGAATCTCACATAATTGCATGCTGCTCCTCTTTCTCATTGGTGGGGACCTAGAGAAAGATCCCAATCGGACCCAATTTTTCCTCCTGTGGCCATCACCTGCTCCAATTTTGAACGTGGATTCTATACACATGTGTGTATAGAAAAAGTTATACACACCTATAAATATATAATAAAATAATATTATTATAATAAAAAAGCAAGTGTAGGCCGTCGGTGTGGATACAGGCACAAGCAAAAGCCATGGAAGTATGGAACGCGGATCTCCCTGCTTTCCTCTCCGCAAGACATTATAATATTTTTTTGGTATATATATATATAATATAATATATATATATATATATATATATATATATATATATATATATATATATATATATATATATATATACACACACAATAGACTGCGGTTTTTTCTAAGAACCGCAGTCTATTGTGTGTGTGTGTATATATATATATATAAATTTAACTTCTTCATTTTTGTTCTATAATTTTCTAATCTAAATTTATGAGCTTTTCAGGTTTCACAACGAAATGATTCCCTTGAAGAACAGAAATTTTGCCCTCTCCCAGACAACAAAAAATCAGTCAAATTGAAATTTGGCCCCCTCCCCAAAAAAATAACACATTTTTTTACAAAAATAAGTCAAAACAGAAATAAATAGCTAGAATTTTCACATAAGAATTAACAATAATATCATTGAGTTGGACAGCATAGAAGAAGGCTGGATCAACAATTTGTTTTCTTCTAAAGTGATCCAAAAGGTTTTGTGCATCATTCCTTTCGAAGTTTCTCATCTTATTAGAATGCAACACATTTTTATGATCCATACGCAAAAAACCAACATTCTGTGAACCAGATGCCCCTCAACAAAAAAATCATATGCTTTTGAAGGTGGAATACCAGCTTTGTCCAACTGTTGAATGATATTGAGTGTGTCAGGCAAAATTTTTCTGTGAGAACGAAGCATAAATGTCTTGTTTGGACTAACAAGATTATGATTGTGGTCATTATTCGCATTGGAAATAGTCCATGTATACCCTAAACTAACTCTAAAATCAACACGACAATTGCATGATGTTCTTTGTGAGCATTGAGAATTTTGTGTAACATGTGTTGGATGTTCAGAACGTTGGCCAGCATAACTACATACAAATTTACGTGACAAAATAGAATCATCTACTCTGCGATTTAGTCAATCTTTTCGAACACTAAATCCTTTTTTCCTTGCATAGTTGTTGTAAAATGTATAAGCTTCTGCCTCTGCCTCTGAAAGAAAAGTCATTCCAACTTTGGTTCATCTAATTGAGTTTGGAAATCTGCATGCACTTCTTTATCAATCTTTCAAGATTTTGTGACACATCATTTTCTAATCTAATATCTTGCATTGAATATAAGTAGTTTGTTATTGACCTATTAGTGAATAAAAAAATTGTTTTAGATCTTGACGAGAACGGAGATCACTACAACAAATAATTTCAATAAGTATAATGAGTAGATAAGGAACATATATCAGCCTTCTTCAAAAAAATCTTGTCCAAAAAAATCTTGTCCAAAGAAATCTTGCCCAATGGTCCGGACTGAAACCTCTGCTTTAATGGCGCAAACAAGTTTTTGGACAAGGCCGCGGTGAAAGGCGGACGGAGTTCAAACCAGCCGACGGCAACACAGGTGGAGAAATCAAAGCATATTCCCAGCTCACAAAAGAGGTTTAAACCAGCCGACGACGACACAGGTGGAGGAATCAAAGCATATTCCTGAGCGGCGACGGAAGGCTCGGAGCTCCGACGGAAGAGGAAGGAGAAGAAGATTTCCGCGAACAGGTTTTCTGAGCGGGAGAAAGAGGCGGGAACAAGATTCACCGGTGATATTTCTTCCCATATTTTTGATGGGTCCACCACGTATCATCATCCTACACAGGTGTGTATAGAAAAAGCTATACTCACCTGTGTATAGAAATCCTGTTCTCCAATTTTCCTTATATAAATAAACCCATCATGTGCGGACTCAAGCATCGATGGAGAACATCAGCAAGAGAGTCCAGCCGGCACTTGTGCTCGTCCTGCTTCCCTCTGTCGCCTCCTCCGGCAATTTCTACTTTTGATGATCTTTTCATCCGCGGGCGCCGCCGGACTCACTACGAGCACAAAGTGAGCAAGTTCAGCCTCCCTTCTCTTCTAAAGAAGTGCGCTTCCCGGCTCGACGTTGCTCAGGGCAAGACAATCCATGCCGTCATCCTCCAACTCGGCCTCTACTCCGATCCCTACATTGCCAGCTCCCTAATCACACTATACTCCAAATGCCATCGTCTGGCAGATGCACGCCATGTGTTCGCCCAATTGCCTCACAAAGATACCACCTTGTGGAATTCCATGGTCGCCGGAAACTTACACCATCACCGGTATCAGGATGCCCTCCGATTTCTCAGCCAAATGCAGCTGGCTGGTTGCAGGCCCGACGCCCACTCACTCTCCCTTCTTCTCAAGGCATGCAGCAATGGTGGCCTTGGCCTTCATCAATGTGAGCAGATTCATGGCTTCCTCTTTAGAAATGCATTGAACTGCTGCGACGCATTTGTACTCACTGGACTGATACATGTCTACTCAAGAACCGGCCGTTTATGTCGAGCTTGCGTAGTGTTTGAAGGGGTGTTGGATAAGACCCCTGCAATATGGAATTCAATGATCTCCGGGTTCTTCTATAACGGGCTGTTGGAAACAAGTTTGGATTTTTTTGTGCTCATGAGGTCTGAGGGGTTTGAGGTGCGGTCGGAGATCACTTCATGTGTTCTTTCCGTGTGTGCTGTTTTGGGTGCTGTTCGATTCGGCGAAAGTGTTCACTGTTGTGTTACAAAACTTGGATTCGAGTTGGATTCCTTCGTCTGCACTTCTATGATTACTTTGTATGGTAATGTTGGACTGATGGAAGAGGCGTATAGGCTCTTTGACGCTGTGCCCGACAAGAATGTCCCGCTGTGGAACTCTATGCTTTCGGCTCTTTTCAGTAATTCTCGTGCCTCCGAAGCTTTGGTTGTTTATGATCGTATGAGGGCTTTGGGCGTCGATCCTGATTCTGTGACGATAACAAATGTGCTTTCTTCTTGTGGCATGATCGGTCGGCGGGAGGTTGGAAGAAAAGTTCATGCCTTGTTGATAAAAATGCCAGAATTAACTACCATGGCGGTGCAAAGTTCACTGATAAGTATGTACATGAGAACTGGAGATGTCAATGAAGCTGTTGTCCTCTTCCGTTCAGTCGAGGAATGGGATGTTGTTCTCTTGAGCTCCATGATGTCAGGCTTTTTCCAAAACAAACGCTATGATCACGCTTTGAAATTATTTCAGCAGCTCCATAGCGAAGGATTTATTATCCCGGATTCGGGGTTTTTTGCAAGCATTATCTCTGTGTGTTCTGCGATGGACTGGCTGCAACTTGGGTTTCAGATTCATTCTCTGGCCATGAAGAATGGCACTGTATATGATGCATTTTTGGGGAGCGCTTTAATTAATATGTACAGCAAGTGTGGTTTGCCGTTATCGGCAGAAAGCATCTTCTCTGCCACTGAGAGAAAGAGTCTCGTAGTCTGGAATTCTCTCATTTCAGGGTACAGCCGCAATGGCCTGCTCGGTGAATCGATCGGAGCGTTTGTCGGAATAGTTCAAAGCGGTTTAATTCCTGATTCCATTTCTATAACCAGTGTTCTTGTTTCTGTTTCGACTTCTGCAGCATTATCGAAAGGCAAGATGATACATGCATATCTAGTGAGAAATGGAGATTTTGGTGATGAGATTGTCGAGAATTCGCTTCTGGATATGTACATGAAATGTGGATGTCTGGGATATGCAAAACAGCTCTTCGACGGGATTTCTTCAATGAACATTGTTGCTTGTAATACAATGATAGCTGGGTATGGCTTTCACGGGAAATGCTCAAAGGCAATTGAATTGTTCCAAGGATGCAGATGTTCAATGTTGTGCCAAATGGAACTTCGTTTCTCTCTCTGATTTCTTCGTGCAGCCATTCCGGTTTAGTGGCAGAGGGGTGCAAATTCTATGATTCTATGATAAAAGATTACGGAATAGTGCCTGGAATGGAGCATTTTGCTAACATGGTGGACTTATTCAGTCGCGCAGGTTACCTGGAGGAGGCCTATCGCTTCATTAGAGAAGATATGCCGGTAGAGCCGGACGAGAGTACATGGATGTGTTTTTTGAGTGCTTGTAGAGTTCACCGGGTCTTGAATCTTGGAGAAATAGTCGTTGAACAGCTAATTAGAGGAAGGCCTGAAGAAACTGGCAGCTACGTTCAGGTTTTGAATTTGTATGGGGAGATGGAATTGATGGAGAAGTCTGTGGCTATTAGAGTTGGCATGAGAGCAGCAGGGATGCGGAAGACACCAGGTTGCAGTTGGATTGAGGTTGCGGATAGAGTTGGAGTTTTTTATTCAGGTGATTCGTCGTCTCCGTTGACCGTAGAAGTCCATGCCACCTTGAATGGCCTTCAAAGAGTCATGAAACTAGTTGAAGACTTCAAATCAATGTGATTATATAGTTTTTAGAAAGATGAGCTTGCTCTGATTTTTATGCCACTTAAACGTTTATTTAAAGACATCAGCAGAATACAGGTGTTGAGGAGGGAGAAAGTCAGGTGAAAGACTTCTCCTTCATTATTGTTCTATTATGTTTCAGAAACTTCATAAGAATGATTTGAATGATTCAGTCTCGCTAAGGACGAGATAGAAAAACTTCAGAAATAGAGAAAACCTAAGCAGTGGCGGCCTTCTTTGAAAAGCATCTCAGATGCTTGAATCTGATGGAAGAGGGAGATCAAACAAAAGTCAAAGGGAAGGTGAAAGATATTCCAGCAATCATCATCTATACTCATTTGTAAGTGTTTTGTACATTAAAAACTTGAGTTCATTTTTAACACGTATTCATCATATGTCTATTCTATTACTGTCGCTTTTATAAAAGGAGTATTACTTAAAATAGACTGTTTGGCACGGCGGTGGAGGTCATGAATGCGGTGGTTATGAGCCTTTAATTGTGAATGCCCAAACTCACCTAAAGAACTTCATCCACTTTTTGTTCAAAACTAGTTTTATTTTCTTGGTAGTGATCGTAACCAGCCAATCCCACTAAAGCGCACCAAATGGAGCCTTATTCTGTTTGAACGATTTACCAATATTGGGAATCTAGCTCCAGTAGATGAGTCCCTGATATCCTGCTCCATGTCGTGACCTCACAAACGAGCTGCTTCTTTCCTTTCATTTCTTTAACGTTCTTGTTTTAGGGCATGTAATCTCGCTGTAATGAAAATGACTCCTCATTTTGTAAGGAAGTAACACTGGTTCCTGATTCCATCCTAACCATCCTTTCTCCTTCAGCTTTTCTCCCCTTGGCTATTGAAAGATGCGGGATGCGAGTCCCTACATTGGGACCGGGTGGTGCAGAGTTGGAAGCTCTCTTGGCTCTTAGGCATTTCATACGGCCGTAAATGTATGCGGCTAAGGGGGCCATTGTGGAGGGGGACTGTCGTAATCTTATCAAGTATTGCTTGGAGAGCTTCAAAGGCGGACAATGGACCAGGGACTACCGTGCGGCAGAGGACTTGGCCTTCCTCTCAGATTTCACACAGGTGCTTTTCGACCATGTTCCTCGCGAGGCCAATATAGTGGCCGATTTTGTGCCATGACAGCTTTGATATCTGCCTTTTTACTGGACTGCACTTGACTTAGTCGAGAACGACCTGGATAGTATCTTTCCTGTTGCTTAGCTGTATTCCTCTTTTTACTTTTTTTCTTTTTAATGCAAATGCAAACTTTCAAGGCAATTGAAAGCTGCTGTATTTCTCCTCCTCTAAGTTCTCAGTACTTTCATCACCGATCTTTGTGTTGCACCAAATTTATTCTGTACTATATGTTGGTATATTGATCACTCCTGTATGTATTTGATGTTAGGTAATAAACAAGTACTGTATGGATTTTTCTGCAGATTAGTAAAATGCAAAGCCATTGAATTGTTTAGCTGATAATGGAATGCTGAAGATCAAGATAGCATCAGAAAACCTGGCAGAAATACTGAAATATGATAACTTGCTGACAACAATTCAATGCTGTGAAGGATTTTTTTCATGTTGTAATCACCGTGCCTTCGACAAAAGCACGTTAATACATAAAATGACCTGCAACCCACGTTAATACATCATGAGGTGATCGCTCCTACTCTTACTGGAACTATGAATGATGTGAAGGCTCGCAGAGGAATCAAGCAAGTTGTCGTTGTTTCATCAACTGCTGCTGTGAAAAGGAATCCAACAGCAGGAGTTGAGTTGATAATGTTGTTATTAAATTAGTAGTGCAACTAAATTCTGGTTCCACGAAGATAAGGTGCTGTCTTCTATAATCATCGTGGGAGAGTAAATTATGCAAAGTTTTTTTAACGCTCTTTGGTTTACACTCTGTTAGAAAAGTCCAATTAGGGCCCATTTTTCTTCTTTCTCTCTCCTTGTATTAGTCCCACATCATGTATTAGGATTTCTCTCTTCTTCCTTTTTCCTATATAAGTGTATGTATACTTGTAACTATTCATTGAAGAAGTATATACAAGCTTTGAGGCTTTTCTTTACACACTCAATGGTTCAAAAATGTATAGCATGTTCCAGGAAAATTTTAAAACAACTTCCTAACCTTCCTTCCAATTATTTTTTAGGTCAAGATGCATTTACCTGCCTGCATAGAAGATTATACATACGATGGTTCACGACTCGTCCTATATTGAGATGAACGGCGGTTTTAGCTATCATCCACAGTATCTCCCAGAAACCGCGAAACTCCAGTTTTGTAGCCTGAATGGTGAAGGTAAATGGTAAGAAAAACTTTACCCGGGGGAGGGGGGGATAGAGTTTTAAAGATTTTCTATTCCACAATCAATCACAATACATGCCGCAATTAATTATTATATGAGCAAATATTGTGCATGTCCCTTCTTCTACCCCTTGGTGGGATATCCACTGAATCAATGCTGAGTTTTTTGATGAGAAAACTCTTAGATTTAATACAATAGATCTTTTGATAAGATGATCTACAAAACTAGCAAACTGAATCTTCTGATAAGGAAATTTACAAAACCAATATGAATCCTTTGATAAAGGGATTTTTAAGACCAACTGAGTTTTTTGATAAGGAGACTCTTAGAACCGATTGAGTCTTTTGACGAGAAGACTCTTAGAATTATCTGAATTTTTGTAAGAAAGATTCCAAAAACTCTTTCACAGAAATGGTAGATGTAGAAGATAATTTTTTTCACGTGATTCTTTTTCAGCAAAGCTCTGAAAGATCTAGTTCTTTGAAACACTGTGGATTCTTGAAAATAATAGCACCAATAGTTGTCTATTACTCTAGGTAGAGAAGACGGAATTCAATATTGTGAAGTTGAATCCTGTCGTGTGAGAAATTCAGAGAAAAGAATGATGAACCCTAAATCCTAAACCCTAGAGAATACGATCTTATCGGCTAGGGTTCTTTGATGGAACTTAAAGGAATTATGACTTCTAAATCTTGAAGAGAAGATCCGATTCAGAATGAGTACACGTCTACGTTTTATTCGAAATCTTCGGATATATAGTGATTGTTGTAGAATATACGCCTTCTTTCCATGTGTTAATCAACATAAATACTTTCTAGAAATGAATTAGTAATGACTTGAATTTGTTCTCAAAAATGACTTTGATCTGCTCTGAGATTGATCTTTGTCATCTGAAAGTCTGATTTCAATGTAAGGAAGGAACATATCTTTTAATATTAGTTGAATAGTTCTTGACGCATGAAACTAACTTCTAGATATTTGTTGAATACTTTTCGACGTACATACTTAGTTTTTGTCGTCTGCGTCGAATACTTCTCGACGCACAAAAGTAACTCGGTTGATTCTTTTTCTTTAGTACATTCTGAATCCTTAGCAACCTATATATGATTACGACTCATACTAGTACATTATATTGTCTTTCTATACATTCTTAGGCAATTGCCTAAATCATTTTATTTAATAAAGTATATCAAATCATATGAGTTTTTCTTAACAATCACTCCTATTTGATATAACAAAGTTTACATGAGAAATTTTAAAGTGATTTTTAGAAAGAAGAAATATGAGGTTTTGGATAGACACATGCATGAGTAAACATAGAGAAAGCTAGACAAAATTTTATACAAACTTCTAATTTATTTCTTTACATTATATGACATCCTGAATCCTTACATTAGAGAGAAAGCATAAGTACAATAAGAGAAGAGAACAGATGCAAGGTGAGCTCAGAAATTAGATTATCTTGGAGCAGCTTTACACCTTCAGAGATTCTTGTAGTAACTTTGTTAGGATGAGTCTTCTTCATATCTTTAGATAAATTGAAGAGCTTTCTTAGATCATTATCAATATGAGTGTAAACATCACTTGCAGAGAGGCCATTTTCAATGATTTTTGCCCACATTTTATTAATTATTTCATTATCACTGCCTGATTTTATGACTCTAGTAACTGGAGGCTCAAAAGTCTGAGGAACAGATAACGCAGTAGGTTGAACTTGAACAGCTAGAGATATAGCCTTTTTCAAAATGGTAGACTCAGGTGGCGTTTGGTTCAGCTGTTCTGCTGCGGTGCGGTCCGGACGCACCGTAATTTTGATTAAAAGCACTGTTTGGTTCGGCTTATAGGCAAAACTCCGTTTATTAAATCCCTCCGTTCTCCCTTATACCCAGCCGCGATATTTTTTTACGGTCAACCGCAAAAGCCGCGCGCTGCTCCCGATCTCCCGATTGCTCCCGATCTCTCCGATCTTCTTCCCTGCTTGCTCCCGATTCTTCCGTCCCGAGCTTCTCCCCAATCTTCTTCCCTTCCCTGCTCTTCTCCTGATCTCCTCCCTGATCTTCTTCCCTTCACTGCTCTTCTCCCGATCTCTGATATTCTTCCGTCCCGAGCTTCTTCTTCCGTTCCGAGCTTCTTCTTCTTCCGTCCCGAGCTTCTTCTTCTTCCGTCCCGAGCTTCTTCTTCGTCCGTCCCGAGCTTCTTCTTCTTCCGTCCCGAGCTTCTTCTTCGTCCGTCCCGAGCTTCTTCTTCTTCCGTCCCGAGCTTCTTCTTCTTCCGTCCCGAGCTTCTTCATTGTTCAGAAATTTTCATTTGTTATGCTTCTTTACTAATGTGGATTTTCATTTGTGACAAGCTAGCTTTCTCCTCCTACAAAATCAAAAGTTATTTTCTAATCCTAAAAAAATTCACTCAAAACTCTGTTTTGTTTCTAAACAACTTTTTGAAATCTTCGTTTTGCAAACTTCATTTCACCCAAACAGTTTTTTAACAAAACTCTATTTTCCAGAATCAGCATTTTTCTATCAGCGGCTTTTCATCAGCAGCTTACCATCAGCAACAGCCCAACCAAACAGAGTCTCAAACTCCCCTGGACAAGTGCATCGAGTATTTCTTCTCTAACAGTGGCTTGTTTAGACTTCAAATCTTCAATTGGGAGAGGGAGACCACTATTCTCAACAGATTGAAAATCCTCAAGAGCCTCAAAGTGGTAAGGAGTTTTTGGTCCTTCCAGACCCTTAGGTGGCATCCATTTTTCTATAAGTGCATCCACTAAACCAGCTGGAGATTCAACAAGGGACTCAATAGGAGAATAATTAAAACCATCATCAGGACTATTACCACTCTCCTTATTTTGGGAACGGGGGCTGCAAAGTGCAGACGCTGCACTTTACAGTGCAGTGCAACCATCCAATGGCTGCGAGTGCATCGCGTCGCACGGAGATGCGTGCATATCTCATATCGCAATGGGATGCACTCACAGTCGTTGGATTGTGCACTGCACCGTAAAGTACAACACACCCCTTGCTTTCCCTTATTTTTAGAACTAGAGAGGAGAAATCACTAGGCGGTCTGTTACATGGGCAAACATTCTCCCCCTTCTCGATGTGGCAGGCAAGGGAAAACAAGAACTCCCTAGTGATGAGAGAAGAGGAGGAAAATTGGGAAATAGTTGAGATGGAGGAAGAAAGAGAATTAATTTGAGATTGAAGAAATGCACATCTGGTTATGAAATGTTGAGTGAAAAGAAGCTAATTCGGATGAGAGCGAAGAGGAAACAAAGATAAATAGAGGTGCCACCAAAGTTCTATTGAGTGAACTAGAAGTTGGGATAGATGAAAAAGGAGTCCCAGGTTCGGGTAAGTAAGTAGAAGAATCCAACGGATGAGAAATATTTTGATCAGATGGAGTTGAATTTTCCAATGTTTAAGGAGTAGAAATTATTTGTTCAGATGCCTATGGCTGAGGAAAAGCTGAAGCTGCCTCGAGAGGAGGAGAGAGTGTTGGGTACATTGGTTTAAATGTACCTGATTTGAAAAAGCCTCACCCTACTCAATGATATACATCAAAATGTATTTGATATATTTTTGAGTTGCCTTGTGCAGGTTAAGTATTTGCAGGGAAAGATGAAAAGTTTCTAAGTTCATGTGTCGACACCCAGGAGCAAAGTGTCGACACTTAGGGTCTGTTTGGGATACCGGTGCCGTTTTAAAGGGAGCAGTTCAAAAGGGAGATTTCAAACTGTATTTTCAAAACTGTATTTTCAAAACTGAGTTTGTGTTTGCTAACCTCCAGTCTTGTTGTGTCGATGGGAGAAAATTATATTCTTTTAAATATAATGATGTTATTTTATTAAATAAGAAACAGTTTCTTCCCGAAAACATATTCTATCTAGAGTCTATAGTCTAAATTGCATATTTTCTAAATATTTTATTATATATTTTTATATTTTATTGAATATAAAACTGTTTCCTTGAATATAAAACTGTTTCGGCCTTGCTGGAAGAGGAGGCGGCTGTCCAGTTCGCCGCCTCTCGCCATTGAAGTGCCATCAGAGATAATTTTGCGGGTTGCGGCCTTGCTGGAAGATGAGCAGTGCAATAAAAAAACAAAAACGATCGTTTTGGACAGCCGCTGGAGGGTGGGGAGCCAGTCCAGAAACGACCGTTTAGCACCTTTTCAGGCTGGTCGTTTTAGACCGAAGCTTACCAAACATCTCTCCACCAGTTCAATCTCACCGGACTGGAGCTAAAACGGGTTCTCAAACAGACCCTTAAGAAGACTTGTGTCGACACCCAGGCAAGCAGTGTCGACACTTGGAGTAATTGTGTCGACACCAGGGATGGAGAGTCGACACCAGACAGAAAAGTGTCGACACATACAGATTGTGTCGACACTCAATGAAGAAAAGTCCAGTGAAGAAGTGTCGACACTTATAAGCAGTGTCGACACCCAGAGGAACTGTGTCTACATCAGATAGTGTCGACACTTGGAGGCTGTGTCGACACTCAGCAAAATTCAGCAGAGTCTAAGAAAGTGTCGACACAATAAAGAATGTGTCGACACTCAGCAGAAGACTCAACACTTGAAGAAAGTGTCGACACTAGGATGCTGTGTCGACACTCAGCAAAGCTCAACAAAAATTCTAAGTACAAGTGTCGACACAAGGAGATGTGTCGACACTCAGTCAAAGTCTCAACAAAAGAAGAATGTGTCGACACAAGGAGCTGTGTCGACACTCAGCAAGTATCAACACAGAAAGCATGTGTCGACACCAAGAAGATGTGTCGACACTGAACAAGTTCAACACATGAAGATGTGTCGACACAAAAGTGTTGTGTCGACACTGACAAGAATTCAACTGAGTACTGAAGAACAAGGAGTTGTGTCGACACTCAATATCAGTGTCGACACATGATGAAGAAGCTGTGTCGAGAAGTAAATTCTACAACACAAGGAGTTGTGTCGACACCTTGAAGGCTAGTGTCGACACTTAGTCTACTTGTGTCGACACTTAGTCTATAAGTGTCGACACTTAAAGACAGATTGTCTCGACACTTTCAGACAGTTACAGATTTTTTCAAGAACTGACTGGATGACTTGACAGTTGTCATTCCAGCCGGTCTACTGCACCTGTCAGAGTTGTCAGAAATCAGTTAGGAACCGGACCAGCCGGTTACCATGAAGAAGGCCTATATATAGGCTTATACTGTCTACAGAAACAGATGATCAAGTGATTGAAAAAGAAAAGGAGATCTAGCTATTCATTGAAGAATCAAGTGAAGATCTAAGTAGTTGGAGAGAGAGAGCTTCATCCAAGAAGACAGTCGTTGGAACCAGGCTGTGAAGAAGGGTTCAGACCTAGTTCTGAATCTTAAGTTACAGTGATTGAAGATCAGCTGCAGAGAATCAATCCTATTGTGTTCTACATTCAAGAAGGTTTGAAGAAAAGCCAAGTGAGATTGTTCTCAGCAGAGTTCTTCCAAGAACTCATCAAGAACCTATCAACTCATCTCACTATTCAGAGTTGTAGGTATATACACTTTGTATTTTATATTTCTTGTAGGATCCTTAGGGATCTGAGTTGTAAGCCTGCAATTATAAAGGCTGAGTGGTAGGGCCTGTGTGACTGAGTGTAGGAGATCTGTTTCTCTGAGTGTAGGCATGTTGTGGCTGAGTGTAGGCCTTGTGGCTGAGTGTAGGCTTTGTGAAGAAGCTGAGTGTAGGTCTTTGAAGAAGACTGAGTTGTAGGGCCTTGGGCTTGAGCTGTAGGAACCTGTTTTGGGGTTCTGAGTGTAAGATCTGAGGATCTGAGATAGTGGAGGAGTTTGGCTGAATCTAGTACACTACTAGATAGGCGAAGGGGGAAAGTGGATGTACCCAAACCTTGGGAACCACTATAAATCTATGTGTCCACTGTGTGCATGTGTGAATCTATGATTGCTGATTGATTTCTGTGTTAAAGTAATTATAACTCTGTGATATAATCTGAATTCTGCCTAAAAAGTGCAAAAAGATTTAGTCACCTATTCACCCCCCCCCCCCTCTAGGTGATTAGGTACAATTACTTTCAAGTGGTATCAGAGCCAGGTTTCTCAAAAAGGACTTAACTGTCTGAGTAGATCATGTTGGCAGATTCAGTCTAAGTAAATTGCAGAATTAAGAAAATCAAGAAACATGGGTTCAACTGAGAATCATAAGGAACTTGGATCCATGAAGTTACTCATTTGCAGAAAAAAAATTTTTGGCATCTGGAAAGAAAGGGTGAGACTATTTATGGAAGCCTCAGACCCTAGAATTTACATCACAGTTAAAGAAGGGTCATATGTGCCTATGAAGGTTTCAGTCTTGGATGCAAATCAGAGAACACCTAAAGACTTCTCTGAAATGACAAAAGATGAGATAATTCTAGCCACAATGGACAAGAGGGCTCAGAATATCATTGTGAGTGTCATAGATGATGTTACCTTTCAGAACTTGATACACTGTAAGACATCTAAGGAGATGTGAGATACTCTTATAGTGTACATGGAGGGTTCAGAAGAAGTGAGACAGGATAGAAAATCCTTGTTAAATCAAGAATATGAAAGTTTCAGGCAAGGTGGGTCTGATAGCATCACAGAATGCTATAAGAAGTTCTATAGGATTGTCAATGAGCTAATGTCCTATGGAAGAGAGTTCAGTAATTATGAGCTAAATGATAAGTTTTTGAGGTCCCTAACAAAGGATTGGGACACCAAGATCTGTGCCATAAGGAAATGACAAATTTAGCAGATATCCCTCCACCAACATTGTTTGGAAAACTGCTATCCTATGAGATGCAGTTGATGGTGAGGAAAGAAGAGGAGAAGTCTACCAGAATTGAGAATAAAGAAAGAACAGTGGCATTTAAGACAGAAGCCACCAGAAAATACAGAAGTCACCATCTCCACCTCCAAAAGTGGCTGAGACTGAGTCAGATGATTAAGAAAGCAGAAAGTCTGAAAGCAGTGAAAGTGATGAGACTTTGCAGCATTCACAAGACACTTTCAGAAATTTCTAAAGAAGAAGCAATGGAGGTCAAAGCCATCCACTTTACAGGGCAAAGATGACTATTATCAAAACAAGAAGTCATCAAAGAAAGACAGGAAAAAGACCAAGTCAAGCAAAACAATTTATCAAAAATTGTTTGTTATTGCTGTAACAGACAAGGACATGTTATTGCTGACTGTCCTGAGAGAAGGAAACAGTCTAATGATAAGAAAAAGACTCAATTCAAGGGCAAGAAGGAAAAGTCTTTTGTTGCCAAGAAGGACAAAGGCTTGTCAGACATGTCTTCTTCAGAAACTGAGTCAGAAGTTGAAGCTTACATAGGACTATTTGCTGAAGAAGAGGAAGAAGAGTTCATCCAGATCATGAACTCCATATATGAGCAAGAGGACATCCAGTGCAAAGGACTGATGGCCTTAACAGAATGTGACAAAATCCAGGAGCAGCCTGAACCTAGTAAGGTACAAAATAGTTCTTTAAGTTCAATTTCTAGTGCTAGTTCTGATTCAGTTACATCAGCATCAAATGATGCCAGTGGATCTGAATCAGAAGGGGATATTCATCAACTGATTGATGAATATAGAGTTCTGTTGCAAGCTTTTAAGAAGAGTAAGTCCCTAGCCAAGAGTCAGGCAAAGGAAATTGCTAGTCTCAAAGTTGCTGCAACTGATTTTGAGAAGATGATTGATCAAAACTTAATGAAATAGCCAGACTGAAGCACATAATTGTGATTCAGATGGGGACTATAACATTTAAGAATGATCAAATCGGAAGTCTGGAGATTAGTCTTCAGAAGGAGAGAGACATTGTTGCAAGGTTTTCTAAACCTAAGTCTGTTCTACCTTTGATTGATGAGTTTATACCTCACAAGGGTAAAACTGGATTGGGGTTTACTAACCCTGTTAGGACTGTCAAGTCCAAGTCTAAGGGCAAAGCCCCAGCTCTCAACAAGCCAGCTGTAGATAAAACAACTAGGGATGTACCTAAGCAAAGGTACAATAGGTTTGAGTGCTGGTGATGTGGCAAGGTAGGCCACTTTGCCATGGACTGTTGGCACAATGCAAGTGCCAAAGTGAGTAGCAAACTGCCTGTTGGAAAATCTGCAGGTAGCTTTGTTAGGAGGCAAACTAACCATACCAAGGACCCAAGAATTCTTTGGGTTCTAAGATCAACTAATCTGTTTTGCAGGTAAGTCCAAGTGGTCATGCCCCAATATGGTACTTGGACAGTGGATGTTCTAGGCACATGACTGGAACTAGGGGATTGCTAAAGGACTACACACCTATCAAGGATGGTCCAAAGTCACCTTTGGTGGTTCTGAAAAAAGAATTATCAAGGGTTTTGGTAACATTTATAGCACACATATTACTATTACTCAAGTGGCTTATGTTAAAGGTTTGAAACATAACCTTATTAGTATAAGTCAATTGAGTGATTTAGGATATGACATCTCATTTGTCAAAGATGATTGTCATATCAGGAGATCAAATGATCAAGAGATCATTTTGACTGGTTACAGAAAAAGAAATGTCTACTGTCTTGACATTATGTGTGAGAACAATGGTTCTCCAGTGTGTCTTGTAGCTGATGAGAAAGTCTCTCATTGTGTCAAATGGCACAAGAGGCTAGCCCATCTTAACTACAAGACAATTGGCCAACTCTATAGCAAAGAGTTAGTGAGGAATGGTCCTCAAGTTAAGTGTATTAAAGATGGAATATGCTTAGCTTGTCAAAAGGGCAAGCAGACTAGATCCACCTTTAGTAGCATTGAAAACAAAGATGCTGTGAGGTGTTTATACCTCTTGCATATGGATCTCTTTGGTCCTATGCCAGTTCACAGCCTAGGTAGGAAGGTCTATACCTTTGTAGTTGTAGATGACTACTCAAGGTTTTCCTAGGTGTTCTTCCTTAGACAGAAATCTGAAACACCTAGTATCTTCTATAGCTTTGTCAAACAAATTCAGAATGAACTAGACAGTACAGTGGTCAAGATAAGAAGTGATCATGGTACTGAATTTCAGTCTGATAGTATGGCAAAACTATGTGAAGAATTTGGATATTTCAGGAATTTTCTTCACCAAGGACAACTCAGCAAAATGACATTGCTGAGAGGAAAAATAGAACCTTGATTGAGGATGGTAGAACCCTATTAAGTGACACATCTCTACCAGAATATTTCTGGGCTGAGGCAGTTAGTTAATACTGAATGTCATGTAATTAATAGGGATACCATTACTAAAAGCCACAATAAGACCCCCTATGAGATTGTGAAAGGCAGAAAACCAAACCTATCCTATTTCAGGATCTTTGGTTGTAAGTGTTTTATACTTAACAATGGAAAGTCTTACTTGACTAAGTTTGCTGCCAAGTCCCAAGAGGGGATCTTTGCTGGGTACAGCAACAATAGTAAGGCTTATAGGGTCTACAACTTGACTACACAAGTTGTAGAGTAGTCAGTTCATGTAGTATTTGATGAAACTAGACTTATTAACAATGAGTTGTCTAGCAGTATTTGCAGCTCCACAGGTGTGACTGAGAAGATGGACAAACTCACTATAGAAGAAGGACCTACTGCAAGACAACAAGTAGAAGATAGTGGCTGTTGTCCAGGGGGAGTACTACATGTACCTAATGCAGAAGAAGACCATGGAGTGCAGCAAGATGAAGAAACTGAAGAAGTTCAACCTGAAGCCAAGATGCCTCCAGCTAATATGCATCTAAGAGATCATCCAGCAGATTAAATCATTGGTGATCTAAGACAAGGGGTACAAACAAGGAGCAGAAATCTGAGTGCAGCACTCTACTCCAGTTTTCTATCTCAAGTAGAGCCAAAGAAGTTTGAAGAAGTCATCCTAGACCCTCATTGGATTGAGGCAATGCAAGAAGAGTTGAATCAGTTCAAGAGGTGCAAAGTCTGGGAGCTTGTTCCTAAACCAAAAGACCACAACATAATTGGAACCAAGTGGATCTTTAGGAACAAGATGGATGAACATGGAGTAATTGTCAAGAACAAAGCAAGATTGGTTGTTAAAGGATATAGGCAGGAAGAAGGTATTGACTTTGATCAAACCTTTGCTCCAGTAGCCAGACTGGAAGCCATAAGGATGTTCCTGGCCTATGCAACCTATCAAGGATTTAAAGTTTACCAAATGGATGTTAAGTCAGTCTTTTTGAATGGTAATCTAAAGGAAGAGGTCTATGTGGAACAGCCATCAGGTTTTGTTGATTCAACTCAACCTAATTATGTCTATAGACTTAGGAAAGCTTTGTATGGGTTAAAACAAGCCCCTAGGGCTTGGTATGAAACCCTGTCTAGTTTCCTCATTGAGAATAAATTCACAAGGGGGAAAATAGACAAGACTCTATTCCTTAGGGAATCCAGAGGCAAGATAATACTAGTCCAAAATATATGTAGATGACATCATATTTGGGTCTACTGAAAGTAGTCTTTGCAAAAAAGTTTGCAAAACTAATGCAAGGACAATTTGAGATGAGTAGTATGGGGGAACTTAAGTTCTTCTTGGGTCTCCAAGTTAGACAGACTGAGAATGGATTATCCATATGTCAGTCTAAGTTCACCATAGAACTCATAAGGAAGTATGGTATGGATTCATCCAGTACCATGAAGACTCCTATGGGGTCAAGTATGTCTCTTAGCAAAGATGATGCAGGGAAACCTGTAGATGAGACTTTGTATAGAGGGATAGTTGGCTCCCTACTCTATTTGACTGCAAGTAGACCAGATATCATGTATGCTACATGTGTCTGTGCTAGGTACCAAGCTTGCCCTAAATAGTCTCATTTGACAGCAGTCAAAAGGATACTGAGATATCTAAAGGGCACACTTATCTAGGCCTTTGGTACCCTAGGAATGGAGACTTTGATCTAACAGGTTATTCAGATGCAGATTTTGCAGGCTGGTAAGAAGATAGAAAAAGTACAACTGGAACCTGTCAATTCCTAGGTGGAAGACTGATTTCATGGAGTAGCAAGAAGCAAACAAGTGTGGTTATCTCCACTGCAGAATCAGAATATGTGGCTGCAGGAAGTTGTTGTGCTCAACTTCTATGGATACAACATCAGCTTGAGGATTATGGTATTCAGGTAAGTAGAACACCACTGTTTTGTGATTCTACTAGTGCTATATTATTGCAAACAATCATGTTTCCCATAGTAGAAACTAAAAACACATCGAAATAAAATATCATTTTCTAAGGGAACATGTAGAAAGGGAAGATATTTCACTGGAGTATATAAATACAGATAATCAACTAGTTGATTTGTATACTAAGCCCTTAGAAGAAACAAAGTTCAATAGGTTTAAAATTGAATTAGGTATGATAAACTTGAATAAGTTTACAGAAATGGACTAAGTAAAATAGTGTCGACACACAGAGTTGTCTGTGTCGAGACAGAAAAGTGGTGTCGACACTTCAGAGAAAAGGGGTCGACACATATAGGAGGTGGTGTCGACACTTCAGAATATTAGTGCCGACACATGAAAGTAGGTGTCGACACATCCAAGGTGGTGTCGACACATCCAAGGTGGTGTCGACACATCCAAGGTGGTGTCGACACTTAGACTTTGTGTAGAATTAGTGAAGTAATATCTCGACTAAGTGTCGAGCTAAGCGGTGTGTCGACACATAAACAAGTGTCGACACATATATTCTGTCGACTATACTTGTGTCGACACATTGTTGTCGAGACATTATAAGTCTGTGTCGACACTTTTCAACAGTGTCGACACAATTTGAGTTTGTTGGCGTGCCCTTCATCTTCAATCTTAGAAAGGTATAAATAGGATTTCGCAATTGTCTGTCGACACGCTCACTAAAATTTCGATACCAAACTTGTGTGTCGACACCTCTCTACTCTCAATTCAAATTCTTCAAACCCTAATGGCGTCAAAGCTCGAGGAGAACGTAAATGAAGGCTATGAACTGGTGCGGCATGCGTTTGACGATGCAGAACAAGAGATCAAGGATGTGGTAACCCTAGTTGCAAACTCAGGGTTAGATTTTCTTGTTTCAGAGCCAACCAAAATATGGAAGAAAGAAGTATTGGAATTTCTGAATGGAGCAACCCTAGACGAATCTGGATTCAAGATCAAGTCAAAGGTACATGGAGAAAGGGTGAAGGTCTCACCAAAGAGTTTAAGAAAGGTTCTAAACCTACCAAGGACAAAGGAAGAAGATGAAGTTACTACTTCTAAGACAGAGAAGTTTTAACATGGTGTGGACTGGATTCCAAGCTGAAAATTGGATCAGTATTCAATAGAAAGGGGATGAACAGCCAAGGCAAATTTCTCTCAGAAATTGTTGGCAAGGTGATCTTGAGTAAGCCTGGAGGGCATGACAGGGTATCAGCTCATATGTTCAATCTCATGACAAGGATTATCTTCACTTTGAAAACTGATTGGTCTGTAGTAATCTTTGATAAGATTAAAGAGAGCATGAAGAAGTCCAATTTGGGTAGGATACTAAGTCTTTACTTGGCTGGTAGTATACCAGAAGTAATGAGTCAAGCTGCAGGATCAAAGATCAATCACATGAGAAGAATGGACATGAGAATCTTCTCAAGATGGGATAGGGTCTTGACTAAGGAGATGCCAACACCTGAGAAGGAAACACCCCTAAAGAAGAAGAAGAAGACAGCCCCAGTGGCACAAGATTCCTCTAGCAGCTCTGAGGAGCAAGTTATCTTCACTCCTGATGAAGAAGACACTGGAATTGCTGGAAAGTCTCCAGCTCAACAAGATGATGCAGACAGGCAGGGGGAGCTACCTCAAGCTAGCCCAATACATCAGGATACTATCCAGGGGGAGCCTCTAGTAGTGGAAGAGCCAACTCCACTAGAAAGTGAACAAGCCACTCAAACCATTCTTGAGATTGATAGCCAACCCCCAGATGTTGTCATGGAAGACACATCTGTTGCAGCTCAAGAAGTGTCTGATCATTTTGTTGATGAGCCAAGAGTTTCTCCACCACAACCTCAACAAGAATTTACAATGGAAGATCTCTTCCTTAATCTGGACCAAGCAGACTTTGAGAAGGAAAGTGCTGCTGCTGAGGGGGAGAATGCTCAAGTTGAGGGAGTGAAAGTGGAAATTCTAGAAGAAACAGCAAGGAAAGAGCCTGAGAAGCCAAAGGAAGTTGAGGAGGTCCCTAGGGAGAGGGTAGACATAGCAAGCACCTCAGCTTCTGAAGATGAGGAGGCTACAAGAGCAAAGAAAAGGAAATTTCAAGTCTTTAAAAGAAGAAGCCAGACTTATAAGAAAGCTCTGCAAACTATAGCACCACAGCCTGCACTACAGCCAGCACCAACTGTAGATTACAGTGCTTGATGGTTGCTATGCAAATTAAGCTTGATGAGCATAGTAAGGCCATAGAAACATATATGGATGAGGGGCATAAGTCTTTACAGTTTGATCTGGCCTAGGACATTAAATCTATAAGATTTGAAATGAACTTGAATAAGAAGGAGATGAATGACTGCTTCCACAAGGGAGGGAATGCAGTGATATACTTGGCTACACATCAGGAGAAAATAAAAGCTCAAGTGGATGAACTTGAAGTAAAGCAAGAACTATGTACTGGAGAATCAAATCAGAATGAATGATAACTTGACAGCTTCCCACAATGTAATTGTCACAGAACTTAAGAATATAGCCACTGCACAGAATGCAGCCCTGACTACTGTCAAAGAGGAATTTGATAAAGAATTACAAGAGAGCCTCACTGCTGTAACTTCTGCCATTCAAGATTCCCAGAAGCTCCTCACTGAAAAACTCCAAAGGTTAAAACCTTTCTACAAGGATGGAGTCAATTCTAAATGCTCAAATCAGATTTCAGAAAGATGATTTAAGAGATCATATTGAAAGAGAAGTCATAAAGGGGGAGAGGGTGTTAGTCAAAGCAGGCTCTGATCATGCAAAATGGATTTCCAATTCCATCAGAGCCACTCTTGGTTATCCTCCTTTATGTGATGATGATAATGTTGCTGAGTCTGGGATTAATCTTGCCTATCTTGGAGGTAAGCAAGCTGAAGTAGCTCAGGTGATCTATCCTCCACCAGACTTTGATATGGTACAAGCTGATATACAGTCCATGTATAGCCCACCTGAGGGAAAGTAAAATGTTATCATAGAGAAGGTGGTTCAGCCAGTATCTGAGGCTATACAGGAAGCTATACTGAAAGAACAAGCTGAACAAGAAGCTAGATTGTCTAAGAAGAGGTTCAGAGAGCAAGCTGAACAAAGGCCTGATTTTGAGCAGTGGAGCCTCACTTCAAGAAATATTATTTTGACTGCTTGGAAGGCTGCCAAAGATAATATTCAAGACAGAAACAAGTGGTATTCTGAACTAGAATGGAGAAAGCATGAAAACAGGCAAGAAGCCATAGTGCAATATAGAAGAAAGGCAAAGATGGGAAACCTACCTCTTACTGCCCAGGAGCCTAGCAAGTACTTTCCCAAGCCTTATCATTACTTTGAGAGGCAGAAGATTAAAGCTGAAGAGTTAAAGAAGAAGGATCTGAAAGGGAAAAAGCCTGCTGCTGATACTGAAGATGTTGAAGCCCCTGTACAAGCCAAGATACAGTCTGGAAAGGGAATAGTGATCAAGGATGCTGAGCAAAAATAGAATAGAATTTTCTTCAGTTTACAATTGTAATCTTTTGATTTTAAACACTTTGTAAATTTTTGTAAAATGAATATGACAATGTTGATAGAACAATGTGATGTGTGATAAATCTATTTCATAATTGTTCTGAGATGATATCTATGTATACATGTTTGTTTAATACATGTTTATGTTTTCCCTGATTGCATAATCCTGCCTTACATCATTTTGTAATTTTAATTATGAATGGTGTATATCATTGACTAAGGGTTATGACTTCTCCAAATAGGAGGAGATTGTTGGGTACATTGGTTTAAATGTACCTGATTTGAAGAAGCCTCACTCAACTCAATGATATACATCAAAATGTATTTGATGTGTTTTTGAGTTACTTGTGCAGATAAGTATTTGCAGGACTGAAGCAAAAATTTCTAAGTCCATGTGTCGACACCCAGAGGGAAAGTGTCGACACTTAAGAAGACTTGTGTCGACACCCAGGCAAGCAGTGTCGACACTTGGAGTAATTGTATCGACACCAGGGATGCAGAGTCGACACCAGACAGAAAGTGTCGACACATACAGATTGTGTCGACACTCAATGAAGAAAAGTCCAGTGAAGCAGTGTCGACACTTAGAAGCAGTGTCGACACCCAGAGGAACTGTGTCTACATCAGATAGTGTCGACACTTGGAGGCTGTGTCGACACTCAGCAAAATTCAGCAGAGTCTAAGAAAGTGTCGACACAATAAAGAATGTGTCGACACTCAGCAGAAGACTCAACACTTGAAGAAAGTGTCGACACTAGGATGCTGTCGACACTCAGCAAAGCTCAACAAAAATTCTAAGTACAAGTGTCGACACAAAGGAGATGTGTCAACACTCAGTCAAAGTCTCAACAAAAGAAGAATGTGTCGACACAAGGAGCTGTGTCGACACTCAGCAAGTATCAACACAGAAGGCATGTGTCGACACCAAGAAGATGTGTCGACACTGAACAAGTTCAACACATGAAGATGTGTCGACACAAAAGTGTTGTGTCGACACTGACAAGAATTCAACTAAGTACTGAAGAACAAGGAGTTGTGTCGACACTCAATATCAGTGTCGACACATGATGAAGAAGCTGTGTCGAGAAGTAAATTCTACAACACAAATAGTTGTGTCGACACCTTGAAGGCTAGTGTCGACACTTAGTCTACTTGTGTCGACACTTAGTCTATAAGTGTCGACACTTAAAGACAGATTGTCTCGACACTTTCAGACAGTTACAGATTTTTTCAAGAACTGACTGGATGACTTGACAGCTGCCATTCCAGCCGGTCTACTGCACCTGTCAGAGTTGTCAGAAATCAGTTAGGAACCGGACCAGACGGTTACCGTGAAGAAGGCCTATATATAGGCTTATACTGTCTACAAAAATAGATGATCAAGTGATTGAAAAAGAAAAAGGAGATCTAGCTATTCATTGAAGAATCAAGTGAAGATCTAAGTAGTTGGAGAGAGAGAGCTTCATAAAAAAAGAAGACAGTCGTTGGAACCAGGCTGTGAAGAAGGGTTCAGACCTAGTTCTGAATCTTAAGTTGCAGTGATTGAAGATCAGCTGCAGAGAATCAATCCTATTGTGTTCTACATTCAAGAAGCTTTGAAGAAAAGCCAAGTGAGATTGTTCTCAGCAGAGTTCTTCCAAGAACTCATCAAGAACCTATCAACTCATCTCTATATTCAGAGTTGTAGGTATATACACTTTGTATTTTATATTTCTTGTAGGATCCTTAGGGACCTGAGTTGTAAGCCTGTAATTATAAAGGCTGAGTGGTAGGGCCTGTGTGCCTGAGTGTAGGAGATCTGTTTCTCTAAGTGTAGTCCTGTTGTGGCTGAGTGTAGGCCTTGTGGCTGAGTGTAGGCTTTGTGAAGAAGCTGAGTGTAGGTCTTTGAAGAAGACTGAGTTGTAGGGCCTTGGGCCTGAGCTGTAGGAACCTGTTTTGGGGTTCTGAGTGTAAGATCTGAGGATCTGAGATAGTGGAGGACTTTCGCCGAATCTAGTACACTACTAGATAGGCGAAGAGGGAAAGTGGATGTACCCAAACCTTGGGGAACCACTATAAATCTTTGTGTCTACTGTGTGCATGTGTGAATCTGTAATTGCTGATTGATTTCTGTGTTAAAGTAATTATAACTCTGTGATATAATCTGAATTCTGCCTAAAAAGTGCAAAAAGATTTAGTCACCTACTCACCCCCCCCCCCCCCTCTAGGTGATTAGGTACAATTACTTTCAGAGAGGTTAATAGCTGATGAAGCGGGGAGTTGAACTGGATTAGAAGATGGAGGTGGAGAATGAGGGGTATCATTTTCAGCAATGGGAGAGGCAGAATCTAGAATATGATGAGAAGAGGTTAATAGCCTATGGCTTCATTTGGGAGAATGGTTGCGGTTGTAAAAGGAGACATAATGTACAACCTGTATTCGTCGAGGATGGGTCCTAGCACAGCCAGGTCAGCAGAAGTCAAGGTCAACAAGTCAAGACAAAAGTCAAAGTCGGCGCACATGACCGCGGAAGGCCTGGGCGAGTATGGCGAGCTCCTCTCGCATGCTCGCTAGGTAGACGACTAGGCAAGATACTCGTCCAGCCCGTGCGATTTCCCCTTGAAGTCGCCTAGTCGCCAGGGGGTGGGGTATAAATATGACCCCCCCCCCCCCCCACCCCTCCTTGGATTTCCCTATAAATAGGACCCAGGGGTACGAGGTGAGACACGCAAAATCCACGGCAGGATACTCGCGAGCTCTCATTTCAAGATACTAGCCGAGCCTTTGGATTTCTTTTTCTCAGAGGTCAGGTCGCGACCTTGCGACTTAGTCATCGGCTAGTCTCCCGCGTACCTAGTTCGGCCATTTTGGTTGAGAAGGGGTTGCTCCTTTTGAGCATCCGGGTACGGGGGGTGGGACCTTTTTGGCGCAACATCTAGGGTCCCGTTTGCCTTCGTTTTTCATCCTAGTCATCCTAGTCATCTGACCTTACCTCTGAGCCGGTAACCTTAGGCGGCATTGGTCTGAATTCTGAGGTTGGAAATTTCCTGACTTCAACAATAAAGATCTCAAATGTCATAGCTAGAATCTCACTGTGAATCCCAACAATAATCCCTTCCTTTCCAATGCCAAGCTCGGAAGGGAGACATAAAGATCTCACTTAGTTTCCAACGCCAAGCTTGGAAGTCAACTTGAAGTTCTCACTTGGCTTCCAACCCCAAACTCAGAATGTCACTCAAATATCTCACTCGGTGTTCAGCTCCGAGTAGAGAACTCCTGTTGTTGCGTCCGTCATCCCAACGGCTTCAATCCCCAAGTCCAGAACTTCAGTTGTTGCATTCGACATCTCAAAGGCATCAGAGCACGCTTCTCTATGCTCTGCCCCTGACAACTCCGACATTCTTTGAAATCTTATTGCAGCAAGCGGTGGTATGTCATCTTCGACCATTCTACTGATAACGAGCGATGATCTGTCACCCTCGAGCATTCTAGCACTTAAATGCTCGCAAAATTTGTATATATTAATGCAATATACTTCACAGCACCTTCATCGAACTCATAGTTTCCTCTCATTTGAAACCACGATAACTATGATATAATAAAGTTGGATAATTGTGAAGATTCTGTGATGGGGCCATCAAACATTAGAACTCCTTTAATAGAGATAACCACAAATTCATGTATAATTATTCCCATTTTACTCCTTAATTTATATCCGATTTTGTGCCCACCTAATTATACAAGGTTTCTCAAAAATTAATCTTTTAAAATGACATATAGTTTATCTCAATGAGCATGAGTTCTAACAACATTAATAATATCATCATCAATAATTGCCTTAATAATAATAGAATGGCAAAGCATACTCACCCATAGTTTTTTAAAAAGATATTTTTCGTTTAAAACACTTATAAAACAAAAACAATATTGATGGGGATTAACCACTGGAGATGGTTCGTCGAAAGGAGAAACTCACGTTCATGTATTCGCATAGGATTTAACCAGATCCGTGATCCAACTCAATGGATGAGCCCGGATATTCGTTTACCTGCATTTTCATATTATGTAATATTTGGTCGTTATTTTCATTGCGGAACTTGGAGAACCTTCTTTATCACAAGGTGAGGAACAACTCCACAAGGCCCTAGGCGGCGGCCCCAAGGTATTCTCTATCAGCTACCATCCCCTTGTATCCCCTTCTCTAACCATTGGCCCATCTTCCCCCATAACCCCACAGGCCCCTTCAATTTCATTTCCCCTTCACTGAAAAATCTCAATCAGACCCATCACGTTCAGAACTTCATGCCAATCATTCTCCTGAACCTTCCCGCCTCGTTCAGAACTCTCGGGGTTGCGCGTGACGAACTGAGGCGGAATATAGTTCGCGACTACAGAAGCATACTCCGCCTCGGGTAAACTGCAGGGGGGGTAGTCGTGCTTGATGAAGTTCTGCGCGCACTTGGTGCGGCCCTCGATCTAACCTGGCATTTTGTAAAAAAGCGGAAAGGGAGAAAAAAATCGTGGGCGAGAGGCTTGAGGTTGCAGAAGTGGCGAGAGCGAGGAAGGAGGAAGACAAAGGTTCGGAATCAAATGGAAGTAAATGTGGTTGGTAAGACGGCCTATTTATAGAAAAATACGGTAATCATGAGATTTTTCCTAACAGCGGAAGTTCGGATAGCAACTTTGATATTTCGACGCTTCGTATCCCTCCCCGCCCCGCCGACGCTTCCTGTACCTGTAGATGGCGAGAGCCTCCAGGAGGGATCCCGGGTAAGAGCAAAGCAACGACAAGTACAAAAAGTAAACATGGCGCAAGATATAGGCATTCAACAAGACAGTAAGAATGCTGTGAAAAATAAAAGGTCAGATACAATAGGCCCCTTGCTGAGCAAGAACCATAATAAAATATATGTTCATTGTTTATTACATAAACGCAAAAAGGGGTACATGGCGAGAAGGGTAGGTCGGGAGGTTGGGGTAAGAAGGGGCGAGAACCAGTACGGGCTCAGTATTGCTCCCACCGCCAGCGACCCCGACCTCGTCTCCCTGTCTTCGGGGGCACTCGCGGATAGTGATAGGCTGTCACGACAGTAAGCTCCTGGTGGAACAGGCGAGTTGGTCCCGAGCCCGCGCGATGTGCCTTCCGGGTGCTCTCGAAGTCTCCTCGCATCCGCCTCCCAGGTGCCCCGTCTCGCCAAGAAGGGGTGTATAATTCCCGCTCGATCACGCATAGACGCTGCTCAATCGCTGTCAGGAGGGTAGTCTCCCGTAAGGAGTCCTCTCGCCGCATCCAAATGAGCTTCGACAGGACTTCAACTATTTTCTCCCTCTGCTTCTCGGCATCTCCGGAGGCTTCAAGGAAGCTCACCATCTTGCTTGGAGAAGGCGGCGGCGAGATCACCTCCTCATCTGCGTCGGGCTCCTCCGCAGTCTCCCGATGATCTTGTGAGGGGGTTGTGTTAGGGCCAATTTAGGGGCGGGAGGAGTAATCAAGGTGCGAGAAGGGGCAGTGTTTACCTGATTGCTGGTGGGAAGATCCAGGTCGCCCTTCGAAAGGTTTCCCGAGGAGTGGGCGGTGCGGTTTTCCCCGACCCGGGGGAAGGATGTTTGCCCCGACAAATGAGTCTCGGTCAGAGGCGAGAGGGCAGTGTCCTCCCCACCGGGTGGGCGAGAATCCTGCGCAAGAACAGGAGACTTGTCAGCAGCTCTCCTGGGTGAGAGGGGAAGGCCGGTCGCTGGATCGATAGGGTCCTGGGCGGCGGGAGTCCTGGGCCTCGGTTTGACGACACCCAAGGTTCCGAAAGTGGGTACTGCGGAAACCTATATAAGCGAAAGGAGAAAAAACAATCCAGTTAAAGCGAAAGCCAGGCAAGAAAATTACCGGGAGCAATCACAGGCCCGGCCCGGGTAATCGGAGGGGCAGCCTCCGAGACCGAATGTAAGTTTTTATCGGGAAGCCGGGTTGACTCGGTATTCGCCGGAGAAGCATCGGCGGCGCCTTCCAGAACCGTCCCCTGCGAGAGAGGTAGTATATCAATACGACAAGCCCGCTTTGGGGGTTAGAGCCAAAAGGCGGGGCAAGAAAAGAACCTCTGACGGAAGAGCAGGCTCCTCGCGCGCAGGGGTTGGGGTCAGCGAGGCGGGCTCATTCCTAGAACGATCTCGCCGAACCGACTTGGCCTTCTTCCGCCGATAAGCCGAGTCTGTTGGCCTCTTGCCCATAAACCAGGGGCAAACCCAGCGCAGTCGGCGAGAGCTCTCGCCTGAGCAGCGGCGAGGCGGTCCTGGACCTCTCGCGTGAGCGGTTTCTCGGCTCGTTTGGCATACATCTTCGAAGCAACGCGAGAGCTCAAGCAATAAGCAGTGGTAGGATGAACGATGTCTTGGAGACATGCCCTGGCATATATATAGGGCCGAAGTGGGACCCGCAAATGATTCCCTTCCAGGTCAGCAAGCACTCACCGAATATTAGGGGTTGGACTTTTCTTTCCGAGCGTAGGACTCACTCGCAAAGAGCGGGATTGTGTACAACCCGTATTCGCTGAGTGGGTCTCTTCCCCCAGGGCAGGTAACTCAAGAGCCTTTCGCCAGGGCAGGCGGAAAGGCTTCTGCTTAGGTAGGCGAAAAGGTTTCCGCCTGTGTAGGCGGAAAGCCCCTGGAGTTGCTAAAACTCGTTGGGCCTTACGCTTCGAGTGATCACCCTTCACTCGACGCTCTCGGCGTTCTTTGTTTTTAGGCGTCAAGTGATCACCTTTCACTCGACGCTCTCGCCGCTCTTTGGTTCTAGGCGCCGAGTGATCACCTTTCACTCGACACTCTCAGCGCTCTTTGGTTCTAGGCGCCAAGTGATCACCCTTCACTCGACGCTCTCAGCGCTTTTTGAGTTAAGGCATTGAATGATCGTTCTGTACTCAACGCATCAGTTCTTAGATCGATTTCCTTGGGCTGACAAACCCACATTCGGCCATGCAATTGAAAAGCCTTTCACCGGGGCAGGCGGAAGGGCTTCCGCCTAGGTATGCAGGAGGCCTCTCGCACGGTATAGTCCAGAGGTAAATTTACTCGTCTGCCCCTAGATGTCTGCATTTAGCTCCTCAGAACTGCAGAGTTTGGCTGTTGGCAGAGCACTTTGGGCTGCATATAGTCTTTTGGAACAGCGAAGCTACGCTGTTGGCAGACCAGATTTCTGAATTCTATAAATAGACTCACAGGATACCTCAGAAGGTAAGCTTTCCCATTTTCTGAAGTCATGTAGCGCTTTCTGAGGTATCCTTAGCTCAGCACTTGGCTAAGAAGGGAAAGTGCTCTGAGATCTTCTGGGTTAGTGGAGGGACCTCCATACTGTAGCCTAGAGTCAGTTCTTTGGTTCCTTATGGCTGGTCAGGGGTCTGGGCTTGGGAGAAGTAGGTGTTAGCTACACCCCAGAGTCCGAACTCTCGTTGTCAGTTTTTGGTTCCAACATATATCATATATGTGCAGGGGGATACCGTTTGGGTCATTTCTTTGGAGAACCTTCTTCTAGGATTCTGATGATCATCTCACGTTGAACTCTGTAAGGCACTAAGTGACGACTCATAGATGTTCACTATCATCCCCCTATATTACCTTCCATAACCACCACACCATCTCCCCGCATAACCCCACCGACCCCTCTGATTCCATTTCGCCTTCACGGGAAAATCCCCACAACCAAGAGCTCAGCCCGCTACAGTGTTCCCCTTTCTCGATTGGCTCCATCCCGTCCAAAATGTCATTTCAATCATTCTCCTAAGCCATCCCCCCCCCCCCCCACACACACACACACCGCAAAACCTCATAACCTCTTCTCTGAACCTCGCACATACACAACCATTTTTTACCCATTGTAAGCCCCTCTGACAAATCTGCCGCAAGACCCACGATCCCTCCCAGCCGATGCCACACCTCCTTGTTGCAGATCCATCCCCATCTTGTTCCCCTACAAATGATTCTCTCTTCTCCAATCCCGCAACCGACTCACCTTCCAACCCTCACTCCACCAGATTGCAGTTTCCACAACTACGCGAATCTCCACCTCATGACACCCCTCCCCCCTTACTTAGGGAGTATTATTTGTTGTGCGAATTTTTGTTCTCTACATTTATATATAGAACTATCAACTATGGCCCTTTAAAATCACTTGCAGTGTAGAATTTTGTCTAGATTCATCCACAATAAGCAGGAACTACTCGCCGCGTGTTCTCACTTTGGCTCACTACGCGATGGAAAGACAAATCATGTTTGCACAAAAGAAATTACTCTGCCCCGTTTAAAAATGTGTGAGAATTATTCCTTTCTTGCTATGTGCTAAAATCATCATCACTTATTGCATGTGTCGCATGTAGTATTAGAGGAAAATAGAGCCGTCTCCCTTCGCTTCATAGTAGGATTATATTAGCCACGCACCCACATAGTCTACCCTACGTCAAATATTTAATCATCTAATGCATTCTTCAGGGTCATTCAGCTTCCATCAAACATGGTGCACTACATTTCAGGTATATATATTCCTTAGCAGTTAGGACTGCAATGTTTTAGAACTTCACATTTAATTGTCACCACATAACACCAACCCTCAAACATTTTAGGAAGAATATGTAAACCAAGTGGATTTAAAAAATAATATATGATAATGAAGTACATAAAAAGGAAAATAATAATAATAATAATGGATTTGGGCTCAAAAATCTTGAAAATTTCCTTTTAAAATAATTGAAAATTTGATCACAACCACCACAGCAGCACCAGGTTAAAGATTGTGGTAGTTTATGCTCTGCTCATGTATTGTCCAGTTCTAGTGTCAACCATGATCTCCGCGCCCCTCTCCACAAACAAAGGAACATTCACCACAGCACCAGTTTCAACTGTTGCTGGCTTCGTCCCCCCTGCGCACGACCAAATGAATTTCTAGTTCATAGATAGAGGAAGAAGAATACCTCCTAGCATGTCAAAGAACCAGTAGAATCAAAAACATGCTTGAAAACTGCTTAATGGTAATGACACTGGAAGGATATATATATAAACAAATTGATTAGTACAAACATTCCTTCTTATTCAGTTCGAATTCTACAACCTTTTTGTTGTTTTTCTTCTCTGTCTAGGCTATATGTGATTTCATCTTCTTTTTTGTCTGTGTTAGAAAAGACCGTGTAAAGGCTCATTTATTATGCCCATTTATTTCTTGTATTTGTCCCACATCTTGGATTGGGATCTTCTCTTCTCCCTCTCTTCCTATATAAATGTATTCATACTTGTAATTATTCATTCAAGAAATATATACAAGGTTGGAGGTTTCTCTATTTCTACAGTCTGAATGGCATAGCTTTCATATCATTTCTTCTTTTTTGTTTTCAGACTGTATAGGGTCCGAAAACCAAATATCGTAGAGCCCGCTAGCTAGTTTTTTTTTAGAGCGATAGGCCATAAGGCGTTGCTCCCAAATCGTCTTTTTAGTCTTATATTGTATCTCCTTTGTTATTACTCCCACATGTACTATACAAGTTTAGTTCAGTTTAGGGCAATAAAATTATAGATAGGGTTATTTATGGGGACCTCCCTTAGAAGTTTACGCAATTACAGCTTGCACCCCTCTAACTTTCAAAATTACAATTACTTCCATAACATCTACTCCAAGGGGCTATTGTTGTGCATGGATGTTATGAAATATAAACATTGAGGGGAGGTAATTGTAATTTTGAAAGTTAGAGGGGTGCAAGCTGTAATTACGGAAACTTCAAGGGGAGGTCCCGGTAAATAACCCTATCTGTAAATGCATATATTGAAGATAATAATAAGCTTACTCATTACTCATTTCCACATGGCATCAAAGATTGGGGCTCAATGCTTTGCTTAATCAATCGTGCCAGGCAATCATCCTCTCGATTCTATCGCTCTCGGCTCTGCTCTGCTTGCTCAGACATCCGAGATGTCAGTCATTCTAGCTGCAGACCTCATTAAACAGTGTCAAGCGCTAGCTTCCGTTGATCAACTACGTACCTCTCAAGTCAGTTTTATGCTTCCATGTGCATGAAGTTCTGCTCTCGGGCACCAACCAATCGTATCTCTGCTCTAAAATGCATAAATCTCTCCTTCGCGCTCTCAAATGGTAACGATTTTACTCACGCAAATCAAATCTAAGACTCGTATCTCTGGCGCCTCCTCTCTCAATTATTAACTGCACTTCTTTCCGAAGAATCTCAGCTCCTATCTCTCGCTCGCTCATACTCGCATAACACAGTTCACCGTCATTGAGAAGACTTTGTCAACAATTTATCATATTGCTGTCATCAAATTTCACTGAAATTATGTCATTTGCTCTTGTTGCCCAGGGTCGAGGACGCATTGAATTTTCTGAAAAAGGAAGTACATAAGGTGTTTAGGGATCTCCTTGGAGTGGACCATCACAACATCTTTGGGGCTATGATCGGTGCTGACCTAATCGTGTTGGCTAATATTGTGGTTGGTTGGTGTGGTGATACCAATCACCATGAAAAAAAATGTTGAGACAAACATGGTTATCGTAAAGACGCGCCCGCAAGGCTGCAAATCATCAAACTTTTGCAACATCGACAAATTCTACAGCTCATCTCATTGAATCCCTAGATGGATAAGTGATGCAACCTGCAACGTTTCAGCTTATTTTTAGGCATCCATATGTTTGTTACGTTTGTGTTGAGCATGATTCACGCGCATGATTAGTTTGTTCAGACTTTAGTTTTGCAAAAATCGTTTTGTGTTTGTTATTTGCGTTTGCATCTTGCACATGACTCGCATTAGCGTTACATCTTATTGGTGTGATGATGTAGGCTAAGATTAGGGCTGTAGATTTTAAACAAAAAAACTCCAATGATCACTTTAAATAATTGTGGTGCAAAGAAACTCCACGGACTATTTTACAACAAAAAGTCAATCTAGGAGTTCCAAACGTGTATAAGGCTACCTCTCAAACATAAAACGACATGAATCAAAGTTCCACGTAGACATTGGGTGGTAAACATTCACGTGTATGAAATTGACGTTAATCAAAAGATAAAATTAGTTTAGGTACGCTCTAGGTAACTGGTGAGCGAGAGAAGTGGAAGTATATCAGGGCGAGTGGCAGGAACCCCAACTGGTGGTGGCAGGAGGAACCCCAAAGGTGGGACTGTATAGGATCGGGGCTGCCTGGGATCGGAAATGTCAAGAGGTCACTAGAAATGTTGAAGACTAGCAGAGGCGGGGTCGTCATGGTCAGGAGGGTGCCCTGGCAGCAGCGGCGATTCCTGAAAGGAAGATGTCGCGCGGATGGAAGGAGAGGGGAAGACTGTGGTTTTGCCGGAGCCATAAGTGGAAGTTGCAGGAGTGGTCGTTGGAGTCCTAGGAGAACTCTGGCATCAACATCGGAGGCAACTGAGGGCTTCACAGGAGGTTTCGTCGAGCAAAGGCAGGATTCGGCGCTGGGGGAACAAACAGAGAAAAACGTAATCTCTTTTTGTTTCTTTTTTCCAGCAGTCGTAATAGGTAGGGGAGAGATTGCTTTTATAGGGTAGATTTAGGGGTTTCTTTTGAGGGCTTTTTAATAGTACATTTTGGAAATTAAATCTAACCCATTACAATTTGAGAGCTCATAAAATTATATTTAAATTTTCAAGCTAGCAAGCTGAACATGCTAACATTAACAGACATTTGTATTCTGAGTCTCGTTGGTTGGTCACGCTAACAAGCTGAACATGCTCAAATAACAGTCGCGATACAAAATAACGCAGAAGCACTAATAACATCTGCGACACAACACAACGATACAAGCATGAGCTACACAAATAAAAGACAAGAAGTACAATAATAATAAAAAGATGCGACTCGGGTTGCATCAATTCCCCCGGGGTTGAAAGAACTCGACCCCGTCAAGAATGCGGTGTAACCAGTCACTATAATGCCCAAGACGTCGATCAGAGAAATGTTGTACAAGTGCTCTGCGGATGCCGTCGTTGCGACTCAAAACCTGGAGGTAACTTCTCATCCCTGAAAGAGACAGGAAACTAACCTCCTTTGGAAAATTATAATCTTTGTTGATGAAATCAACCATAAGATTATAAGATTCCAAATAAGCTCACAACTCATTAGTCAAAATTTTATGTCAAATATTCAAATGAACAATAATTATTAGAGTTTCAAAAAGATGACAAAGAATGTGTGGGGAGCAAACATAAGGTAGGAAGAAAAGCAGGAAGCTCGTGAGATCAACCTGTTGAATTATTAATTCATAATGCATCATACGCTCGTTCGTTAGACACCTACAAATATTGCCATGATTTCACTCGTTGAAGTCCCACTCGTATCACAAAATTTTAAAAAGATCTCAATTCTATCGTTTAAAATCTTCCATAAAAACCCATTGAAATGGGTGTCTGTTGAAACCGAAGACTCGGTCTCTCGTAGAGTTCACCCTTTCTCCCTAGTCTTTTAGTGCTTTCTGAGGTAGCCTTAGCTCGGCCTCTGGCTAAGGAGGGGAAGCGCTCTAAAAATCTTCCGGGTGTGTGGTGGGTCCTCCTCGCAGAGCCCTTGGGTCTGGTTTTTTTTGTTCCCTTTGTCATTTTGCTTACAGAAAAGAAGTAGGTGTGTGATCACCCCTTCCCCAAGGGTGAACTCTACGAGAGACCGAGTCTTCGGTTTCAACAGTGTCCCTATGAGGAGTAAAAATTCTAAGGATCATCTCAACTCTCCTAATACGGCTAAACCTAAAAATTTCAGAAATCATATGATAGTGATGAGAAGGCTCAACATGCTCGCCTAAAACCAAAGGAAAGTGATGCAAACTAAACGCATGCTCGTCAAATATAAAATCAATTTGAGGCGGTGCTTCCAAAAGATCCAAGATGAATGACTCTCCAGAGTCAGATGCTACTACTTCCTGGAGCGGGGGTCCAGGCTAAATTGTAGCACTAAATAGGAGTAGTGTACTGGTAACTAATGAAGGCAAAGCAAATGATTGTGAGGTCCTCCCAGGTGCCCTAGAGACAAGACCATTCTTTTGGGAAAGAAGAACAATCTTGTGTCTATGATGATCGAAGGACTGGGAGTTCCTCACACCATCATGCATGACACGTCAGTCAAACTGTCATGGTCGTCCTAGTAAAATGTGACAGCCATCAATTGGGGGCGACATCACATAAAACGGAATCCTAACACACATCCCTGATAGATAACTCCACCAGAAAATGATGAGTAACAGGTATAGTCAAAGGACTGCTAACCCCAAATAAGTGGTAGAGCTACTTCAAGGGGTGTGTCTCGAGTCCAAACGTCTCTACCATACACTGAGAAATGAAGGTCTTCATACTACTACTATCAAGAATAATGGAACAAAATGTCCTCGAATACGCGCAGTAGTGCGGAAAATTTTATTTCTCCGAAAATCATGCTCAGTGGTCTCACTAGGGGAAACTAAGCTAGAATGAAGGACACAAACTAAGTGCTCTGCTTGCTCTCCTTTGACCTCGATAACGCTATCAGCCTTGGGTTGGGGTTCAGGCTGAGTCACTAAGGAAGAATCCATACTCAGGTTCATGCCCATTAGTGGAATCAATAATCGTAACGATGTGGCGTCGCGGGCACTCAGAAGATTTGTGTTCAGGCTCTATACACTTGAAGCATCAGAATACTCTAGTGTTTGGCTTGGATCCCATGGGTTCCTTACCACGGGTGGAGCCAGGGTGAGGAGTAAGGGCCCTAGTAATGTCATGATGAGAAGGGGATCTAAAATACTAGAGGTGGGTTCAATGGTAGTGGTGCTTGAAGCAAGTCTATTAGTAGACCTAGGGCCATCAATAGGTCTCTGGTCAGATGTCCTCTTCTGGAAGGCTTCCACTCGACGTGCCCAACTGGAAACCTCTCCCAAGTCCCGAAAATCATGAAGCTCTAACTGATCTCGTATCGCATATCATAGTCCATCAAGATAACGAGTCATAACCATGTGGTTTTCCTCCCTCAAATCTAAACGTGCCTAGAGCACAAGTAATTAGTTTGTGTACTTGTTGATGGTCTGTTTTTCTTGGCATAGGTTGTGATACCTACAATATAAGGTATGTATGAAATCGGCGGAGACATTCTGATGCATCCTTCGTCGCATCCTAAGTCATGTATTTTAATTTTACATCATTTAATTATTATCATGTATTTCTTTCGCGCACATGTTTGTTATTTGAGATTGTTCGGCTCTTCGGGTTGACCGTCCGCTAAGATCTTAAATAAATAAAAAAGTCTGGTAATTTAGGTGGTTAGGACATAGCAGGCAAGCTCAAATTATTTCATAACGCATAAATATTTGACAATAGCAAAAAATTGAGGGAAGATTTTTGAAACTAACTTATTTGTGATGTTAACTTTAGTAAAATTTATTTGGGAGATATATTTCATGTGGAAAGATCTCACCGTCAGGCCCTTACAAAGCAGCCATTAATTGAAATAATCCCAGCAGCCACTTATTTGGGGAAAAAACAGGCAGCCTTTTATTTATTTGGGAAAAGATCTCATGGCAAGTTATTAAAGGCAAACATTTATTTGGGATAAAATTCACGGTCAGCTATTAAAGGCAGTACCTGTAAGGAGACAGCAGCCTGGATAAAGCAGAGGAACAGAAACCGTTCGTCCCTCTAAAATACCGGCGAAAGCCACCTCCTCCTTGTTCTCACCGTCAACACCCGCGTCCATCTCCTCCAACCCCGACGACATCAGAGCCACGTCCTCCTCCTGCCGGAACCACCGTTCGCAAGTCTCCGCCGAGAGTTGTTTGTCTTCAGCACCACTGCTTCTCCAACCACCACAATCCAACGACGTCAAAGCTTCCTTTGCCTCTATAGCGCTCGATCTTCCTGCTAGGTCGCCCAACTCCGGCAACTTCTTTTTTTCGACTGACGTCGACATCGAACCAAATCCGTCAGTCGCTTATTAAGCTCACTCTGCCCGGCTTCCCTGATCGACGTCGACATTGGCCCCTTTAGTTTGTCAATCAAACCGTGGACTCCTCCCCTGTGTTGACTGCACTTGGACAGGGTCAAGTTCTGGATAATCTCACCATCTTACTGCTTCATTTTTTGGCTATATTTTATGCGTTCTAAATAATCTTTGAGCTTGCCTCGACGTTCACACTATCTTTTATTACCGCTTATCCATAAATTGTTACGTGTGTGATTATGTTTGTGGATGTATGAAACTCACAACGATTCGACTCATAAAACGCTCAAAGAAATTCTCTCAAATAATTATTAACGGTCTCACGAAAATCCAACGTTGGAAAGTAATTTTGCGCAAAACTCGATTTGGCCCGCTCAGCCTTCTTTCAAAAATTGAAGTCCATTATTTTATAAAAAAAATCAAACCATTTTTCAAAAACCTAATTTATTTTATAAAAATTATAATATTTTGCTACAAAAATAATTTAATTTATAAAACCCTAATTTGAGTCTACATCACATACCTGCTCTTGAGTTGAGCTTTGAACACAACTCAAGTAGTGATATGTGGTTGTCTCATAATGTAACGCATCCGCTCAGTCTGTCCCCGCCATGTAAATGTGGGACCCTTCAGCTTTAAGGTACCATACTCCACCTACTGGTGGACAGGTCTGTGCTTACAGCTGAGGAACCGCTCTAATCAACCACACCAATCTAGACATACCTCATGCTCAAGTGTGCCCTCAAAATCTCCAACATCTAATTTTATACATGTATCCCACCTAGATGGATTCCTATTCTCTTGATTCACTAGTTGTGGAGGTGTAGGGTGTTGTGCAGGAAGAACCGAAGTCAAATTGGGCTTTTAGGTTATTGACATAAATGTGTAACCCTAACATGACTTGGTTTGTATCTCTCATGGAGATGGTGAGTGCGGTGACAACAGTCAAGAGTTCTTCCATACACCTACCCATGTCATAAAAATCCTCTTATAGGTGTTCGACTGTTGACTCCATGGATTAAATTTGATAACTCTTAAAACTTAAAATTCTGAAAGCGTACGTCGCTCGGCTATCACACAATAGGAGTGAGATATCCTAGCACCCACACCAAATTAATGCATATTAAGATTAGGGTTGTAGATTTAAAACAAAAAACTCCAAAGATCTCTTTAAATAATTGCAGCGCAAAGAAACTCCACACTATTTTATAACAAAAGGTCAACTTAGGCATTGCAAAAGTGCACAAGGCCACCACTCAAACATAAGACAACATGAATCAAAGATTCACAGGTAGAGACATCAGGTGGTAGACATTCACGTGTATGAAATTGGCGTTAATCAGAAGATAAAATTAATTTAGGCAAGCTCGAAATAATTAACGGAACATTTGTATCACTTGAGCATAAACTGACCCGCATTTGAGAGCGGGAGAAGTTCAGAGGTATACCATGCGGTGAGTGGCAGCGACTGAAATGTCCATTGGTAGGAGGTAGGAGAGGGTGTTAGGTAACCGGTGGTGGCAGGAGGAACCCCAAAGGTGGGATTGACTTGGATCAGAACTGCCAAGAAGTCATTGGAAATGTGGGAGACTAGCAGAGGCGAGGTCGCCATGGTCAGGAGGGTGCAATGGCAGCAGCGGTGAGTCCTGAAAGGAAGGTGTCGCGTGGCTGGAAGGAGAGGGGAAGAGTGTTGTTTCCTCGAAGCCGTCAATGGAAGTTGCAGGAGTGGTCGTCGGTGTCCTAGGAGCACTCCGACATCAAGGTCGGCGGCAAATGAGGGCTTCACGGGAGGTTTCGTCAGGAAAAGGCCGGATGCGGCGCTAGGGGGAACGAACGGAGAAAAACGTAATCTCTGTTCGTTTCTTTTTTTTCGGCTGTCGTAATACGTAGGGGAGGAATTGCTTTTATACAGAAGGATTAGGGTTTTCTTTTGAGGGTTTTTAATATTATATCTTGGAAATTAAATTTAACCCATTATAATTTCAGAGCTTAAAAAATTATAATTACATTTTCAAGCTTACCCTTATTAACTTGTCTCTTATATTAACAGACATTTGTATTCAGGGTCTCGTTGGTCGATCACCACAAGCCGAACAAACATGCTCGAATAACAGGCACGATACAAAATAATACAGAAACGCTAATAGCATGCGTGACACAACGCATAACGATACAAATAAGCACGAAAACATGCACTACACAAATAAAAGACAAGAAGTCCAGTAATAATAAAAAGACGCGACTCAGGGGGCATCAGGTGACCAACCAATAAGATCATGAATATAAAATAACATCACATTAAGTAACAATTAGGTCAAGGTTTAAGAAATTAAGTATTTTAATATATGATAAATTTATTAATTCTGAAATAAAATTTAAACAAACCATTTACTTCGTTTTTGGAATTAATTAATATGAGGAGAATATGAAGTGACCTTTGCCTTGGAAGTAACCTGTTAAGTATCGTATTAAAACATAACCCTAAGACTCTAAGAGTGTACTCCTTATATAGGTAGCCAACCCGTCCGTTAGAAAGCCGACGCAGATTACTCTAAGGGAGTGTGAAAACAGCAAAAAAAAACTGAAACAAGCTAGAAAGATTTTTATCACACATAGCCAAAAATCACAGATTATGCAAGTGCAAAATAAAATAAATGCAATAAAGAAAATCTAAGTTATAGAGCATCAATCCAAACAACAAAAACGATATAGAGAGGTTTCCTTACAACTTAGGTACTCCTATCTCCTATCACAGGGTAGGAATCCACTGCCAATCAGATAGCCCAAGTAATTTGATAAAAAGACTCTTAGAACTAGTCCGAGACTTTCGATAAGAAGATTCTTAGAACCAAACACTCAATCCATTTTTCTCAAAACTCATTTACAATTAGTGTTGAAAATCAAGCAGCGGGCTTTTGCACAATAGAAAAGCAATTCTCAAGAGTTTCAGATTGCTTCTAGTGTCCAGTACTATGTGGATTTTGTGAGGAATCAGCTTACTTATTCTTCAGAGAGGAGAGGGAAAGAATAAGAGAGACTTCTGTCTTGAGAGGAGAAAAGAGAAGGAGAAAGAAGAAATTAAGAATTTAGGAGAGTAGAAAAATCATAGAACATTAGTTATTTGTCGTCCCCTGCAAACTCCTTTAATATCTAAATTCAAATACTTCTTCAGAAAGACCTAAGAGAATTCATCCCAAATTGTTCTCTGAAAAGGTAGGTGTTACGGATCTGCCCTCAATTATTATTATTATTATTATTTAATTATAGGTTGAGTCGTGTTTATCTCGTCATATTGTATCAAGTCATGTCGTAGCATTTAAGTGTTTTAATATTTTGTTGTATGTTGGTGTTATTTACGATTATGTCATTGGCCCCTATACATAGGGCCCTTGGGGTCATGTAACAGGAATGGAATAATTAATCTAAGGCTTTGTTTATCTCTCTAACTTCCCCTCTCTCTCACTAGTCTTCTCTACTTCCTTCTAGGGTTTCGTCTCTCCCTCACCTCCGTCGGCCCTTCCGCTCGCCAGATTCCTCCTGGAATTTATTTGTGATCCTATCAATTGGTCTGACCTGCCTCACCGCCTGCTATCTCGCCGTCGGTGTCGGGATTGTCCACATCGGTTGTTCCGCGCCAGATCCGCGTTTGTTTCCGCTCCGCAACAGCCCAACCCCGACCGATTACGTGAAGCAACGACGTCTGCATCGTTCTGTTCCGATTCCGCACCACGGGCCCAATCCACCTCGTTTCCGCCTAGCGACGCCCGCGGCGCGTTTTGTTTTCGCGCCCAATCTCGCGCCTGGGTCAGCGTCGACCCCCATCCGCCAGTTCTAGCGCCGAATTTTCCCCAATCCGCTCAAGTTGAACCTGTTTTCACGCAAAAAGGCCACCCACCACCAGCCTCTGTCGGATCCACACCAGGTCCCCTCCTTTCGGCTTTCGACTCCGCCGATTTCGAACCAATCTGCTGCCGCTGAAGCCCGCGTCTGCCGATTCGCTGAAGGCCCACGACCGTCAGCGCCGACTTCTCGATTTCAACCAGATTCATCGTTTCCGTGCAGGTCCCGCCGCTTCCGCACGAGTTTCGCCTGTTTCTGCCGATCGGAACCCAGCCCGCCAGGCCGTCGCTTCCAGCGAGCTCCTCCACACACTGATCCACATCTCCGCGCGGGGCTCCTGTCTTCCACCGACTCCGCACAGCTTTCCCCCGTTCCGCCAACGAGCCGCCGCCGACCTACCGTGTCGTCGTCGGCATCATCTCCAACCTACATCCATAACACCATGGTCGCTGCCCAATCGTCCGCTTCCAGGTTGTTCTTGCCGTCGCCAAACACCAGGCCCCGGCTGGATTTCTCTGCCCTAGCGGCACAAATCTAGGTCAAACGTGTCTCTCTCAACGCCAAAGTCGATCGTCTCCTCACTCTCGACGGAGGGACCTTCGTAACCTCGCACGAGGCTTCCTGCCCTAGGTCACCTCCACCACGTTCACTTGCATGCTACAGGTTATTTGTTACTTCAAGATAGGAAACATATTTGAATGGCAAATTTATTAGATCGCATTGTTGGATTGAATGCGGCGAGAAATTAATATTTATTTTAAAGCCATTGAGCATCTTCCAAAATTGCTCAAATATGATAACTTTCAAACACGAGTACAAATAAAGTTGGCAGTTTTGAAAGCATATTTTCATCTATAAGCAACCAAATTAGTGTGTAACGATAAATCATAGTCATTACCCTGTGCTGTGTCACCCCTTAGGCCTGGATCGACATCAGTTACTGTCAGCTTAACAGTGATGGGAAGATCAAAATCAATAACCTGAAATATAGATATTTAATAGTCAATATTACTTAAGGGTAAACGTTCATACTTAGCTCATTGCATAGAGTCAAGCCTTCGGGGGTCCAAAAACAGTTGCATCAAAATTAAAATTTGAAAAGTGAAAAGAAAAGGTTATTCAAAACCAGAAAAAACAAACTCTTCCATTCCAGAAGATCAAATTGCAGTCCATTCCTTCTTTCAACCATTTTATTTTATCACCTACTTGGGCTTCACTCAATCGAATTTCTTCATAAGAACCCTGACAGATAAAGATATTGGTAAGTTATTTTAAGCAGTATTTGTGCTGAAATAACTATTGTCATAATAGCAAAACATTTCATAGTTCCCAATTTCAAGGCTCATGGAAACCTAGAATAGCTTTTAAAGCCATCCAACGTATGAGAATTAGAAATATTAAATAAATATTATTCCAAAAATTTTAAATTGTTACATGGGAGCTCCCCCTCTTTATAGAGAGCAATGGAGGAAGAAAAAAACACATTTAGAGATGTGAGACTAAATACAAGGAGGAAAAATACAATGCGCCCCTATGTGGGGTTTTAATCTTGGCTTTTACCCCCCCACCCCCTCATTAAACTAGAGCATATATATCGATGATTCTCAGCTTGACACAAATATTTGAAAAAAAAGTAAATGGTTTGGTGAAGACGTCGGCCAACTGCATATATGTTTTTGATAATTTTATCTCTAATGAAGTGACAATTGATTTCAATATGTTTTGCTCTTACATAAAACACTACATTTTTAGATATGTAGATAGTAGTTTTATATCATTCATAGATTTCTCATCAAGTCTTTTAGGAGTGTTGTCAACTAGACTTATGTATTCAGCTTTGACACTTGACCTGAACACTACTACTTGCTTCTTATTTTTCATGTCACCAGATTTCCTACGACATAAGTGCATAATCCATAAGTGAATTTTTGATATCCTTTAACATCTGCATAGCTTGCATTCGAATATGCTTCAATGCGTAAATAATTATTTCTTTGAAACAACAATCTTTTTTTCAGGTGATCCTTTGATGTACTCTATAATTTTTAAAACAGTTTGTAGATGACATTCTCTGGGGGCCTATAAAGAGATGTCAGGACTGATTACAAATTTACAATAAGATAGATAAGTTTACCCACCAGACGCTTGTATCGAATAGTATCGTGTAGGAGGGGATGTCTCATCCCAATATTTGTCAACGCTCGTAGGCATGGGATTCTGAGCAGATTTTGTTCCCACAAAACTGACCTCATTAAGTAAATCTAAGGCATACTTGCGTTTGGAGAGAACTATGGAGTTATTGCGTCTCGCAATTTCGATTCCCAAGAAGCATCTAAGAGGGCACATGTCTTCGGTAACAAAATACTCCGGAAGATGTTTCTTTGTTTTCCCTATTCCAGAGCAGTCATTTCTGGTAAGTAGATGTAGTCAACGTAGACAGCAAGAATAACAAGGTCACTGTTGGTTTTTCGTATAAAAAGTGGTCAGTATTGCTTCTGGAGAAACCAATGGAAGAGAAAAATTGGTTATATTTGTCAAGCCATGTGTGAGGGCATTGTTTAAGACCACAAATGTCGTTCCGAAGTTTACACACCTAAGACTCCATCTGAGCAACATATCCAAGTGGTTGTTTTATATAAACTTTTTCATGCAAGTCACCATAAAGTAAGGTATTTTTGCATCAAGCTGAGGCATTTGTCAATTTCAGTTGACAGCAATGGAGAAGATGAATCTAATAGTACCAATACAGACAACCAGAGTGAATGTGTCAAAAAAGTCAACATCATATGTATTGGCAGCTAGACGAGTCTTAAATAGATCCATAGTGTCATCAGGGATAAACTTGATGAAAAAGACCCAACGACAACTGACATCTCCCCAAGATGGGGTAGAAACAAGTGTCCTGGTACCCCGTTATTGTAAGGCATAGATTTTCTCATACATGGCAGCTTTCCAGGAAGGCATGTGAAGAGCTTTCTCAGAAGTAGGAATGGTGGTGGTAGAGAGTGCCCATGCAAACTTTTTGCATGAAGGACTAAGATTGTGATGTCGACTAGGCTTAGGGTTCTCAAATTAATAATTTAATCGAAGAAATATTTTATTTTTATAAAAAAAATGTGAAGAAAAACGTGAATTTTCCTAATTTTAAAAGGTGGTCGAGCAGCAGAGTCAAAGCGTCGCGTGTAAAACTGCTCTAACCGATAAACTTTGCAAAATCCGTTATTCAGAAAATCTCGACGGTGCTAACGGATCGAATCGTAGCGGGACTTGTACGTTCGCAAGCACAATCCACAAACAACAATTTATGAAATAAACGGTAATGAAAGCGATAGAACGTTCGGGGCAAGCTCTTAATTATTTAAATGTCGCATAAATTTAAATCTAACTAATTCGAGCAAGGAGTGAGCGTCATTACCACACGAGAACCAACCGAACCAAATCCGTAGGCGAAATCAAACTAGGATTCTGCCAGGAGAAGGCTTGGAACCGTCGGCTGTTGCCCTTTATGGCTGCGGATGAAGGAGCTGGTGCAGGTGCTCGCCGGGAGTGAATACTTGGGCTAACAGCGAGTCACCGGCGCTGATGGCAAAAGGCATAGAAGAGTAGCGGCACGCCGGAAATGATGTTGCAGCCGACGGCGGGGCTGGAGGACGCGGCGTAGAGGAGTAGCGGCCCACCGGAAATGATGTTGTAGTCGACGGCAGGGCTGGAGGACGCTCCGCGATCTTGGATAGAATCGAACGGCGATTGGGAGCAACAGGCCGTTGTCGGTGACTTGCACAGCGGCAGAAGACGACGCATGTTTGTCTCGGCGACAGGAATTGTGGCGGAGGGAATTGAATTCACGGGGAGGGGTAAGCCAGCAATGCAAAGATTTGATTGATTTATCAAATCACTGCTATCCGGGTCTGCCCCTATTCAAAGGTGTGGCTCCCTTTTAATAATGGATGAATTTCCAAGGAGGGCCGGCCAATATACTGGATTGATTTTCATTCCCCTTTATGAATATTGTTTTCCAAACAAGGGGCCAACCGGCCAAGATAAGAATGATTTCATTTATTATTATTATTGTTATTTTAAAACAGGAGCCGGCAAGAATAATGGAAGATTTTTCAAAGTTTTAAGTTTCCAAAAGAAAACATATTCCAAAGATCTCATCTTTTTAAATTAAAATTTAAATGTACGAGTTTTAAATAATTTTGAGCTTGCCTGTTACGTCCTGCCTACCAGAATTACCGGACCTATTTATTAAGGGGCTCATCAGACGGTCAACTCGACGAGCCGAGCAATTTCAAACAAACATGAGTACGATGAAGGAGATACATGAGAGAAACAAAAATAAAAATTGCGTAAATAAAAAGTGTGACGCCTAGTGACGTCATGCAATAACTGATGCAACGGAGGATGCATCAATTCCCTCGGGGTTGAAAGCGCTCGGCCCCGACGAGAACTTACAAAGACTAGTACTGGAGAGAGCTGAAGTGGTGGAGACCAGCCCCAATCAGGTCGACGCAAAAAGTGTCTGACGCCGCACCCGACCGGATCTCTTTCAGCCCTGAATTATTTTATTGCATTTTAATTTTTTCATTTAAATTTTATTTTCCAAAATTTCATTTTGGACTTTGTAAAATGCGTGCCTGTGCGCATAGCTATTTATTTTATTGATTTATGCATAAAAAATTATGTATATATATATATAATTAAGTTAACATCTGGTTCGTATCATTTCTCCAAGCCGGTACAGTGCACTGTTCCTCTTCCCCGATCACGCAATCTCCAGAAATTCCGCGCTACGGTTGTCAACCCCACGACCCCTCTTCCCTACTTCGGCTGCTGTACGCAGAGAAGGAGCCTCCTCCCACGAGGCCACGACGCTACCCATGACCGTCGCACGCATCCTCCGAAGCATCAACCGCCGACCATGTACACGTCTCTGCGCATCTTCCACCAAGATCCAGCCATGTCCAAGCTCTGTCATGGTTGATCCTTCACTGCAGAGGTTTTTTTTTCTTTTTTCAAAACCCTATAAAAGGGATTTGATTGTTGTATTGAGAGATGGTGAAAAACGGTGAAAATGGTGAATGTAGAAAAAAAATTTTGCTGCCATTGTTTCCCGTGTGAGGTATGATGAATAGTGATTAGGAGTTTTAGGAGATTTGCTGTTACTTGTGCTTCGTTTTTTCATTGGAGTGATTGATGAAAGCTTGCCAGCTTGCTGTAGATTTTCATGTTTAGGTGTTAGGTTGATGTGATGAAAAAAACTTTACTTGTTGTTGTCTTCCGTGAAAGAGATGAACAGTAAATTAAAAAGTACTGTGCTTGTCTAGTTGTAATGAAATTATTGAAAGGAGTGACTATTGCTGCTTCCATTAAGGTGAGAAATGTGAATGTGTTGTTCGACTTTGTGGATTCCGTGAACAGTAAAGAGATTAGATTAGATCTTAGTGTTGAGATTTCGTCAAGCCACTCTTGTGTGTGAGAGTGAGTGAATTTAGATTGTTAGTTTGTGCCTTCCTTACACGACTTAGTGAGAAATCTCGTGGAACCACCTCGTGTGAGTGAGTGAAATTTTCTCCTTATTGCCCATGTGCGATAGCGGTCGACCTCGGAGTGGGAGATCGAAGGTGACGAGGAATTACTCGTGTGATCATCGTCGACTTCGGATACGGAAAGACGTCTATTTCCGTGGGTAATTTGTTTCTATCTTCTTCCTTTGTGTGTGTCTAAATTTTCTCATTAGGATAAGTATATTCTTGTTGGGTATTCACCCGAATTTTGTCAACGAACGCTACGTCGAAAACTCCAAACAGAAACGTATTTGGAGTTCACGATTTCTGTTTTGCTACGACTAGGAGAACGGAACGAAAGTTGCGAACTTCCTTCCCGAATTTAGAATTCAACCAGTAATTGAAGAAAATTCATTTTTAAACAAATAGTTTTTTGAGCTTTCCAAAAATCAAAGTTGTTTAATTTCAAAGTTTGAGCAATGTCCGCTCTAATTTGTTTGCAAAAATTAATTTATTCATCGCACACATTTAGGGTTTCCTATAGATAACCTGGCAGGTGCGCAAACTCTACGCGTCGTCCTGCATCATGAAGTCTTCACTGGTGCTAAATCAGGTGGTATGTCTGGGGCCTTGACAGGTGGCTTGATACGCTTCTGAGTTTGAAAAAGACAAGAACTCTTGCAATAATCAAACACTCACTCCTCTCGTGGAAAGTACAACTCATGACGATAATGACCGACCATAAATTTGTAATTTTGACAGGTGGCTCGCATTTTATTAGCAATAAATTTATACAGTTCTATTAAATAATTAATATGAGCTTGCGCGTCGAAGAATACGTTCGTGGAATGAGATGTGATGACAGTCGTGTGGGTGGAATATCAAATGGATAATCTCGGAAGGAGATACATAACGGAAGCAATATTTAGAATCATTGAATGTGAATTGTGATTGTGGAGGTACAAGATTCTATTGCTTTAAATTCTCACTGATTAATTGCCTAAGAAAATTCTCCAAACATCTATTAACGGCGTTGATCTGCTCATCGGTCCGAGAGTGACAGACGCTACTAAACTTGAGGTTGGCTCGTTTTTGCCCACATAATGTGTTTCATAAATATGATAGTAAATATTTATCACGTTGGTATAATTCTCTAGATTTACCTCTTTCCAAATGATAATGAGGTGAATTAAAAGTATAATTTTTAAATACGAAGTCGACAGGGTGAGGTGTGTGAGTGTGTCGAGTGAACATTCATCATATATAGTATAGGTGAACTGAAAAATGTCAGGTTGCACGTCCGAATTCGATAAATGTGGGGTGAGTGACATATCTGGGCCACGAGTTGCCTCATGGGATAGGGGTTCAGGCGGGAGGGCGGTGAGTAGTAATGTGGAGTTAGTGATAAGTGAACTAGAATGCGTAGAGATCCTTTTGTTGGCCTTTGAAATTAGATAATTCTTCTGAGGAAGAAGAACAATTGTGTGCTCATTATGCTCAAAGGAATGAGAGTTTCTCGTGTCATAGTGCATGACATGTCGATCGTACTGTCAAGCTCACCCTAAGAGGATGTGACAGACATCCATGACAGCGACGTGACATAATACTTTATCTGAATACATGTTCCCTATAGAAAACTCTACCAGACAATAATGAGTAACGGGCATAGTCAAATGACTATTGACTCTAGATAGGTTGTAGGGTTGTTCTAATGGGCGCATCTCAAGAGCTAATATGTCGACCACGCGCTGAGAAACAAATTCTCCATGCTTCTACTATCAATAATGATGGAACAAAATTGTCCATGAATGTGTGCAGCAGTGCGGAAAATATCATGCCTCCAATGGTCATCCTCAGTAGACTCACTTGGGGTGATCAGGCTATATCGTAAAACGCAGACTAAGTGCTCAGTGTGTTCGCCTTCCACTTCTACGACATCCTCGGACTTGTGCTCGTGCTCGGGTTCAGGGTGAGACTCATTTATGTAGACTCCATACTCAGGCTCACCGTCAGGGAAATCGATAATAGCGACGAAGTGGCGTCGCGGACAATTAGATGATTTGTGCCCCGACTCCATACACTTGAAGCATCGGAATACTCCAGTGTTGGGCTTAGCCCCAATAATCTCCTTTCCCTTAGAGGGAATGGTGTGTGGGGTTGGAGTCCCGACAGTGATGGGAGGGTGAGGGGATTCCGAGATCCTAGCCGTGGTAGTGGTGGTGACACTTGATGTAGATCAATCAGTATATCTGACTGCGGTTGACCGTTTTTGTGAGACCTCCACTCTCCGTGCACAACTCGATATTTTGATTAAGTCCTTGTAATCAAATAACTCTAGTTGGTCTCTAATGGAATAGCGCAGTCCGTGCACGACTCGATATTTCGTTTAAATCCTTGTAATCAAATAACTCTATTTGGTCATCATCCTCTCGGAAAATTTGAAGAAAAACGTGAATTTTCCTGATTTAAAAAGGTGTTCGAGCGGCCGAGTCAAAGCGTCGCGTGTAAGACTGCTCTTACCGATAAACTTTGCAAAATCCGTTATTTGTTATTCAAAAAATCTCGCTGGTGCAAACGGATCGAATCGTAGCGGGATTTGTACGTTCGCAAGCACAATCCACAAACAACAATTTATGAAATAAACGGTAACGAAGGCGATAAAACGTTCGGGGCAAGCTCTTAATTATTTAAATGTCGCATAAATTTAAATCTAACTAATTTGAGCAAGGAGTGAGCGTCGTTACCACACGAGAACCAACCGAACCAAATCCGTATACAAAATCAAACCAGGATTCAACTGGCCCGTACTGGCGATGCACTCTGTCTTCTGCCAGGAGAAGGCTTGGAACCGTCAGTCGATCCCTTCATGGATGCGGATGAAGGAGTCGGCGCAGGTGATCAACGGAAGTGAATACTTGGGCTAACAGTGAGTCTCTGGCGTTGATGGCAGAAGGCGTAAAGGAGTAGCGGCCCGCCGGAAATGATGTCGCAGTCGACGGCGGGGCTGGAGGACGCAGCGCAGAGGAGTAGCGGCCCGCCGGAAATGATCTCGCAGTCAACAGCAGGGCTTGAGAACGCTCCGCGATCTTAGACAGAATCAGACGGCGATTGGGAGCAACAGGCCGTTGTCGGCGACTTGCACAACGGCGGAAGACGACGTCCGTTTGTCTCGGCGACGGGAACTGTGGCGGAGGGAATTGAATTTACGGGGAGGGGTAAGCCGACAATGCAAAGATTTGATTGACTTATCAAATCACTGCTATCTACGTCTGCCCCTATTCAAAGGCGTGGCTCCCTTTTAATAATGGATGAATTTCCAAGGAGGGCCGGCCGATATACTGGATTGATTTTCATTCCCCTTTATGAATATTTTTTTCCAAACAAGGGGCTAGCCGGCCAAGATAAGAATGATTTCATTTATTATTATTTTTTAAAACAAGAGCCGGCTAGAAAAATAGAAGATTTTTCAAAGTTTTAAGTTTCCGAAAGAAAACATATTCCAAAGATCTCATCTTTTTAAAATTTATATTTAAATGTATGCATTTTAAATAATTTTGAGCTTGCCCGTTACGCCTTGACTATCATAATTATCGGACATATTTATAAATGGTCTCATCAAACGGTCAACACGACGAGCCGAGCAATTTCGAACAAACAGGACTACGATGAAGAAAATACTTGAGAGAAACAAAAATAAAAATTGCATAAATAAAAAACGTGACGCCTAGTGACGTCACGCAATAATCGATGCGGCGGAGGATGCATCAGATTGGTATATGAGACAACATTAATAAAGAGGATTTTGGGTACACCCCCTTAACCCTTTGCGAAAAGCAATAAAAAGATCCAGGTCCGAGTTTACTCGAGACTCTTCTGAAGAGGGGAGCACTAGCGTGGGAGCTGTCGGCGACGACAGTGGAGTGGAAGGACCGAGAATAGGTGGAGAAGCAAGACGTCGATGATAATGACATGGAAAGGGTAAAATTTGAGGAACACGTGTTGGAATTGATGTTGGCGGCAAGATATCTGACGAAGGAGCATGAATGATACGGAACAATGAATTGGAGGTGGTAGGAAGAGCGGTGGCAGAGAGAGAAGAGTTGTTGAGAGTAAGAGTCTCTCTCCGTCCTCTGAAAATAAGGGGTGCATTCAAAAAAGGTGATGTCAACAGAAATGTATTGACGTTTGGAGACAGTCGAAACAACAATATCCCTTTTGAGTTGGAGAGTATCCCACAAAAAGTATTTGGCGCGAGCAGAGAGTTTATCGGGAGCAGATGCAGAAGTATGGGCATAAGCAGTATAATCAAACACATGCGAGGTGATAGGAAAAGGTGTACCGATCGAATATATAAGAAAAAATGAGTCTTATTCTGAAGAGTATAATAAGGAAAACAGTAAATGAGGAAACAAGGAATGAAAGTTGTATGACCCCAATAGGAGTATGAAACATTCATCTGACGTAAGAGTATCCTAATAACATCAAGCTGTTGATGATTTTTCCTTTCTATCACTTTATGTTGAGATGTATGCACACAACTGGATAGATGAATAATATCGTTGGTAGTGTACAACGATAAGAATTGTTGACTTATGTATTCCTTCGCAATATCAGTATAAATAATTTTGAGCGGCATATCGAACTTAGTGCAAATTTCATTATAAAATTTTGAGAAGACAAAGAAAAGCTCATAATGTTCCTTAAAAGATACAGCCAGGTACATCTATAAAAATCACCAATATAAGTTACAAAGTACAAAGTACCTCCGTCAAAAGATTTGGTGGGACGGACAAGGTCAAAAGGAAGAACAAAACTTGTACGTAGTTTAGCAGGAAAAATAGTATGATAATGCTTCTCATACTGGCAAGGGTCTCATTTTAAAGAGGAGTCCTCCTTGAAAGATGGCATGAGCTGGTGGAGGAGACATTGCGTCGAGGTAGTAGAGATCACCGCGTTGAGTCCCTATAGCAATGGTTATGCGAGTAAAGGTTCTAAAATAACATGTGGTCGGAGAAAAGGAGATAAAGTATTGCAATTGTTGCATACAACAAATTGTAAGCAAAATTAGGGACAAATAGTGTCGTCTAACTGAAGAAGAGAGACGATAATCGCAATTCTAGATCCTCAAATAGGAGCAGGAGAGTCATCATCCATAGACTGGAGATAGTCAGTTATGTTTATCGAGGTGCGAGAAGAGAAGAGGTTTTCCAGTTATATGATCGGTGGAACCCAAGTCGATGAGCCACTAACCCTGAGTAGCAACATATGTCCTACCTGATGAAATGGCAATGGACAGATTGCTTTGAGATATTAATGAGAGCTTCAATAAATGTCGAAGAGAACCAACAACCGGACTTTGGTGGCAGGGTGGACGGTGATGTTGGGTTTCTCAGGCATCACATGCGCAGCGGAATATTTGCAAAAAACTCATTTCTATTTGACCATGCAAAAACCAGTAGATCAAGAACATAGTTCATACCTACGTCAAAACAAATATTTCGAGAAGAATAACTATCATGGGAGAACCACAACGTAGAATGAGATCTACGTCACTATGAATATCCTCACGAATGCTAGAAATACCTCATCGGTTGTCCAACAAACTCGGGTTGGAAGATGATTGTCCTTCGTCTCTGCAAAAAACTAGTTTTGTTCCAGGAGAGACTGGTGGATCTTCAAAAGTTGTAAGAGTCATACTGTCCTTCTTCGTCTCTGCAAAATACTAGTTTTGTTCCAGGAGAGACTGGTGGATCTTCAAAAGTTGTAAGAGTCATACTCAAAAACCGCACTAATGAAAAACCTAAAAGACGAGTTATATTGCAGTTTCATAAACTGCTCATTTGTTCATCGAGAGGGAGTGATCCACTAGTCGACGTACGTGCTTCATAAGTTTTGTGTGTCGAGCTCCATGTTACTAGTCGACGTATGCCGACTTCATAAGTCGTTTGCATCGAGTTTGGGTTTCTACTAGTCGACGTACGTCGACTTCATAAGTCGTGTGCATCGAGTACTATGATATTAAAGGCGCAAAGGGGCCCTGAAGCCTAGGCGCAAGGCGCAGGTGCGCGCCTGAGACACGTGAGACGCAAAAATGGGGAAAAATTAAAATCTGGCGAACTGGGCGCCCAATTCGCCGAAATCCGGCGAACTAGCCTAGGTGCGCCCGCGCCTCAGGCACATCACCGCCTAAGCCTCGCTGAGGCGCAATGGAGTGTGTCTAGTGCCTCAGGCACACGCCTTGATAACACAGATTGAGTATTATCTCAATGTATAGAAACTTTTTGTTAAATGCACACTAAGTCGACATACGTCGACTTCACAAGTCGTGCGTCGAGTAGTTGTTTAACAGTCCTTTTCAAATCCAATTTGACATACAATAACTCTCAATCATTATTTAATTAATTCTCAATTAATCAAACATTATTTTATGTTTGGTTCTTCACTTATATCCAATATAAGTAAAAAAAATAACACGATCAATTATTAAATTTTTGTACGTCTGTACATGCGACCTCATAAACTCATATTACGTTTTAAGTAAGACTAAGGTTCTATTTGTTTGGGCGTTTCGCAACTCTATTTTGGGCAAACGCCGCCGGAAGGAGGGTAAACAAATGAACCTCCGGCGGCGTTTGCTCCGTTTCCACCCGCCCGCCTTGAGAAACGCCCCAAAAAGCTCCGTTTGGAGCAGCCACCTCCCCCCTCCGGTTCGAACTCTCCGTTTCCACCCGCCAGATCGACCCGCCACCGCTAAAACAAATGAAGCCTAAATCCCCGACTACTTCTAAATCACAAAAGATTCCAACAATCTCCCACTTGCACTAGAATGGATCAACCATAGTCTGGCATCATCGCTATCCAATTAATACAAGAGTTCGACTAATGTTCCAGTGCAGTCTAGTATATTTGTCCTTTACATCCAGACAGAACTCGATGAGTAGAGCGTGTCACCCTCTCAATAATTCAGTTTGTGTTTCCTGGTTCCAAAGTAACCTATCAAAATAAGTGAGCTCAATATCATATATTGACACGAATTAGCATGGTCATGCATTTCATAGTCGCACTCCATCAAGGGGCGCATGGATGTAACTTCTATCATATAGGGCGAGCCTCTTCGAAAATTGCGTCAACCGAGGTAGCGACCACTCAAACTCGCTTAGAGCCTATGAGCCTAACGAGCACTCAGCACGTTTGAGCCTGATCCTAGCGAGCATTATAAAAAGGCGAGCACGGAAATAACAGGCGAGCAAAAGATTTCCTTTCTTTAAAATTAGAGGCGAGCATTACATTCAAAAATCATAATGACAACTTGTATGAAGGTCTGGCCAAAATATTCTGTACAAGTCTAGCAGGTCTGTACAAAAGAGATCTCTGTCGACTAGGCGTCATCATCGCCTCCATCTCCCACGGCGAGATAATCGTCATCGTCGGTCACTTCGTCTTCACCTTCGTCACCATCGGCGTCAACATCCTCGTCCTCTTCCTCCTCGTCATCCTCATCCTTGCAATTAGGGGAGTTGGACTCCTCAGAGAGTAGGCCCGGGATAAGGTCCATCACCGTCAAGCTGGTCGCCTCCAGTATGAGGTAGTCATCGACCTTCAACTTGTTCAGGATGACCGATGACGTTCCCAGTTGCTCGCGCGATGCAGCGGAGAATCTGCGGCATCTCATCGCAGTGCATCCGGATCTTCTTTTCTTCCATGGAGGGGCCCGCCGCTGGTGGTTGTTGCTCGGTTGGGCGAGTTTCCAAATCCGCAATCCTCACTTGGGTGACCTCTAAAGCCGCTCGGGTGTCCTCCAGCTCCTGCTCAAGCTAGGGCAACTTCTTAGTCTTTCAATCTTAGCATCCTACTCAAGCTAGAGTAATAATGATAGTCGTCAGCAAGATAATCGGCGAGTAACAAAAAGAGACAAAGTAGAAGTATCTAATACAAGTTGTGGTTACCTCACAAGCCATGCACTTAGCGGATTTTGTTCCAAGAGCGAGGATGGTCTTGCTCAGCTCCTTGATCTTCTCTTGGGCCGCAAGTAAGCTTCTCATAGTCTGATGGCTAAGCTCTGCAGACCGTAGGAGTGAACGTGAGGTCTGGTGTGTGAGGTACTCGGGCATGATGTCTTGGAGCGACTAGCATCCGCGCAACCATAGAGGGCGAAGGTGACAACATACGCTTTGCCTCTATCTTCCCAATCCTCGGACCATGCGGGCAGGTTGGTGCTAAGGATCACTGCATGCTCGCGTTCAGCCCAGGTCACCAGTGGGCAACCATAGGCATCCTTGATGCCCCCCCCCCCCCCCCCGTGTCCGAATTTTGGATAGAGGTAAGGCTCGCTAGCCTCCAAAAGGTCCTCTTTTTCGCCAAAGCCCCCACGGGCGACCTTAGATTTCTTCCTCGCAGGCTCCTAGGCCTTGGGCTTGCCCTTTCCCTTGTCTCTCCTCTTCCGCAAAGATTCACCCTTCTCGTCGAGCTCCTGCAAGTCTTCAAGATCGAGCGATAAGTCGATCGGAGATTGTCATGTGGCGTGACGACGCTAGTTATCTTCGTATCTTCAAATTATGTTTATGTTATTTTGTGTATTATTGTTAAATGTTTTGTACCCATTGTCGTAAGCTCAAATGAGGGGGTGTATTTGTGAACTTAAATAGGGCCCGGTTGGACCTAAATGGTATGCAAACAAAAATTAGAATCAAATCTCCTCTATTTTATTTCCTCTTCTCTCTCTCTCTAACCCACGGGAAAACCTGTGAGTTACCCTAGCCTCCTCCCGCGATACGCCGCTCGCTGCATCACCACCGCCTCACTGTCATAACTCTGCCGCCGGCGACAAGGTCAAAGGGGAAGGCCCACAACAGTCTGGTATCAGAGCCAAACCCCTCGGCACGTCTTCCGCTTGCCCTAACCCGTGCGATCAGCACCGTTCCTCTGTCGTTTCCTCTTCCAGCAACCAGTGCGATCCGGAACGCCATTCCAACCCCGCGACAACTACTATGGCGCACTGTACGCTCGCTGACTCTTCTCCCACCCCCGCGGCTACTACCCCGCCGCACCGCGCATGCGCCGGCTCGTCTGAAAGCTCTGAAACCATTTCTCCCTGGTATTCTGCGGCTACCATCCTACCTCCCAGCCCCACTGCAGCAGCTTCGTGACCCTCCTCCTCCGTCAGCCTACTTCCAACACTGCTGACCGTCTGTCCAGCCCTCTCACTGATGGCCGACAGTGCTCCCTCGCTCGCTGAGATCATGGCCTTTTTCCAAACCATGCTTGCGACGCAGAATGCCAAAATGGACGCCCTCAACCCACGCTTGGATTCCTTACAAGTACTACCTTATTCCCCGCCCTTGCACACGGTCGACCACCCTTCGGCGAGCCACGTGGACTCCGTCGCTCCTACAGGCGCAGAATACCCCGCCTATGCACAAACTATCCGAATGGATTTTCCCATCTATGAGGGCTACGGAGATCCTCTCCCTTGGCTTACCTGTTATGATATTTTCTTCACCAAACACCACACGCCAGAGGAAGAACGTTTCGGCATTGCCTCCTTCCACTTACTCAGTCTCGCACAATTGTGGTTCACTCAACTTCTGCGGGAACACCTCAACGTTTTGTGGGCAGAATTCAATTCGGCTTGCACCTTGAGATTTGGTCCTGCTATCCAAGGAAACCCACTCGGTGATCTTGTGAAATTCAAACAGGACGGCTCCATCGTATTCTATCTCGAACAATTTCAAATTCTACTGTCAAGAGCAACATCCATTTTACGGGAGCAACAAGTTCCCCTCTTCACCGCCGGTCTCCACGAGCGATTACGCTGGGATGTGGAATTCCTTCTGTCACGTGATCTCAATACAGCTACGGGCCTCGTCAAAGCCTGTGAATGACGACTACTTCTTGATCATCCACCGTTGGGACGTCGCGACCATCGGGGCACTTACTCTCTAGCCAGCCTGCCTGATAAGGCTCCTTTCCGGGACCAATTATTTAATAATTTTATTTCTTGCTTGCCCAAATTAATCATATTCCTAATTTGACGGACCAATTTATTTAAGATCTTATTGGTCAGTCACACCAATAAGTTGCACGAACGATTGCGCAAACACGGCACAACACACAAGTACATTAAAAATAAAAGAAATATTTGTGTGACGACATGCGCTACAAAATATTTAAATAAATGCAGTAAAATAAAGTAACGGTGCAACTCAGGTTGCATCAATTCCCCCAAGGTTGAAGGATCTCGACCCCGTCGAGACTTTGATGGATCCTGCCACTGAAACATCCAAACAACGACTGGAAGGACTCATCATCACAGCACAAGATCTGTTGGCAAATCCTCTTTCCTGAAAAGAACAGAAAATTCATCTTCATTTGAAAAATATAACTCCAGGCGATGAAATCAACCGCGGAGTTATAATTTTCGAAAGTTTCACGAAAACTGTTAGTCAAAAATTCATGCATGACTTGCAATTGTTTAATAAAAATCATAGCTGCAAGGAGGTGAGTACGACAAAGTAGGAAAGAGAGTGGGTCAATAAAGCAGAGAGAGACAAGACAGCAAGCAAGGAAGTATGATCAACTTGTGAATTCATTAAAACATATTGCATTATACGTACTCGTGCTAGACACCAACGAAAGCTTACGAGACCAAGATCAGCTATCGACATATCGTCACCCACTGATATCTGACTAACACCGCAAATTTTAAAACCGAGCACAATTTCTTCATTTAAAATCAACCACAGAAATCCCTTAAATTGTGTGTCCCTATTAGCAGTAAAAATTCTTTGAAATGTTTCAATTTCCTTAATAAGACTACAACAACAACATTCAAGCCTTTATCCCACTATAATGGGGTCGGCTATAAGGATCCTTTGTCATCATTGTGCCCTATCTTTTGTTATAATCTCACTAATGTCTAAGTACATCATGTTTTTCCTTACAATTTCATTCCAAATCTTTATTGGTCTACCACTTCCTCGTTTAACATGCCTAGTAACTAGACTCTCACAACGCCTAACAGGTGTCTCTAATGGTCTCCTTTGTACATGTTCAAACCATCTTAGACGAGCTTCTCGCATCTTCTCTGCAATTAATGTTACTCTTGTCTTATCCTTGATACTTTCATTCCGAATTTTATCCAATCCCATGTGTCTACATATTCACCTAAGCATTCTCATCTCCGCAACTCCCATGTTTTGCTCATGTACACAATTCACTGCCCAACACTCAGAATCATAGAGCATTGCAGGTCTAATTGCAGTACAGTAAAACTTGCCCTTAAGTTTTAGTGGTACTTTACGATCACATAAGATCTCTGACACGCCACTCCACTTCAACCAACCCGCTTGGATTCTATGTGTCGCATCTTTATCAATACCTCCGTCTTTTTGAACTATCGATCCAAGATATTTAAAACACTCACTACGGGAAATATCTTGATCACCCAACTTAATAACGAAGTCATATGTCCTTGTATTACTAAATTTAAGCTCCATATACTCCATCTCTGCCCTGCTCAATCTAAAACCCTTATTTTCTAAAGTATCTCGCCAAGATTCAAGTTTTGCATTTACACCCTCGCGCGTCTCATCAACCAAAACGATATCATCCGCAAACAATAAACACCAAGGTATTGCTTGTTGGATATGTCTGGGGAGCACATCTAAGATAAGTGTAAAGAGATTGGGGCTTAAAGCTGAACCTTGATATAAGCCAATAGTGATAGGGAATTCCTGTGTTAATCATCCAGATGTCCTCACCCTTGTCATTGAATTTGTATACATATCTTTGATTGTGTCAATATATGATATATTCACACCTTTCTTTTCTAAGACTCTCCAAAAGATCTCTATTGGAACTCTATCATAATCTTTCTTGAGATCAATAAACAACTTATGCAAATCTTGTTTTCGTTCTCGATAATTGTCAATGAGTCTCCTCAAGAGATGTATAGCTTACATGGTCGACCTCCCTGGCATGAATCCAAATTGATTCTCCGAGATGTTAGTCTCTCGTCTTAATCTTTTTTTTATTACTCGTTCTCATAGTTTCATGGTATGACTCATCAATTTAATTCCTTTGTAATTAACACAATTTTGTATATCTCATTTATTTTTATATAAAGGTACCAAAATATTTTCTCTTCATTGGTCTAACATCCTCTTTAACTTCAGTATCTTATTGAAAAAACATGTAAGCCACAAAATTCTTCATTTTCTAAATATTTTCATACTTCGATAGTATATCGTCTAGCCCAACCGCTTTTCAATTTTTCATCTTATTTAGAGCATCTTTTACCTCTGATACTTCAATTTTACGATAAAACGTTATGTTCTTATACTTCTCTGATTTATTTAATTTTTCCAAGTTCAGTTCATTTTTATTTGTTTCATTATAGAGTTGATAAAAGTATCTTTTTCATCGCTCTTTAATATCCACATCAACCGTCAAAATTGTATCTGTCTCATCTTTTATACATTTACTTGACTTAAATCTCTTGTCTTTTTTCTCTAACTCAAGCAATTTTATATATGACACGCTCTCCATCTTTGGTATCTAGTCGCTTATAAAATTCTTCATAAGTTTGACTTCTTGTTTTACTCACTGTTTGTTTAGCTTCTTTTTTGTCGACTTTATACCTGACTAAGTTTTTATCATTCCTACAAGCGTAGAGTGATTTATAGCTGGCCCCCTTTGCCCTCACTTTGTTTTGCACTTCCTCTTTTCACAACCAAGATTCTTTATTTGGGGGCGCAAGACCTTTTGATACTTCAAGTACGTTCTTTTCACTTATCTTAAAATGTGAAGACAACTTTTTTCACTTATCAATATAAGCGTCATCAACTAGTCGTTTCATAACAGCCTTCTTGAAAGCAACCTGTTTTTCCATCTTCAAGTTCCACCACCGAATTTTTTACTATATTTTTGTTCTTGTTTTAAATTTATTATATTTAATTTGTGCATCTAACACCACTAACATATGTCATGTTATCAAACTTTCTCCTCGTATGACTTTACAATCCTTACAAATCATTTTATCCATTTTACGAGTCATAAAATAATCAATTTGTGATTTATTTGATGCACTTTTAAACGTAATTAAATGTTCTTCCCTTTTTATGAAAAGCGTATTTGATATAATTAGCTCATGTGCTTCGACAAATTCTAAAATGCTTTGTCCTTCTTCATTCATTTCTTCATATTCATATCCTCTATGAACGGCTGTGTAATCTACATTTTCCTTGCCTATATATCTATTTAATTCTCCTCCTATGAAAATTCTCTCTTTGTGTGATTTCTCTTACTAAATCATCTAATTCTTCCCAAAATTGCAATTTAATGGCTTCACTTAATCCTACTTGTAGCGCATAAGCACTGATCACATTAATAATTTTCTTTTCGATGACCAATTTAAGAGCTAAGATTGTATCACCTTTTCTACTTACCCCAACAACTTCATCCTTCCAAGTAGTATCCACAATAATACTTACTTCACTGTTTGTTTTATTTTTTCCTATGTAGCATAATTTAAAAACTGAATTATCTAAAAATTTTGTTTTCTCACTCACTCATCTAGTCTCTTACAGACATAAAATATTTATCTTTCTCATATTATATCCACTATTTTCATCGCTTTCCACGTTAGCGTACATATATTCTCACTTCCAAACCTAAATCGATCACAATTTCTACAACATACTTCTCTAAGACGTCTAATATGTGAGGACTTTTTCTTATTTAACACTACACTCAAGTCCTCTTGGTGGAGCAGCGGTCTTTGCCAAGACGTCGCATTCAGATCATACGACGGGGACTCTTGCAAATTGAACACTATACCCAAGTCTTGGAGATGCAGCGGTTCTTGCTAAGACGCTGCATTCGGACCATACAACGCGTTCCTTAAGGGGAACAACCTAGCATTTGCACAATTTCTCAAATGATTCATATTCATAAGGGTGACTAAATTTTACGTTGGTCGTCTACCTAACACAACCCTCACCATTTTTCATTCGGGCTTGGGACCGGCATAGGCTGGTTTTTCCTTAATAAGGTTAAGCCTAAAAAATTCAAAATTCAGTTGATGAAACCCAAAATGCTCACTTACACTCACGGGATAGCATTGTAAACTAAACACGTGATCGTTGAATATAAAATCAACGTGAGGTGGTGCAGGCAGAACATCTAAGGTGGGTGACTCACAAGAGTCAAGTGCGTCTTCCTGAAGTAGGGGTTCAGACAGAAGTGAGCACTAAATAAGAGTGATGTAGCGGTAACTAAAGAAGACAAGGGAGATGATGACGAGGTCCTCTCAGGTGTCATAGGAAAGAGACTATTCTTCTGGGAAAGAAGAACAATCTTACGCTCATGGTAATCGAAAGAATGAGAGTTTCTCACACCATCATGCACAACACGCTGATGGTACTGTCATACTCTACCTAACAGGATAAGGCAGACATTGATGGGGGCGACGTCACACAAAACAAAATCCTGATACACATCCCCTATAGAAAACTCCACAAGACTTCAATGAGTAACGGGCATAGTCAGGTGACCATTAACCCCAGAGAAGTGGTAGGGCCACTCCAAGGGGTGTGTCTCGAGTCTTAACTTCTCAACCATACGTTGGGAAGCAAAATAATTCATACTACCACTGTCAATGATGATGAAACAAAAATGTCCCTGAATACGCACAGTAGTGCGGAAAATCTCATGTCTCTGAAAATCACGCTCAGTGGTCTCACTAGGGGAAACCAAACTATAACAAAGGATGCAAACTAAGTGCTCAGCTTGCTCTCCTTCGACCTCGATCACGTTCTCAAGCTCGGGTTTGGATTCACTGAGGAAGACTCAATATTCTGGCTCACACCCATCAAAGGAATCAGTAATTGCGATGAAGTGGTGTCGTAAACACTCAAAAGATTTGTGTCTGGGCTCCATACACTTGAAGCATCGAAATACTCCAGTGTTGGGCTTGGAACCCATGAGCTCCTTACCCCAGGAGGGGCCAATAGAAGGAGTTGGGGTCCCAATAGTGACATGAGGAAGAGAATCAAAATTCTTAGAGGTGGGTGCAGTAGTGGTGGTGCTCGAGGAAAGCCTATCAGTAAATCTATGCTCAAATGTCGTTTTTTGAAATGAGGCATCTACCTTACGGGCTCTACTGGACACTTCACTCAAATCTCTAAAGTCGTACAACTCTAGCTCGTCACTAATAGCATAGAGGAGCCCGTTCAGATAACGGGACACTGTCATATCATTCTCCTCGTGCAGATCTAACCTAGACTGTAGTACTAAGAACTCGTGGGTGTACTCGTACACAAAAAGCTTGTCCTGACGAAGATTATGGAACATTTGATAAAGAGTTTGCAGTTAATCTGTGGGGGCATATCGCTTCCGCAGTTGTGACTTAAACTCAACCCACGTGGTATAGGGGCAGGGCCTAAGGTGAAACGGGTGCGCTCTAGTTGAACCCACCAGACTAGTGTGGGTCCCTTGAGCCTAAGGACGGCATATTCCACTTGACTATTCATAGGAATTTGCTCCACACGAATCGAGGCATTTCTCGGGTTCCACGTGACCCTCAAAATCAACTACATCTAACTTAACTATATTGTCCCAACAGGGTTGGCGAAGGAGTCCTGCTTCAGGTTATGCAGGTTCTGCGGGTCTAGGATTTTGTCCATCTTGCCTAAGATTTTGGCGAGGAGCTTGACTTAGTCCTAGGTGACGCTCTGCTTCTAAGTTATTAACGGAGATTCTTAAGCCATTTACGACGTGGTTCGTGTCTCTCACGTCGGCAGTGAGTGTTTTTATTGTCTTTTTATAAGTTCACCTATTCGTTTGGCTAGGTCGCCTATGCTAGCGTCTATGTGATCTATGTGATTCTCAATTTTTTTAAATAATAACAATCAAATTTCACTGATTTTTTTAGAAAATAGTGGACTAAAAAATTTTTCCCTTTTAAAATAAAAAATGACAGACTTTTCTTAAAAAAATTCCTTTGTTTTTGAAAAACATTTTTTAAAACAACTCAATAAAATAAAAAACAGGATTGTTCGATTCACAATCGGAGTGAATTGAACCGACCTCTGATACCAAACTGATGCATTCCCGAATGTGAAAATTGATTTTAAAAATAATTTTAAGTTCCTTTAAAAGTTGGCACTGAAACTCAAACGTCTCGAGTTAAAACACGTGATAATTTAACCAAGGGTTTGTAAACTCGTACCACCGTCTAACACCTGCTTGTATACAACAATATTAATAACTAGTCCACAAGTTTCTCAAGGCGAGGGAGAGACAAAAGTATAAACAAAGTAATGACAAATATGAGCAAGATTAAGCAGGCAAGCAAGCTCTGAAATTATTAAATCCTCTCATGCATTCATGAAAAAGGACTAAGAGTAGACGAAATGAGAAATGAGGGGATGGTTTACCAACATCAAGTGCAACAAGAGATTCTCGGCTGAGTAGGAGTGGAGAAAAGGAGAAGAGGCCGCTTGGCTTAGTTCTGGACAAAGGAGAGAGCTCTGAAAGGGAGGACTCGACCCAATAAAGTTCAGCTGAGGGCCAAATGTCAAGGGGGAGGACCTGTAGCTAGTGGCTAGGGGAGATCAGCGGCCTGGGACCACAAGAGAAGAGTTCTGGAGGCGGTTGTAGAGCAGGGGATGACTCCTGCGACAATAGGCGTCGGAAGATTGAGGAGGAGCCGGATCTGGACTCGCGGTCTAGTCTGGCGGCGGGTCGAGATGTGGTCGTCGGGAGCCTCCGGAGCTTCTCGTGGCGTCAACGAGGCGAGGAGATCAATCGACAGGTGGCGGAAGGTGGGCACGACGGGCTTCTGCTGGCAATATCGAGAAACGGCTTTTTGGCAAAATGCACCCACCAAATATAGGCTTTTGGCAAAATGCACCCCGAAAGTTTAAAATTGGCAAAATGCACCCCCCAAAATGGTTTTTTTGGCAATGTGCACCCTAGAGAGTACATTTTGGTCATTTTTTTTTTGCCTATTGAGCGTGCAATTTGCCAAAAAAACAATTTTGGGGGTGCATTTTGTCAATTTTAAACTTTCGGGGTGCATTTTGCCAAAAGCCGATATTTCGAGGGTGCACTTTGCCAATTATCTTTGTTTCCCGATTCTTTTCCGGTCTCCTCTCCTTCTGTCATGAGGGGTATAAAAGGAGTTAGGTATTAAATGGCAAGGTTTCAAAAGGAGGAAAAGGTTTTAAAGGCAGCTACTGTTTTAATAACATTTTAAATGGGAAAGGCAGCAACTGTAATAATTTTAAATGGGAAAGGCAGCAACTGTAACAATTTTAAATGGGAAAGGTTTTAAAGTGGCCAGTTGTTTAATAATATTAAACGGGATAGGTTTTGGGAGGGCTGGCCGTCAATGGGAATGAATGGGAATGCCAAGAAATTTAATAATTAAATATAAAATTAAGTAAATGAGTAATTAATTTCAGTTTTAATTATTATTTAATAATTTTATTTCTTGTTTGCCCAAAATAACCCTAGTCCTAATTTGACGGACTAATTTATTTAAGATCTTATCGGTGTCACACCAATAAGTCGCACGAACGATTGCGCAAACGCGGCACAACACACACAAGTACACAGGAAATAAAAGGCATACTTGCGAGACGACATGCGCTACAAAATATTTAAATAAATGCAGTACAATAAAGTAACAGTGCAACTCAGGTTGCATCAAATGCTCTACAAATAAAATTACAAATTAAAATCAAAGTCGCTATTTACATCATCGTCAAAGGCGAGTACTTAAAAATAAAAAATAAAAAACTTCTAAAGCCCGGGAGGATTCGCGCGCTGATCCAGAGGCCTAGGATATGGCCCGACCCACCCCGTGCTGCGTGTGCGCTTGAAGTGCTAGGCGGCTACGGTCATCGCATCCTCGCCATTCCAGATCTGACCCTCTATTCTCACCAGCCTTCCCACCGAGCCCATGCTAGCAAGCATGCCGACAAGTTCGTCATGGTGGAGCTGTTGGCGATGTTCTATAATTGATACTCCCCGCTCCAGCTCGTTGATCAAATGGAACCGAGACTCTGCGCCGGCCAGCCGCTCCCCGAATTCCTCAATTTTAGCTACTCGCACCTCCAGCGTGGAGATGCAGCAATGAGCCTCGCAAATGGACAACTGGTCAAACTTCGCCTCCAGCTCCAGGTAGGCGCGAGCATTCCTCTCATGATACTCGCGGGGTGGAAGTTCGATAGCATCAATAAGCACGCCCCCCGGAGTAGAAGAGCGACCTGCAAGAGGAAGCGATAATCGCGCAGTTAGCAAGCATTTCAGTAAGAAAATAATGTCTGTATATAAGCGACGAATTACCGGGCCGGGGATTGTTGGTCCACATCTCACGGCGGGGGCTGCGAGATCGAACACGGCGAGGAGAGGGGCTGCGATGAGTGGTATCTCGCTGCCCGGATGAGGATCCTCCACGACTATCCCTGTCTGATCAACCAGAGCGCGATGGCGACAATTCAAGACACCCGGAGAGGTCTGCGGCTTGCCCCTGGTCGCGAGCATTAATGCTCGCCCTCCCCCTCTTGGCGTGAAGAAGTGCGAGGATTTTCCATTTCCCCACCCCGCGATGATCCCGCGGGAGGAATCCCGGAAGTAGACGTCGGCATAAAATGAATGTCGTCTGGAGCAAAAGATGTTGACGGCAAAGGAGGTGGAGGTGGAAGGTTGCTCGCGGGTAACTGCGATGTGCCCGCAGCAGGTGGAGGCGTCTTACTCACCCCAGGTTGCGAGGTCTTCTCTGGAGGAGTACGCTTGTCGCCTGCAGAGGGAACTTGCTTCCCCAGCAATGCCCTCGGCTGGCCAAAGTTGATTCGAACATGTTGACCAACTCGCGACCACGATTGGGATCCAAGGGCGATCAGAGGAACTGGTCGCAGAGAAGGCACTGTTAGATGCTCACCAAGAGCGTCAATAGTCACAAGCTCTACGAGAAGAAGGAAGACTGTCAGGACATCTAACTCAAAATCGGCGACGATCTAAAAAGTACAATTATGAAGTCCTAACCTCGCGTGGAGGGGAGCTCGGGTTGGGTCTGGGTCTGGGGCCCAGCGAGGTCCGCCGCAGGGGCGACCTGTCACGCGGGAAGGAGAGATGACTTGGGAGTGGCCTGCTTAACTACATCGCCGAGACCCATCTGATCGAGTACTCTTTGAGTGCTCGCGGGAATCTCGGGATTGTCGGTTGAAAAGGTGACGTCCCCAAGAGCAGGTGGCTGGTTCTTTGTTGCGATCATCTTCTTCTTCTTCTTCGCGGGAAGTTCGGCGAAATCGTCGCCCACGCGGGGTAGCTTCAGGGTATTCGGTTGCAAGTATCTCGTCAGCTCGGTCATAGTCTCCTCGAGTTCTTCCCCGGCAATTGGCGACATCTTATGAGAGTTCAAAGAGCCATGTCACCCCTATTTATAAAGGTCAGTTGGTTAGGAAGTACCAAGTATGTCAGATACTCGCCTGCAGCAGCTCACCGAATAGGGGTTGGATATTTCTTTTCGAGCACCTGTGTAACTCGCAAAAAGCGGGAATTGTGTACAACCCTTATTCGTCGAGGGTGGGCTCATTCAAGCCAAGAAGTTAGAGGTCAAGACAAAGTCAGCGTTAGTAAAGCAGGAGAATACCTGGACGATTTTGCGTGAGCACCCCTCCATACTCGTCAGGTGGGCGACCATGGGAGTTACTTGTCGAAGCCACGCGAGATCCTTCCATAGTCGCATAGTCACCGAGCAGGGGCGGGCTATAAATAAGTCATCCCCCCAGGATTTTCCTATAAATAGGACCCCAGGGGTACCATGAATGAGACTTTTGACTGATCTTTCGGATCACGTTTTCGAATACTTGGTCCGTGAGATCTTGATCATCCCCCTTGGTGACCATTTGTTTTTAGGTACTCGCCAAGTCAGTTTCTTCCTCGAAACCCTGCTCGGCCATTTTTGGTTGTGGTGGGGAAGTTTCTTTTAAGCTTACGGATACGTGACGGGACCTCCATGCCGCAACACCGAGGGTCCTTTAGTGCTCCTTTAGTCTCGTTGTCCTTGCCCCTCAATCTGTCAAGCTCAACTGTCGGACCAATAATCTTACGTTGCCTTGAAACAAATTTTTGGAGTAGGGATTTTCCAGGCTTCAATAGTTGGGTTCTAAGTATCTCATGAGTAGTATCCAATAAGGGGATGTCTAGGGAATTCCAAAAGTATATTTTATAAACTATAATCAGGTTAACAAAGTCGTAGGGATCTTAGTGTTGGAAAAAAAAATTTGTTTGAGTAAAATACATACAAGTGCTAACTTTCATGTTTGGAATAAATAGAAAAGATAATTTAAGGAATAATTAATTAATTATATTAGAGGAAGAGTGGTGTCTATTGAAATTGAGATAATAAAAAACAAGCTAATGTGAGTATGTGCAAAGGTTAGACATAAACCAATTAAAGGAGAAGCTTAGGTTTAAAATCTTGGAATGAACTCAACAAAAACAAATGGACAGCGAGAATTCATAAAGCCAGCCTAAATAGCTTTGGTAGATGATGACAGCTATAATGGCATCATTCCAAGAAGATAAAACTCAATTATAAGAAGAACTGATGTATAAATTACTTAAATGCTGCTACGTTGAACCATACCAGATCCATGAACACAAAATTGGGACCATCTTTGTATGTATACTGCTTAGTTTCCTTTAAGACTTCTGCTTCTTGAATCTGCAAGTGTCATGAAAGTAGCAAGTATCGTTATGGAAAGTGAAATCATCAAAAATTAGGCAGAAAATTTGGGGGAAAATTTAGAGATCAAGAGTTATGTGAAAATGTTGTAAAACTGAGGAGAATAGGAAATTCATTCTCATCTTCAATTGGCACAGCAATGGATATCAAAGTTTCACCCTTAGCAGTTGTAACACCTAGCTTTTTGTTTTAGTAACAGTCACGTAATTTCATATAAGAGTAAAATACTAAATTAAAATTTCCTTGGTGATGAAAATTAAAATGAAAATTCATTGTCGGGATACTTCGGAATATTTATCGTGCATTTTTACGCAAATTGTTTCGGCAACAAATATTTTGTTATGAAGATTTAATTCTTTGATATTTTTTTGCGTATTTATTTTAACAACGCAGTAATTTTCATGAATTGTGACATACTGATGGGGAACCATCAGATGAACCTGGAGGGGTTTGCCGCAAGGCGGGACCCACGTACATGTATTCGTGCAGGAAGACTTGATCGGATCGCCGATTGGACTCCGTGGTTGCGTCCGAGATATCGCCGCGAGTCAAAAAACAATATTATTTTATTTTATTGAGTTTGTTTTGATGTATTTTAAGGGACTAACCCACCGGTCAATCATAGTCGTTGATGGGGATGCCCTAACTTGTCTTTTCTTATAAATAGTAGTGTTAGAAGATGAATTGAACTATTGTTGGATTTGGAGAAGAAGTTTTCCCGGATTCCAGCGATCCCTCCTCGGTGCCGACGCTGTAGAACCCTAAGTGACGACTCCTACGCCGTCAAACTTCCCCCCAAGGTAACCCCTACCCCCTCCATCATTTTCCATCATCCCTCCCCCTTTCCACCACCGGAATCCCCTCAAACCCTCACCCGAGCACCGCCGGCCTGTTGCAGGTCCGCCGCCCAGCCCCCTTCCTCCACCGGCCCAACCGCTCACCCCCTCCTTCTTGTACAGGCCGCCGGCCTGTAGCCAAGACCCCAGCCCCCACTGCCTCCCCCCTTCCCCAAAACCGGCCACCCAAGGGGTTTCCCAACCTTAGCCGGTCACTCATTTCCCTTGTCCTTCGTGGATCCACCTCTCACCGCTCCGAAAACCCTAGATTTATTTTGATCTAGTGGTACCACCCTCCGATCTACCATTTTCCTCCGTATTCCTCTTCCCGTAGCCCGGATCCGCCGTAAAAATACCGGATCTATCCACCTACACTCGGATCCACCCACTAGCGGCCGGATCTCGCCGTCTCCGGCCCGTACTCCCTCTTTTACACCGTGGGCAGCCACCTCGCCATCATTGTGTGAAAGATATGGTACCTAAACACCTAGAGGGAGGGGTGAATAGGTGACATAATCCTTTTAAAACTTAAATGGCAGCAATCAGTTATATCACAGAATACTAACTATTTTATCACAGCAAACACACAGCATGCACAGCATACACAGTGGCTTATAGTGGTTCCCCAAGATATGGGTACATCCACTTTCCCCCTTCGCCTATCTAGCAGTGTACTAGATTCGGTCAAACTCTTCCACTGTCTCAGAACCCAAATTGGTTCCTACACCTCAGGCCCAAAGCCTTACAACTCAACTTTATCCCAAAGCCTACACTCAGTCAATCAAGACCTACACTCAGCCAACCAAGGCCTACACTCAGCCAACCAAGGCTTACACTCAGCCAACAAGGCCTACACTCAGAGATCTCAATCTCCTACACTCAGGCTCTCAAGCCCTACCCTCAGCCTTTATAATTATAGGCTTACAATTCACTCAGATCCAAAGGATCCTACAAGATAAAAATGTATTACAAATATTAACTCAACAACTCAGAAATAAAAGAGGGGAGTTGAGAGTTTCTTGATGAGTTCTTTGAAGAACTCAGCTGGATTCAATCTGACTTAGCTTTCTTCAAAGCTTCTTGAGTAGAACTGAATAAGACTGAATCCTCCTGCAGTAGTTCCTTGACCTCTGCCACTTAAGATCCAGAATGAATCTGAATCTTTCTTCTCAGCCTAGTTCCATAGGCTGATTTCTTGGATGGAGCTCTCTCTCTCCAACTTCTTAGATCTGCACTTGGACTGCAAGATCTTCTTGTGTTGATACTCTATGTACCACTTTAATAACTTGTTCTTCAACAATGTGATCAACCTCAACAACAACGTTTCTGTAAACTGTATGAGCCTATTTATAGGTCTTCTTCATGGTAACCGGCTGGTCCGGTCCATAACTGACTTCTGATATCTCTGACAGGTGTTGTAGACCGGCTGGAACGGCAGCTGTCAAGTCATCCAGTCATTTCTTGAAAATCTCTAACTGTCTGAAAGTGTCGAGACTTTCTATCTTTAAGTGTCGACACTTATAGTCCAAGTGTCGACACATGCTGTGTAAGTGTCGACACAAGTCTACAAGGTGTCGACACAACTCCTTGTATGTCTCGACACAGATTCTTCTTCAGATGTCGACACTGAAATTGAGTGTCGACACAAGTACTTGATCTTCTATCTGTACTGAATTCTTCTAAGTGTCGACACATCACCTTTGTGTCGACACAACTTCTTGTGTTGAATTTGTCAAGTGTCGACACTTTCTTCAAGTGTAGAGTCTTTACCTAAGTGTCGACACATTGTGCTGGGTGTCGACACTTACTTCATGTGTTGACTCTTCTGGTTGTGTGTCGACACATTGTGCTGAGTGTCGACACTTACTTCAAGTGCTGACTCTTCTATTGAGTGTCGACACATTGTTCTGAGTGTCGACACTTTAACTTAGTCTCTGCAGACTTTTGCTGAGTGTCGACACAGCTCCAAATGTCGACACTTTCTGGTGTAGACACAGCTTCACTGGGTGTCGACACAGCTCCTTGTGTCGACACTTTCTGTCTGCACTTTTCTTCACTGAGTGTCGACATAGCTCCAAGTGTCGACACTTACTGTCTGTTGTCGACTCTGCATCCCAGGTGTCGACACAATGACTCCAAGTGTCGACACTGCTTGTCTGGGTGTCGACACAAGTCTTCTTAAGTGTCGACACTTTCCCTCTGGGTGTCGACACATGTACTTAGAAACTTTTTGCTTCAGTCCAGTGATTACATAACCTGCACAAGTAAACTCAACATACATCAAATACATTATGATGTATATCATTGAATTGGGTGAGCCTTCTTCAAATCAGGTACATTTGACCAATGTACCCAACAATCTCCCCATATTTGGAGAAGTCATAACTCTTAGTCAATGATATACACCATTCATAATTAAACATTACAAAATGATGTAAAGCAGGTTATATTCAGCAGGGTAAACATAAACATGTATTAATTCACACATGTATACACATACATCATTTCAGAACAAATAAGAAGTAGACACATTCACAGAACAATCATGAAATATATTGATCATATATTGTTCTAACATTTTTCTTATACATTTTCAGTAGTTTACAAAAAAATGTTTTACATTTAAAAGATTACAAAATAATCTTCAAGTAAAATCTTAATCTATTTCTGATCAGGTTGCTTGATAACTATTCCCTTGTCAGCTTTAACTTGATCTTTGACAGGGGCATCAACAGTTTCAGCATCAGCAGGCTTCTTGTCTTTTAGATCTTTCTTTTTGAGTTCTTCTGTCTTGATCTTCTGCCTCTCAAAATAGTGATATGGCTTAGGAAAGTACTTGCTAGGCTCCACTGCAGTAGGAGGTAGCTTTCTCATCTTTGTCTTCCTTCTATACTGAACTATTGCTTCCTGTCTGATCTCATGTTTTCTCCATTCTGCTTCAGAAAACCATTTGTTCCTGTCATGAGTATTGTCCTTGACAGCTTTCCAGGCAGTTAAAATTATATTCCTAGAGGTAGGGCTTCACTGTTCAAAGTCTGGTCTTTGTTCTGCTTGTTCCCTAAACCTCTTCTTAGACAACCTTGTCTCTTCCTCCTTCTGTAATGCCTCTTGCATGGCTTCAGTAATAGGCTGAACCACTTTATCCAGAAGAACATTAGACTTTCCTTCAGTTGGGCTATACATCTGCTGAATGTCAGCTTGCACCATGTCAAAATCTGGTGGAGGATATATCACTTGAGCTACCTCTGGTTGCTCACCTCCAAGATATGCAGGTTGAATTCCAGATTCTGCCACATTGTCATCATCACAAAGTGGAGGATAGCTCAGTGTAGCTCTGATGGAATTTGATATCCACTTTGCATGGTCAGAGCTAGCTTTGACTAAAACTCTCTCCCCCTTTATGACTTCTCTAGCCATATGATCTCTGACATCATCCTTTTGAAATCTTATTTGACTATCCAAGTATCTGATTCCCTCTTTGAAGAATGATTTGAGCTTTTGAAGTTGTTCAGAGATGGCTTTCTGGGAGGCTTGGATTGCAGACTTAACAGCAGAAATTTCTTCTTGAAAGGCTTTGTCAAATTCAGCTTTGATAGTAGCAGAAGATGTAGAAGGTTCAGCAGCCTTGTTCTTCAACTCAGTGACTATAGCATTATGGGAGGCAGTCAAATTGTCATTCATTCTTAACTGATTTTCAAGAACATATCCTTGTTTCAATGCTATGTCATTCACTTGTTCTTTGATCTTCTCTTGGTGTGTTGTCAAATACACCACTGCATTTCCACCTTTGTGGAAGCATTCATTCATCTCCTTCTTGTTAAGGTTCATTTCAAACCTTATACACTTTATATCTTGGGTCAGATCAAATTGTAATGACTTCTGTCCTTCATCCACATAAGCCTCTATAGCTTTTCTCTGTTCATCCAGTTTTATCTGCATTGCAATCATTAATGCACTATAATCAACAGTTGGAGCTTGTTGAACTATAGGCTGTGGGGCTATAGATTGCAGAGCTTTCTTATAACTCTGACTTCTCCTTTTAAAGACATACAGTTTCTTCTTCTTTGCCCTAGCACTCTCCTCATCTTCAGAGGCAGAAGTGCTGGCTATGTCAACTCTATCCTTAGGGCTTGGAGGTCTGTCAGCTTGCACATCAGGTGCCTTCTCATTTTCTGGCCTTAAAGGCTCTTCCATAACTTGCACTTGCTCCCCCTCAACAGCAGCATGATCTTTTTCAGCAGCATCCTTGTTCATGTCAAAATCTGCTTGATCTAGATTGAGAAATAAATCTTTCATGGTGTATTCAGGGGGTGAAGAAGCTGGAGACATTCTTTGCTCTTCAACTACTGGATCAGGAATCTCTTCTTGTACAGCAGATGTGTCTTCTATAACAACATCTGGAGCTTGACTAGGCAGCTGAGTTTGCTGAGGAACATCAGACAAATCAGCATCTTCTTTAAGATATTCTAAAGTATTTAGCTCAGTGAGTACCTCTTGTATGATGGTGGTGGCTTGCTCACTGTCCAGTGTAGAGGGTTCTTCTACAACTGGAGGCTCCCCCTGGATCTCAGCAATCTCTTGAGCAGCAGGAGATTTCACTGCAGGCTCTTCCTCATGCTCATCTGGAGTGAAGACATGTTCTTCACTCCCAGAACTGCTAGTGGACACTTGTTCCACAGGAGCTGTTTTCCTTTTCTTCTTTGGAGGAGTGTCTTTCTCAGTAATTGTCTTCTCTGGGGTTGGCATTTCCTTGGACAACACCCTGTCCCATCTTGAAAAGATCCTTTGATCCATCTTCCTCATGTGGTTTATCTTGCTGCCTGCAGCAGTATTCATTACCTCTGGTATGGTACCAGCTAGGTAGAGACTAATGATTCTGCCCAAATTGGGCTTCTTCAAGCTCTCATTAATCTTCTCATAAACCATTATAGACCAGTCTGTTTTCAGAGTGAAGATTATCTTTGTCATGATTCCAAACATATAGCCAGACACTCTGTCATGCCCTCCAGGCTTACTGAGTAAGACCTTTCCAACAATCTCAGACATGAATTTTCCTTGATTATTCATGCCTTTCCTGTTAAATACAGAATCAATCTTCATCTTTGGATCAAATTCACACCAGGTTAGAGCTTCCCTGGTCTTGGATGCAGTAATTTCTTCTTCATCTTGAGTTTTTGGTAGCTGGAGCACCTTCCTCAGATTTTTAGGTGAAACCTTGACCTTAGTTCCATGAACTCTGGATTTGATTCTGTATCCAGATTCATCTACTGCAGCTCCATTAAGGAATTCAAGAACCTCTTTCTTCCATATCTTAGTAGGTTCGGAAACTAAGTACTCTAACCCAGAGTCGGCGACTAGGGTTACTACTGCCTGAATTTCTTGATCGGCATCGTCGAACGCGCCGCGCACAAGCTCATATCCTTCGTTAACGTTCTCCTCAAGCTTAGGTGTCATTAGGGTTTGTAGAATTTGGCTTTAGAAAAGAGAGGGGTCGACACAGTAGGTTTGGTCTCGAAACTTTGAAAGTCTGTCGACAAACAAAGACAGAACCTTATTTATACCTTTCTGATTTTGAAGATGAACAGGCGGGACAGCTAACTTAAAATGTGTCGACACTGACAACAAGTGTCGACACTGACTTATAATGTCTCGACACACATGTGTCGACACAAGTTTAGCCAACAGATTTTATGTGTCGACACTTGGTTATGTGTCGACACAACATAACTCGACACATTGTCGAGACTTTACTTAGAAAATTCTGAGTAAAACATAAGTGTTGACACCATATTGGATGTGTCGACACCTACTTGTCATGTGTCGACACTAACATTCTGAAGTGTCGTCACCAACATCCTGGATGTGTCGACACCTTTTTCCTGAAGTGTCGACACCACTATTCTGTGTCGACATAGACTTGTCTATGTGTCGACACTTTTTTTACTTAGCCAATTTTAATTCTGTAAACTTACTCTAAGTTTAACATTCCTAGTTCAATTTTGAATCTATTGAACTTAGCTTCTTCTAGGGGCTTAGTAAACATATCAGCTATTTGATTATCAGTTTTAACATATTCAAGTAAAATGTCTTCTCTTTCTACATGCTCTCTAAGAAAATGATATTTAATTTCAATATGTTTAGTTCTACTATGTGATACAGGGTTATTAGTTATTGAAATAGTACTTGTAGAATCACAGAAAAGTGGAGTTCTACTTACCTGAAATCCATAGTCCTCTAGCTGATGTTGTATCCACAGAAGTTGAGCACAGCAACTTCCTGCAGCTACATACTCTGACTCTGCTGTGGAGATAGTCACACTGGTTTGCTTTTTGCTACTCCATGAAATTAGTCTCCCACCTAGGAATTGACAGGTTCCAGTAGTGCTCTTTCTATCTTCTTTGCATCCTGCAAAGTCTGCATCTGAATAACCTGTTAGATCAAAATCTCCATTCCTAGGGTACCAGAGATCTAGATAGGGAGTGCTCTTTAGATATCTCAATATTCTTTTGACTGCTGTCAAATGAGACTCTTTAGGGCAGGCTTGATACCTGGCACAAACACATGTAGCATACATGATGTCAGGTCTACTAGCAGTCAAGTATAATAGGGAGTCAACTATCCCTCTATACAAGGTTTCATCTACAGGTTTCCCTGCATCATCCTTGCTAAGAGACATACTTGACCCCATAGGAGTCTTCATGGTACTGGATGAATCCATACCATACTTCCTTATGAGTTCTAGGGTGAACTTGGACTGACATATGGATAAACCACTTTCAGTCTGTTTAACTTGGAGACCCAAGAAAAACTTCAGCTCTCCCATACTACGCATCTCAAACTGACCTTGCATAAGTTTTGCAAACTTTTTGCAAAAGCTGCTTTCAGTAGACCCAAATATAATGTCATCTACATATATTTGGACTAGTATAACTTTGCCTCTAGATTCCCTAAGGAATAGAGTCTTATCTATTTTCCCCCTTGAGAACTTGTTCTCAATGAGGAAACTAGATAGGGTTTCATACCAAGCCTTAGGGGCTTGCTTTAACTCATATAAAGCTTTCCTAAGTCTATAGACATGATGAGGTAGAGTTGGATCAACAAAACCTAAAGGCTGCTCCACATAGACTTCTTCTTTAAGATTACCATTTAGGAATGCTGACTTGACATCCATCTGGTAAACCTTGAATCTTTGATAGGTTGCATAGGCCAAGAACATCCTTATGGCTTCCAGTCTGGCTACTGGAGCAAAGGTTTGATCAAAGTCAATACCTTATTCTTGCTTATATCCTTTATCAACCAGTCTAGCCTTATTCTTAATGATGACCCCTTGTTCATTCATATTATTCCTGTAGATCCACTTAGTTCCTATTACATTGTGGTCTTTAGGTTTAGGAACAAGTTCTCAGACCTTACACCTCTTGAACTGATTAAGTTCTTCATGCATTGCTTCAGTCCATTGTGGATCTTGTATTGCTTCTTCAAACTTCTTAGGTTCAACTTGAGACAGAAAACTGAAATAGATTGCAGCATTCTGATTTCTGCTCCTTGTTTGAACTCCTTGTCTTGGATCTCCAATAATCAGCTCTACTGGATGATCTCTAAGATGTCTGTTGGCTGGAGGCATCCTAACTTCTGGTTGAACCACTTCAGCATCTCTATCATGCTGTACTCCTTGTATTTCTTCAGCAATTGGCACATGTAGTTCTCCCCCTGGACAACAGCTACTTTCTTCTACTTGCTGTCTTGCAGCAGGCACTTCTTTTATAGTAAGCTTGTCCATTTTCTTTGTCAAACATGTGGGGCTGCATACACTGCTAGACAACTCATTATTAATAAGTTTAGTCTCATCAAAAACTACATGCACTGATTCTTCTACAACTTGTGTAGTCAAGTTGTAGACTCTATAAGACTTACTGTTATTGCTGTACAAAACAAAAATTCCCTCTTGGGACTTGGCAGCAAACTTAGTTAAGTAAGACTTTCCATTGTTAAGTATGAAGCATTTACAACCAAAGATCCTAAAATATGATAGGTTTGGTTTCCTGTCTTTCACAACTTCATAGGGGGTCTAGTTAAGCCTTTTAGTGATGGTAGCCCTATTTATAACATGGCATACAGTGTTAAATGCTTCAGTCCAGAAATATTCTGGCAGTGATGTATCACTTAGTAGGGTCCTACCAGCCTCTATCAAGTTTCTATTCTTTCTCTCAGCAATGGCATTTTGCTGAGGTGTTCTATGTGAAGAGAATTCTTGAAATATCCCAAAGTCTTCACATAGTTTTGTCATGCTATCAGACTGAAATTCAGTACCATGGTCACTTCTAATTTTGACCACTGTACTATCTAGTTCATTCTGAATTTTCTTGACAAAGCTATAGAAGACACTAGGTGTTTCAGATTTCTGTCTTAAGAAGAACACCCAGGAAAACCTTGAGTAGTCATCTACAACTACAAAGGTATAGACATTCCTACCTAAGCTGTGAACTGGCATTGGACCAAAGAGATCCATATGCAAGAGGTATAAACACCTCACAGCATCTTTGTTTTCTATGCTTCTAAAGGTGGATTTAGTCTGCTTGCCCTTTTGACAAGCTGAGCAAATACCATCTTTAACACACTTAACTTGAGGAACATTCCTCACTAACTCTTTGCTAAAGAGTTTGCTAATAGTCTTGTAGTTAAGATGGGCAAGCCTCTTGTGCCATTTGACACAATGAGAGACCTTCTCATCAGCTACAAGACAAACTGGAGAACCATTGTTCTCAATCATAATGTCTAGACAGTAGACATTCATCTTCCTATAACCTGTCAAAATGATCTCTTGATCACTTGACCTTTTGATATGACAATCATTTTTAACAAATGAGATGTCATACCCTACATCACTTAATTGACTTATACTTATTAGGTTGTGTTTCAACCCTTTAACATAAGCCACTTGAGTAATGGTAACTAAGTTTGTAGAAATGTTACCAAATCTTTTGATGATTCCTTTTTCAGAACCACCAAAGGTTACTTTTGGACCATCTTTTAGTGGAATGTAGTCATTTAGTAATCATCTTGTTCCAGTCATATGTCTGGAACATCCACTGTCCAAGTACCATGTTGAGGTATGGCCACTTGGACTTATCTGCAAAACAGATTAATGAACCTTAGAACCCAAAGAATTCTTGGGTCTTTGGTACTTGTTAGTCTGCAATCTGACAAAGCTACTCACTGGCTTTCCAACAGGTAGTTTGGTACTCACTTTGGCACTAGCATTGTGCCAACAGTCCACTGCAAAATGTCCAACTTTGTCACAGCACCAACATTCAAACTTATTGTACATTTGCTTAGGTACAGCCTTGGCTGTCTTATCTACAGCAGGCTTGTTGAATGTTGGGGCTTTGCCCTTGGACTTAGACTTGGACTGCTCAGTCCCTGCAGGTCTAATAAAGCTCAGTCCAGCCTTGCCTTTATGATGAACAAATTCATCAATTAAAGCTAGCACTGACTTCGGTTTAGAAAACCTAGCAACAAGATCTCTTTCTTTCTGAAGATTTATCTCCAGACCCTTGAATTGATCATTCTTAAAGGTGATAGTCCTCATCTGAATCACTGTTATGTGTTTCAGTCTGGCTATCTCATTCAGCTTTTGATCAAATTGCTTCTCAAAATCTGTTGCAGCAGCTTTAAGATCAGCAATTTCTTTTGCCTGACTTTTGGCTAGGGACTTGCTTTTCTTGTAAGCTTGCAACAGCATTTTATATTCATCTATAAGCTGATGAATATCATCCTCAGACTCAGATACATTCTCATCACTTGATGAAAAAGAATCTGAATCTGAACTAGAACAAGAAACTGAACTTGAACTTGAACCTTGTACCTTACTGGGTCCTGGCTGCTCCAGGATTTTGGCACTCTCTGTCAAAGCCATTAGCCCTTGGCATTGACTGTCTTCTTGTTCATAAATAGACTTCATTAACTGCATGAATTCTTCCTCTTCTTCTTCAGCAAATAGCGTTATGTAGGCTTCAGCCTCAGACTCAGTTTCTGAAGAAGAGATATCTGATAGTCTTCTCCTTCTTGGCAACAAAAGACTTCTCTTTCTTGCCTTTGAAGTGAGCCTTTTTCCTGTCACCAGATTCCTTTCTCTTCTCTGGACAATCTGCAATAACATGGTCATGTCTATTGCAGCAATAGCACACTATCTTAGATCCAGTTGCCTTGCTTGACTTTGTCCTCTTCCTGTCTTTCTTTGAAGGCTTTTTCTCCTGATAAAAGACTTCCTTTCCCTTTGAAGTAGAAGGTCTGGACCTCCACTGTTTCTTCTTCAAGAATTTCTGAAAGTGTCTAGTGAAGGCAGCAAAGTCTTCATCACTTTCACTGCTCTCAGTCTTTGTGCTGACTGACTCATCTGATTCTGATTCAACTACCTCTGGAGGTGGAGTTGATGACTTATTCCTGCACTTTCTGGGAACTTCTGTCTTGAAAGCAACTGATTTTTCCTTGTGTTCAATTCTTGTTGACTTCTCATCCTCTTTCCTCACTGTCAATTGCATTTCATATGACAACAACTTGCCAAACAGTGTAGGAGGAGGAATTTCCCCCAACTTAGCCATTTCTCTAATGGCACAGATCTTTGTGTCTCAATTTTTGGTTAGAGACCTTAGGAACTTGTCATTTAGTTCATAGTTACTGAACTCTCTTCCATAAGACATGAGTTCATTAACTATTCTGTAGAACTTCTTGTAGCACTCAGTTATGCTATCACTTTTACCTTGTCTAAAACTCTCATACTCCTGATTTAGCAAGGATTTTCTATCTTGTCTTACTTCTTCAGATCCTTCCATATACACTATAAGAGTGTCCCACATCTCCTTGGCTGTCTTACAGTGTATAAGATTCTGAAATGTCGCATCATCTATGGCACTCACTATAATGTTTTGTGCCCTCTTGTCCATTGTAGCTAGGACAATCTCATCCTTAGTCATCTCAGAGAAATCCTTTGGAATTCTCTAATTTGCATCTAAAACTGAAATCTTCATGGGCACATAAGGCCCTTCCTTTACTGTGATGTAGATTCTAGGGTCTGAGGCCTCCATAAACAGCCTTACCCTTTCCTTCCAGATCCCAAAGATCTCTTTCCTGCATATGGGTAATTTCATGGAACCCAATTCCTTGTCAAGTCATCCAGTCATTTCTTGAAAATCTCTAACTGTCTGAAAGTGTCGAGACTTTCTGTCTTTAAGTGTCGACACTTATAGTCCAAGTGTCGACACATGCTGTGTAAGTGTCGACACAAGTCTACAAGGTGTCGACACAACTCCTTGTATGTCTCGACACAGATTCTTCTTCAGGTGTCGACACTGAAATTGAGTGTCGACACAAGTACTTGATCTTCTATCTGTACTGAATTCTTCTAAGTGTCGACACATCACATTTGTGTCGACACAACTTCTTGTGTTGAATTTGTCAAGTGTCGACACTATTTCTTGGTGTCGACACATAGTCTTCTATGTTGATACTTGCTGAGTGTCGACACAGCTCCTTTTGTCGACACACCTTCTTTTTGTTGAGACTTCAGCTGAGTGTCGACACATTCCCTTAGTGTCGACACTTGTACTTAGAATAATTTTGTTGATCTTTCTGATCTTTGCTAAGTGTCGACACAGCTCCTTGTGTCGACACTTTCTTCAAGTGTAGAGTATTTACCTAAGTGTCGACACATTGTGCTGGGTGTCGACACTTACTTCATGTGTTGACTTTTCTGGTTGTGTGTCGACACATTGTGCTGAGTGTCGACACTTACTTCAAGTGCTGACTCTTCTGTTGAGTGTCGACACAATGTTCTGAGTGTCGACACTTTAACTTAGTCTCTGCAGACTTTTGCTGAGTGTCGACACAGCTCCAAATGTCGACACTTTCTGGTGTAGACACAGCTTCACTGGGTGTCGACACAGCTCCTTGTGTCGACACTTTCTGTCTGCACTTTTCTTCACTGAGTGTCGACACAGCTCCAAGTGTCGACACTTACTGTCTGGTGTCGACTCTGCATCCCAGGTGTCGACACAATGACTCCAAGTGTCGACACTGCTTGTCTGGGTGTCGACACAAGTCTTCTTAAGTGTCGACACTTTCCCTCTGGGTGTCGACACATGGACTTTGAAACTTTTTGCTTCAGTCCAGTGATTACATAACCTGCACAAGTAAACTCAACATACATCAAATACATTATGATGTATATCATTGAATTGGGTGAGCCTTCTTCAAATCAGGTACATTTGACCAATGTACCCAACATTGTGCCACCGTGTTCGTCTCTGATCGCTTGTCTTTGCATTCGGCCCTTCAAATTCTCCAGTGTCTTGGTTCAGCCCTTTACGTTGTGAGCATTTGTGGTATTGTATTTTGTGACTTGGCATTTTCATTTGTTATTTTATCATATTGTGTTGGGATTATTGTTGGCTAGAAATTGGTTCTTTTATGCTAACAATTGTAGGAGGAATTATTCGTCGTGCGCTTGCTTAGGCCCTCCGAGCGGAGGAAGCCGTTGTCAAATTGCCAAAAATTAATTACTTGTTTCTTTATTTCAATTATTTGCGTGACGTTATTAATTTCATTGCTTATGGTAACCGTCGTTGCCGACCGACGGCCACCTTGCATGTAGCATAGCATTAGTGTGTCACCTCTGCACCTGCACGTAAAGTTGTAGTTTCTGAGCACCACTAGCTTACCCTACATCATGTTGGTATCAGAAGGCATGGTTAGACGATTTGCATGCTCCGTAGTGGTAGGACATTTAGAGAAAGCATGGTAGAGCCCCAAGTCACCGATGACCGAACAATGAGCTCGAATTCGGGCACCGCCTTAGCGGAGTTTCCGCGTCTTATCCTAAACCGTTTTGACGCCTTAGGCGCCCAGTTCGACGATGTGCGTCATGATCTTGCCGAGGTGAATCTTCGCCTAGACCATTTAGAGAATGTCAGAGACACTCCGATACAGCGAGACGAGTCACTTGAGGATGACCCTGACGCTCCTCCACGTCGGGGCAACGTCCGAGGGATGGTCCACCTCCCGCAGACCGTCACCATCGTGATATTCCTCATCGAGCCCCGATTCTGCCGGTAAGGCGAAATCCTGATTTTGCGATAGATCATAGGCAAGGCCCGGCGCGGGATAGACTTCCACTTCAGCGTGATGAGTACCGTATGCCACATCAGCCTCAGCCTGACCCCAGAGATCGTGTGCCTCTACACGGTCGTCGTGACCATCACCATGATGAATATTATCCCCGGGTCTGAGAGAGCGTGGTCCCCTACCCGCTCGATACGACTACGCTCATGATGATTATCAAGAGGATTATCCAGATCCACAGAGAGGGGGTCACTACCACGACATCACTCGTTGCATCCGACTCGACGCCGCTTCGTTCGATGGTCGCCTAGATCCAAAAGCCTTCAGCGATTGGCTCTTGGACATGGACCACTACTTCGAGTGGTATGACATGAGTGACGAGCGTTGTGTCCGCTTTGCGAAGATGAAGTTGATCGGGCAAGCTAAGGTATTCTGGATCAGTGTTGAGAGAGCTTTAGAGAGGGATGGTTACTACCCCATCGCCAGATGGGATGAGATGAAGGAGAGACTGAAGGAGAAGTACCTCCCCGCGTCATACATGTTGAAACCGAGAAATCGGTCTCTGTGGAGTTCGGGATTCCTAGAAAGGGGTGACCTCACACTTACTGCACTCAGGGGATGTCACGGACCGAAGACTTTGAAAACTAGGAACAGACCCTCGGCTCTAGCGTGGAGGTCCCACCTCACACCTGGAAAACCTTGGTGATCTCCCCCTCCCTAACCAATGTTGAGCTAGGTGCCTTGGAGGATGAAGAGAGAGTGAAAAAGTGATCCTCTCCAAGGCACCCCTAAGGGCCTGTTTATAGTTTTCTGGAAATGGCCTGCAAATAACCAACCTCCGCGGCTCTGAAAATTACTGAAATGCCCCCGGGATGGGCTGCCAACAGCCAAATCCAGCTGTACTAAGCGGCTAATTGCAGTCCACCAGGGTTAGTCCCTCAAGCCGGGCGGGCTGGCGGTCAGGCGAGAAGCGAGGGGCGGCCTGGGCGAACAGGCGGCCTGCGAGTGGCGACCTGCGGGCTGAGGCGACTAGGCGAGCTGAAGTCGGGGGAGCGGGGGCAGGGGAGCTGAAGTCGGGCGAGCTGGGGCCGGCTTGGCGAGCTGCGGCCTGCTTGGCGAGCTGCGGCCTTCTTGGCGAGACGGCGGTCTGGCGAGACGCGGCCTGCTTGGCGAGACGGCGGTCTGGCGAGACGCGGCCTGCTTGGCGAGACGGCGGTCTGGCGAGACGCGGCCTGCTTGGCGAGACGGCGGTCTGGCGAGACGCGGCCTGCCGGGCGAGCTGCGGCCTGCTTGGCGAGCTGCGGCCTTCTTGGAGAGACGACGGTCTGGCGACACACGGCCTGCTTGGCGAGACGGCGGTCTGGCGAGACGCGGCCTGCTTGGCGAGACGGCGGTCTGGAGAGACGCGGCCTGGGTGAACTCCTCTAAGGGGCCGGGGGAGAGACAAATATTTCCTCCCCCTACTAGTATTTAAGCATGTCCACCCAAAATTGGCCTCCAGGAGTGCAAAACTCCCAAAAAGCTTAAAAACGTGCACCAAGTCTTGCGCCTTTTTTGGGGTCCTCTCTTCGCGAATACGGGGTTGTACACAATCTCCGCTCTTTTCGAGCGGGTTCCAGGCTCGGAAAGAAACGTCCAACCCAACGTATTCGCTGTGTAGCTTTCCTGGAGCCGAAAACTCTTGGCCTCCCGGGGGGGTCAATCTGTCCAGCCAGCTAATAGGAGTCAGGGTGACGAGACGGCCTCGGGGTAGAAAACACTTGGCCTCCCCGAGGGGTCAACCTGTCAAGCTAGCTAATGGGAGCCTGGATGACGAGACGACCTCGGGGTAAAAAACACTAGGCATCCGCGAGGGGTCAACCTGTCAAGCCAGCTAATGGGAGCCTGGATGACGAGACGGCCTCGGGGTAAAAAACTGGCCTCCCCAAGGGGTCAACCTGTTAAGCCAGCTAATGGGAGCCTGGATGACGAGACGGCCTCCGGGTAAAGTCTTTCTCACCCCTCCGAGAGATCAATCTGCCCTGCCAGCTAGTGGGAGCCTGACAGCGGAATCATCTCGAGGTGAGACCTACTTCCCCCTCCGAGAGATCAACCTGCCCTGCCAGCTAGTGGGACCCTGGCAGCGGAATCATCTCGAGGCGAGGCCTACTCCCCCTCCGAGAGATCAATCTGCCCTGACAGCTAGTGGGAGCCTGACAGCGGAATCATCTCGAGGCGAGGCATACTCCCCCCTCCGAGAGATCAACCTGCCCTGCCAGCTAGTGGGAGCCTAGCGGCAGAATCATCTCGATGTGAGACCTACTCCCCCCTCCGAGAGATCAACCTGCTCTGTCAGCTAGTGAGAGTCTGGCAGCGGAATCATCTCGAGGTGTGGCCTACTCCCCCCTCTGAGAGATCAACCTGACATGCCAGCTAGTGGGAGCCTAGCAGCGGAATCATCTCGAGGCGAGTCCTTTCATGGATCACAAATATTTTTCAACGGTCCCTATCTTCAAACATAGCTGATACAATGCAAGCAAAATTCATTACAAATAGATGATTCACTTCTTCCCTACTTCCCTCTTCCTTCGTACATCATTGGATCCCTCCCCGGGTGCCCACATCAACCCTGTCCTCACATCTCCCCACTGCCGCCTCGGGTTAGACTTCCTCAATCCGCACCGGATCTTGCGCTTGTTGAGGCTGATAAGGCTGTGGTGTCGGAGCTCTTGTCCTTCTCAACTCTAAGAATTCGGGGCAAGTAGCTGTTACATGGCCTTCCTCCTGGTGGAACTCACAGTAAGGTAACCCTACTCTGACTCTTCTCTTTCTCACGCTCACCGCACCAAGATGTTGAAACCGAGAAATCGGACTCTGTGGAGTTCGGGGTCCCTAGAAAGGGGTGACCTCACACTTACTGCACTCAGGGGATGTCACGGACCGAAGGCTCAGGAAACTAGGAACAGACCCTCGGCTCTAACGTGGAGGTCCCACCTCACACCCAGAAGACCTTGGTGATCTCCCCCTCCCTAGCCAATGCTGAGCTAAGTGCCTTGGAGGATGAAGAGAGAGTGAAGAAGTGATCCTCTTCAAGGCACCCCTAATGGCCTATTTATATTTTTCTGGGAATGGCCTGCAAATAACCCACCTCCGCTGCTCTGAAAATTACTGAAATGCCCCCGGGATGGGCTGCCAACAGCCAAATCCCGATGTACTAAGCGGCTAATTGCAGTCCACCAGGGGTAGTCCCTCAAGCCGGGTGGGCTGGCGGTCAGGCGAGAAGCGAGGGGCGGCCTGCGAGTGGCGACCTGGCGGGCCGAGGCGACTAGGCGAGCTGGGGCCGGGGAGCTGAAGCCGGGCGAGCTGTGGCCGGCTTGGCGAGCTGCGGCCTGCTTGGCGAGCTGCGGCCTTCTTAGCGAAACGGCGGTCTGGCGAGACGCGGCTTGCTTGGCGAGACGGCGGTCTGGCGAGACGTGGCCTGCTAGGCGAGACGGCGGTCTGGCGAGACGCGGCCTGCTTGGCGAGACGGCGGTATGGCGAGACGCGGCCTGCTGGGCGAGCTGTGGCCTTCTTGGCGAACTGCAGCCTTCTTGGCGAGACGGCGGTCTGGCGAGACGCGGCCTGCTTGGCGTGACGACGATCTGGCGAGACGCGGCCTGCTTGGCGAGACGGCGGTCTGGCGAGACGCGGCCTGGGCGAACTCCTCTAAGGGGACGGGGGAGAGACAAATATTTCCTCCACCTACTAGTATTTACGCAGGTCCACCCAAAATTGGCCTCCAGGAGTGCAAAATTCCAAAAAAGCTCAAAAACGTGCATCAAGCCTTGCGCCTTGTTTGGGGCCCTCTCTTCGCGAATACAGGATTGTACAATACCGAGATCAGCTATTTGAGCAGCTGTAGAACTTACGGCATGGGACACTTACCGTCGCCGAGTACATGGCTCGCTTCGATGAGCTGATCGTCCGGAGTGATATTTCAGAGGAGCCTATTGCCACTCCCTCCCGCTTCAAGGTAGGCCTTTGTTCCGATATTCGGAGAGAGTTGATTCCTCACCGCTTGGAGACTGTTGATCAGACATTCCAGCACTCCCTCGAGTACGAGCAGTACCTTCGATCGTCTAGTACGAGGCAGTTCACTTCGCGGACTTACTCCTCGACTTTTAGGAAACCCGCTCCACCCCAGACCACTACGGTTGCACCCTCACGTATCCCCGCGGATGCGAAGGGCAAAGTCATAGTATGCCACTGATGGCCAGCGATCTGGGGGCATCGTATGCTTTCGATGTTCTGGCAGAGCACACGTGGCAGCGCAGCGCCCCACGCGGAGCCTGCTAGTTGAGGAGCAGGGTTTAGAGGACGAAGAGGAGGCCCAGAGGAAGTTAAGGCCGAAGTTGAGGAAGGTTGGAAGAGTGACGCCGAGTGATCGTTAGAGGTGGGAGTGATTAGACGTCTCATGCACACTCCACGTGTGGATGAGGATTGGCGGCGCACAACCATCTTCTACACGTACTTTCCTAGTGCAGGCGGTCCCTGCAAGCTAGCTATTGATAGTGGGAGTTGCGTGAACATCGTAGCCCAGAAGGAGCTTGACCGTATGCAGGTGAAGGTCAAGCCTCACCCCCACCCATATGTGTCGTCTGGGTCGACAAGACGGCGAACCAGGCCACCCAGCGTTGCTTAGTCCCGATCAATATCGCATCCTTTCAGGACAAGTTCTAGTGTGATGTCATTCTCGTGGACGTCGCTCATGTGTTGCTTGGCCGCCCCTGGCTATTCGATCGTGACGTCACGTGCTTCGGTCGCTCGAACACGTGTGTCTTTTATGATAAGGGGGGAAGATTACGTTGACGCCCACCCAGCCCCGAGATCGATCCAAGGGTGTGGTAGAGCCATCTGTGAGCACGAGCGGCTCGCGGCCACTGCATATTTTGAGGCGAGGTGAGTTCCTACGAGATAGCGCCGAGTTAGACATCATTTATGTAGTCGCCGCTACCCAGTTACTGAGGACACCCCAGTTGACTACCCACCCGCGGTGCGTCCCCTTTTAGGCGAGTTTGTGGACATCATGCCAGACGAGCTCCCTGATGAGCTGCCTCCCCCACAGGACATTCAGCATGCCATTGATTTAGTCCCTGGAGCCTCCCTCCCGAACCTGCCCCATTACCGTATGCACATGGATGAGCACGTTGAGCTCAAACGGCAGGTTGACGAGCTTCTCCAGAAACAGTTCATTCGTGAGAGTATGAGTTCTTGTGCGGTCCCCGCCCTTCTTACCCCTAAGAAGGACGGCAGTTGGTGTATGTGCATCGATAGTCGCGTCATTAATAAAATCACGGTCAAGTATCATTTCCCGATCCCACGACTCGATGACCTACTGGATACTATGTCTGGTGTCCAAATCTTCTCCAAGATTGACCTTAGTAGTGGGTACCATCAGATACGAGTTCGTGAGGGGGACGAGTGGAAGACCGCATTCAAGACCAAGGACGATCTATATGAGTGGCTAGTTATGCCATTTGGGTTATCCAATGCCCCGAGCACGTTTATGCGAGTTATGACGCAGGTGTTGCGGCCCTAAATGGGCAAGTTTCTGGTGGTATACTTTGATGATATACTAGTCTATAGCCAGACTCAGGCTGTTCACCTCGATCATCTGAGACTTCGCTTTGACACCCTTCGCCAAGAGAAACTGTATGCGAACCTGAAGAAGTATGCATTCCTCTCCGAGACTGTCCACTTTCTGGGCTTTATTATATCCTCTACTGGAGTCTCCGTGGAGACTGAGAAGGTCAAATCTATTCGAGATTGGTTTGTGCCTAAGAATATCCACGAGGCTCATAGCTTTCACGAGCTTGCCACTTTCTATCGGAGGTTTGTCCAGGGGTTCAGCACGATCATGGCCCCCTTCACGAGCTGTCTCAAGAAGGGAGAGTTTCAGTGGACCCCCGCAGCCACTAGAGCCTTCGAGGAGACTAAGGAGAGGTTGACGACAGCTCCAGCCCTACGACTGCCGAATTTTAGCCGCTCTTTTGAGGTCGCATGCGACGCGTCAGGTGTTGGTATAGATGGCGTATTGAGTCAAGAGGGACACTCAGTTTCTTGCTTCAGTGAGAAGCTGAATGAAACTAAGCAAAAGTACTCGAATTACGATCGAGAATTTTATGTGATAGTCCAGTCTCTACGCTACTGGAGGCACTATCTCCTTCCCCGGGAGTTACAACACGGGAGTTCGTGTTGTACTCCGACCACCAGGCCCTACGTTACCTGGACTCGCAATGCAAGCTGGGCCACCGGCATGCGAAGTGGGTCGAATATCTGCAGGATTTCCATTATGTCCTCAAGCACCGCGCTGGTGTTGAAAACAAGCCGGCAGTTGCGTTGAGTCGTCGCGTATCTCTGTTGCAGACGATGACTGCGAGTGTCGAGGGACTTGAGAGGTTGAAGCTCGACTATCCGATGTGTCCTGATTTTGGCGATATTTACACCGCCCTATCCCGATACCCACCCGACCTTGTTGAGGGATATCAGATTTATGAGGGATGCCTGTACCGGGGTTCCCGTCTATGCATTCCCCAGACATCTTACCGAGATTATCTGATTTGGGAGTTGCACGCAGGGGGAGCCGCGGGCCACTTCGGGCAAGATAAATCCATCGCCATTGTCGAGGACCGTCTCTACTGCCCCGACCTTAAGAAGGATGTAGCCCGAGTTGTGCGCCACTGTCGTATCTGTCAGACGGCAAAGGGCAATAAGCAGAACACTGGTCATTATACGCCTTTACCCGTACCACACCGCCCTTGGGAGGACATTAGCATGGACTTTGTTATCGGACTTCCCCGCACCTTACGGAAACACGACTCTATCTTCGTGGTGGTTGATCGGTTTTCGAAGATGGCACACTTCATTGCCTGTGGCAAGACGGCGGATGCGACTCACGTTGCATCCATATTCATGAGGGACGTCTTTCAATTGCATGTTCTGCCCAAGTCGATCGTGTCGGGCCGCGATGTGAGGTTCATGAGCTATTTCTGGAAAACCCTGTGGCATAATACTGCCACTATCCTTAGATTTTCCTCGGCATATCACCCACAGACGAACGGACAGACTGAGGTAGTGAATCGGAGTTTAGGAAATCTGTTGCGGTGTCTGGTGGGGGAGCATGTAGGCAGTTGGGACTTAGATTTACCGATAACAGAGTTTGCCTATAATAGCTCGGTCAATAGGTCCACCGGGTTGAGTCCATTTCATGTAGTGTCAGGATACGACCCGAGGAAACTCATAGACCTTGTGCCGAGCCCTTTAGAGTCCCGCCCTAGTGAGTCTGATGAGTCATTTGCACAGCACTTGCATGATTTGCATGAGTCGGTCCGCCGACAAATAATAATAAGCAATGAAAATTACAAAGCTCATGCAGATAAGCGAAGGCGAGAGCAAATATTTAACATAGACGAGAAGGTAATGGTGCGAGTCCTCCCCGAGAGGCTCCTTTCGGGGCCTCCCAAAAAGTTAAGCGCGAGGCGAATGGGTATGTACTTCATTATTAGTCGTATTGGGACCAACGCCTACCGATTTGACATCCCGGCCAGTATGGGAATTCAACCTGTGTTTAATGTTGAGAACCTGACTTCATACTATGAATCTCATGAGTATGTGGACCCGAGGAATGGAGATGCCCAGCCACCCCCGCCAACCACTATCGTTACCACACCACCCTCACACACCACCACCATCTGATGGCCATCTTGGTTCACCCACTGTCGCCACCCACCCACCCGGTGTGACGCACATATTTTTGGTATGTAATATTATGTCATGTTGCAGTAAATAATCACTTATATGATCATGTGTAACGAAAATTAATTTATTACAGGTAACGTCCCCGATTATGAAAAGAAAGGTAAGCAGTATTGAATCGGCGTTGCCATGAGCTATGAATCGGCGCCGCCATGAGCTATGATTCGGCGTCGTGCGAGTTCTTCCTCTGAATATGTTATGATATGTATTGAGAGTTACTTATTATCGTTGTAACATTTTGTTTTGTTGCTTTTATGATGTGGACAGCACATAATATTGTCGCATGACTTGTTTAGTTGTACATATATGTTGTAAATTTAAAGGTTGGCTGGTTGGATTGATTTGCTAGTGTTGCGGGTTTAATTCTATGTGGTAATGTTATATTTGGTGAGCTGGGTTGGCTGGTTGGTGCTATTTGGTGAGCTGGGTTGGCTGGTTGGTTATATTTGGTGAGCTGGGTTGGCTGGTTGGTGCTATTTGTGTGGCTGGGTTAACCGGTTCGGATTTTTCATATAAGGCTTCAGCAGTGGCTTTTTCTTATGACATTTCGCTCCCTGCTCTTATTCGGCATTCGCGCATTGTCTCTGCAGCCGGCGGAACCCGATAGCTAGGGTTTGTGTGGTTTCTCCTTCCCGTCGCCTGGTATGGTGAAATCTTCTGCTTCTTTCATCTCTCCTACGTGTATACGCTCTAAACGCCTCTTCTTTAGCTTACTCTGGGACGGTTGGAGCTTTCTTGGCTTTGGTGGGAGAACTTGCAAGTTTCTTTGAACTAGGTACTTGCTTCCTTTCATGTTTTTCTTTTACTTGAGGCTGGATTTAAGTGTTTTAGTTGGTTTAGTGGTCGGTTGTACTCTTGTGGGCTGTTGTTTTTGGAGTTGTGCCCTAGTTATTTTTGTTCTGGACTGTTGGCCGGCTGGGTAGTTTATTTTTTTTCTATGTTTTATATGGCCTGTTTTATGGGCCGGATGTGCCCTAGTTTGACTACTGTTTTGCACTTGTTAGCCGGCTGGTTTTGGACTGTTTTTATGGGCTGATTTTGGACTGTATTTGTGGGCTGGTTGGACTGTATTTGTGGGCTGGTTGGACTGTGTTTGTGGGCTGTTTGGACTGTCTTTGTGGGCTGGTTGGACTGTATTTGTGGGCTAGTTGGACTGTGTTTGTGGGCTGTTTGGACTGTATTTGTGGGCTGGTTGGACTGTGTTTGCGTGGGCTTGAATGCGTTGGGTCGCTGTGTGGGATGAAACCTCATGAAATAAATATTGTTGCCTTATATATGTACAGATATTGTGAAGGATGACATCTCCGAGTCGACGCGACGTCTATTCGAGACGGGGAAAAGAAAAGGAACGAGCCACGGTGAGAATTTCTCTTCTTAATGTATGTTTTACCTAAATATTTAACTGCTATAATGAAACTGTTTTATACCATTACTCTATATGTTGTGAATGCTATGAATGGCCCCATTTAGAGGCAATCAAGCAAGAAAATATTCTGAGGGGACTAAATAAAATAAAGAACTCATCATACATAATCTAATGTGTCGACACATGGAACTATTAAGGGTAATATAAAATGAAGAATATTGATGTTGTATACTGAATTACCAGGCCAGTCGAGCCGAAAGGCATAAACGCATGTTGTACGTACTGGTCTGGAGACTGATGACCCCAAAGGAGTCGGGCCCAAAGACTGAAATATGGAATACTGAGACTGATATAGCTTCATTGAATTACCCTTAATAGTGCCTATATGAAAAGAAATACAAGTTTAAAGAATATTGTCGTATAGCTTGACTGTAACAGATGTTTATTGTTTACTGTTGATGATTTTTAAGCCTTACTGAAACACTATTGGTAGTTACTTCTATTGATTTGATGCAAGACAAACTCACGAATGAAATGAACGGTTCTATATTAGCTTATTGAATTACAGCAGTACTTATTTCTTCTTATAAAACTATTACTGTTGTATTCTCTACAAGACTAACGGTTGTATTCTCTAAATTTTTAGAAACCGGAAAGACAGCGACCGGTCGTCATTAGAGCTCAGGTAGAATTTACTGCTTTATTTCCTTTCTGTACTGGTGTATAGAATCTTATGTAACTGATGTTTATGATACTTACTCGTTATGAAATGCATATGTACATCTTCCACTGTACCTGATTTCGAAATGCATATGTTTATAATATTGTTAATTGTGGCGGACAATCGGGCCGTTACAATTTAATGGTATCAGAGCCAGGTTTTCAATTTCACCCTGGCCATAACGAGTATGTATGCTTGTCGGTAAATCCATCTAAGTGTGATTCCGATGGATGCGCGGGAAGACCAAGAGGTAATGTCTGAGGGAAGTGCATCGGGGCAGGCCCAGCAAGAGCTGCCGCAAATGATACCCTCACAGACAGAGCAACAGACACCACCGCAATTAATGAATCTGACGCGGATGCTGGCAGAGGCTATTAAAATGGTTAGAGATGTGCCCCTCCACCAGCACCGGAAGTGGCAGAACCGTCACAGCAGAGGCAGTTGGATGTCGATTTAAAGCAATTCCTGGAATTGAAGCCACCAGTGTTTCGGGGAGGGTTATCGCCCTTGGAAACAGAGGATTGGATCTCACGCATTGAGACGATACTGGAAGTCATGCTTTGTCCAGACGAACGAAAAGTGGGTTTGGTTACGTTTTTATTAGAAGGAGAAGCGAAGCGGTGGTGGCAGAGTGTGCGTGGCAGATTGGCGGGTCGCACACAAGCAAGTATTCTGTGGGCCACTTTTATTCAAGCGTTTACTAACTGGTTCGTCCCAGAATCAGAAAAGAAGTTGTTACCGGATAAGTTTTTGCGTTTGGTGCAGGGTCCTCGATCAGTCTTGGAATACGAAACAGAGTTCGCCAATTTAGCATTTTATGCAGAGGCCTTTGTGTCTAATGAGAGAGAAAGATGTCGACGCTTCCAGGAAGGACTGCGAGATAGTATTCGTTCGATTCTGATACCGATGGAGATCATAGACTATGGGGCTTTGGTGAAGAAAGCCCGTTTGATGGAAATCGATGCGGAGAAAACCCAAAAGCGAAGGGACTTTGCAAAGAAAAGATCGACGTGGTCGTCTTCTAGTAAGGAGTCCTCGAGCAAGACGAGCACATCAGGGAAGTCAAGTGATTCAGGAAAGCGGTCTCGTCCCATTGAAAGCAGTGGCAGTGCACCGACAGTTGAGCAACGATGTGGCAAGTGTGGCAAAATCCACAAGGGGCAGTGTTTAGTGGGAAGCAAAGTCTGTTATTTGTGCCGTCAGCCTGGGCATCGACAGAGGGAGTGCCCTCGGAACCGAGAAGGACAAAGAGCAGCACAGCAGTTTCCAGTGCCACAGGGCCAGAGATTGTATCTGATGGGTCGTACTACGGGAGGTGAGTATGCAGCCTCAGCTTCTACTTCAGTGCCAGCAGGAGCATGTATAGAAGAACGTCAAGGACAAGAACGTCGAGTGCAGCCGCGGGTGTTCAATCTGAATCAGCAAAAGGCAAAGGCGAATGACACCGTTGTGACAGGTATTATCCCTATCGGTAACTATTTAGTTAAATTGTTATTTGATACGGGCGCAAGTCATTCCTTTATTTCTACCACAATATTGAATGCAATTGCGGCAAAACCATATCGGGTACAAGAGGTTTTGCACGTTACGTTACCAAATAACCAGATACTTACTGCACAACAACGAGTAATCATTACGTTTGCCCTGAATGATAAGTCATTTACAACAGACTTAGTGGTTCTTCCCTTGACCGAGTTCGATATTATTCTGGGCATGGACTGGTTAACCCAACAGGAGGCAGTGATTGACTGTAAGACCAAAGAAGTATCGGTAAAGTGTGCAGATCAAAGCAGAATTACGTATCGAGGATTAGGTGAAGTGTCGAAAATGTTAATTTCTGCAATGAAAGCGCTTTCACAAATCCGGAAAAACGGTCAAGCTATTATGGTAATGGTGAAAGGACCTCCAGAAGAAAAGGACATTACGACAATTCCAGTCGTATGTGAATTTCAAGAGTTATTCCCGGAAGAGTTGGTTGGACTCCCGCCAAAGAGAGAAATTGAATTTGAAATCAACCTCGAGCAAGGGGCTAGACCGGTGGCAAAGTCATCATATCGTATGGCGTCAAAGGAATTGGCAGAATTGAAAGTGCAGCTACAAGAATTGATTGATAAAAATTTTATTCGCCCAAGTTCCTCTCCGTGGGGTGCCCTCGTATTGTTTGTAAAGAAGAAAGAAGGAACGTTACGCCTGTGCGTCGATTATCGTGAACTCAATAAGTTGACTGTGAAGAATAAATATTCTCTTCCTCGTATCGAGGATTTATTCGACCAACTTGTCAATGCTAGAGTGTTCTCTAAGTTGGATTTGCGATCTGGTTACCATCAGCTAAGGATAAAAGAAGAAGATATTTTCAAAACTGCGTTCAGTACCAGATATGGTCATTATGAGTTTATGGTTATGTCGTTTGGGCTAACCAATGCACCAGCAGCATTTATGGATCTGATCAATCGGGTCTTTAAAGATTATCTGCACCAATTCGTGATTGTGTTCATTGACGATATCCTGATTTATTCCCCGTCAGACAAAGAACATGCTTGGCATTTGCGATTGGCCTTGCAAACATTGAAAGAACATCAACTGTATGCCAAATTTTCAAAATGTGAATTTTGGTTGAGAGAAGTGTCCTTTCTCGGACACGTGATAACGGAACAGTGTTTGGCAGTAGACCCCGCAAAGATTGAATCTATTCTCAGTTGGCCGCAACCGACAACAGTGACGGAAGTACGGAGTTTTCTGGGTTTGGCAGGATACTATCGACGTTTTGTAAAGAACTTTTCAAAAATTTCTTTACCGTTGACCCAGCTAACCAGGAAGCATATGTCGTTTTATTGGTCAACTGACTGTCAGATCGCATTTGACATCTTAAAAGAAAAACTGACTACAGCGCCGATTTTAACTATGCCGTCAGGTACGGAAGGGTTTCAGATTTATAGTGATGCTTCGTATAAAGGCTTGGGTTGTGTATTGATACAGCACGGAAAAGTAATTGCATATGCTTCCCGACAGTTGAAAGATGCTGAGAAGAATTACCCAGTTCATGATTTAGAACTGGCTGCCGTGATTTTTGCCCTAAAGATTTGGCGACATTATTTATATGGCGTACGCTGCGAGGTTTTTACGGATCACAAAAATCTAAAATATATATATTCTCAGAAGGATTTGAACTTTCGACAGCGTCGTTGGTTAGAATTTATCAAAGACTACGATGTCGATATGCAGTACAACCCTGGCAAAGCAAATGTAGTTGCTGATGCCTTAAGCCGCAAGAACACAGTTGGATTATCTGTTTTGTCTGGTTATGAAGCACAATTAGTGTATGAGTTGGAAAAGATGCAAATCGCTCCACTCCTTACACCGGAAAGCAAGCGAGCTCAGTTGTCTCAATTACAAATCAGATATACATTGAAAGATATGATTAAAGAAGCTTTGCCAAAGGATCTGTTTCGCGCTGAATTGCAAAAGAAAGTAAAGAATGGAGAGACTGGTGAGTTTACAAAACAGAATGGACTATTACTTATGAACGGGCGATTGTGTGTCCCGAATGTGAACAACATACGAAAAGATATTCTATATGAGGCACATAGCACACCGTATTCAATTCACCCAGGACGAACAAAGATGCATCATGACCTGAAGGAGGATTTCTGGTGGCCTGGTATGAAAAAGGACGTAATAGCGTATATTGCGTCCTGCCACACGTGTCAACTGGTGAAAGCAGAACACCAGAAACCTGGAGGATATTTGCATTCCTTACCCATACCAGAATGGAAGTGGGAAGACATTGCGATGGATTTTGTTTTCGGTCTTCCTCGCAGCAAATTGGGGCATGATGGTATTTGGGTCATTATTGATCGCTTAACGAAAAGCGCACATTTTATTCTCGTGCGACAGGAAGGACCACCTGAAAAGTTAAATGATCTGTACATAGATGTTATTGTAAAATTGCATGGGATTCCACGCTCCATTATTTCTGACCGCGACGGTCGATTCACGTCGGGAAACTGGAGATATATTCACAAACGTTTGGCAACAAAGTTATTATTCAGCACAGCATTCCATCCAAACAGATGGACAGTCAGAGCGAACAATACAGTTCTTAGAAGATTTACTGCGTATGGTGGTATTGGATTTAAAAGGCTCCTGGGAAAAGTATCTGACCTTGGTAGAGTTTGCGTATAATAACAGCTAACAATCGTCTATCCAGATGGCACCCTTTGAAGCATTGTATGGCCGACGTTGTCGAACACCATTAAGTTGGGCTGACGAGGGGGAGCGAACACTGTATAACCGGGAGAAAATTGATAAATGACATGAAAAAGTAAAGCTGATACAACAACGAATGAAGGTAGCGCAAGATCGGCAACAAAAATACTATAATGTCCGTCATCGTCTTGTGCAATTTCAAGTCGGTGACCAGGTTTGTTTGAAAATCAGACCGTTCAAAGGAGTTACACGTTTCCGACGACTTGGGAAATTGAGTCCGCGTTATGTCGAACCTTTTTCAGTCGTTGAGCAGGTAGGTGATGTGGCCTACCGCTTGGAGCTACCAACAGAGTTGCAAAAGTTGCATCATGTATTTCATGTGTCAGCATTACGGAAGTATGTTCGTGACCCTGAAACGATTGTTGCAACCGCAGATATACAAATTGAACCAGATCTCTCTAGCCCGACGGAACCATATCAGATTATAGATCGGCAAAGCAAACAGTTAAGAAATCGAAACGTGACGTTTGTGCTAGTTTGGTGGAAGGGTCACCCTAGGCACGAAGCGACGTGGGAACATGAAGATGCAATGCGAAATCTTTTTCCTGTACTGTTTGATAATATGGACGAATGATTTTCGGGAACGAAAATTTTTAAGGAGGGGAGAATTGTGACGCACATATTTTTGGTATGTAATATTATGTCATGTTGCAGTAAATAATCACTTATATGATCATGTGTAACGAAAATTAATTTATTACAGGTAACGTCCCCGATGATGAAAAGAGAGGTAAGCAGTATTGAATCGGCGTTGTCATGAGCTATGAATCGGCGCCGCCATGAGCTATGATTCGGCGTCGTGCGAGTTCTTCCTCTGAATATGTTATGCTATGTATTGAGAGTTACTTATTATCGTTGTAACATTTTGTTTTGTTGCTTTTATGATGTGGACAGCACATAATATTGTCGCATGACTTGTTTAGTTGTACATATATGTTGTAAATTTAAAGGTTGGCTGGTTGGCTTGATTTGCTAGTGCTGCGGGTTTAATTCTATGTGGTAATGTTATATTTGGTGAGCTGGGTTGGCTGGTTGGTGCTATTTGGTGAGCTGGGTTGGCTGGTTAGTTATATTTGGTGAGCTGGGTTGGCTGGTTGGTGCTATTTGTGTGGCTGGGTTAACCGGTTCGGATTTTTCATATAAGGCTTCAGCGGTGGCTTTTTCTTATGACATTTCGCTCCCTGCTCTTATTCGGCATTCGCGCATTGTCTCTGCAGCCGGCGGAACCCGATAGCTAGGGTTTGTGTGGTTTCTCCTTCCCGTCGCCTGGTATGGTGAAATCTTCTGCTTCTTTCATCACTCCTACGTGTATACGCTCTAAACGCCTCTTCTTTAGCTTACTCTGGGACGGTTGGAGCTTTCTTGGCTTTGGTGGGAGAACTTGCAAGTTTCTTTGGACTAGGTACTTGCTTCCTTTCATGTTTTTCTTTTACTTGAGGCTGGATTTAAGTGTTTTAGTTGGTTTAGTGGCCGGTTGTACTCTTGTGGGCTGCTGTTTTTGGAGTTGTGCCCTAGTTATTTTTGTTCTGGATTGTTGGCCGGCTGGGTAGTTTATTTTTTTTCTATGTTTTATATGGCCTGTTTTTTGGGTCGGCTGTGCCCTAGTTTGACTACTGTTTTGCACTTGTTAGCCGGCTGGTTTTGGACTGTTTTTATGGGCTGGTTTTGGACTGTTTTTATGGGCTGGTTTTGGACTGTATTTGTGGGCTGGTTGGACTGTATTTGTGGGCTGGTTGGACTGTGTTTGTGGGCTGGTTGGACTGTCTTTGTGGGCTGGTTGGACTGTATTTGTGGGCTAGTTGGACTGTGTTTGTAGGCTGTTTGGACTGTATTTGTGGGCTGGTTGGACTGTGTTTGCGTGGGCTTGAATGCGTTGGGTCGCTGTGTGGGATGAAACCTCATGAAATAAATATTGTTGCCTTATATATGTACAGATATTGTGAAGGATGACATCTCCGAGTCGACGCGACGTCTATTCGAGACGGGGAAAAGAAAAGAAACGAGTCACGGTGAGAATTTCTCTTCTTAATGTATGTTTTACCTAAATATTTAACTGCTATAATGAAACTGTTTTATATCATCACTCTATATGTTGTGAATGCTATGAATGGCCCCATTTAGAGGCAATCAAGCAAGAAAATATTCTGAGGGGACTAAATAAAATAAAGAACTCATCATACATAATCTAATGTGTCGACACATGTAACTATTAAGGGTAATATAAAATGAAGAATATTGATGTTGTATACTGAATTACCAGGCCAGTCGAGCCGAAAGGCATAAACGCATGTTGTACGTACTGGTCTGGAGACTGATGACCCCAAAGGGGTCGGGCCCAAAGACTGAAATATGGAATACTGAGACTGATATAGCTTCATTGAATTACCCTTAATAGTGTCTATATGAAAAGAAATACAAGTTTAAAGAATATTGTCGTATAGCTTGACTGTATCAGATGTTTATTGTTTACTGTTGATGATTTTTAAGCCTTACTGAAACACTACTGGTAGTTACTTCTATTGATTTGATGCAAGACAAACTCACGAATGAAATGAACGGTTCTATATTAGCTTATTGAATTACAGCAGTACTTACTTCTTCTTATAAAACTATTACTGTACAGCAGATTAAAAAGGTAAATTTTCACTTAGTCTTATACAAGACTAACGGTTGTATTCTCTAAATTTTTAGGAACCGGAAAGACAGCGACCGGTCGTCATTAGAGCTCAGGTAGAATTTACTGCTTTATTTTCTTTCTGTACTGGTGTATAGAATCTTATGTAACTGATGTTTATGATACTTACTCGTTATGAAATGCATATGTACATCTTCCGCTGTACCTGATTTCGAAATGCATATGTTTATGATATTGTTAATTGTGGCGGACAATCGGGTCGTTACACCCGGGAAGTCGTCTCCTTTGGTTCCACCGCAGGCACCACCGATCGCACCGGAATCCACCTTCCGAGAGGCGAGAGATGAGAGTATCACGGAGATCAGATCCCGCCAGTTTGTTCCCACCTCGGACGGACCGCGTTGCCGCTACCTGGTACATTGGCGGGGCCGCCCTAACACTGACGACACTTGGATACTACCGGCAGAGCTCGATCGGCTCGCCCATGGACTTCGACCTCAGTACGATCATCTCCATTCATCGGAGATGAAGGCTTTTCAATCGGGGGGAGTTGATGGGGAACCAACAGATGCACCTGGAGGGGTTCGCCGCAAGGCGGGACCCACGTACATGTATTCGTGCAGGAAGACTTGATCGGATAGCCGATCGAACTGCGCGGTTGCGTCCGGGACGCCGCCGCGAGTCAAAAAACTATATTGTTTTTTTTTTAGTTTTTTTTGATGTATTTTATGGGGCTAACCCACCGTCCAATCATAGACGTTGATGGGGATGCCCTAATTTGTCTTTTCTTATAAATAGAAGTGTTAGAGGCTGAATTGAACCATTGTTGGATTTGGAGAAGAAGCTTTCCCGGATTCCAGCGATCCCTCATCGGTGCCGACGTCGTGGAACCCTAGGTGACGACTCCTAGGCCGCCAAACTTCCCCCCAAGGTAACCCCGACCCTCCTCCATCATTTTCCATCATCCCCCCCTTTCCACCACCGGAATCCCCTCAAACCCTCACCCGAGCACCGCCGGTCTGTTGCAGGTCCGCCGCCCAGCCCCCTTCCTCCACCGGCCCAACCGCTCACCCCCCCTCCTCCTTGTACAGTTCGTCGGCCTGTAGCCAAGACCCAAGCCCCCACCACCTCCCCCCTTCCCCAAAACCGGCCACCCAAGGGGTTTCCCAACCCTAGTCGGCCACTCCTTTCCCTTGTCCTTCGTGGATCCACCTCTCAACGCTCCAAAAACCCTAGATCTATTTTGATCTAGTGCTACCACCCTCTGATCTACCATTTTCCTTCGTATTCCTCTTCCTGTAGCCTGGATCCGCCGTAAAAATACTGGATCTATACACCTACACTCGGATCCACCCCCTAGCTGTCGAATCTCGTTGTTTCCGGCCCGTACTCCCGCTTTTCCATTGTGGGAAGCCACCTCGCCGTCACTGTGCCACCGTGTTCGCCTCTGATCGCTTGTCTTTGCATCCGGCCCTTCAAATTCTCCAGTGTCTTGGTTCAGTCCTCTACGTTGTGAGCATTTGTGGTATTGTATTATGTGACTTGACATTTTCATTTGGTATTTTATCATATTGTTCTGGGATTATTGTTGGCTAGAAATTGGTTCTTTTATGCTAACAATTGCATGAGGAATTATTCGTCGCGCACTTGCTTAGGCCCTCCGAGCGGAGGAAGCCGTTGTCAAATTGATAAAAATTAATTACTTGTTTCTTTATTTCAATTATTTGTGTGGTGTTATTAATTTCATTGCTTATGGTAACCGTCGTTGTCGACAGACGGCCACCTTGCATGTAGCATAGCATTAGTGTGTCACCCTGCACCTGCACGTAGAGTTGTAGTTTCCGAGCACCACTAGCCTACCCTACATCACATACTCTGATTGGATTATTCATGGTTGGCTGGACGTGTGCATAGAGCTTATTAAATTGTTGGGTAAGTATCAGAATTTAATAAGCTAAGGGCTGGACTTTAAGAAAAGTTTAGTAATTAATATGGCTGATTTAGTCCGGATGCCTCTGGAAATTTCCCTGATGATGAAAATTAAAAGGAAAACACACTGTCAGGATTCTTCGGAATTTTTATTTTGCATGTTTACGCGAATTGTTTCGACCCCGAATATTTTGTTACCAAGATTTAATTCTTTGATTTTTTTGTGCTTATTTATTTTAACACGCAATAATTTTGATGAATTGTGACATACTCAGATTGGATTATTCATGGTTGGCTAGATGTGTGTATAGAGCGGATTAAATTGTTGGTTAAGTGTCTGAATTTAATAAGCTAAGGGTTGGGCTTTAAGAAAAGTTTAGTAATTAATATGGCTGATTTGATCTGGATGCCTTTAGATTAATAAGTTGGTTCCTCTAACCAACCTCATGCGTGTTAAAATGAGCCGTGCCTTCTCTCCTTACCTCTGCACTGGCTCCACGACTCCGGACGCTGCTTCGCTGCTATTTCCCGCTAGGGCTACGTCTGTCTCTCTCTGTTATGAATCGATGGCATGATGATGATGAGTTAGGGTTTCTCCTCTCTCTATTTTTCCATTTTCTGAACTTGGATTTTTTTGTTCTTTGCCGGTCAGTTGTTAGCCTGCTAGTAAATTATGTTAGTGGGATTTTGGGGGTTGACCGGCTATAAAATAATTACCTAACACTGATGTTGGCTTTCATATGTAAGCCGTCTAGGGTTTCTCAATGCCCTTCTCCTCTTCTTCCTTTTCTTCCTCCCCCTATTCTTTCTTTTCCAGAAATTAGGTTGTCTCGCATATGTTGTTCGATTGGTTGGTGTGGTGTAGTTATGTTTTTTGGATGGTTTGGCCGTTTGTGGGAAAGTGTGAATTGGTTGGTGTATGCTCCCAATGGGCTGATTTCTGATAATAGTTGATTAAATAATTGGATTATGTTAACTTAAGTTGGAGGTCATTTTGGGAGTGTTTTATATGATTGTCGGTAGAGACTACATGTTTCTACCCTAAGACCACGCCTACAAGTCTAAATAAGGGTAGAGTCATATTGTTTCTATGTACGGTGCAGCCCCTATAGACTGCCTAATAAATGAGATGTCAAGTAAACGAGATGCCTAATTACAAATATCACTGAGGATGGAGGCAAACGATAGACTCAATGATGACCTGCGTTTTGATAAAAGGGAAGGACGGATGCAGGTGAGGATTATCTCTTTAGTTTATACTTTATGTCCTGTATTTTTATGTACATGCATAGTTAATTAAAATTAGAAATTATTTTTCATGCACACACATTTTTTCTTTAATTGAATATGTTCGATATTTTTCATCATTGAAAAATGAAAATCGCTAAAGATGACAAATGTTACAAAAAATCTACTAAGCAATAAAAATTTGAGGGGAAATATGAAAAGAACACAAATGCATGGATGCATAGGCAATGTTAAAGGTAAGAGATTGTACTAAAATGAAATAAATCAAGTCTAACCCGTGTTGGATCACACTGGATTAATGATATTGATAACCAATTCAGTCTAACAAGTATTTGATCGTGCTAATTGATAGATGATGACCCTGAGGAAAAGCACAAAGACTGAATACTGATGACTAAAAATGAGTACCTTTAGCATTATCTAGGTAGTGACATAAGGAAACAAAAAGGGACACACATAATGAATCATGATTAAAGAGTTAAAACGATCAATTATATTGTTTACCGTGGCATACAGGAAGAAAAGATCAACATAATTTGTCCAGATTGGTGTCTCAAGAACCGGCCCGTGTTTACACCACAAGAAGATTACGAGGCATACAGGAAGAACCAAAAGAGATCCAAGGAAGTATGTCAACTGAAAGTGGAAGCTGGAGTCATAGTGGGCAAAAGACCCAACAACTTGTGTCGAAAATTGCTTGAGTGATTGCGGAGGCTATCAGAATGATGCAAGACACCCCTCCAACAGTATCACTAGTTGTGCAGCCACCTCAGAGGCAGATAGACCTCCATTAAAAGCAGTTCTTTGAGTTAAAGCCCCCTACCTTCTGCGGTGGGCTACCCCAATCGAGACAGAAGAATGGATCAAAAAAGTCAAAACAACATTCCGAGTTATGCACTAACCTGATGATCGGAAAGTAGATTTGGCTACATTGTTGCTTGAAGGTGAAGCTAAAGGTGGTGGGATAACCCCGTGACTAGCAAGTTGGCAGCTCGCGCAGTGACAAACATTACCTGGGGAGAGTTTGCTCACAAATTCACTGGTTGGTTCGTAACAACATCGGACAAGAGAATATTTTGCGATTGGTACAGGCCAACCGTTTGGTACCCCAATATGAAGCTAAGTTTTCTAATCTTGCATTATTATGCTGAGCGCCTGATCGCTACAGAAGCAGAAAAAATTTTCTAGTATTAGCAGCATCTTCGTGATAATATTTGCACTTACTTAGTATCAATGGATATTACATATTTTGGTACTTTGGTGGACAAGGCTAGATGAATTGAGATTGATGTAGAGCGAACTCGGAAGAGAAGGCAACTTATGAGAAATAAAATGTCGGAAGTTACAAGTTAGACAACTGAACCCCAGTAGAAGAAAAAGAAAGCAACGCAGATGTCGCAGGCTACAGGGGGCAGTAGTGTATTGCAACCCATACTGCCGAAGTGTCAGAAGTGGAAGAATACATAAGGGTCAACGCCTTAAGGACACTGGAATTTGCTACCTGTGTCGCCAACCTGGTCACCGAGAACATGAATGCCCAAAAAGATCAGTACAAAAAAGCGATGTGAAGGGAACTTTTGCGCCCCAGTCGGAGGTGTTTTAGATGGGAGTTTCTCAAGGTAGTGAGTCTGTTGCGTTTGCAGCAGTACCGACAGGGATTGTAAGCAAGGTTTTGAAAACCGGACCGGACATCGAACCGGCGGAGGGAGAGGTTCAAGGTTGAACCGGTCCAACCGGTTCAATCGGGGTTGAACCGTTATATACATAATATATATCGAAATATGGGAAATACGCGTAACGCGTATTTTAAAATGTACGCGCGAGGCTCGCCGGCCATGAAATAAATATATATTAACATAATTTTTATTTTATACGCAAAAATATAATTGAAAAAAGAATAAAAATGAGAGGATTTGTCATATTTGATCATTTTTATGCAATTTTTAACAAATTTTATAACTACTTGAAAAAATATGTACTAATTAAATAATAAAGAATGAGATAATATTTGATAAATATGACCGTCACACGTCTGGTTTGACTGTCAATTATACATTAATATGCATGTGTTTTTATTATATAGATTTTTTTTATAAATATGTATTAATATATATGTATATAATATATTTTAAAAGCATTCATCAATGACCAAATGACTGAGTGGTTTGTTTCCTTGCTTGATTTTGAAGTGGTATGGGTTCAAAACCTGCTGCCCCCCTCATTTTCGGTATTAAATTTTGCGCGCCATGGCCCGCCCGGTCTTAGGAAAACCGGCCCGGTTTACGGTTCGGCGGTTCAACCGACCGGTTTTCCGGTTTTTACCCGGTTCTGAGCGGGGTCCGGTTTTAGAGGCTTGACTGGACCGCCCGGGTGACCGGTCGGCGGTCCGACCGGTCGAACCGGCCGGTCCGATCCGGTTTTTAAAACACTGGTTGTAAGTGAAGAAAGAAGGATCCACCCACGAGTGTTCATCCCGGGACAACAGGAGGCAAAATTTGATAACACTGTTGTCACGGGTATGATCTATGTAAGTGATCATCTAGTGAAAGTCTTATTTGATATTGGTGTCAACCACTCTTTTATGTCAACTCCTCTTTTGAATGCGTTGTTCGTTAAGACATGACATAAATGATGTGCTCAATATTACTATGTCAAATAATCATGTTATGACGACACAATTACGAGCCCAAATTCACATTCGACTGGGTGGAAAGTTGTTGGAAGTGGATCTGGCAATATTACTGCTTGCAGAAATATGATATTATTTGGGTATGGACTGGTTGGCGAGGCATGAAGATATAAGCAATAACAACAACACTCGAGCCTTTATCCCACTATAGTGGGGTCGGCCATATGGATCCTTTGTCGCCATTGTGCCCTATCTTATGTCATAATCTCACTAATGCCTAAGTACATCGTGTTTTTTTTGCTCATGTACACAATCCACTGCCCAACACTCAAAACCATAGAGCATCGCTGGTCTAATCGCAGTATGGTAGAACTTGCCCTTAAGTTTTAATGGCAATTTACGATCACATAAGATCCCTGACGCGCCTCACCACTTCAACCAACCCGCTTGGATTCTATGTGTGACATCTTTATCAATACCTCCTCCTTTTTGAACTATCAATCCAAGATATTTAAAACATTCACCACGGGAAATATCTTGATAACCCAACTTAATAACGAAATCATCTGTCCTTCTTGCACTGCTAAATCTAAGCTCCATAAACTTCATTTTTGCCCTGCTCAACCTAAAACCCTTATGTTCTAAAGTGTCTCGCCAAGATTCAAGTTTTACGTTTAAACCCTCGCGTGTCTCATCGACCAAAACGATATCATCTGCAAATAATAAACACCAAGGTATTACTTGCTGGATATGTCTGGTGAGCTCATCTAAGATAAGGGTAAAGAGATAAGGGCTTAAAGCTGAACCTTGATGTAAGCCAACATTGATAAGGAATTCTGTGTTAATCCTCCAGATGTCCTCACCCTTGTCAGTTATCACTGAATTTGTATACAAATCATTGATTATGTCAATGTATGATATATTTACACCTTTTTTTCTAAGACTCTCCATAAGATCTCTCTTAGAACTCTATCATAAGCCTTCTCAAGGTCGATAAACAGCATATGCAAATCTTGTTTTCTTTCTCGGTAGTTGTCAATGAGTCTCCTCGAGAGATGTATAGCTTCCATGGTTGACCGCCCTGGCATGAATCCACATTGATTCTCCGAGATGTTAGTCTCATGTCTTATTCTTCTTTCTATTACTCGTTCTCATAATATCATGGTATGATTCATCAATTTAATTCATTTATAATGAACACAGTTTTGTATCTCTTTTATTCTTATACAAAGGTACCAAGATATTTTTCTTCATTGGTCTGACATCCTCCTTGACTTCAGTATCTTATTAAAAAAATATGTAAGCCACGAAATTATTTCATTCTCTAGACATTTTCATACTTCGATAGGTATATCGTCTGGCTCAACCGCTTTTTCATTTTCATTTTCTTTAGAGCATCATTTATCTCTGATAATTGAATTTTACGATAAAACATTAAGTTCATATACTCCTTCAATTTACTTAAATTTTCCAAGTTTAATTCATTGTCTTTTGTTTCATTATAGAGTTGATAAAAGTATCTGATCAAAGTTATGTGATCTTTCATGGATTGCAGGAAGTACCAAAAATGTTAATATGAGTTATGAAGGCCTTGAAGACGCTTAGAAAAGGATGTGAGGTTATACTTGTGATGATAAAAGGAATGAAGGAAGAAAAGAAAGACAAACTCTGTACCCGTAGTGCAAGAATTTTTGGATGTGTTCCCAGATGATTTGTCAGGACTACTGTTAAGCCTCCAGACGAGGCTAGGCTATTTGGGCAACATTACCAGCGGCGGCAACGGCGCGTGCAAGGCAACAACGGGGCTGAACCAATGGGTTCAGCCCCCTCTTCTTAAAAGATCGGCTCAAGGGGGCTGAACCGCATTTGGTTCAGCCCCATGGGGGCCGGCCGGCCCCTCGGTTAGCCGGCCTTGGGTCCCGGGTTATATATACCCGGACCCCTCTCTTTTGGAGGCATGCAAGTATTATCCAAGGTATTTCCCTTCCCTCTCATTTCAACCCTAATCTCTATCTTCTTCCTTTAGTTCTTCTTCTTCCCTAGTTCGTGCTTAACATTTGGTATCAGAGGATTCTTCCTCCATCATGGTGACTACGCGTTCGCAAGAGGAGAATGGCCGCTTGGAAACCCTAGAGGAGAATTTGATGGGGCTTACCGATTCGGTAGCCGACATCGAAGAAAATGTCAAAACGTCCACTCAAAGGTTGGAAGAGCGAATCGACGACCGCTTGAACGATATCATGACGCTATTAGCGCAAAACTTGAAGGGCAAGGCGGTGGCGGAGGAGGAACCGGGCGGATCTACAGGGAATAGGCCGGAAATGACCGGACTTGGCGGATCGGGTGCGGGAAGCGCCGAATCGGGGGCAGCGGGCTTCGGACCTGCTGCTGCGAGCCATACGGGGGCTGGATCTGGTGCGGCGAATCACGGAGGGGCCGGATCGGCCTGGGGAGGCGTCGGCTGGTCGGGATCGGCTTCAGCGCACACGCAGGGGCCCGGATCGGCGGTTGTTGGCGGTGGCTGGGCTGGATCTGGGGTGGCAAGCATGCAGGGGGTCGGGTTTGTCCCGGCGGGCTACGGAGCAGCGGGACACGTCGCAGGCAGCTCCAGCGGGGTCGGCTGGGCATCAGCGGCTCCTGTGGGGCTTGGATCGGGGTCGGCGAGCCATCAGGGCGGCGGTTTTGGGCCGGGTGGCTTCGGCATGGCTGGGGGTGGCTTCGGAGTGGCTGGACCCCCCGTGGCAAGCACGGGGAGGGCCGGATTTGTGCCGACAGGCCTGGACATGGCCGGCAGGGGTGGCGGCTTCGCAACTGGTGTTGACGGAAGGGCTGGGACTTTTACCGAGCAGGCTCCTTGGAGGCAAGGTCGGGATGGGTTGTTACCCCCACCGACCGGAAGAGGGCAACCACCAGGCTTTGGAAGAGGCGTGCAGTGGGGTGAAGGGGGGCCTTTCCGTCATGGGGCCCCAGTGGCGGGGGAACGCGGCCAAAGGCCGTACATGGCTCCCAAGTTGACTCGGATGAATTTCCCTCGCTACAGTGGGGGCGACGCTTTGGAGTGGGTACAAAAAGCTGAGTTGTTTTTCAGCTATCAGGAGGTGCCATAGGCTCAGTGGGTGCAGCTAGCGTCCTTTCATCTGGAGGATGACGCGTTCTAGTGGACACAGTGGTTCTTGCGGGGACGGGAGTATGTTCTGTGGGAGGAATTTGTGGAAGGCTTCACGGCTCGGTTTGGGCCTTTGGAGTTTGAAGACTTTGAGGCGCTTTTATAGAAGCTACGACAGAAGGGTACCGTGATGGAGTACAGGACGGAGTTTGAGAAGTTGGCCAACAGGGTTCAGTGGGAAGAAAAGACACTCCTCAGCTGTTTTATATCGGACTGAAGGATCACTTACGTGATGAGGTTCATGCCTACATGCCCCGTAGTCTGAACCACGCGATCAGCTTGGCGCGCATCCAAGAGGAAAAATTAAATAGGCAACGAGCCCGCAGTATGGCAAGGCATACTACTACACCGGCCGCGGCCAGGAGAGAGACTCCAGTGGTCGGCCAACCGACGGTGAAACGGTTGTCTTGGAATGAGTTACAAGCACGGAAGGAGAAGGGCCTTTGCTTTAATTGTGATGAGAAATTTACGCCAGGACACAAGTGTCAGAAGGTCCAGGTCTTTATGTTGCATCAGGAGGAGCAGCTTGAGGAGGACGAGTTTCCGGAGGAGGATTTGGAGTCTGGGGGGGGACTTCGACTTGACGGAGTTGGGTGTGTCCCTTCATGCCATGGAAGGGGGCAATCCACCTCGCTTACTATGCGGCTGGCGGGGAGGATTCGACAGGAGAGGGTGACCATCCTGGTGGACAGTGGGAGTACTCATAATTTTATTCATCCAGATGTGGCACAAAAGGTGGGGCACGTGATTGACGTAGGAGCGGCGTTCTAGGTTATGGTTGCAGACGGCAGCAAACTACAGTGCCAGGGAGTGTTGAAGACGATGGAGCTTCGGATGCAGGGTTATGTGGGGTGCACGGATGTCTATCTCTTACCGATCCGAGGCTCAGATATGGTGCTTGGAGTGCAGTGGCTGTAGCAGTTGAGGAGGGTGACTTTTGATTGGGACCAGATGACGATGGAGTTCTCGCAAGGGGAGCGCCAGTTCTGTTTGAAGGGGCTCAGATCTTCTCCGGTCAAAGAGATCTCCATTCGCAGCCTACAGCAGCTTCAGGAGTCCAGTAGTCTGATGACGGTCCTGTTGGGGGTGCGGTCTGACGTGGATAGACCGACGGAGGTTCCTGACCAGATGCGGGCATTAGTGGAGGAGTATGATGACATTTTCCAGGAGCCGGGGACGCTTCCACCGTCACGGTTCCGTGATCACCAGATTGTGCTACAGACGGGGGCGGAGCCGCCCAACACTCGTCCTTACAGGTATCCCCACATGCAGAAGGCAAAGATCGAGCGTAGTGTGAAGGAAATGCTTGATGCCGGCATTATACGGCCTAGTACCAGTTCCTTCTCAGCACCGATTATTCTGGTTAAAAAGAAGGACGGATCGTGGCGTTTCTGCGTAGATTACCGTGCCTTAAATAGTGTTACCGTGAAGGACAAGTTTCTGATTCCCGTGATTGAGGGCTGTTGGATGAGTTGAGTGGGGCGACTAGATTCACGAAGCTGGATTTGCGATCCGGCTATTATCAGATTCTTATGAAGGAGGAGGACGTGCATAAGACGGCTTTCCGGACTCATGACGGCCACTATGAGTTCTTAGTGATGGCGAATGGCTTGACAGGGGGACCGTCTACCTTTCAGGCCAATATGAACGAGATTTTTCGCCCATTCCTGCGAGACTTCGTCTTGATCTTCTTTGATGACATTCTGATCTACAGCGCTACTTGGGAGGATCATTTACGTCATGTGGCTCAGGTCTTCTCTACTCTTCGGCAACATAAGCTCTATGCTAAGAGGTCCAAGTGTTCTTTTGGACAACAGGAGGTGGAGTACTTGGGGCATCTAGTTTCCGCGGATGGGGTGAAAGCCGACCCACGGAAGATCGAGAGTATGATTTCTTGGCCACGACCTCTGACCATTCGGGCGCTGAGGGGCTTCTTGGGCCTCACTGGGTACTACCGGCGTTTTGTACGGGATTATGGGAAGATTGCTCGGCCACTTACGCAACTGCTACAGAAGGATGCTTTCTCGTGGCAGGATGAGGCCGAGACCGCCTTTCAGGCATTGAAGAGGGCGATGACGACGACTCCAGTGCTGGCACTTCCGGATTTCACTAAGGAGTTTGTGGTGGAGACGGATGCTTCCGGCGTGGGAATGGGAGCGGTCTTGATGCAGGAGGGACGGCCGATCGCTTTCTACAGTAAGGCCTTGGCTCCACGGACACTGGGCCTATCGGTGTATGAAAAGGAGATGCTAGCGGTTATTCATGCGGTGGCCCTATGGCGGCCATACCTGTTGGGACATCGTTTTAAAATACGGACAGATCATCAGAGCTTGAAGCACTTTCTCGACCAGCGGATTTCTTCCCCTCTTCAACAGAAGTGGGTCACCAAGTTGTTGGGATATGATTATGAGATCGAGTATCGGCCGGGAAGGACAATCGGGTGGCTGACGCCCTATCGCGCTTACCAGAGGGGGCATTGGCGCACATTTCTATGCCACAGTTGGAGTCGATGGATGAGATTCAGGAGGAGGTGCAGCGCGATCCCGAGTTACGGGTTATTGTGGAGAACCTGCGGCAGGCTCGTGAGGTAACTCCAGGTTATCACTTACAAAATGACCGGCTATATTATCAGGGACGAGTGGTCATTCCTTGGCAGTCAGCGTGGAGGACGGTGATGATGCATGAGTTCCATTCGTCGCCGACGGGCGGTCACGCGGGTATTTCTCGCACTCTACAGCGGGCTCGGGCAAATGTATTTTGGAAGGGGATGCGCCGTGACATTCAGGAGTTTGTTCAGAAATGTGATGTCTGTCAAAGGCAGAAATATGAGACTACTTCTCCAGCCGGGCTACTCACCCCCTTGGAGATTCCGCATCAAATCTGGGATACGGTCTCCATGGACTTCATTGATGGGCTGCCCAAGTCGCCGGGTAAAACAGTTATCTTAGTGGTGGTGGACAAGTTGTCCAAGTATGGTCACTTCCTTGCTCTGAGCCACCCTTACACAGGGGAGTCTGTGGCGGCTTTATTTGTTCGGGAGATTGTTCGATTGCATGGGATTCCTCGGGCGATCATTTCCGATCGGGACCCTACTTTTGTTGGCAGATTTTGGACGGAACTCTTTCGCTTGCAGGGGACTTCATTGCGTTTCAGCACGGCTCACCATCCCCAGACCGATGGACAGACGGAAGTCTTGAATCGGGGCGTGGAAACTTACCTTCGTTGCTTTATCATGGATGAGCCTAGGACATGGGCCAGTTGGTTACATTGGGCGGAGTACTGCTTCAACACTTCGTATCACTCCGCTAGCAAACTCACCCCCTTTGAGGTCGTCTATGGTCGGCCACCTCCCTCCTTAAGCAGTTATGAGTCCGGCAGTACCGCAGTGGCAGCAGTTGATCGGGCACTCCGTGATCGTGATCGGACCCTCGCCACCTTGCGCGAGAATCTTCGGGCGGCGCAGGATCGTATGAAAGCACAGGCAGATCGACATCGGACGGAAAGGGAGTTCCAGGTGGGGGATGAGGTTTTCCTCAAACTTCGCCCTTACCGGCAGTTGTCTATGGCGCAGAGGACAAATCAGAAGCTGGCACCCCGCTACTATGGACCATTTCGGATCACGCGACGGGTCGGGCCAGTTGCGTATACCTTGGCATTGCCCGAGGGCTCACGGATTCAGCCTACCTTTCATGTTTCCTTGTTGAAGCGTAAGTTGGGTGAGGTTGTTCCGGTCTTTCCCGTGCTGCCAGAGGCTACTTCTGGAGGCGAGCTTCGCCCCATTCCGGCAGATGTACTCTTGATCAAGTGGAGACGTCGGGGCACGGTGTACTGTCCAGAGCTGCTAATTAAATGGAAGGATCTCTCCGCGGAGCACAATACTTGGGGGGACTTGCTGGAGTTCCGGGAGCTTTACCCTGATTACCCACTTGAGGACAAGCTGGCTTTTGATGGGGAAGGGAATGTTAAGCCTCCAGACGAGGCTAGGCTATTTGGGCAACATTACCAGCGGCGGCAACGGCGCGTGCAAGGCAACAACGGGGCTGAACCAATTGGTTCAGCCCCCTCTTCTTAAAAGATCGGCTCAAGGGGGCTGAACCACATTTGGTTCAGCCCCATGGGGGCCGGCCGGCCCCTCGGTTGGCCGGCCTTGGGTCCCGGGTTATATATACCCGGACCCCTCTCTTTTGGAGGCATGCAAGTATTATCCAAGGTATTTCCCTTCCCTCTCATTTCAACCCTAATCTTTATCTTCTTCCTTTAGTTCTTCTTCTTCCCTAGTTCGTGTTTAACAACTACCTCCAGCGCGAGAGATAGAGTTTAAGATAAATTTGATTGAAGGAGCAACTCTGATGTCAAAAACACCATATCGGATGGCTCCAAAAAAAATGACCGAGTTGAAATGACAATTACAGGTATTATTAGACAACAACATCATTCGGCCAAGTTCGTCGTCTTGGGGAGCATTTGTATTGTTTGTGAAAAATAAAATAGGACACATCGTTTGTGTATCGATTATTAGGAATTGAATAAGTTGACGGTGAAGAAAAAGCACCATCTCCCTAGTATTGCCGACTTATTTGATCAATTGATTTGTGTGAAGGTGCTCTCAAAATTTGATCTGCGGAGGAGGTAAGATAAACAGATCAAAGAAGAAGATATTTACAAGACATCCTTCAGCACTAGATATGATCATTTTGAATTTATTATGATGTCTTCTGACTTAACAAATGTTCCATCAATATTTATGAATATGATGAATAAGGTATTTAAAGATTATCTTGACAAATTTATAATTTTGTTCATTGATGATATTCTAATTTATTCCATGCCAGGAAAAGAACATATACAATATTTAAGAAGAGCAATGTTGACTTTAAGAGATAACAAACTATATGCAAAGTTTTTAAAATGTGAATTTTGGTTGAAAGAAGTATCATTTTTTGGGCACATGATAAACGAGCAGGGCTTATTTGTGGATCCTGCGAAAATTGAAGCCATCACAAATTGTCCATGTTCATGACATACTACAGTTATTGAAGTATGAATATTTATGGGATTGGCGGCTATTATATAAAATTTGTGAAAGATTTCTCGAAAATTGTTTTGCCATTAACGTAGCAGACAAGGAAGAATGTGTGTTTAACCGAGACGATGAATCTGAACGTGCCTTTAAGGAACTAAAAGAAAGATTGACTACTGCTCCGATGTTACTACTACTATCAGGTACATATGGGTTTCAAATTTACAGTGATGCATCGTATAAAGGCCTGGGATTTGCGTTAATGCAACGTGGAGGAGTAATTGCACATGCGTCTAGACAAATGCTGAAAGGAACTACCTGACGTATGATCTAAAAATAACACTGATCGTGTTCGCATTAAAAATATGGCGGCACTATCTGTATAGAGTTTGTTGTGAAAATAAATCATAATAACATAAAATATATTTTTACATAAAAAGAGATAAATTTACGAAAACGAAGATGGTTGGAGTTTATCAAGGATTGCAGCATTGATGTGCACTACCACTCAGGGAAGGCTAATATAGTACTAGACGCATTAAGTCAAAAAAGTATAGTTACGCTTTCTGCCAAAAGATATACAATCAACAACAGATTCAATAATTGGAAAATGGATATTATTATTATTTGGACTTTAGAAGAAAAACGGGTGCAGTTATTCCAAATGCAGATTTAATACTTCATAAAAGAATTTTGAAAGCATTATTGCAAGATCCATTCCTTGTAGTAGTAATGGAGGTGAAAATGGGGGATAGAATACCTTTATAGCAAAAGATAGATTGTTGTTAATGAATGACCGACTATGTGTTCCAGATGCAGATAATATGAGGAATGACATTACATATGAAGCACATAATGCGCCCTATTCAATTCATTATGGACGAACAAAGATGTATTAGGATTTGAAACAAGACTTCCGGTCGTCAGCAATGAAGAAACATCTAATCACTTATAATGAGAAATGTCATACCTGTCAAGTTGTAAAAGCAAAACAAGAGAAGCCCCTTGGCTATTTGCAATCAGTGCTCATTCCGAGTGAAAGTGGGAAAATATTACAATGAATTTTGTTTTTTGATTGTCTCGTAGTAAATAAGGAAATGGTGGAATATGGGTTATTATTGATCGCTTAACAAAAAGTGCCCAAATTATCGCAGTAGAGAGAGGCGGGTCAGACGAAAGATATGGTTGATTTGTATATTGATGTTATCGTTAAGCTGCACAGAATTACTCAAACTATTATCTCTGATAGGGATGTTGATTTACTTCTGATACGTGGAAGCTGTTACACAAACGATTGGGCACAAAACTACTGTAGAGTACCACATTTCATGCCCAAACAGATGGTTAGTTTGAGTGAACTATTTAGATGTTGGAAGATCTATTGTGTATGATAGTATTCGATTTGAAAGGTTCTAGGAAAAAATATTTGGGATTAGTTAAATTTGCTTATAATAATAGTTATCAGTCCATCATTGGAACGACACCTTTTAGAACTTTATATGGTCGAAGATGTCGTACTCCACTATGTTGGGAAGAAGATGGGGGAAAAATTATATAAGGAGGAAATAGATAAGTTGCAGGAGAAGATCGTTGTGATACCGAAAAGAATGAAAATTGCTCTAGATCGCTAGCAAAAGTATTACAATGCAAGGCACCGCGGTGTTGAACTTCAAGTTAGTGATCAAGTTTGTTTAAATATTAAGGCCTCATTTGGAGCGGCGTTTTGTAGCGTGCGTTTTATCAAAATGCAACCGGGCGGCCAAATTCCATTTGTTTTTCCGCCTCCCGTTCGAATCGCACGCTTTTCGCTCCTTAAGGATTTTTGTCGCCTGCAACCGCAAACCCTGACCTCCAGTCAGCCACGTTTTCAGAAAAAAAATATGAAATTCATATCCCGAAACCACCATGGTGGTGGAGCTCGTCGACGCCACCATCCTGAAACCCACTCCTCTCCCGCCAGAGTCAAATAATAATCTCGTCGTCCACCTGACCGTCTTCGACCGCGCCGCCTTCAACCTCCACGTTCAATCACTCTACGCCTTCCTCCCCCCAACCCCCTCCAATGCCTCCCCCTCAAATCCAGCCTCTCTCGCGTCCTTTTCCACTTTCCCCACCTCACCGGCAGAATCACCTCTGACGGCCACCCCCGCCCCTGCATCCCCCTCGACGACTCTGGCGTTCGGCTCATCGAAGCCAACATTTTTGTCTCTCTCTCGGAGATGTCAAACGGTTCTTTGTTCTGAACATCTCTGCAAACACGAACTATTCAAACGGATTTTCATTTCCAAGCAACCAGTTTTCAACAGCTTTATTTACAAACTTGCATTTACAACAACTCCTTTTGCAATCACAACCACTCTCCCGAATGAAGCCTAAGTCGTTCAAAGGAGCTTCTCGTCTATGGAGACTTGGGAAATTAAGCTCGAGATATATGGGACCATTCCCTATTATTGAACACCTTGTCAAAATCGCATATCGCTTAGTAATGTCTGATGGATTCCAAAATCTGCATGACGTCTGACAAGTGTCAGTACTTTGAAAATATGTTACAAATTCAAACAAGATCGCGACAGTAAATGAAGTGATTGGGCCTAATCTATCAAGTACGATGGAACCTTATTGCATCATTGAGTGGCAGAGTCAAAGGTTGCGCAATCAAGATGTCAGTTTTGTCAAGGTATGGTGGAAAGGGGACACAAGAACTGAAGCGACATGGGAGCACAAGGATGTTATGCATGAACTTTTTCCAATGTTATTTGATGCAACTGATGACTGAAAGTTTCGAGGACAAAATTTTTTATATGGACGGACGAAATTGTAACACCGAACTTTTCATTTTAGTAAAAGTAACATAATTCCATGTAAGAATAAAATACTACATTAAAATTTCCCCGATCATGAAAATTAAAATGAAAATTCAGGTATCGGGTTTCTTTGGAATGTTTATCATACATTTTTACGTGAATTGCTTCTACAGCGAAGTTTTCAGCGAATATTTTGTTACGAATATTTAATTCTTCGATTTTTGATGCTTATTTATTTTACCGGTGCAATAATTTTGTTGAATTGTGACATACTCTGATTGGATTATTCATGGTTGGCTAGATGTGTGTATAGACCTGATAAAATTGGTGGGTATGTGGCTGAATTTAATAAGCTAAGGCTCCGTTTGGGAGGACTTATTTTCACCGGTCAAACGGTTCCGACCGCATGAACCGGACCTTAATTTCACCGGTCAAGCGGTTACGACCGCATGAACCTGACCTTAATTTCACCGGTCAATCGGTTACGACCGCATGAACCGGACCTTAATTAAGGTTAGGTTCATGCGGTCGTAACCGCTTGACCGATGAAAATATGTCCTCCCAAACGGAGCCGAAGTCTGAACTTTAAAAAAAGTTTAGTAATTAATATGGCTGATTTGGTCCAGATGCCTCTGGATTAATAGGTCGGTTCCTCTAACCGACCTCACGTGTTAAAATGAGCCTTGTCTTCTCTCCTTAAATTTCGCACTTGCTCGACCACTCTAAATACCGCTTCACTGCTATTTCCCGATAAGGCTCTCGACGATCTTTTTTCCTCTAAGCGTCAACGACAACAGAATTCACTTCCCTCTTTGATTTCAACGCAGGAGTTCTCAATTGGTCTAGGTGTTGCTTCTGTGTTGTTTGACAGAGGCCAAGCATGCGACTTTTCTCTTCACATCCCAACTGTAAGTTGTCCTCTCCTCTCACCCTCGTCTCTCTCTCTCTCTCTCCCAGTTATGAATTGATGGCATGATGATGATAAGTTAGTGATGTATGCTAAAATCTAAAGTTGATTTTAAAAGTTAATTTTGGTGGTCCGTTTCAAAATTATGCGGCGTAGTAAGACATCCCGAGCTACGACAAGTGATAAATCAGTCAAGGATTTGCAAACCCGCATAAAGTGACTAACATTTGTCCGCATTCAACAATATAGCTAATTCATCCACTGGCTTCTCAATAAGAATGAATGACAATAGTGTTAACAAATTAACGACAAATAAAACTAAGGTTAAAGTTGGGCAAGCAAGCTCTGAAAATTATAAAACAATTACAAACATTAATGAAAAGTGGACTAAGAGTTGACAAGGTGTGAAATGTAGTGGGAGTCATACCGACATCATGTGCAGAGGACTAATCCCGGCTATGTAAAAGTGGAATAGGCCAGTAGGGGGAGAGATTCTCTGGACTGGGACTGGACAATGGAGGGGCTTTGAAACGGGACGGAAATGTCGTGGAAGGCTGGTTGTCGACGGTCGTGGGGTGCTTCGTGGCCGGAAGTGCTCCGGTGAGGGTTTCGGTGGCGGATGCGGGGCAGGGAAGCGAGCTTCCGCGGAAGAAGGCGCCAAAAAATAGTGTATGGGTTGGATCTGGGCTCAACATCGGCCAGGTCAGGCGGTGGCGCGGTCGCCGACGCCGGAGAGGTCCTCTGGAGGCATCAACTGGGAGAGGAAGGTGTTTGATAAGTGACCGGGTTGTTTCCGACGAAGAAGTGAGGAGCAATACCGAGTATAGTAAAGTTCCCTGCTCGATTTCTATCCCTCTTCCACTTCCTTTCACAGGAATTGGTGTTTAAAAAGGAATTTAGGCTTTTAATTTCTTCTCATTTAATTAGAGCATTAAATGGTCTTAATGGATAGGAATTTCAAATAGCTATTACGGGAGAGGAGCTTGAATAGGCAGGCGGTTTTTGGTTATTGAAAAGATTTAGGAGGTTTTAAAGATATTAAATAGAGATGACAAATGGGTCCAAGGACTTTTGAGATCCCAAAGGAAAGTTAATTTCAGAATTTTTAACATTGTATAATTTTATAATTTTATAATTTTATAATTTAATTCCATTGTTTGTCCAAAGTGACCCTAGTTCTAACTTAACGGACTAATTTATTCGGTGTTTTATTGGTCAGTCACACCAATAAGGCAATAAGTCGTACGAATGATGCGATACAAAACATACCACAACAACATCACTCAAGCCTTTATCTCATTATAGTGGGGTCGGCTATATGGATCCTTTGTTGCCATTATTGCCAACTTTTATTCATAATCTCACTAATGTCTAAGAACATCATGTCTTTCCTTATAGTTTTATTCCAAATCATTATTGGTCTACCCCTCCCCCATTTAACATGCCTAGTGAATAAACTCTCACAACGCCTAATAGAATCCAGGTGACTAAACTCTCACAACGCCTAATAGAATCCAGGTCACTAAACTCTCACAACGCCTAACGGGTGCATCTAATAGTCTCCTTTGTATGTGTCCAAACCACCTTAGTCAAGTTTCTCGCATCTTCACTGCAATTGGTGTCACTCCTTTCTTATCCTTAATACATTCATTCCTAATTCTATCCAGTTGACAAGGTGTGAAATGTAGCGGGAGTCATACCAACATCATGTGCAAAGGACGAATCTCGGCTATGTAAAAGTGGAGTAGAGGCAGAGATCCTTTGGACTGGATCTGGATAATGGAGGGGCTTTGAAACGAGGGGTCTCGGTCCGTTAAAGCTACAGCAGTGGATGAAAATGTCGTGGAAGGCTAGTGGTCAATGGTCGTGGGGTACTTTGTGGCAAGAAGTGCTCCGGTGAGGGTTCCGGCGGCGAACGCAGGGCAGGGAAGTGATCTTCTGCGGCAAAAGGCGCTGGAAGATAGTGTGTGGGCTGGATCTGGGCTCGACGTCGGCCAGGTCAGGCGGTGGCACGGTCGCCGGCGCCGAAGAGGTCCTCTGGAGGAATCAACGGGGAGAGAAAGGAGTTCGATAAGTGACCGGGTTGTTTTCGATGAAGAAGTGAGGGGCAATACCGAATAGAGAGTAAAGGTCTCTGCCCAATTTCTATCCTGCTTCCACTTCCTTTCACAGGAATTGGTGTTTAAAAAGGAATTGAGGCTTTTAAGTTTTTTTCTCATTTAATTAGAGCTTTAAATGGTCTTAAAGGACATGAGTTTCAAATGGCTATTACAGGAGAGGGGCTTGAATACGCAGGCAGTGTTTGGTTATTGAAAAGATTTAGGAGGTTTTAAAGATATTAAATGGGGATGACAAATGGGTCCAAGGACTTTGAAATTTCCAAAGGAAAGTTAATTTCAGAATTTTTAATATTGTATAATTTTATAATTTTAATTCCCTTTCTTGCCCAAAGTAACTCCAGTTCTAATTTAACAAACTAATTTATTTCGTTTTTTATTGGTCGATCACACCAATAAGTTGTACGAATGATGCGATACAAAACATACCACAACAACATCACTCAAGACTTTATCCCATTATAGTGGAGTCGGCTATATGGATCTTTTGTTGCCATTATTGCCAACTTTTATTCATAATCTCAATAATGTCTAAGAACATCATGTCTTTCCTTATAGTTTTCTTCCAAATCATTATTGGTCTACCCCTCCCCCATTTAACATGTCTAGTGAATAAACTCTCACAACGTCTAACAGAAGCCTAGTGACTAAACTCTTACAGCGCCAAACATGTGTCTCTAATAGTCTCCTTTGTATGTGTCAAAACCACCTTAGTCAAGCTTCTCGCATCTTCTCTGCAATTGGTGTCACTCTTGTCTTATCCATAATACATTCATTCCTAATTTTATTCAGGCTTGTGTGTCCACACATCCACCGAAGCATTTTCATCTTCGTACTCTCGTTTTTTGCTCATGCACACAATTCACAGCCCAACACTCAGAACCATAAAGCATCGTTGGCCTAATTGCAGTACGGTAAAATGATACAAAACAAACCAATACACGAAAAATTAAAGGACAAACTTGTGTGATGATATGTGCTACATATTTAATAAAATATTACAAAATAAAGTAACGATGAAATTCAGGTTGCATCAATTAGGGTTTCTCTCTCTCCCTCATTATTTTTATTTTCTGAACTTAGATTTTTCGTTCTTTGTCGATCGGCTGGTGGTAAATAATGTCAGTGGGATTTTTCTGATTAGCCGGCTAATGTTGGCTCTCATATGTTGGTTGGTTAGGGTTTCTCTACTCCCTTCCCCTTTTCTTCCTTTTCTTCCTTTTCTTCCTTTTCTTCCTTTTCTTCCTTTTCTTCCTTTTCTTCCTTTTCTTCCTTTTCTTCCTTTTCTTCCTTTTCTTCTTCTCTTCTTCCTCATCTTCATTATTTTTTTGGAATTAGGTTGTTTAATGCTAGGTTGTTTAATGTTCTAAATAAGATGAAAAATGGAAAGGCTGTTGGGACAGACGATATAGCCATCAAAATACGGAAATGTCTAGGAAATGAAGGAATTGTGTGTCTTGCATGTTTTTTTAATAAGATACTGAAGTCAAAGAGGATGTCAGATCAATGGAGAGAAAGTATTTTGGTACCTTTGTATAAAAAAAGAATATGCAAAACTGAGTTAATTACAGAGGAATTAAATTGATGAGTCATACCATGAAACTATGGGAACGAGTAATAGAAAAAAAAATTTACGGCAGGAGACTAACAACTCAGAGAATCAATTTGGATTCATGTCAGGGCGGTCGATCATAGAAGCCATACATCTCTTAAGGAGACTCACTAACAACTATCGAGAAAGAAAACAAAATTTTCATACGTTGTTTATTGATCTTGAGAAGGCTTGTGAAAGAATTCCAAGAGAGATCTCATGAAGAGTCTTAGAAAAGAAAGGTGTAAATGTATCATATATTGACATAATCAAAGATATGTATGCAAATTCAATGACAAAGGTGAGACACCTGGAGGATTAACACAGGAATTTCCTATCATTGTTGTCTTACATCAAGGTTCAGCTTTAATCCCTTATCTCTTTACCCGTAACTTAGATGAGCTCACCAGACATATTCAACAAGCAGTACCTTGGTGTTTATTGTTAGCGGATGATACCGTTTTGGTTGATGAGACGTGCAAGGGTGTAAACGCAAAACTTGAATCTTGGCAAGATACTTTAGAAAAGAAGTGGTTTTAGGTAGAGCAAGGCAAAGACAAAGTATATGGAGCTTAAATTTAGCAGTACAAGAAGGAGGGATGACTTTCTTATTAAGTTGGGTGATCATGATATTTTTCGTAGTGAGTGTTTTAAATATCTTGGATCGATAGTTCAAAACGACAGAGGTATTGATAAAGATGTGATACATAGAATCCAAGCGGATTGGTTGAAGTGGAGAATCGCGTCAGGGATCTTATGTGATCGTAAAATATCATTAAAACTTAAGGGCAAGTTTTACCGTACTGCAATTAGACCCACGATACTCTATGGTTTTGAGTGTTGGGCAGTGAATTGTGTACATAAGTAAAAAATGGGAGTTGTGGAGATGAGAATGCTTAGGTGGATGTGTGGACACACGAGACTGGATAAAATTAGAAATGAATGTATCAAGGATAAGACAGGAGTAGCACCAATTGCAGAGAAGATGTGAGAAGCTCGACTAAGATGGTTTGGACACGTACAAAGGAGACCATTAGATGCTCTTGTTAGGCGTTGTGACAGTCTAGTCACTAGGTATGTTAAATGAGGGAGGGAAGACCAATAAAGACTTAGAATGAAACTATAAGTAAAGACATGATGTACTTAGGCATTAGTGAGATTATGACAAAAGATAGGGCACAATAGCGACAAAGGATTTATATAGCCGACTCCACTATAGTACAGTAAAGCTTGCCCTTAAGTTTTAGTGGCACTTTACGATCACATAAGATCCCTGACGCGCCTCTCCACTTAAACTAACCCGCCTCTCCACTTAAACTAACCCGCTTGGATTTTGTGTCATATCTTTATCAATACCTCCGTCTTTTTGAACTATCGATCCAAGATATTTAAAACACACACTACGGGAAATATCTTGATCACCCAACTTAATAACGAAGTCATCCGTCCTTCTTGTACTGCTAAATTTAAGTTTCATATACTTCGTCTTTGCCCTGCTCAACCTAAGACCCTTCTTTTCTAAAATATCTCGCTAAGATTCAAGTTTTGCGTTTACACCCTCGCGCGTCTCATCAACCAAAATGATATCATCCTCAAACAATAAACACCAAGGTATTGCTTGTTGGATATGTCTGGTGAGCTCATCTAAGATAAGGGTAAAGAGATAAGGGCTTAAAGTTGAACCTTGATGTAAGCCAACGGTGATAGGGAATTCTTGTGTTAATCCTCCAGATATCCTCACCCTTGTCACAGAATTTATATACATATCTTTGATTATGTCAATATATGACACTTTTATATGCATGTTGATATAAATTCTCCTTTGTTTGCATGTACAAGGGTTAAAGAGATAAAATTCTCACTTAGCCTACTGAAAAAGACTAACCCTTTCTTATTCATTTTTAGGAACCCAGGGACCCTAGTCCAGTCGTCCCTGGTGGAAGCGGAGTACCCCAGAGGGAAAGAGCCTGAAGAGTAAGAAATAACATATAGACCTTTTGTTTATGTATATATACGTACTAGAGTTGCGTAATTGTTTGTTCATGGAACTACCTCTTGTAAAATATGCTTTTAATTGAATCAAATTTTGTTTTATGCATTTTTTTCATACTCATTATGTTACTATTTACTATACAGCTAATTGTGAACTGAAACTTAGCTTGTGATATTTATTGAACCATTTTAAAAGCAAAGTGGAAAAAGAACTGCAATTGACTTGCTTTAAGCCAGTCATAAACAAATGAAGAAAATTTTTACCGTCCTTCCAGCTCGAAAGGTTTTATCAACTGTGTTTCCTGTTATGTAATTTCGAACTTTTGTCCTCACAAATGCAGCTCCTTTCCCAGGCTTGACATGAAGAAATTCTACAGAGAATCATGATATGAATAAACTTGAAGTTTAGTAAAAGTTGTGAACTGAAAATGGTATAGTTTAATGAAATTAACTAAGATACTCGGCTACAATTGTGATACCTCGCAATCATGATGAATATATTTTTTAAAAAAAAAGTAACAAATGATATCCCAATGCCAAGACTTCGGTTAGAATGAGGACCCTTTGGTATTTCCATTGCCTTATCAAAAATATAATGCAATTCGTTTTCCAGTCACTTAAATCAATGCTAAAAGATTGGCCTTTTCTTACCAAGGCAGTGTCGTGACCCGTAAATTAATTCGGTATATTTTGACGTTATTTTTATTTCATAATATTTAGTAAACTTAATTTAATCTTTATGGGACTAAACTTATTATCTGTAACACTACTAAAAAATTTCAGATATCTTTTCTACGTCTCACGTGGAATTTATTATTGCTACAATCTTTAGGATTGGTGATGGGCCCCAACTATCCGTCGCCAATTATGTCGCGCATATTTCATTACAAGTCATTATTTATGTTATTTTGAGTTGTATGAGAACTCTTATAGAGTCGAGTCCTTGTTACGAGTAATTAGAGTCGTAATGTTTTAGAACTTCGCGCATCTCTTTTATTTTGGGGCTTTATACCCCTTCGACTTGTAGTGTTATAAATAGACCTCTTACGTCATTTATGAGCTTATGAATGAACCAATCAAAGTTTTCTTTATCTCTCTAAGCTCCTCTCATTCTCTCTAGTTCTCTTCTTCTCATCCTAGGGTTAGGGTTGAGTAAGACTCGCTTCCTTCCTCTCCCCTCGCATTCTCCAAGGGGTTGAGCACGGTTCCCCTTGTATATCCACCACGACCGCCACCTCTAGTGACGGTAAGGGCTGGGACCATGATATCTTGGTGCCAAAGCCATCGGTCCTCCTCACAGCCTAAAATAACCCGTATGGGCATTTGTTATGGGTCATCCGTCAGTTATTTTATTACACTATTATTATTACTATAATATTATATATATAATACTATATACAAATAAATATCGCTGACCAATAGGAAAGTGTGGTATAACGAGGCGGATGGTATAATGTGGTAACGCGTGGTGTAACGCTCCCCTTCCTCCCGATCCCGCCCTGTTTAGCCTAGCTTACAAAAAAATTCACTGTCGGCGGCGGCCTGCCCGGCCCCCACCGGCGGGTTTGTCGGGGGTCCGGCGAACCCGCCGGTGGGGGCCGGGCAGGCCGCCGGTGCTTCGCGGCGGCGGCGTACCCTTCACGGGCAGGCGGAAGGGAGAGGCGGAAGAGGTCGGCGAGATGCAGGCGGGCGGAGGAACAATAAATTAAATTATAAACCATAGAATTTAGGTAAATTATTTAACAACACTCAAGTCTTTATCTCACTATAGTGAGGTCAGCTATATGGATCCTTTGTCGCCATTGTGCCCTATTTTTTGTCATAATCTCACTAATGCCTGAGTACATCAGATCTTTCCGTATAGTTTCATTCCAAGTCTTTATTGGTCTACCCCTCCCTCGTTTAACATGCCTAGTGACTAGAATCTCACAATGCCAAACAGGTTCCTCTAATGGTCTCCTTTGTACGGGTCCAAACCATCTTAGTCGAGCTTCTCTCATCTTCTCTGCAATTGTTGCTACTCCGGTCTTAAACCTGATACATTCATTCCTAATTTTATCCAGTCTCGTGTGTCCACATATCCACCTAAGCATTCTCATCTCCGCAACTCACATTTTTTGCTCATGTACACAATTCACTGCCTAACACTCTGAATCATAGAGCATTGTTGGTCTAATTGCAGTACGGTAAAACTTTCCCTTGACTTTTAATGGTACTTTACGATCACATAAGATCCCTGACGTGCCTCTTCACTTCAACCAACCCGCTTGGATTCTATGTGTCACAACTTTATCAATATCTCCATCCTTTTGGATTATCAATCCAAGATACTTAAAACATTCACTACGGGAAATATCTTGATCACCCAACTTAATAACGACATCATCCGTTCTTCTTGTACTACTAAATTTAAGCTTCATATACTATGTCTTTGCACTGCTCAACCTAAAACCCTTCTTTTCTAAAATGTCTCGCCAAGATTCAATTTTTGCGTTTACACCCCCGCGCGTCTCATCAATATCATCCACAGACAAAAAACACCAAGGTATTACTTGTTGGATATGTCTGGTAAGCTCATCTAAGATAAGGGTAAATAGATAAGGGCTTAAAGCGAAACCTTGATGTAAGCCAAAAGTGAAAAAGAATTCATGTGTTAACCCTCCAGATGTCCTCACCCTTGTCACTGAATTTGTATACATATCTTTGATTATATCAATATATGATATTTACACCTTTCTTCTCCAAGACTCTCCATAAGATCTCTCTTGGAACTCTATCATAAGTCTTCTCAAGATCAATAAAGAGCATATGCAAATCTTGTTTTCTTTCTCGGTAGTTGTCAATGAATCTCCTCAAGAGATGTATAGCTTCCATGGTCGACCTCCCTGACATGAATCCAAATTGATTGTCTGAGATGTTAGTCTCCTGTCTTACTCTTCTTTCTATTATTCGTTCTCATAATTTCATGGTATGACTCATCAATCTAATTCAAACTTTTTCCACTAGTAAATTATTTAATATAATTTTAAAATTATTTAAAATAAATTTAAAATTCTTTCAAACAATACATAAAAATAATTAGAAAATTAAAAATATAATAAAAAATAGAATAATTTAAAATATATATAATATTTTCAAAACAACAAATATAAATTATTTTAAAAATAATCGGACGAAGCCCGCGGGGGGCAGGGGGAGTATTGTCGCGCGGGTCACGGGAGGCCACATGTGCATTGTCACTCGTGTATATCTTATATATATAAAGCAATATACATATCTTGAGCCACACCATACTTTAAGTTTTGACCATTGGATCTAATCAAATAAATCATATTCTACATGAGAGAGAGGGGGGGAGAGAGAAGGGGAGGAGAGAGAGGGGGAGAGAATAGGAGGGAGATGGCGGAAGGGAGAGGAGAAAGGGACGGAGAGAGAGCGGGAGGAGAGAGAGGGAGAGAAAGGGAGAGAAATTAATGTTTTTACGTCAAAACGTAAATTTTTTTATAAAATAAAAATTGTAATATCGATTTATATTTTTTACGGTCATTTTGAGTACTCATATGTATATATTGTGGGCGCTGCCCTCTTTGATGCGGGCGCAGCCCGCAACGACGCATCGAGCACGGGAGAAGCCCGTGCGGAGGAGGGCGAAGCCCGCCTAGATGCGACCGAAGGCCGCCCGAGAGCATAGAGCACGGGCGTAGCCCATGCGAAGATGCTCGTGTGTGTGTGTGTGTGTGTGTGTGTGTGTGTGTGTGTGTGTGTGTGTGTGTGTAAACATGCTACTATAAAAGATATATCAAATGACATTTAAAAGTCATGCTTTCAAAATCTATGGAAGAAAGTGTGGCCGTCGGATTAGCCTTCCGAAATCAGGCACTATCGGATCATTCCTGCTGGACAAAAGCAAAAAAATAGGTCTCCTATACCTACGGCGGGTGAGGGATTGGAGAGAGAAAAAGAGGGGGGAGGGCAGCAGAAGTGTATGGCGTGAGAGATAGAAAGAGAAAGAGAGGGAGAGAGGGAGAGAGAAGAGAGAGCGGGGGAAAGGGCGCCTGGCTGGAGTAAATTTAGATATATAAATTGGAGAGAGAAAGAGATGGAGAGGGAAAGAAAGAGAGAGTAGAGAAATTGATATTTTTACTTAAAATCGTACATTTTTTACAAAATAAAAATTATAATCTTGATTTATATTTTTTACGGTCGTTTTGAGTACTCATATGTATATGTTGTGGTCACAACCCGCCTTGATGCGGGCGTAGCCCGCCGCGCCCGCCCGCCGCCCGCCCGCCCGCCGCGCCCGCCCGCCGCCCGCCCGCCGACGCGGGCTTAGCCCGTCGGGGACGGGCGAAGCCCTCCGTCGCTTGCCGGGTACAGTCGCGCTTGGTCATAGGGGTGGAGACCCGTGTCGGGCACTCGTATATATATAGAGAGAGAGAGTCAAGTCATTGTATCGAGTCACTGTATCAAGTCATGTTGTATTTAGTCATAGTAGTCATTATTAGAGTATATTGTAGCGTTTAAGTGTTTTTAATATTTGATGTATGTGGGATGTTTATGATTATGCCTTCAGAGCTTATATATAGGACCCTTAGGGTCATATAAGAGTATGTAATTAAACCGAAGTTTTCTTTCTCTTTGAAGTTTCTCCACCTATCTCCAGTTCCGCTTCTCAACTGCTCTCTCATTCTAGGGTTAGTCTCCCTTGTATCCCCGCCTCCGATGAAGCCCTCAAAGGAGGCCCATAAAAACCTAGTATCAGAGCTTCTTTGTCCTCTACCACACGCCATCAACCGCCTCCGAACGATAATAACAAAGCTTCTCATCTGATTTGACCGGCAGCTCCACATCCCCGCATGTTTCTCCTTTGGATTTGTCGTCTGCGCCTTTTCAAAACACCGCAGGAGTAAAAACATGTGTTTGAGCCAGTCTCCTCAGTTCCAGGCGGATTTCGTAACCGCCTTCCACATAACGACATCGTCTTCGCCTACAACCGTCGTCTTTGACACCGCCAACAGCTTTCATTGACGCCAGACCGCTGGAATTTGTCCTCCATTCGTCGTCCTTTCGGTATCCACATCTTCTTCTCCGGTCGACGCCAGCAAATCACATGACATCCACGTCCCTTGTTGACGACCTCTCCCTCCTACTGATGTTCCTCTGCGCCACTCCTGCCTCAAGCCCTCACGCACGTTCTCATGCAATTATCGAGTCATTCCTTCATCAAGCCACCCTCCTTTCGCTGCTACAACCAAGCCTCGCATGCTACTTCATCAAGCCGCACATTTCCCCAACTCCTTTCTCATGCATAAAAACACACTTAAATAATTAATTAATTTTTGTGTTAATTAATTAATTACTTATTAATAAGTGATTAATTAATTTTTTATTAAAAAATATCAAGTCGCTCAGTACCGCTGATCACAATGTGTTGCTCGCTCGTCTTGCCGAGCTGGAGCATCATATTGCTCAACGGGAAGCTCGGCTCTGCCACCTGGATGCTTAGTTCGACCTCAAGCCCGCTGCCCTACGCATGTCCCACACCTCGATGGTTGTTATTTTGTCTCCACCACCACTGTTGTTGAAATCGTCTATGTTCCCTCCAATGGTGGTGTGTCGCCACCGCTCTCTGTCGTTTATGACGCTCCGCCGCTGTCGAAGGACATTCTTTCAACGCTTCCACCATTGATGTAGGCACCACCTCTGTTAGCCCCGGCTCTGATTTCGCCAATTTTTCGGCCGTGGTCTCCTTGCGGGCCGTCGCCGCCTCCGTCGTTCGTCAACGCACCACCGCCATCCATGGTGGTTGTTATCCTGCCTACACCACCGTCGTCGACAGTCCTAGTGCAGTCGCCGCCACCACCGACTGCATGCATGCCTCTGGCCTCCCCAGTGGCTGTCATTTATCCATCACCAACATCGATGTCGCTTCTATCGATCCCTCTAGCCACCTCGCCGTCTCTAGGTCTGTTCCTTCCGTCGGTCACTGTTCTCCCGACTTCCTTCTAGCTGCTATTCTCTGCCACTCTATCGGGCCCACCGACCACATTCCTTCCACCGCTCATTTATATGACGGAACAGTCACTACTCGCAGACGTTACCACCTTCGTTACGTGCTATCAGACATTGTTCTGGCGAGAGATCAAGATGTCAGATGATCCGACTATCCACATGGGTTTGAGCTTGAGGGCAAGGTCGATGTCAAGGTCGGAGGAGATGTTACAGGTCCTACATTTTAGTTATCTTATTATATTATTATTATTATTAATATTATATATATGTTATGTCGAGTCATTGTATCGAGTCACTGTATCAAGTCGTGTTGTATTGAGTCATAGTCGTCGTTATTAGAGTCATCGTAGCGTTTAAGTGTTTTTAATATTTGTTGTATGTGGGATATCTACGGTTATGTCATCGAAGACTATATATATAGGGTCCTTGGGGTCATGTAAGAGTATGCCAGAATTAAACCATAGTTCTCTTTCATTCTATTTCCTCTTCTCAACTCCTCCCTCATTCTGGGATTAGTCCCCTTTGTATCCCCGCCTCCGACCTCAAAGGAGGCCCATAATAACCTTTTTTGTACCGCTTCGTCGGAGCCGCCCATCAACTCGCTATGATCATTCCCTTACTCGATATGTGCTTCTGTCTTTGCGCACGAACAACGAGATCATCACGCATCCTTCCCAGTCGACGCGCTTCAAAATCCTTCCTGATGCAATAACGGCCACATCGATCTTTTTCGTCTGCTGGTCCCCGCCCGTACAGCTAAAGCTTCGAGCAGGCGTCGATCACGTCCCACCCTTTTAGCTAGCCTTTACCTGTTTCGAGCCACATGTCGATAAGACATTACCCCGGGGAAGAGTAGCATGCTTTCCTCTCATCCTGTCACATCCCTTTAACAGTCGAGTCCCCCCGTTGCAAAACTCGAGCTCTTTCTTGCTTAAATAACCAGTTAATTGGAATTAATTGGTAAGTTACATCTTTGACATGACGATCAGCGTCGCGGAACGAGCCACCCTTCATACAATGTTCCAGAAGTTACTGTTATGTCAGTACGTCATGTTTGTGACCCACCGCTAGCATTGACAGACATTTCAGGGGCCCGATGTCGTCGGTGCTGCCAACAATCCTACTTGAGGAATCATCGCTTCCACCGGCACCAAAAAAAGTTATACCACTCTCTTTTGTTCCTGTCACTCCACAATCTCCTCTAGTTGTTCTCTCTCCGTAGTTCATACAGCCGACATCTTTCTCATCCACGCCCAGCGGTGATACCACCACAATTTATCGCCTACAAAGTTCCCGCGATCTCCATCGCGTAGCCTCCGCTTCAGCCACCCACTCCACCGGCCCTACTGGAGGTATTACTTCTGACGATCTCCCCCCCCCCCCCCGCCAGTCGGTGGCGTCGCTTCTGATCGTCGCAACTTGCATTTAGCGCGGTCCTTTGTCGCCCTCGATTGTCTGCATTCACCAGGTACACTCGCCACGACTCCAGAGATTTTGTCTAACGGTCGTCCTCTCGCAAGATCCCCTACCACTTCAAATCCTTACAGTATATATTGTCAGTTGGGAGTCCAATGACGATCGGACACTCGATGCAGCCACCTCCACAGCGACACGCTACCAACATCTCTTCTGGAGCAAAATCAAGAAGCCCGATGATCCACTCATTTGACACTTGATGATCCACTCATTTGATCCACTTCAAATCGAGCTTGAGGGCAGGCTCGATTTGAAGGACGAGTGAATGTTGTTGGTCACCATTATCCAATGTTGATAATGTTGGGCATATTTCATTACGAGTTTTATATATGTTATTTCGAGTTGTATGAGTTGAGTCAAATTCATGTTAACAGTAATTAGAGCAGTAATGTTTTAGTATTTCTCGAATCTTTTTTTTTTTTTTGTTGGGGGGGGGGGGGGGGGGGGTTACACGCATGTCACTTGCAGTAAAGAGACTCATTAGGTCATGAATGAATTAATTCAAGTTCTCTTTATGTCTCTAGGTTCCTCTAATTCTATCTCTAGTTCTCTCCTCTTCTTCTCATTTCTAAGGTCAGGGTTGAGTAAGGCTCCACTTTGTTCTCTCCTCTCGCATTCTCTACGGGTAAAGCTCGGCTCCCCTGGTATCTCCGCCTCCACCATCACCTCCATAGACATTACGAGCAAGACACATAACATATTTAGTATATTTGTAAGGTATAAGCCATGAATCTTTATATGATTTTGCATTATGTTTTATCTGTCTCTCTCTGATCTAAAATTTAGCGGTCAAGATCGATTTTGTATATGTTACCGCTTGATCAAATTTGTTATGGATTGACATTTGAAGAGTCGACAAATTTGGATCTTGTTCGATATCTGAACCGTCCAGCAGCCTCTATTCTCTGGATGGTCGAGCGCGACCTATGTGATTGATGATCATCAACCTCTATTCACTAAATCAGGGAAGTTGTTCCGGATCGTCGGCCTTAGAGACCTGAATGTTTAATCGTCGAGCGGTTACCCAAGAGCTCAACAATTGTCGAACTGTGTTCTATGATAAGGAAAATGTTGTTGCTTCATCAAGCGAAGACCAATGCGTTCGGCCATCAATGTCTGAAGCATGCAAAAAGGTTATCTCTAACTATGTTGTTAAACGCGCGCCTAAGGCTCAAGACTTACCAGGCTCAGAGGTTTGCGTCTTTGTTCGCCTTAGTTGCGCTCTTGGAACATAAAAGGTGCGCCTAAGTGAGATTTTTGTTGTAATTTTTTTAAAATAAAGAAAAAATAATGTAAGAACTCAAAATTTTTAATGATTTAGTGTTTGTGAAAGATAATCGTTCGTTGGTGCTTAGATATGATGCAAGTGACCAAATAGATTCTATTTTTTTAAGAGATAAAAAATTGTAATAAATGATTAATTAGTAGACTAGATGAACATTTTGATCAAGCTGAAATGATGTTTGATGATGATTATTTAAAATGGATAAGGTCGCACCTTGCCTTCGTCAAGACGCGCACCTGCGCCTTGATCTTTGAGCTTAGGCTACCCCTTTGCGCTTTGGTGCGTCTTGCGCCTTTAATAACTAAGATCTCTGATCATCGAGCATCTGTTTTGTTGTAGACACAATAAACACCTTTAAAGTCTATGGTTTTTAGTGGATGATTTTGCATTCGACTCATTATTGTGAGTAGAATCCGAAGATGCAAGTACCCACCTATTTTGGCAGAGGAAGATCTTTATTATGAAGTTGATCATCTAATGCAAGTCCCCACCTATTCTGGCAGAGGAAGATCTTTATTATGAAGTTGATCATCTAAATTTGTATTGGTAAATTTACAAGTTCCTCCATTTGTATCTGGATCTCTCAGTCACACTTAATATGTAAATTTGTGTATTTGTAATTGTTCTTTTAGGACAGTGAATATCTTTGTTGCTCGTAGATGTAGCCCAACATGGGGTAAAAGGCATAGTAAAAGACCTGTAAAAATGGAGGAATTTGAATTTGAGCAACAAGAAGAAAGAGCTCACTCCACCATCCTATGCCTTGGAGATGAGGTGATTTTTGATGTGGCTAATGAGGATGTCTTTGTTGGGATGTGGCAAAAGATAAAGAGTATGTACATGACGCCGTCACTAACCAACAAGTTGTGGTTGTAACAATGTGTTGGGAAAAATCTCCAATGATTTGATAAAACAAACTATGGCTTATGCAAGATTAATATGTGCTTGCCTTTAGAATTCTTCATGTATAAGATATGGGCTACAAAGTAAAATCTATATATTCTTATTTGGTAATTCCTTAAGTATGCAACTCGAAAAATAAAGGCAGAAGAAACACACAAGAATTTATGAGTCATGAAGAAATCATCGACTAGCAGTCAATGATTGCCGACTGAAACTCTGAGAACATGGGTCGGCGTTCCGCGACCAATCAAACTTTCATCGACCAAGAACTCGTGACCAACTCAAAGATCGTTGACCAGGGACTACAGAAATCAGAATACAATTGGCCAACCGAGAATCCATTGACCGAATCCACATTTGTCAACCGATAAAGATCGTAGATCAGTTACTAAAGTAACCGGAAAGCAGATAGCCAATTGACATCCGTCAACCAATCAAGTTTTTGTCGACCGATGTCGTTGACCAATCAAGCTATTGTCAGCTTGAGTACTTTCATAAACAGCGCTCACAGATTTGATACAAAGGAAGGCAGAATAGAGATAGTTGATCATCTTTTGCTGAGAAATCAAGCAATGATCGATGAACAAATTCAAAAGAAAATGCAGATGCAAAAACAAACATCAATAACGACACTCAAGCCTTTATCCCATTATAATGGGGACGGCTATATAGATCCTTTGTCGTCATTGCGCCCTATCTTCAGTCATAATCTCACTAATGCCTAATTATATCATGTCTTTTCTTATAGTTTCATTCCAAGTCTTTATTAGTGTATCTCTCCCTCGTTTAACATGCTATGCGACTAAACTCTCATAACGCCTAACAGGTGCCTCTAATGGTCTCCTTTGTACGTGCCCAAACCATCTTAGTCGAGCTTCTCTCATCTTCTCTGCAATTGATTCCACTTCTGTCTTATTTTTGATACATTCATTCCTAATTCTATCCAGTCTCGTGTGTCCACACATCCACCTAAGCATTCTCATCTCCGCAACTCTCGCTTTTTTGTCTTTAAATTTGTCTTTAAATTTTAATGATACTTTACGGTCGCATAAAATCCCTGACACGCCTCTCCACTTCAACCAACCTGCTTGGATTCTATGTATCACATCTTTATAAACACCTCCATCTATTTGAACTATCGATCCAAGATATCTAAAGCACTAACTACGGGAAATATCTTAATCACCCAACTTAATAATAAAAGCGTTTGTCGTTCTTGCACTGTTAAATTTAAGTTGCATATACTCTGTCATTGCCCTGCTCAACCTAAAAATCCCTTCTTTTTAAAGTGCCTCCCAAGATTCAAGTTTCGCGTTTATACCCTCGCGCGTCTCTTCGACCAAAACGATATCATCCGAAAATAATAAACACCAAGGTATTGGCTTAAAGCTGAACCTTGATGTAAGCCAACAGTGATAGGGAATTTCTCTGTTAATCCTCCAGATGTCCTCACCCTCATTACTGAATTTGTATACATATCTTTGATTATGTCAATGTATGATACATTTACATCTTTTTTTCTAGTACTTTCCATAATATCTCTCTTTGAACCCTATCATAAGTTTTCTCAAAATCGATAAACAGCATATGCAAATCTTGTTTTCTTTCTCGATAGTTGTCAATGAGTCTCCTCAAGAGATGTATAGCTTTCATGGTCGACCATCCTTGCATGAATCCAAATTGATTCTCCGAGATGCTAGTCTCTCATCTTACTTTTCTTTTTATTACTCGTTCTCATAATTTCATAGTAAGACTTATTAATTTAATTTCTTTGTAACTAACACAATTTTGTATTATCACATTTATTTTTATACAAAGTTACCAAGATATTTGCTCTCCATTAATTTGGCATCTTCTTTGGCTTCAGTATCTTATTGAAGAAACATGAAAGCCAATAAATTTTTTCTTTCTCTAGACATTTTCATGCTACGATAGGCATATCATCTGACTCAACCGCATTTGTATTTTTCATCTTCTTTAAAATATCATTTACCTTTGATACTTGAATTTTATAATAAAATATTATGTTCTTATACTAATTTTATTTACTTAACTCTTTCAAGTTCAGTTCATTTTCTTTTATTACATTATAAAGTTGATAAAAGAATGTTTTTCATCGCTCTGTAATAGCCACATCATCCGTCAAAATTATATTTTTTCATCCTTTATGCATTTAACTCGGACCTCATGGTCACACGGCAATACCTTAATCGGTGTGTCAAGGCTCCCCTTCAATAGTTCAATCTGAGAAGTTCCTATATTGCGAAAAATTCTACTACTCTGCAATGGCTTGAAAATACCCCTAGCAAATGACAGTTGGATTCAAAAATCTCCTTGCAAAAAATTTAGTTTCTTCTTGAAAAGACTCGGTAGGGTTCTAAGAATCTTCTGTGGAAAAGACTCGGGCCTTGGAATAGGCACCTGATATCCACATGTGTGTAGAAAAGTGGAGTACAAAGATTTATTATGGACTGAAAGAGCGGAATAAGATCTCAATATTTCTTTAGAGGTGAGAAGTGAATAGAGAATAAAAATTTTGCTTATCAAATCACAAAACACAACACAAATCACAAATAAATATAAATAAAAATGGGAAATAAAACTAAAGTTATAAAGTAAGTTGCTCTGAAGAAGATGTCGGAAGGAAGCTTCTCAGAAGAAGAAGCTAGGAGGAAGCTGCTTGGAAGAAGAATCCAGAAGGAAGTTGTGAGGACCTGCCAAGAATTGGCTAAATTCATCCATAATCGTCAATCGATGTTCGTCGATTGAGAACTTGATCGCAGATCAGAAAATTCCAATACCGACCGCGGACACTCATTCTACAAGCGGTCCCAAAACCCTCCTTACAGCTAACAGAACATAGATCTGTGATCTCTGTTCGCATTTAGAGCACTCAGCGAACTGAGCCCTACCTTTATTACCCCTCATAGAAGGAAGTTTATTCTCATGTAGAACAAGAATTAGCGATCGTCTATCACTGGCCGAGGCTCAACGATTGCCGACCGAGCTCAGTAAGAAGGCTTTCTTCAAAGTCAATTAAGAGCACAACTCTTTCCAGTCAGAGTACAACTCTTTTCAGTCTAAGCACAAACCAAAAGACGTGTGTATAAGTCGCCGCAGCCAAATTGTATTTGACATTTAAAGAAAAAGAAGTCGAATTGAAACTGCTTATCAGAGCATGACAGATTGTATTCGGCGTTTGAAGAACGTTTCAGGATTTAAAGTGGTGTTTCAGAGCAGAAAAAAGAAGTCGTTGAAGAAGGAAGATGCCAAAAAAGGAAGGTCGGAAAAAGAAACTAGGAAAAGGGAAGTGATATATTCCTGCAACTCTTCCTTCCTAGAACTTGGAAAAAGAGGAATATAAAGCTCTCTATGATAGAGGAAAGCGGATCTTCTTTCCTCTAACCTTAATTTCTCAGAAGCTCTCTCGACTTCTCTCTTATATTATCTCAGTCGGCTAAAATTCTAAATCTGTAAATTATATCTTTCTTTTTCTTAACACAACTAGAATTATCACCTCGCTTTAGTGTCAAACTTTCATAAATCTGTTAAGGATTACATGATCTCCCTTCAGAAGATCTGGGGTTGTTTTTGCATTTCCAAGCAAAAAGTGTTCGAGAGGTTGTTTGACTCTCCTAGCAAAAAGACTCAAGAGAGGATTTTGGGTCTTTTAGCAAAAAGACTTGGGGAATTCTTGAGACTCCAGGTGAAAAATGCTCTAGGAGATTTTTGAGTCTCTTAGCAAAAAGACTGACCTTTTGAAGGCAGTGCTATCCCACAAGCTATGGAAGAGAGGTCTCTGCAGTAGGTGTTTGTGTAGTTGAACCAACAATCAGACTTGAAACGGCCTACCTTTCCACGGCAAAGGCAAGGAAAACGATTATATCTGCTCTTTCTTTGAGGTAAAGAGATAAAAGAAAGCGGCATAGGATTTTACAAGTTGAGTTACCTGTGACCTAAAGGTCAATCTACGATAGGCAACCATTGACCGTTGGAATGAGAAGCGGTTCATGATTTCTAATTGATGTTGTTGCAATCGGTCACCGGCCGGTCGACGATCGCAGACAGCAAACCTAGGCAGATAATTTTTTGTAGCCTTTCCTTTCCTCCTCTTTTGAGACAAGGGATTTTTAATCTGACTGATTGGAGGAGAGGGCAAAAGTTAAAAATACTTCTAGGTTGTATCACGAGGGAATGAGGAGAGGGGGCTTAAACTTTTTCACTAGTCAAGGGTTGATGGACAGGAAAGGAGCTAGGGAGGACGAATTGCACGAAGGCGTGAGCAGCTAGACCGCCTACTCTGATACCATATGAAGTCGAAGAAGACCTAATTTTATTCACTGTAAATTAATTACAATAATACAATACCTCCCCTATATATATAGGAGAAGGGAAGATTGAAAAAAAATTGCTCCAAATGAGAGACAAAAACATTAAAAAAAAGGCAGCCATGTGCACAAAGCGCGCAGCGAGGGTCCGGGGAAGGGTCTCCACCGCAAGAGTGAAATGTAGGAAAACCTTACATTTTTGCAAGAGGTTGCTTCCAGAACTCGAGCCAGTGATCTCAAGTATGAAATATTAACAATTCTTAATAAAAAATACTCTAATATCACAAGACAATCATAAAATTGTCAATTCTAGCCAATTCTCCAATTTGCCCCAAAATTAACCATGGGATTCTTCTCTTGGGTTCATAATACTTACATAATGAAATCCACCCTTCTTAACATTATAAATAATCGGGGAAAAACACAATTTAAACCATTTCACAAGGGGAAACAAAAATCTAATTTAAGAAGGGTAAGTTAAATTGGATTGACTCCTCGGAACCATGCTTCATTTCCTTCTTGCAATAAATGATGAAATTGATTGTTGTGGGGCCGTCTGTTATGCTACCGCTAGAGATCTAAGCAAGAGAAAACAAAAGACGGCTAGGGTTTAGTGCATGAAGAAGAAGATACCTGAAAATAGATCAATCATGCTCCAAAGAGGGGGAAAAGGGGGTATTTATGGAGCCCCCTTTTCCCAGGGCCGGCCGGCCCCAATTGAGGGCTGAACCGGTGTGGTTCAGCCCTCCCTCTTCTTAATGATTAGTTGCGGGCTGAACCGGATGGTTCAGCCCGGTCTTGGTTCGGCGCTCCTTTAGGTCTTCTGGCGTACTTGAATCCTCGGAACCGCAGATCGTCCGGGGCCATAACATTCCCCTCCCCATCAAGAGGCAACTTGTCCCCAAGCTGGAAGTCGGGAAATAACTCCCGGAACTCCAAGAAATCCACCCATGTGTTGTGAGCCTCAGAGAGATCCTGCCACTTGACCAGAAGCTCTGAACGGTACTCCGTGCCATGTTTCTTCCATCGGGACGGCAAGACAACTTCGGGACTGGGGCGCAGCTCCCCCGTCGTAGTGGCCTCGGGTAGAGAGGGAAGCACTGTGGCGGCTGCTCCCAGCTTCTTCTTCAGCAGTGAGACATGGAAGGTGGGGTGGATGCGAGAACCCTCAGGAAAGGCAAGCGTGTATGCGACCGGCCCCACCCGGCGAGTGATGCGAAATGGCCCATAGAACCGTGGGGAGAGCTTCTGATTGGAGCGGCGAGCAACTGAAAGCTGTCTGTACGGCTGGAGACGGAGGAAGACCTCGTCGCCAACCTGGAAGGTCCGCTCCGTGCGGTGCTTATCGGCCTGCAACTTCATCCGGTCCGGAGCAACCCGGAGATTGTCCCGCAAGAGAGCCAAGGTCTGATCCCTGTCACGTAACGCACGATCCACGGCCTGCAGAGCGGTGCTGCCCGGCTCATACGACCGCAGGGTGGGTGGTGCGCGCCCGTAGACAACCTCGAACGGAGTAATCCGCCCGGCCGTGTGATACGAAGTGTTGTAGCAGTACTCCGCCCAGTGTAACCATCGAGTCCACGTCCGGGGCTCATCCATGACGAAGCAGCGAAGATACGTCTCGACGCCCCGGTTCAGCACCTCTGTCTGACCATCTGTCTGCGGGTGGTGCGCGGTGCTCATGCGCAACCTAGTGCCCTGCAACCGGAAAAGCTCTTGCCAGAATTTGCTGAGGAAGGTCGGATCGCGATCCGATATGATGGAGCTTGGGAGACCGTGAAGGCGCACTACCTCTCGGGCAAAGAGATCCGCAATTGCTTCCGCGGTGTAAGGGTGGCTGAGAGCGAGAAAATGGCCGTATTTGGACAGCTTGTCCACTATGACCAAGATCGTGGACTTGCCCTGAGACCGGGGCAGGCCTTCAATAAAATCCATTGAGACCGTCTCCCATATCTGCTGAGGAATGTCCAAGGGCGTGAGCAACCCTGCCGGTGATGACGTCTCGTACTTCTGCCGCTGGCACATGTCGCACTGCTGCACAAAACGCTGCGCGTCCCTGCGCAACCCCCTCCAAAAGACATTGGCCCGCAGCCGCTGTAACGTGCGAAGCACCCCGGCATGACCTCCGGTCGGGGATGAGTGGAACTCCTGTAACATGACCTCCTTCCAAGCGGACGAAGCGGGAATGACCACCCTCCCGTGATAGTACAAATGTCCTCCAATCAGCTGGTACCCTGGAGCGGTGGGTTGGCCCTGAGACAAGGCCTCTACAATAGGCTGGAGCTCGGGATCCGCGGCTATCTCGCGCTGAATGTCATCCAAGGACTCAATCAAAGGTACCGACAGGCGAAAGAGGGTGCCTTCCGGTAGGCGGGATAGGGCATCGGCCGCCAAATTCTCGTTGCCCTGCTTGTACACGATCTCATAGTCATACCCGAGCAGCTTGGTCAACCACTTCTGCTGGAGAGGAGATGCTAACCGCTGATCCAAGAAATGTTTCAGGCTCTGGTGATCCGTGCGAACTTTAAAATGATGGCCTAGCAGGTATGGACGCCACAACGTCACTGCGTGAAGAATTGCTAGCATCTCCTTCTCGTACGTGGAGAGGCCCAAGGTGCGGGGTGCCAAAGCCTTACTGAAGTAGGCCAACGGCCGCCCCTCTTGCATCAACAACGCCCCAATTCCTACTCCTGAAGCGTCCGTCTCCACTACAAACTCCTTGGTGAAATCCGGTAGTGCGAGTACCGGTGTGGTCGTCATAGCCTCCTTGAGAGCGGAAAAGGCCCGCTCCGCCTCGTCATGCCACGTAAAGGACTCCTTGTGGAGGAGCTGTGTGAGTGGGCGTGCCAGCCTCCCATAATCCTTCACGAACCTCCTATAGTACCCAGTGAGGCCGAGGAAGCCTCGAAGTGCGCGTACGGTAGCCGGCCGCGGCCACTCCACCATGCTCTCAATCTTCTTTGGGTCTGCCCTGACCCCTTGTGCCGAAACCAGATGCCCCAAATATTCCACCTCCGACTGCCCAAACGAGCATTTCGACAGCTTGGCGTAGAACTGATGCTGCCGCAGAACTGTAAGAACCTGTGCCACGTGCTCAACATGCTCCTCCCATGTCCGACTGTATATCAAGATATCGTCGAAGAATATGAGTACCGATCGCCGTAGGAGTGGCCGGAAGGTTTCATTCATCACTGCCTGGAAGGTCGATGGGGCATTGGAAAGCCCAAAGGGCATCACCAAGAACTCGTAATGCCCGTCGTGTGTGCGAAACGCGGTCTTGTGGATGTCTTCCGTCTTCATCCGAATCTGGTGGTAGCCGGAACGGAGGTCCAGCTTGGTAAACAAACTCGCCCCATGCAGCTCGTCCAAGAGCTCTTCTATCATCGGTATCGGAAACTTGTCCTTGATCGTGGACTCATTCAGGTTGCGGTAATCCACGCAAAAACGCCAAGACCCGTCTTTCTTTTTCACCAGGATGATGGGTGAGGAAAAGGCGCTGGTGCTCGGCCGTATGATGCCGGTCGCCAGCATCTCTTTCACACTCTTCTCGATCTCGGCCTTCTGAATGTACGGATATCGATAGGGTCTGACGTTCGGGGGCGCAGCCCCCTCCTTCATCTGTATGCTGTGATCCCTGAATCTGGGCGGAGGAAGGCCCCGGGGCTCCTGGAACACATCTCTGAACTGGGACAAAAGTACCTGCATCTCCTCTGGAATGTCTGGTGGGTCGTGGGCCACTGCCTCTACCCCCACTACCATGGCTAGCGGGGATCCCTGCTCCTCTAACCGCTGCAAGCTCCTCACAGAAATCTCCTTCAGTAGTGAAGACCGAATGCCCTGTAGGCAAAAATCCTTCCCCTGCTGGGTGAATTCCATCGTCAAACGGACCCAGTCGGTAGTCACCCTCTGTAATTGTCGTAACCATTGGACCCCCAACACCATGTCCGAACCCCGAATCGGAAGTAAGTACATATCCGTGTGGCACAAATAGCCCTGCACGCGGATCTCCACCCCCTTCATCACCCCCTCGCATCTCAGCTTGCTCCCATCTGCCACCATAACCTGGAAGGCCGCCCCCCTGTCGATCGTCTGTCCCACCTTTGAAGCAACTGCCGGGTTGATGAAATTGTGGGTGCTCCCACTATCCACCAGGATGGTCACACGCTCCTTGCCCACCATGCCTGTGAAACGAAGCGTCACCGGGGCGGTGCACCCCTCCATGGCCTGTAAGGAAACCCCGAACTCGGCCAAATCCAGATCCTCCACGTCGGCTTCGTCCGGATGATCCTCCTCGTCATCCTCCTCCCGCAGCATAAACACATGGACCTTCTGGCAGGCGTGTCCCTTGGTGTACTTCTCATCGCAATTAAAGCACAGCTCTTTCTCCCTCCGGGCCTGCATCTCTGGCCATGTCAACCTGGTCACTGTCGGCCGTATGGCCAGTGGCTGCTCGCGTCGTACCGCCGCGGGAGCCGCGGGTGGCTTGGTCGTCATCCGGCTCCGCTGCCTGTTGTAACGCTCCTCCTGTATCCGGGCGATGCTAATGGCATGACTCAGACTGCGTGGTAAGTATGCGTGGACCTCGTCCCGTAAGTGGTCCTTCAACCCTGAGATGAAGCAACTCAACAAGGTCTGCTCCCCCCATGCGACACGGTTTGCTAATCTCTCGAACTCCGTCCGATACTCCGTGACGGTCCCCCTCTGCCGCAGTTTTTGAAGGTGGCTTCCACATCCTCGTACTCCAGAGGCCCAAAACGAGCCGAGAAGGCCTCGATGAACTCCGGCCACGGGGCAAAAGTGCGTCCCCGCAAAAACCATTGCGTCCACTGATACGCGTCCTCCAGATGGAAGGCTGCCAGTTGTACCCACTGAGCCTCGGGAATCTCCTGGTATTTGAAAAACAGCTCTGCCTTTTGTATCCATTCCAGGGCGTCCCCTCCCCGGAACTTAGGAAAATTCATCTGTGTCAGCTTGGGTTGCATGTATGGTCTCTGATAAGCCCCTCCCAAACCGCCACCGTCTGGTCCCACCCCTCCGGGTTGCCCAAAATCTCCTTGGATTCCTCCCTGATTCCACCCCGGATTCCTTCCCGGTCCCATAGTGGCCGGACCGTATCCCCCGTTAGGAACAGTTGCTGGTGGGGGCGGGAAATTCCCCGTTGTGCCCCCGAGAGGAACCGCATTTGCTCCGGTGGGGCGAAACACCCCAAATCCTTGATGTTGTGGCCTCCATGCTTGTCCTGGATGCTGTCCGGGACCTCCTCCTTGCCGCAGCAGTCCGCCGTGAGCCGGCAGGGGCTGTTCGAACCCCCACGTAGCAGCCGCACCTCCGCCCGGCCCCCAGGGCCCTCCCGCAGCCTCCGTCGCCCGACTGGGCCCAGTCCGGGACTGTTCCGGCATCCAGGAGGAAGCCGCACCTCCGCCGAACCCCCCGCTGCCCCATCCGCCCGGATCGGTATCCGCCCGTCAAGCCGCTGGAGCGGGAAGGAAGCGGAGGCCCGCGCGCGATATCGGGCGCGATTCCAGCGCCGAATCCGGGTCCCGACGCGCCCGTCGTCCCGCCTCCGTGACTCCCGCACCCCGTGCTTCCTCCGTTAGGGAGATTGGTCGCCTCTGTGTCCGATCCCGCGCCGTTTACGGCTTTTCCCTTCAAATTTTGCAAGAGGAGGGATTTCAACTCCTCTACTTCTCATCGAGGCGTTCCTCCAAGTGTTGTTGCGAGTCCTTCATGTTCGCTTCGATTGCCGCCACGGAATTCGCCAACGCAGCGTAGTTCTCCTCGATGGCGGCCAAACGCGCCGTCTCTGCCTCCGTACGCGTCACCATGGTCGCAGGAAGGATGCTCTGATACCAAATGTTATGCTACCGCTAGAGATCTAAGCAAGAGAAAACAAAAGACGGCTAGGGTTTAGTGCATGAAGAAGAAGATACCTGAAAATAGATCAATCATGCTCCAAAGAGGGGGAAAAGGGGGTATTTATGGAGCCCCCTTTTCCCAGGGCCGGCCGGCCCCAATTGAGGGCTGAACCGGTGTGGTTCAGCCCTCCCTCTTCTTAATGATTAGTTGCGGGCTGAACCGGATGGTTCAGCCCGGTCTTGGTCCGGCGCTCCTTTAGGTCTTCTGGCGTACTTGAATCCTCGGAACCGCAGATCGTCCGGGGCCATAACACCGTCTCCTCCTCATACTCCTCCTTCCCCTTGATTGCTTTCAAAACCCTATAAACCTTCCAGGTATCACCTTGATCTTGTGGCCACTATTTGCTTTTCACCTCTCGAACACAAAAGCTCTCTTTCTCCCCCTCTAAATTTTGTTTGAATGACTTGGCGTTGAAGGAAATCATGTTTTATGGCTGGAGGAATCTTGTAGGTGGCTTAGGGAGGTAGCAATCAAGATCTACATTACACTTATACAAAGGAATAAAAAAGAAGGAAATGTCACTGCTCATATTGCATATTTTGGTTTTACTCATCCACTTCTTTTTACAATTTACATCATTTCATTTTAAAATTACTTGAGTGGCTGATATGATGGATCTAGTTTATTTTTAAGACCCTAGTAATTTCGTGAAGTTAGACCCTAGTAATTTCAGATATTGCAATCCTAAGGGTCCCTTCAAGGTTCCTACATGGATTTGGGCAAATTTTCAAAGTTTAGGCAACACAAGGTGCCACCATGGACAATCACTACATAGATACATATTTGGTTCATGTAATCATCATAAAACTTGTGTAAAATGATATGGAGAACCTCATGGCATCAATAATTGTATTTTCATTTAGTTTGGAAATTATTAAGTTTCCATAATTTCTTTCTACGTAGGGGAGTGGGGACATGTACCGCATAAGGCTTCCTTAAGTAGTCTTTCCTATGTTCTACCGCATGACATGTATATGAATAGTTATTTCATAGATGTAAGTGATTCTTTAAGGTATTAAAAGTTTATAATATATCCCCTTCCATGAATTCCTCCTATAAGAGTGATCGTGCAGACATAACATGAACTCGTAACTAGTGGCTTTCATATAATTTCATTTCAATCTTCTTTTTCCATTTAATGTAATATTTCCCTTCTTATCAATCAAAGAATAAGATAAAGAATGTAAACATAAAAAAATATTGGAACGTTACACCGCCAACCAAAAAGCATGATAGATCATGTTGGTTAAACTAGCCCTAGGGTCATTCACAGATGTCTCGGCCTCGATGTTAAGAGTCAAAATCGTCTGTAGTATTCTGCGTGGCGTCTTCACGCACTGTCATGCAAAGTTCTTTAATCAAGAATCATATGTGGTTGAGTACGGTTTGTTACACATGAAGTAGAGGCCCTGATTACAAAAATTATTATGTTCCTGGTTTGAGAGGCGATGTGTGAGTTGCGGCTGAGGAGGTCGTGAAGGGGCGAAGCCCGACCCTGTCCTAGGGGCCGATGGAGATGTTGGTCGGGTAAGAATGGGGTACCATCGCAGGGCAGAAGGATGGACAGTGCCCACCGACAGAAGGTGTCGAGGCCACCTTCCCACAATTCATGGTTGTGACAGTGAAATCAGCCTAACGAGCCGGGCCACATCAACTGCATCTGTCATGGTGCCGTGGTTATGAGTCTGGAGGTGGGAACAAATATATGGGAGAAGACCACGCATAAAAAAGCTCAAGTAATGGTCCGGTGGAAAGCCCGGAATGTTGATTACAGGGGCGATGAACTAATCGATATAGTCATCCAAGGAGTCTGGGCATATGACGCATAGGAGTTCGACGATTATACTCGAGTAACGCACGTCATAACAGCAGATCCTCATTCTTTGAGTCCGCCGAAGAGAAGTTGGGAGTCGATTGACGTAGTCATCGAATCCAGTGCAAGGACTCCTCCATTTTGAGGACTAAAAACCTTGTCTGATTAAGGGGTGTGATGGAGATCGAGTAAATGTTCGGCCTTGGCGATCCACCCAAAAGGGTCGGATCCATTGAAATAAGAAACTTCTAAGGCGTGTGGGGCATGCATAGAATAGGCCATCCATGCAGTCACTGAGGACTTGGGTGGAGATCCCAGGAGGGACGACGAGTCTGGCGGTGATGGAGATGACACCAAGGGTTGGAAGGCAAAGTGTTGATCCACGTGTTAATTCCTGGATTGAGAAATTCATTCCCCTGATGGATTCCACGTAGAACTCGAGGTGTCAGGTAGCGAGGGTGTCGATGGGGTCCTATTGATGCACAATCATAAAGCGCGTAACCGGCATACACGACAAGGGAAAATGATCATCGATGGCGTAGTAGCACAGGTGGAGGAGGTAGACGGACCAAATCGATACCAGTATAGGCAAGGTCGATCCACCGACTCACTGGTTGGTAAATGTGGAGAAGAAAGGCAGGCCTCCACTCGGTAACTAAATAAGGGAAGGAGAGGTGGGGAAGAGATGAGGGAAAGAAGAAGAGAACCTGGGGGGGGGTGCAAACGTCCCTAGCCCTTCTTTTTAATAGACTTCCAAGATGACTCCAAGATACAAAGTCAAGCCATATAGATGTTTTACCTGGTGGCGAAACAGTAAATAAACATCCAACACATAAATAATAACAACACACAAGCATTAGTTGAAATTAAAAGGATAATGCTCCAATCATCACTTCCCGTCACCCTTCTCCACTGTGGGATGCTCATCGTGTGTATATCCACCATACTAAAGGTTGTGACGCTCCTATTGTTTTTGTTACACAGAAAATTGCCATATCTGAAGAAACATGGAGGAAATGGATTATTATTTAGGGGAAATGATCACCTCCACATATAAGTATATTTGATGCAGATTTAGCAAGCTACATTTAGTATATGAGATCGATAGCATGTTATTGTACTTATGTAGGAGACAACCATATTAGCTTGTGGACCAAGAAATAGGCTTTTGTAGCTGCATCAAGCGTTGAAGATGAGTTTCATGCTCTTGCACAAGGGATTGTAAAAGAGAAACCGATAAGAGGACTTCTGAACAATATAGGTAACACTCCACATATAACCCACTACTATGGAAAGTAACAAAATATACCAATCAAAAGTGATCCAATTTTGCATAATAATATAAAATATATTAAAATGGATTTGTTCTTAATATGTAAGAAGGTGGAGACAGAAGAGTTATGTTTGATATATATTCCTATCAAAGGTTTTCTCCGAAAATAATACCTGGCATGAGAACTATTTATCAGTATTTTAAATAAGTTATGACCTTCGACATGTCGTTTTAAGTGATAAATGAAATTTTTTTTCTAAAAATAAGTTATGACCTTTGGTGAAATATAGACCGACATATCCAATTTTTCTCACATATCGTCCGACAAAATTTTTGAAAGTATCGCATGTTATTTTATTTTAGGTATTGTTAGCAATAGCATGCTTTAATTACCTCAATCATAATATAATACTTAAATTGATTAGACTTATTATTTCATTCTCTTTCATAGATGTTATTATTACAATCAAGTTTGTATAATCATTTCACACCCTACATTTGATAGTTTGTACAAAACAAAATATTAAATATTCTACACATTTTTAGTTGATGACTGTTATACTTTCAATACAATTTATTAAGTAAAAGACTTGGTAACAATCAAGGATAATTTACTTTTAAATCCTCTTTCTTATAAAACTTAGTGGTATCTAAATAAAATTATGTATAATATTAAATATATTTAAAAAAAAAATCCATTGTTTTAAATATCCTCTTATATGTCCAATATGTCTGACATGTTATTTTTTGAGGGTAAAACAATTTTTTTCTATATATATTGATTATGTCCTTTAATAAATATAGGCAGGCATATCCAATTTTTTCTGATATATATATATATATATATATATATATACGGGCTACGAGTGACGTCGCTGCGGGCTTCGCCCGCAGTGAACGGGGGGGGACCCCCCGCGGGCTTCGCCTGCCCCCCGGACCGCCCGCCCCCCTGCCCCGCGCTACGTCGCTGCGGGCTTCGCCCGCAGTCTTCGCCCGCTTGACTCCGGCGGGCTGCCCCCCCCCGGAGGGCCCCCACCGTGCCCCGCGCTACAGTACTTCACCCGATTATTTTTAAAATTATTTATATTTTGTTGTTTTGAAATTATTATGTATTTTTAAAATTATTCTGTTTTTTATTATATTTTTTTAAATTTTCTGTTTTTTAAATTTTTTTATTTTTATTATTTTTATGTATTATTTGAAAGGATTTTAAATTAAATTTAAATTTATATAAAATAATTTACCTGAAGTCTAAGGTTTATAATTTAATTTACTGTTCCTCCGCCCACCTGCATCACACCGACCTCTTCCGCCTCTCCCTCTTCCGCCTCTCCCTCTCCGCCTGCCCGTGAAGGGTAAGCCGACGCTAGCGAAGCACCGGCGGGGTCGACAGACCGCGGCGAACCCTCCGGTGGGGGCCGGGCAGGCTGCCGCGGCTCCAACGCCGGCGGCAGTGAATTTGTTTTTTAAAGCTGGGCTAAAGTAGGACGGGATCGGGAGGAAGGGGAGCGTTACACCACTTGTTACCGCGTTACACCATCCGCCTCGTTACACCGCGCTTTCCTATTGGTCAGCGATATTTATTTGTATATAGTATAAGATATATATATATAATGTATGTTTAAATTGCATAGGCATATTGTTTCGTCCTTTTAATGTGTTATTCTTATAATCAATTTTTTATAATTATGTCACACTATTTTTTTATTTCATATTACAAAAAGTGTGAAAAGATTGAGACATTTATTCTTATAATCAATGATATTTAGCTTTTAAATCTTATTTATTTGCTAGGAAATTTAGCACAAACAAAATAAAATTCTTATATAATATTAAATATATTTTATATTGAACTGATTTGTTCTTATTATAATATTTTACTTTGGATATTTCTTGAATTTATTTTGGGATATACATGACTTATTGTTCATTTATGTGTTTTGTAATTGTTTTCCCTTTAGAACATATAATTATAATTAATATACATAAATATAATTTTCTTATTTATAAGTTATGAAAATACGATATTTTAAAATATCTCCAACATTTGACATTTATAAACTCAATCTGACATGTCACTGATATCTAATATTTACAACTTGAATTTTTCTAATTGTCCTTGTTTTGGATACTTACTAGTAGTAGTCATTATATGTTAATGTTAAAAGTAAGAAGGAAAATACTTGTTTGATTCTTATTCAACCAAATAGGGCATAATATATAAGAAATACATTGACACTTACAACTTGACTAACGATGTGGGACTAAACCCACATACATATAAATACTTATATAATAATACTAATAGACCAACATTGCGACATTTCCAACACTCCCACTCAAGCTGAAGGGGGGACCCTTCAGCTTAGACACACCAAATAGTTGCAATGGAGGTAGGCGATGCGGGAAAAAAAACATTATATGAACCACCGAGGGAAAATCCAAACCAGGGAATCAAGTCGGGGGCATAGTCACACACGACACTAACCCACACACAATGCAGGACCCACACACGACGTGAACTCGCTGGAAACCGGTCAACCAACATCACCTACACACACAACATGCGAAAGAGAACGAAAGATGTGGAGCGAATCAACAAACGGGAGATCGGGGATAATCCGTCGGGGATAATCAGTCGGGGATAATCCACACAAAAGGCGGTCCCTCACGACACAGTCCCGCACAACACAGTCCCACGCGACACAACCCGATGAGACTAGAACACCATCATCAATCGTGTCTCCAACACATGACCAAATAGAAAGACATATGGGGAGACACATATGACAAAAAACCTAGAGGCCATGTGGAGCGAATCAACAAACGGGAGATCGAGGATAATTTGTCGAGGATAATCTGTCGAGGATAACCCGCACAAAAGGCGGTCCCTCACGACACAGTCCCGCACAACACGGTCTCACACGACACAACCCGATGAGACTAGAACACCATCATCAATCGTGTCCCCAACACATGACCAAATAGAAAGACATATGGGGAGACACATATGACAAAAAACCTAGAGGTCATGTGGAACAAAAGGGAAAGATCATCCGAGTTGCATTCGTCCCAACACTCCTCGCGTAGATAACACATGCAAGAAGGCATAACACTAAGATAAGACACAAGAATTAGACGACACAACAATAAAAGGACTCATAACAAGACACAAGATACTAAAAAAATGAAAAACATCATCATCCATCCAGAGGAAAAAGCAGTGGATCCATAACCTGGGTAGGAATAGCAACGGAGATCACCGACAGCGTTAAGAACAAGCTCGGGCAGAGGTGGCAGTAGGCGCAAGAAAGAACAACCCCAAGTCAGAAGCAGTCGGCAGCGACTGGACATGAAGTCAGCATCATTGAGATCTATAGAAAGAGCTCAAAGCTTGTATGTATTGATTGAGTATGTAAATACAAGGAGAGAATACAAATATATAGGAGAGAGAGAAAGAGAACAAATCATATACAAGATGTGGGACTAAAGGAGAGAAAACATAAATGGGCCTAAAAACATGGGCCCCGATACATGGGCTATTCTAACACTCCCCCGCAAGCTGGAGCGTACAAATCGTATGCACCAAGCTTGGACAGACATTGATAGAAGGATGCCTTGGGAAGAGCCTTTGTGAGGACATCCGCAACTTGTTTCGTTCCTGGAACATGCTTCAGACCGAGCTTCTTCATTTGAACTTTCTCTCAAACGAAGTGACAATCGACTTCAATGTGTTTCGTTCTTTCGTGAAAGACTGGGTTCTTGGCGATATGTATAGCCGCCTGGCTATCACAAAGAAGAAGGGCCGGAGAAGGTAATTTGATACCCAGATCAGTGAGGAGACTTTCAAGCCACGTTAGTTCTGATACAACAGATGTCATTGCCCGGTATTCTGCCTCAGCTGATGATCGAGCAACGACCTCTTGTTTTTTGCTTCGCCGTGTAACCAAGTGGTCCCCAAAGTATGTGCAGAAACCACTAGTAGATCGCCGGTCATCAAGAGAGCCAGCATAATCCGCATCAGAGTATGTCACTAAGGTAGGAGCAGACGAGAAAGTCCGGTAAACAAGTCCTTGACCCGGGGCTGTTTTTAGGTACCTGAGAATGCGTTCAACAGCCTGAAGATGAGATTTCCGAGAAAAGTGCATATATCGACTGACAAGACCAACAGCAAAGGAAATATCTGGTCTGGTAACCATGAGGTAGATCAATTTCTCAACTAGTCGTCGATAATATTCAGGATTCTGGAGAAGTAGATCCGAGTCAGATGTCTGAGCACATAACTTGTGGTTTACATCCATAGGGGGTATCACTTGGCTTACACCCTAAAAGACCAGCATCATGAAGAAGATCAATACAGTACTTCCGTTGAGATAGAATAAGCCCGTCCGGGAGCCTGGCAACCTCAAGACCCAGAAAGTATCGTAGAGTTCCCCGGTCTTTTGTCTGGAAGACCGAGTTTAGATGCACTTTGACGGCCTGTATCCCTTGTGAATCATCTCCTGTAATGATGATGTCGTCAACATAAACTAACAGAAGGACCGTCCCTGTTGGTCGGTGACGAGTGAACAGCGAGAAATCGGCCGAGCTTCGAGTGAACCCGATATCACGAAGGGTCTTACTAAATTTATCGAACCAGGCCCGTGGAGATTGTTTGAGACCATACAGAGCCTTAAAAAGGTGGCAGACCTGAGACTCCCCCGTGGTCTCAAACCCGGGCGGTTGTTGCATGTAGACCGTCTCCTGGAGATCCTCATTTAAGAAGGCATTCTTGATATCAAGTTGAAAGAGAGGCCACTGTCGATGAACAGCGACAGAGATGAGTACGCGAACGGTACTGAGCTTGGCGACCGGAGAGAAAGTTTCCTCATAGTCGAGCCCCTGTTGCTGGGTGAAGCCGCGAGGCACAAGACGAGCTTTCAGTCGGTCAATCGACCCATCAGTAGCATGTTTGATGACAAAGACTCATTTGCACCCAACCGGTTTCTGACCTGAAGGAAGGGGCACAACGGTCCATGTCTGGTTAGCCCAGAGAGCAGACATTTCCTCCTCTATAGCTGTCTGCTAGCCCGGATGTTGAAGCGCCTCCTGCACAGAGTTAGGAACAGCAATCGAAGAGAGAGAAGTAGCAAAAGTGTGCAGAGGGGAGAGAGGCGATGGAGAGAGACGTAGGCATCCAGAGGATGGGCAGTGGAAGGCGTTACCTGATCAGAAGGACGCGAAGTATCCGTGATGGAAGTCGGCTACAGAGGGGCAACGGAAACGGGAGGGCGACGAGTGTAGACACGGATGATAGGTGGTTTGGTGGTAGCAGGAGCGGGGGCAGGGGAAACGGGCGAATGTGGTGTAGTAGCAGAAATAACGGGACGTGGTAAAGGTGGCGGGAGAGGAGTCGGTGGTAGCGTAGCAGGCAACGGAGCAGGGAAAAACGGTTGTTCTTCCCGGAAGGTAACGTCAGCAGAAACGATGATCTTGCGAGTAGCGGGTGAGTAACATACATAGCCCTTTTAGGTGCGTGAGTAGCCGACAAAGATGTGTTTCACCGCCCTGGGATCCAATTTATCCGAGCAGGGCCCGAGGCGGTGGACAAAGCAGGTGTTGCCGAAGATACGAGGTGGGAGAGAGAAAGCCGGAGTGGAGGGAAACAGTATGCTAAACGGAGTAGCATAATTGAGGACAGAAGAGGGGAGACGGTTGATGAGAAAGCAGACAGTGGAAACCGCAAAGTTCCAGTATGTCTTGGGCACATGCATTTGAAGCATGAGGGAGCGGGCGACATCGAGTAAATGGTGGATCTTGCGTTCGGCAACCCCATTTTGCCGGGGTGTGTACGCGCAAGAGGTTTGATGTAGAATCCGTATTCCAAACACAAAGTGGTAAAGTCGTGGCTGGTGTACTCACGAGCATTGTCGGTGCGGAGGGTTTTGAGAGTGGTGTGCAATTGCGTCCGGGTCTCGAGGACAAACGCACTAAAAACCCGGGGAAGCTCAGAGCGTTCACGAAGTAAGTAGAGCCACGTAGTGCGAGAGTGATCATCAATAAAGGTAATAAAATAACGAAAACCAAATATATTGGGAATCCTAAAAGGACCCCATATATCCGAATGAACTAGATCAAAGGGAGTGGCACTCCGAGTACAATGCGAAGGAAAAGAAGAACGCTGATGTTTGCCGAGGATACATGAATCACACTGAAAAGAAGTAAAAGGAATATCAGGAAGAGCCCGCTGTAGAACCGGTAGAGGGGCATGACCAAGTCGGAGATGCCATGCAGTGGAGGAGACGGAAGACAAAATGGTGGGAGATTCATCGAGAAGGTAGAGCCCGTTCCGCAGCCGTCCTCTACCAATGGTAGTCCGCGTCCGCCGATCCTATATAACAAAGGAAGAAGAGGTGAATATAACAGAACAATCCAGATCACTAGTAAGACGCCCAACAGATAGTAAATTAAAGGGTGAACTCGGAACATGAAGAGCCGAGCGAAGAGGGAGGGAGTGGGTGAGAGAAAGATCTGCCGAGCCGGAGACGGGAACCAGCGCCCCATTGGCCACAGTGATAGACTTCGGATAAGGAGACTCCGAGTATTTTGCAGGCCGTTGCGAAGCAATGTGATGAGTGGCACCAGAGTCCACAATCCAACCTGGGCTGGTGGAGAGACAAACAGTACCTGTGTTGGAGACGGAGGCGACGGAGGCCGAAGGTGAGTTGAGCAGGCCCTGGAGATGTTGGAGCTGAAGACGGCCGGTCTCAAGATCAGGAGAACTGACGTCAGTAACAACAGAAGCTGTCGGGCAAGGGGGGTAGCCGATTTTCTTATAGCAGGTCGCCTCAAGATGACCATCTTTCCCGCAGAAGGAGCACTTTGGCCGGCCACAGCCACCACAGCCACGGCCCCGCGAGCCCGAACTTCCCCCCCCCCCCCGAGCAGAAGTGGGAGGGGAGGGTAATAGCGGAGGTGCCTGCTGAAGAAGATCCGGTGGAGAAGGAGCAAGAGGATCTGGAGGAGGGGAGACCCGGAGAATCATGAAGCAGACATCAGAGAAAGATGGTGTAGTGGGAGCTGTCAGGACCTGAGCACGAAGACTCTGAAGATGAGATGGAAGGCGGGCCATGATGATGGCAATGCACGCAGCTTCCTTCTGAGCTCGTTGAGCAGCATGATCAATGGTGGGCGGCTGATGTTGAATCCAGGCTTCAGCAAGAGTTTTAGCCCGAGCGACAAACGAGGTCATATCGGAAGCACCGCCAGTGTCGAGAGTGAAGTGCTCAGTGAGGATGTCGTAAAGATGCTGAAGGCTGCCGCGGCCGGAGTACAAGGAATGTAGTTCATCCCACATAGCCTTGGCGGTGTCGTGGTACATAGTCATTTGATAAGCCTCACCATCCAAGAAATTCAGAATCCAAGTTTGAACGCGTCCGTCATTACGGAGTCAATCATCCGTAAGGGGAGAGGGGGTGCCTGAGTAAGGTGCGGCAGAAGTCCCTTAGCCTGAAGAACCCGCCGAACTGAATGTACCCAAGGAATAAAGTTTTTCTTGCCAGAAAAAGAGATGGTAGTGATCCGGAGCTCGTCACGGAGTTCGGCAGAACAGGCCGGGCGGTCTGGCGGACAGGCCGGGTGGACAGTAGGCGGACTGGCCGCCGAGCTCGTAGAATTACCAGAAGAAGTCATAGAGACAGGCCGCAGACCGGGGAAGACTGCCGCGGAAAGAGCAGGAGGTCGGACGACAAGGCCGAGGCGGGCAGGACAGGAGACCGCGACCAAGAAAGCGGAAAAAACTAGTCCGCACGGTCGCACTGGCACTAGCGATGAGTCAGATCGCGACCCAAATGCGGAAAGAAAGAGAGGCTGCACGGTCTAGGTGAACACAGTAGCGGTCAAAGCACAGGAGACAGGCCGCAGCGGACAGGAGCAGTCCGCAAGAAGGGAAGGAGAGGTCAGCGGGAAAGAGCAATCCGCAAGAGAGGAAAGCTGACGCGACTAGAGCAGAGACTGCCCGGTCAAGGTGTGAAACACACAAGCGGCTGGATGAGGTCGCGACCAAAGGCGAAGCGGACAAGGGAAGAAGTCCGCAGCGGGAAGAACCAAGTCGCGCGGACAGAGAGGAGAAGAGCAGGAGACCGCGACCAAGATGCGTGTGAGAAAGGAAACAGCCCGCACGGTCAGGCAGATCACAACAGCGAACAGAAACAAACCGCAAGTAAAGAGATAAGCGGATTGGGGAAAGCAGAAACCGGCAAGCTGGAATAAGTCGCAAGAAAGACAGTCCGCGAACAGGCAGAAGCGGAGAGCAAATCGGCGGACTGAAGACAGGCCGCAGCGAGCAGAGAGTCCGCAGCGGACAGAAAAGAAGGTGGCCCCACGGATTAGGAAGGAGGAAAGGCTATAAAAAGCAAAGGGGGGGAAGGTGGATCCACGGGAGAAGAAGAGCAACAGGAGGAAGCAGAAAGGAAGCGGACTGAGAGGGGGGCAGGCCGCAGAGGCAAGCGGATAAAGACGAACAGTCTGCTAAGGCAGGTCGCGACAAAGTGGCCGCGAGAGAGGCCGCAGAAGGCAGGCCGCGAGAGAGATCAACAAGTGCGGTCAGAACAGGGGAGACCGCGAGAATCGTAACTGGCTCTGATACCATGTAGAAAGAGCTCAAAGCTTGTATGTATTGATTGAGTATGTAAATACAAGGAGAGAATACAAATATATAGGAGAGAGAGAAAGAGAACAAATCCTATACAAGATGTGGGACTAAAGGAGAGAAAACATAAATGGGCCTAAAAACATGGGCCCCAATACATGGGCTATTCTAACAAGATCGATGGAGTAAATCAGGTAACAGGGAGGTAGACAGGCTCGGTATCGACACAAGACCGAAGAGGCCACGTCGGATCAGGACGGGAACGAGGCCGCAGCTGGCGGATTAGACGACAAGAGCAGTAAACGAAGCCACGGCAAGCCTGGGATTCAACGACAGGACGGGAACGAGCCCGGTTGCTACGACAAGAATCGGCGCAGGAAGAGCCTCCAGCGGCAGAAATAAGACGGGATCGTTGATGCACGGGAGCAGGATGACAGGATCTGGACGTCACACGGCGAAAGCAGGCGGGATCGGCGTCGATGTCGCAGGCGGTGCAACACCGTGGAGACCAAGAACCGGGATCAGAGTCGCTCCTGTCGACGGAATCAGTGATCGATTTCGTCAACGGGAGCGGGAGCAAAAAGATGTAACAGGAGCAGGACGGGATGAGCCCGACCAGGGGGAGGGAGAGGCAGACCGGCTCACAGGAAAAAAAATCTTTTTTTAGGGTTTCAGATCCAACCTGGCTCTGATACCATGTTGAAAGTAAGAAGGGAAATATTTGTTTGACTCTTATTCATTCATATATATAGGAAATACATTGACACTTACAACTTGACTCACAATGTGGGACTAAACCCACGTACATATAAATACTCATATAATAATACTAATAGACCAACATTGTGACATTTCCAGCAATTACAAATATTTTATTTTGGATACTCTTCCAATTATTATTGGGCGACACATGATCAATGTCTGTCTACTTGTTCTTTTAAATTTTACTTTTAGAACATATAAATATACTTAGTATATATATAATATATTTATGAGACATGATGTACTTGGGAATTAGTGAGATTATGACTAAAGATAGGGCACAATGGCAACAAAGGATCCATATAACCGACCCCATTATAGTGAGATAAAGACTTGAGTGTTGTTGTTATAATATATTAGAAATCTGATATTTTAAACTATCTGCAACATGTCTCTGACATCCAATATCTGATATTTAAGAACTCAACCCGACATATCTCCATCATTCGACATTTACAACCTTGATATTTTTGTCAAAAAAAAATTGGTGGCGAGGGGGAGTGTAGATATGAAAGACTAAACCAGACTAATTGTGACTAAACTGATTCAATTCTTTCATATTAAAAGCACCCAAGGAAATTAGAGAAGGAAGCATCATAGGAAAGAGAATATTCATATTGCATAAGGAAGAGGATCTAGAATGCTAGAATAGAAGGAGCACACTTTTATGGAGGACCATTTTCCCCAAGGTACTCATTTGTTTATTTCCCATAATGTAAAAGAGTCTTAATCCCACGAAGTATCCCATAAGAAGACTCTTTAAAAGAAGGAATACCTTTCCAACTCATCTGCAAAGAAAGAAACCTTGAATTAAATAGGGTTTTGCTGATCTTATGAAGGAGGGGTCATTTACTTAGTGGGAGAAAATAGCTTTCCAATCAAGAGTAGGAGAATATTTGTGATCATGTAGAAAGCGAATAGTTATAATTGGGTCATTAGGGTGGAGGAGGTTTGAAGAATGATGAACTTAAATGAAGAGATAACTAAGGAGACGAGCTACCCAGAAGAACGTGTGAATTAATAGGAAATCAAGTGAGTCAGAAAACAGCATGCATTATAAAAACCATAACCAACCATGTGAGGCTCCACAAAAAATCCTCCATCAAAGTTGAGGCCAACACTCCTCAAGAAGAACCAAGCGCAAATGGTGGAAGAAGAATCATATAAAGGAGATGAGAGCCTTATGAGATGATGTAAGAGTTTGGATTACCACGACACCAAATAAGGGTACATAGAAAGAGGGCAGAAGGGGGGAGAAGAAGAATCAACCCCCCCCCCCCCCCCAGTAGATCCAATAACCCTAAACTCTAATAGAGAAAACCATAAAACTAGGAGAACAGCTTCCGTGGAAAAGGTAACCTTAGTCAGAAGTTTTGAGGCCGATTCACGGTCAATTGGTATCAAAACACATCCTTCTACATCAATTGGTACTAAAAGTAACTTTTTATACATATATTAGCATCAAAATATTTTTATTCATCAATTATAGAGTCATGGTAATTTATCAAGCTTGGCACCTTATAGGTTTTCAAAACAAAAAAATCTATGTTTATTTCAACCAACAAGAGGACACTCAGTTAATAGAACTCTTGGGACCATGGGTAAGTCAAATATTTTAATTTTCATATTAATTACAAAAATAATTGGCATTTTTAAGACAAACTCACAGTATGGAGGGATTCTACTAATCATTGGGGCCATAATAAGTGAGATTTTACATTACAATGTTCTATCAACTGTTGGCACCCATCAAGTCAATACACCAATCAACTGGAGAACCAGTAAGTGTAAAAAACTAAAAATACATGATGAGCGTGCATAAGAAAGATGGGTTCAAAGGGGAAAGAAGGATTAAGAGATAATTAAAATTAATTGGCACAAAAAATATCCAAGTATCCGTGATCTACAAGATTGAAAAGCTGAGAATAACTTCAATATGCTTGATTATTCTTATTCGTCTGCTCAACTGCACCAAGGGGGAGTAGTACTTATAGACCAGATCTAAAGGAAAATATCCATCATGAACGACCCTAGATTGTGCCACCTAGCGGAGAATAGCAAGTAACAACCTTATTTCTACATGAAATAATGTCCCAGCACAAACTAATTTAATGCAACTACAAAATTCCATCATAAAAATATTTTGAAACAATAAATTTACGTAAATTTTGGCTTTTTGGCACTTTGCACCTCTGAAATATAATGTTTTGGCACTTTGCATACTGAAAGTTTAAGTTTGACACTTTGCACTCCCAAAATACATTATCTTTGACACTTTGCAACCCCAAAATACATTATCTTTGATATTTTTCACCCTATGCTAAAATTTTAGAGATATTTTTGTCTCATGCACCATCCTTCAACCAGCTCAGTGTTGCCGAAATCATGGAGTTGTTTGTTAATAGAACAATGCTCCTTTGTGTGGACAACGTAAACATATTCAAGGCAATCAACATCAAGCTTCTCGCCATGGAACAGCTCCTCGCGTCGCACTCAAAATGGCGAGGCAAAGCCATCTTCGTTCAAATTGTGAATCGGGCACGAGACAGCGGCCGGACTTTCGTTCAAATTGTGAAGGAGGTGCGGGCATGTGATGAAGCTTGGTGTAAAATCATCCTCGTTCAGATTTTCAGCGATGTCGGGACAAAAATACCCGTAAAATTTCGGCCCGGGGTGCAAAGTGCAAAGGTAATGTATTTGGGGTGTGCAAAATGCCAAATTTAAACTTCTGGGATGCAAAGTGTCAAAACCATATATATCCCGTGTGCAAAGTGTCAAAACCCCCGGAAATTTTACTATGATTGAAGCAAAAGAGCAAACATCCCATCCAAATAAAAAAAACAAAAATTTCTCTAATCCACCTACTATAAAATTCTGAAACCTAAACCCTAAACACATCAAAATGGACATAAGTAGGAATATGATTTTCAAAACTGAAGAGTAGCCATGCATACCCAGGACCTTCCAAGGAGCGCCATCAACTTCTATGCTGCTTCCAACCTTAATGTCATTGCTGGAGAAGGCATAGATTCCTGAACCCACAGTGCAAATCTGATGAGTGCAAATTCCTCAAACACTCGTGTTAGGTTTCGTATGCTGAAGAATCTCACTGGGAAATCTAGAGCGGAGTTGAGATCCCATTAGAACACGAGATCTTGTACAGGTGCAAGATGGCTTGACGGGGGAGAGGAGAGAGAAGCCGGGAAGGTTAGGTTCGAAGAGAGATGGAGGGAAACTATTCCCGGCATGGTTCTTCTCGCTATCTTCTTTGCGTCTCTGGTCTCTGTCTTCGTCTCTGGTCTCTGTCTTAGGCTGAAAGGGAAATCAGAAATAAAAAATAAAAAAAAATTGGCTGAGATAATAAAAATAGTGAGCGGATATTTGTACAACTATTCACACATCACTTTTATTTATAAAACTACACTTTTTAAAACCCTAAAATCTAATATTTGTATCTCATCTCCAGCATTCTCTCTGATACCCTAAGAAGCCGCAGGCCCGCGGCTCTTCCGCTCGGTGTTTCCTCCGCCTGGGGTTGCCTCCGGACGTCGTGCAGTTCACCGTTTTCCTCCAATCCAGCGGCCCATCCTCCATTCATGTTCCCGTTGTTGATCCTCCTATCTAGTGCCGACGTTCGAGGGATTTCGCTGATCCCAATTCCTCCTTGGTCGCCTTATTTGCTTGGGTGGACCCCTAAGACACGGTCAGGCACCTGCCCAAGCGTTTTTTTTTGTTGTAATTATGTTTTCTCATTTTCTCCGGACAAGCTTTCTCCATTTTGTTTTTCTACAGTGGCGTCGACGGGTGAGTGGGACGAGCTAGCCCTCTTCTCTTTCTTGTTCTGCAATATCTGACTCGACGTCGGGTCACTCTCCTCCGATTTTCTTGTGGTGGG